>JANFCV010000148.1:0-616204 GCA_024500475.1 Phthorimaea operculella | reverse complement strand
ACAAGTAAGTTCAAGTTGATATCGTAATTATAAAATATGGTAATCAGTTTAGAATAGTTTTCTACTACATGAAATCAACGGTACAGCAAATATTTACATAATTATTTTTATGCAGTAAGTGCCAGATACGGGAGAGAGCGTACTAGGGCGTGTTTACCTTCCAGTGTAAAATAACGTAACTTAACTACCGTCATTTTACGTCGCAATTTTTTTTTACCACTACCGTAATTTTACGTTGGAATTGTGTAAATTTTGTAGTTACGGGGTGTCAATTTCGAGTGGAATTAGGCCATTTAAAATCAAATCATGCTGTCTTTACCAAAGGTAAAAAGGAAAATGACTTAAGTACCACTTACGGGATTGTACGTAGGGACCGTTGAGATATAAAGATGGTTCATTTTAGTATATGTATGAAAATCAGGTGGAAATTTTCATTTTCCCAACGCATGCGTTACGCAGTGCTAATATAGCACAGCACCAGACCCTAGCCAATACTTACTTTGTGATTCCGTTGACCGCAGTTCATTGACCTAAAAACCTAAGAGTCCCTTCGACCTACTGTCCCAAACACGGTCCAAACGATACTAATAGGTAATGGGGTAATAAACGACAAATGTCTGAGCGTGTAGTGAAGCTGCAACGGTGTGTACGTGAGAAAAAAGTTTGCACAATCCGAGCCCTACAGTCCGAGTCATGGGTTTGATATGCAGATGAAGTTTTTGGTGCCGTGCCACAAAATAGAGAGTTTACTGTAGGTTCACTCGACCTACTAAGGATTTTCGCGATTGTCACTTGTTATATAATCAGGGTTGCTACTGTAATTTTTTTTATAGTACTTATAAGAATATCAAAACATATAACAGCAAAACGTATTAATGATTCTGAGCCAATTTTAATCCAAGAAATATGACTTTCGTCGCAAACATCTTCTTAGATGTTTGTTAGATACGTTATATAGATACCTTGAGTTCCGGTAAGCGTCAAAATCGTCGCTATTACTGAGTAGCCATCTGTATAGGCGCCCCGCGTGCCGTCTCCCTAATTCGTAGCCGTGCTATGTGGTACCGGCTTTGAATAGCATCACCTCATTTCTTTCCCATAGGTGTCGAAAGAAGCGGCTAAGGAGATAGAAGGTTGATTAGTATTGCGAGTTTAGTCGCTCAAACTTTTGTCAGACGTGGTGTAAATGGCCGTTTCTTACTGCCGTTTACAGATATAGGTGTGATATATTATAGGTATTGTAGTTATGCATGCGGTTCTAAATTTGCTGCCCTGTTGATGTAATGAAGGTTTGACATTCCATTTGCTGTCACGGAGAGGAGGTGTTTTATTTAAAACGATCAAAAAGTTTGTAACTTGGAATACCGCGAAACTTTGTATAACGACCTAGCTCGTTAATTGTACACAGGACTTTTAGTCGGCAATCGTGGTCTAGATCGTTTGATGATGTACCTGGCCTTAGCCTCCTTATAATTTTGTTTGTGTAGGAACCTAAGCGCTTCGACTGTACACAGGACTTTCGGTCGGCAATCGTGGTCTAGATCGTTTGATGATGCGCCTGGCCTTAGCATCTTTATAATTAAGAGTGTAACTAATATTTGCATATTAAGGTCCTATTATTCAGTGCAAATATTTTCAGGGTATTACACGTGAAGCTGAACAACTTTTCCAAAGGAACATAAGCCAAATATGGAAATAAATTTCGGACCTCCCATACAAATCGAATCGGTTGCCTTGTACATTTTGTATGGTAGTAGGCCCAACTTTTTTTATATTCCGACCTATGTTCCTTAGGGAAAGTTGTTTAGTTTTACGAATAGAGCATACCCTCAAAATGTTTGCACTGAATTTAGTAGGACTTTATAGAGACCTAGGCTTGTCGACCGTACACAGGACTTTCGGTCGGCAATCGTGGTCTAGATCGTTTGATGATGCGCCTGGCCTGGCCTTAGCCTCTTTATAATTATGAGTTCGAATACAATCTAATTTTGGACTGCAGTACAGTTGCTCAACAGGACATGCTGATTGTATACTTAGTCATAATTTTACGACTTGTTCGTTAATTGATGCCTTAATCTAAGTTTAAATTATGTCCCACTGGAAAAGAAGAAGCTGAATAGTAGGTAATAGGTGTAATTACCTATTATGATGCTTCTGCTCGGTGGTCCTAGTGGTCCTGGAGGATAATATCATGATTTAGATCGAGAGCTCGCCGTCTTGTTGGTAGGCCGCCCAGGCCTGCTGATGCAATTTCTATGTACTTGACTCAAGTCAGAAGCTGTAAAAAGATTTTTTGTGTTTGTCAAAGACAAGTCACTAAACTTACTGGTTGACTTACTGTCAAAAATTACCTAATCACATTATCGACAGATTCCTATGGAAAAGTAAGTAGTCAGTCAGTCATCCAATGGCGCTCTCCTTAATTTGTGTATTCGGTGAACTTGATAAAAATCATGAGCATGACGTATGATTATACCTGACATTTTGACAGTCCGTGCAACTGCCTGCGACGCAGGAATTCTCGGTGGGTCACTCACATAGTTGATGTTTGTCATTTTGTGAGTTGGTTCTCAGTCTGGTTAGGACATTGCAGGCCGGACCACCTGATCATCCAAAAGAAAAATCGCTTCGTGCTTCGGAGGGCACATTAAGCTGTCGGTTCCAGTTACTGTCTGTCTATCTATGATTACTTAGACAACGGTCGTTTCGCGACCATGTCAGACGCTGACATCTTGTAGTAGGCGTTTGTAAAACTGACACTATGGTTCATCGGGTCTTTGAACGACCTGGTCGAAGACAGGAGAAAGGTGCCTGGCCAACAAATGGTGACATCGAATGAAAACGTGAGGAATGAGGAAATATAAAAAGTTTACCAACACCTAAAACCAACATCTTGTACTTGCAGAAAACTTCTGATTTATGACCAGTCTATGACATAACCAAACATTGCGCTCGCGCAGCATAATAAATACCTTACTACCGAATTGTTTAATTGATCTTTGCAATAGTCAAGTTTACCAACGGGGCGTGATTCTTATGTCATGTGTGTCTTGCCAAAGTCGCGGGGTCGCGGGCTTTGATCTTTGCATCAGAAGTTACGTTTTTATCAAGATTTTTTAATGATTATGGTGTCAGAAATGTGAAAGATAATAGAAATGTCTTGTGAGTAGCCGCAAAGCGTAGTAACACAAAATAGAGAGTTTAGGAACGGTTCACTCGACCCTATTTAGGATTTTCGCGATTGTTACTTGTTACATAGCCAGGGTTTAAAGTACGTATATATGAATATCAAATCAGCAAAATCTGATACTAAAACGACATATGATTCTGAGCCAATATAACTTTCATGGCAACCATCTTCTTCATAGTTACTTTGAGTCAAACTGAAACTGTGGTAATAGGTAACAGTATATTTTCTTGGTGATGCTTGGTTGCTATCACGACAGTCTATCTCTGTTGGACGTAGACCTCCCTCAAACTACTACATGTAAGAAAGAATATATCTAGGGGCGGATTAAGATTGCTTGATTTATCCGTATATAAAGCAGAATCTAAGTAACACGAGCGCAGCGAGCTAGATTTTTTTCGTTTTGTGTAATGCTTCGCAAAAGAGAGTTTTACATTTGAGTAATACTAAGATCGAGCAACAAACACAGAAGTGAAAAAGCTTGTTACTGAGTTGCTACAAATGAGGGCATCAATCAGTCGCGGGACTTGGTGCTTCTTTTGGTGCCCTAAGCAATTGCTTACTTGCTTTGGGGATAATCCGCGACTGAAGTTAAGGTTCTAGATCATGCAGGTTAGCTAAGAAAACCTAGGACGATATAGCGAAATTATGTCATCCATCATCAATGTTCTTAAATATAATGTAGGTTAATTTAGGTTCACTATATCCAATAGGTACCTAACTTGTGAATAAAATATGGAACGGCTATAATCTTCTTGAGAGGTTGATTCTGTTTTTTGTTTGGCACTTCCAATGCTTATTCAATGCATGTATTAAATTTTCTATTTCTTATTTTCGCATGTATTAAGGTTTGTGCGCATTTCCTGTACGATGAAGTGGCTTTCCAATTCTGATCAGTTTATTTTATTTATTTAGTAGTGGCCCGTTAGCGGTTTCCCACGGGAAAAATGCATTTTCCTGGCATGTGTTATAGATATAAACCTATATTTGGATCACTCTATATAATTGAAAAAACCGCATCAAAATAAAGTTAGACAGAGAAACGCAAAAAGCGTAGGTACATACAAATGATTTTATATTGGGTATGTATGTACACATCGTGCATACTACATTCGTGGATTTTTGATTATTTAAATAAGATATGTATGGTAGGTAATAATATTTACAACAAGCGCACATAATCATTGTTGTCATATTTAAACAATTTTCACGTCAAGACCATACGTATGTGTTGCGATGCGATACATTGACTGTTAAAAACAAAACAAGCAGGTTTACTTATTAAAAAGTCCGACCGCGGTAATTTTAAAATTATATTTTGCGTTATTAAAATCCACTATATAGAATTTATGAAATTTTACTATAGCCCATGTCACTCGCGCTCGCTGCTGAGACGAATCTAACTAGAACTAATATGTCAAGATCCGCCCAGCCAGTTGGGCTGTAGCCTGTGAAAAAGAATTTGTTGTCCATAATTTTGTATGTCGCAGAACTAGGATTTTGGCCGAAATACTAGACCTGCTTAGGACGATGGCCGAACAACCTCTACGATTTTGCCATAATATGCTAGCTTTTGCTCAAATCCTAATTCTGACATCGTACCGCTACATACACTCTCTCTCTCTAAAAACCTAACCCTCCGTTTGAGGCAGTCGGGTAAAGAAAGATTCACAGTACAGTCATCATGATAGCCCACAGCTACCATTTCAGACTGATCCGAAACTTGGCCTCGGGACCTTGTGCGACCTTGCGCGAAATGGGGTCTCGGCCACTCTGAGATCATGCACCATCACCTCTGTACAGACTGTGGTACAGTCTATCACACTATATTGTCTGTTTAGGCATCAGTGTGTTGCCAGCTTAGAATAGCATCACCCCATACCTACCCGCGGGTGTCGTAAAAATCGACGAAGGGATGAATCCAGGAAATGGGCAGCAGCGTTCTCTGTAAATACAACACCTTGCACTGCGCTGGCCAATCCGCCTGCCGAGCGTGGGGAGTATGGCAAATAGCCCCCTTATAGGGGAAGGCCAATGTCCAGCAGTGGACTGTTGTGGCTGTTATAGTAGTAGTAGGCATCAGTAAAATATGTAGGTATCTCCCTCGTTGACCGAGTACCGAAAGTTAAAATCCTACTAATATTATAAAGGCGGATGTTTGTGTGTGTGTTTGTTACGACATCACGCTGAAACGGCTGATTAGATTGACATGAAATTTTGCACAAATATAGAAGAGTATCTAGAATAACACATATGCTACTTTTTACCACGGGAAAATTTCTTATTCCTACGGGATCACGCATATTCCAATATTTTTGCAAAGGTGGCGTGACTGAGCTGATTCGCGTTTTAAACGTTTTCGCCGAAAACTAACAGCGACATCTTTTGGCGAGTAATGTTTTTTTCCCGCGGAATAATAGGTTGCAGCGGGTGAAACCGCTGACGGGCAGCTAGTTTGACATAAAATGAAAGTCAAAGACAAGCGAAAAACGAGGTTCACGTGGAGGTGGGCAGGTCACTTGGTGAGACGGAGTGACGATCGGTGAACAAAAGAGGTTACAGAGAGGTCAAGAGGAGCGAAAAGGTCAGTGGTCAGACCTCCTGCTCGATGGTCCGACGATATGGTCAAGCTTACAGGACCTCACTGGACAGGCATCAGTAAAATATGTAGGTATCTCCCTCGTTGACCGAGGCCGAGCAGGCGGTTGACATTAGAGTTCATCGGGTCGTTGGAGGACTTGGTGTCCCACTCGAAGAAACAAAACCGGCAGGAAAGGAACAGGACCATGAGTATTGGCGCTGTAGAAAAGAGGCTTTACCCTGCAGTGGGTGGATATGGGCTGAGGATGATGAATGATGAAAATATGTGATTCCCTGTGATTACACGTTGATGTCCCTCGACAACACATTTCTTTTGACATAAACGTTGCTTCTGCGGAACCACGTCGTGCAATTACTTTTGAAAAAAGAAAAACAAGCCACTCAATGGGCATTTTTTCTCCTGTAAATTAACGCGATGATAAAGATATGTTGTCATCGCGAATTTTTTTGCACCTCAAAGGTAGGCTTACGATATATGGACAAGTTATCGTGTCTTTGACTGTATCTGCAAAACAAGTGGGTTGTGAACTCAACAATAACACTTGATACTGTTAACGACACTCTAGAATAATACTCGTTAGTATTCCTTACTTGATATGTATCAACTATCAAAAGATACCTACGTCATTTTAGCGAGTGGTGGCGTAACGTTACCGTTTGCCTCTGTCCTTAAATATTACATTGCATTCCAAATTATACTCCAGCAAATGCAGTATTATTCGATTATACTCCAGCAAATGCAGTATTATTCGGTGTAAATACCTATTACTGTTATTGATATATTTTACTTATCCAGGTAAATAAATCACGTATTAAGATAGTATCCCGCTCTCTCCGTTTGCATTTTTTTACGTAGTCTGTTCGGTATCCAACTGCAGGGCAAAAGCCTCTCCCTAAGGCTTCTCCTCTTTTGGGCCACCCTTCTCGATCTTTGGCCTTTAGCTGCCAGTCTTAGAGGAAAGCTTCCAAATCATTTCTCCATCTTCTGCAAGGAAGGCCACGACGACGGCGACCATCTTGTGGCACCCACTCTGTTGTTACTTTTGACCATCGGTCGCTATGCATGAGGCAGACATGTCCCGCCCAGTCCCAATTCAGTTGACTTCCCATAGTAACTATCTCAAAACAGCTGGTCGGCAATTTTGTATGGGAGGTCGGGAGTTCCAATTTTTTTTCATATTTCGAGCTTGGGGAAAGTTGTTCCTTATCACCAGCCGGTGCTAAGTTTTCGCTATCGGTCACTAATAAAATTTCACCCAGTATAAATGAATACTATAGCACCTACCTATAGCGAACGTTGCAGGTTAAAATCCATCTTGCGGTAAAAAATCTTGCGGATGTTTTCTAAAACTTTTCTACTAGGTAAGGTCTAGGTACTTAACATGGGGAAGTATTTTAAAATTTGGTATTCAAATAGGGTGATGCTATTGTAAGCTTTGCATTACAGCATCAGCCTTCAGATAAACCCACCCAAACCTCTCAAACGATCTTGTCATGAATCATGTTCCTCATGTTACAACTATGTCATGTCATCACCGTGATGAGTTCACGAATCGTGCACGGAATCTGTTCTCATTTTAATTTATTCACATGTGGAATGCACACAAACAGATAATCTTTACTGTTTGGCAGTTAAAAATGTTGTAACAAGGTATGACCACAATTTTAGTAAAACGGCGCACGGGACGCCTTCACAGATGGCTCATACTCAGTACTAGCATCGATTTTGAAGCTTACTGACTTTAACTGGAAATAACTGGAATCTCAGTGGAACGCGAGGTAACTGAATAGATAGTTGCTATAAGTGTCATATTTTTTGGATTAAAATTGGCTCAGAATCATATGACGTTCTTGTATCAGATTTTCCTGATTTGACATTCCTCTACTTTGAGACTTTTGACAATAGCAACCCGGCTAAGTAGCAAGTGACAGTCGCGAAAATCCGAAATGGGTCGAGTGAACCTTCTGTACGAGTTGGTTTAAAAATGTTTAATAGATAAGTTATTTAAGGTATAATTATGATATATACCTATGTGATGATATCATAAACTTCGGAAGGTTTAAAAGTTTAATTACTTTTAAATAATTCATCACATCAATTTACATCATACTACCGACAATTCTTAAAACTATTTGGCCTTTTTTAATACAAAATGTGTAACTAGGTACTGACTGGACATGCGTAAAACTTATTTAAGTTTTTGTGTTTATATTTAACCTTCAAATGTTTATTTTAGATTAGAATGTTACTTATATGACAACTTGGCCTAAAAATGATTGATTTCATATTCAAACAATCAGTCATCATCATCATCTTCCTACCCTTATCTCAATCACTTGGGGTCGGCGCAACATGCTTTTTATGAACACAAAATCATATTGCAAAAGGATTTGGCTCAATTCGTCACCTGACGTCAACCCTCTTTGGGAATTCTATCGTAGGTGGTATGGATGACTATAGTTGGCAGATATTGTAGCCAAGGTCAAAAACTCTACGTCGCCTCATATTCAAACAATAAGTAAACCACTAGTGTAGTGAATCGGTTTATTACAGGTTTCTATAGTTGAGACGGTCACTCGCTGTATTGGCAACAACTGTCATAAGCGACGATTGCAACGAGTGGCCGTCTCAACTGTAGGTTTACCTTCGTAGGAAAGCAAATACCCCACTGCGGTATTTTTTTTTAGTTACATTTAGTGTTTAAAATACGCCGTTCTGTAGCCATATGACAACTCTGTAGCTAAATAGCCAATGTCACTTGCGCTGCTGATCGAATCTAACGACACCTAAAAAAGACACCTACATACATACAATCGGAAAACATAATTCTCCTTCTTCTGAGGCAGTCGGGTAAAAAATAAATTCTGTGATATAAACGCAAACCAAAACCTTTGACAAAAATATAACCTGTCATATAAATAAACGTAAACTAATATATACTATATAGTAGCTCAGATGTTTAAGCATAATAAAGATGATCAAACGTTCACTATGCCCTAGATACACGCTCTATATTATTATTTATATCGACATACCACATAAAATATGTATGCTGATGATAAGGAGTACGCACGGTAAGCCAACTTGCTCGTTTTGCAAACCGGCGCAACTTTACACGAATTTAAGACTGTTTACTTCATTCTTGCTATTTTTCAGATTCAATTTCAAGAGGCTCCACTATAAACAGCTTCTAGCTCATCTTGAGATAGACATTATGCTGAGTCGTGACCTTTTCACTGTTGTGCCCTTCTGCATACTTTTCTAAAGAGTATAGGTTTCAATTTTGTCATTAAATCTTTTAAAAGTGTAACATACGTATTTCTTAAAGTATGTACCTGTATTTTGATTAAAAAATGATTGGTCGTTCTTTCTTTCATTATCTTTGTTGTTTCGCCTGAAGTTTTTAGTGAGCTCATTCTTGTAACATGTCTAAGCTGAGCATCGTTCAAAGAGAACCTACTAGGTCACTTGAAGAGAGAGGTAGATATTTAATAAGTAAATACTTTGTTCTACACTCACAAAAATAAGAAAGATTGTGATAATCAAACCTATTTTACGACTGTTACACAATCTTCTTAACCGATTTCCGAAAAGGAGGCTACCAATCCATTTCCCCCGAATTTATGAAAAAGTCAACAAACAATACAAAAAATGACAAAAACAATTTATCGTAAACTTATGAATTTAAGGCCCATGTTTAGCAGTGGTGGCTGTTATGATGATGATGATAATGATGATGAATTTGAGAAGTAAGGTTATGCACAGCACAAGCCTCAAAAACTACTAGACACATTTTTTGGTTTGGTTTTTGTCGTTTTTGTACCTTGCCTTGGTATTCTCAACTTCCATGAAAAATTTGATACAGTGATAGTAGGTTTAATATTTTTATGAGGACATTCATTGCATTGCAATAGTTGGGGTACCTATAATTTTGTCAAGCATTTCTGCAAAGGTCAGAAAGTGCTAACACAAATAGCAAATAATCGTACCTACAATCACTTTACATTCTAAATTTCTGAGTCAATGACCACATAGTTACACACACACACACACACACACACACACACACACACACTTGAGTAGTTAGGTACTTTGTGTGATACCGACTAAGAATTAGAATAACATCATCGCATTTTTATCTGTGGGCGTCGTAAAAGGTGACCAAGGGATAAATTCTTCTAGGAAATGTCCAACAGCGATCTCGGTAAATGCAAAATTGTTTAAACTCTAGGTAGTACAATGCACCTTCCAAGCGTGGTGATAACGGCTAATATCTCAATATAGAGGGAGGCCCATGTCCAGCTGTGGACATAGGAGTACTAGCCATCTGCATTTGCTTAGATTATAAAGTGTTTTGTATGCAATCGTATGATGTCATACCCTAGATCGCGTTGAAGTCTTTTGTATAAGGGATCATTAGTTAAAAATGTATAATCAATGTACTAAACTTCTTAGTACATGGTTGACCGAGGTTTTTCGTCAGATGGCGTTGTTATCTTACAAAAAATACGCAAAAAAGGGATGAAGCAACGCCTTTTGGGAAATTAAACCTATCTATTTATCGCCCCTGAAAATCCCCATTCACGAAATTTTGTGTTACCTATAGTGTTACCATTTCAGGGGTCAGTATAAATTTGGCTTTCCATTCAGTTACTAAGAAAATCCAGTGTAAGCTGATCCTTCAAATTGTAATCTCAAGAGCAGTTGATAGTATCACGATCAGGGTTCGAAGATATATATCACTTGATATATATCATTGATATTTATCGGATATATATCACGATATTTACTCCTTAATAAATATCAAGTGATATATATCAAGGATATATATCGCGTGATATTATGATATTTATTTTTTGGATATATATCACACATTTTTCGTTAAGGATTAGTGAAAATTTATGGTCAATTAGACTAAAAAAGAACTTGCCAAGTACGCCAACAATGAGTATCTCTTATTAATTTTAAAAACCGGCCAAGAGCGTGTCAGACACGCCCACAAATACGGTTTCGTTCGTAGTCAGGTTTTCAGCGTTACAAAATTAATTTTGTTGCCGGTTTGTTTAATTGGAGCTGTATGGTTACCAACCGCAAATAGAAAAACTCTTTTTTTCTAAATCCTTTAGGGGTACAGTATCCGTTAAAGTTTTCATAGTAACTTCAGATTGTAAGCTGTATTCAATTGTTTTTTTTTTTTTTAAGTTTTAGCGTTTATACTTTAGAAGTTACAGCACAAACAAAATTATGGGTCAAAAACGCCCCTTTTAAAAGCAAATATCTCGTGACAGAAACATTTTAGGGACATTGTTTCAAAGAAACCTCTCCTTAGTTTTAAAAGACCTATTCAACGATACCCTACTTAATATTACACGAGAAAAGAATGTTTTTGCCCCCCTTTCACTTGTATGGGGGTCCAAAAAAACATTTTATATAATTTTTTTCTCAATGTTCATATTTGGGTCAACACGATCTAACATATCACTAAATTTCATGTCGATAACTCTAAGATATGAGGGCGCGGCATACAGACAGACAGACATACAGACAGACAGACAGACAGACTTGACGAAATGATAAGGGTTTCTAGTAAACTACGAAACCCTAAAGCTCCACTTTTATTATGCATTATAAAGAAACCAATTAGTATGATGTAGATAAATAATTAATGTATGTTAATTTTCTTACAATTTTTTTTGTGTTTAGCGTCAAAGTTAATACATTATTTTGAAAGATTTTAGACTGATTGATATATATCCGATAAATATCAAAATATGGATATATATCCGATTTATTGGATATATATCGGATATTTTGATATTTATTATAAATATCGGATATTTTCGAACCCTGATCACGATCTATAGATCAACCATATTATTTATAACCATCATCGATAGATCGATATTCGTGTGGTATGAAGTGAAGATTGTAGATCAATTGCTTCGCATGTCATTATTAAGGCGCTATCTCTACTCGCAAGTCGTAATACATTAAACGTGGGACGTGAGAAGGCGCGACGCTCGAAAACGATCCCAAAATAAATGAAAGAGGAGGACACAGGTATATACCAGTGTCACATATAAGAGAAAAGACGCGCGGGGTGCCTTTACAGGTGGCTTCAGTAATAGCGACGATTTCGACGCATACTGACTTTTACTGAAAATAAGTAACTGGAATCTTAGGGGAACTCAAGGTAACTAAGAGGATGGTTGGATGGTTACATTAGCTACAAGGCCGTCAATTGTACAATTTATTCTGATTTCTGACTGTTTTCTGTAGTTTTCTGGTTGTCATATATCTTGAATTAAATTTGGCTCAGAATCATATGACGTTCTTGTAACAGATTTTGCTGTTTTGATATTCTTAAACTTTGATATTTTTGACAGTAGCAACCCAGGCTATGTAATAAGAGACGATCGCGAAAATCCTAAATAGGCTCAAGTAAACCTTCTGTAAACTCACTATTTTGTGCCAGTGTGTCGGAGTTGTCATATTACGTGGGCTTCCGCATGTAAAGGGTCCAAGTGTGAGCATTTAGTTTCCGGGATATTTGCATTTTTGTGAAATTGGGATTTTCAGAGTTACATCTTTGGAGATCAGTTACAAAAAAATGTTATAAAAATAGATTTTTTAGTAGTCATTACAATAGAGGGACTATACTTAATTCCGCAATTTGGTCATAAGAATATGTCGGCATACTGGACCTTCAAGATGTTTTCATTTTTATGAAGTTGGGTCTTTTGGATATACAGAGAGAGTCTTGTTAATACCAAAACTGATCTTAGGTCAATCCCCTACTGATGGACCATTTTTTGCTTCATCATTGTCCTCATACGTCTTTGTCAGACGATTCATTCAGTGTCTGAATCAAGGCAAGATTTTTTCATGGCTGTATTAGCCGATACGGGAGCTGCATGGCTTTTTGCACGCTCTTCACAGACACTGCGTTGCCTGGGACGGAATCCCACATAACACGTCTCACGTCAAATCTCGCACCATGTGTGTAGATAGCGCCTAAGATTACTTGTGAATGGTGATTATGAAGGCTGATCCTTGGACTGATTCCGTGGAATTTGGAGTAATATACAAATCCAATTCATAAATCAGTCAAATCTGTATTTAGTGGTATCATAAAATATATTAAACATTGTTTAATTCCTTGGAGCACATGAAACCGCATGGGAAGATAATTTTAAAGTCAATTACCTATACGCGCTTTTATGGTTAATTTATAGTGTATTTTCCTACACTTTTTTGCTATTTTTACATTAAAAATACGTCTATAATATTAGGTTTGTTAATTTATCTACATTAATATGACAAATTATCGTGTGGTTGACAGTTCTATATTGTGCTCTATGATGCTGTACTAAAATGAAATGTGAAATATAATGAAATACCTACGTGAAATACAATAAATACTTGAAACTTAAGGAACTTTGTACACATAACGTCCGTTTGTGCGTTATTTTTGCGCAGCGCTTTCCATTGCGTATGAAGAATACGACTTTCCACCTTATTTTCATACAAATAATTTTTAGGTTAAATGGTTTGACAGACGGATCCGTAAGCGCAAAAATATCACACAACGCTGCGTTTACGGTAGCATGTGTCAAACATTTGACATAAACCATTTTTATATGAGAATAAGCTCAAAATTCGTGTTGTCCTAACGCATGCGTTACGCAGCGCATTAATAATGTCGAAACGGACCTTATGTGCGTAAATTTAAAAGACAGGAACCATTGTGAAACCTTGTATTAAAAGTACAGCTTTATTAGCATGGAATATTATGTTATTATCTATTAATTTAGTAGGGGAGAAGGGGGTACAGTGAATCAGGGGGCACAGTGAATAATCAGTAATATCTCGTGCAGTATTCGTTACACACACACTCTTAGTTCGGATGATTGTGTGCTCTATCCAATACCCCTCCCACCCGCCAGTCACCGGCACGCTCTCGCTGCCGGAGACGGCGCTGAGGCCACTCTGCAAAACATAAGCCGCCATTTTTTTTTTCGATGTTATTTTGCGATTCTGTTTTGGGTATTGAGGCATTTAAATTGCAAATTTGTTTGTTTTATTCTAAATAAACATTTAATAAGCTACGTAAATCGTAGTTATTCTATCGCCTTGAAGTTTATTTTGATAGAAATTTCAATTTTTTTTTCTTGTTTGACCTTATGGGGCACATTGAACTAATTCCGTATGGGGCACAGTGGACTGTGATCTCGCTAGGTCATTCTGAAGTCTGAACATAAATGTTCATATAAAGACTAATTTTTAGAACACAATGACTTAATTGAAACAATAAAGACTGATTTGTGCCTATAAAACGATAAATAAAAAAGAATATGTGATTACCAAGCACATTGTTTATTTTTCACTGTGAACCAATAAAGTTCAATGTGCCCCATATGAATATGTATGTCAAATTAAGGCAAGTATCCACTGTGCCCCCTGGTGATCCATAGTACCCCAAGCCCAAATCCAATGTGCCCCATAGCTGGGGCACACCGGATCATTTACCACTTTAAAAAAAACTTGCGCTCACTCAGAAACTATTGTGTGTATTGTTGATTTTAATGTTTTATTATATAGCTAAAATATGAAGTTACACCTTGTTAGAAAGTATAAGGACCAGCCTTTAAGACTAATGCAGTAGAGAGCAAAACAAAAAAAGTGGTTCACTGTGCCCCCCTCTCCCCTACTTACAGTGAACAGTAATATATACTTATCATTCGTGTACCCATCGGCAATTATAATTATTTTTGGCCTTGCACTCGTGCCCAAATATTATGCAACATCTAATTATTCACAACTATCATATTGGCTATTATTCATTCAATTTTATTCGCAAGACAAAGGCCCAGTCTATTTGTTTTAGGGTGCTTGTAGACTGGATATAAGTATAAGGGTCAGTTCCCACAGAAGGCGACGAGACGAGACGCGACGCGACGCTGCAATGTCATTTTCAAGCGGCATCAAGATGCAACGCGCGGCGCCGCTCGATGCATCTTGAAGCCGCTTCAAACCCAGACGAGACGAGACGCGACGCGACGCGACGATGCAATGTCAGTTCAGGTGACGTCACTTTCGGCCGCCTGTCAGTCAGATTCCCACGCTCAGTGTTGCCGCGATGGGAAAAAAATCCTACAACTTTTGGAAACTCGATACGAAAAAAAAGCAAAGTAACTTGGTTCTACTTGGTACCTTTGAAGGGTAGGTAGTTGTTATTGAACTAAAAAAAGACTAATCATTCGCAGTAGTTCAATTGAGTATAGTTTCATGGAACTACTGCGAAATTTTTTCGCACTAGTTCCATTGGGCCAGGTCAGACAATAGAACTATCGCAAATCTAAGTTTACGATCATTCGCAAATCTTAGTTTACGATCATTCGCAGTAGTTCCGTTGAGTAGTTGTCAGTGATCCACCTTCTCACGAAATAGTGTATGCTAGACTATCAGATTGTTTGAGAAAATGGTAGGTCTTGAAGTGATCTTTCAGATGACAGCTGTCGAAAATAAGATCCGTTTATCTCGGAAACCATAAATCTTAGACTATCAATTTCTTTAAGGAAATGGTAAGCCTTGACGAGTTTTATCAAACGACAGCTGTCAAACTAAAATCACATTTATCTCGGCAATCATTCATGCCAGTCTATCAGTTCGTTTGGGAAAGTTGTAGGCCTTGAAGAGACCTTTATTTTATGTGACAGCTGTCAACCTAAAAACTAGTTTATCTCAGCAATCGGTCATGCTAGACTATCAGTTTGTTTGGGAAAGTTGTAGGCCTTGAAGAGATACTACTACTAGTTTCTTCAGAAAAATTGTAGGGTTGAACAAGATCTACATTTTAAGTGACAGCTGTCAAACTTCAAACTCGTTTATCTCGTTAACTGTGTATCCTACACTACCAGTTTCTTCGGAAAAAAGTTGAATGAGTTTAAAGTTTGACAGTTGTCACTTAAAATGTAGATCTCGTCTAGACCTACAACTTTTCTGAAGAAACTAGTAGTGTAGCATGCACAGTTAACGAGATAAACGAGTTTGAAGTTTGACATCTGTCACTTAAAATGTAGATCTCGTTCAGACCTATAACTTTTCTGAAGAAACTAGTAGTGTAGCATGCACAGTAAACGAGATAAACGAGTTTGAAGTTTGACAGCTGTCAGTTAAAATGTAGATCTCGTCCAGACCTACAACTTTTCTGAAAAAACTAGTAGTGTAGCTTGCACAGGTAACGAGATAAACAAGTTTGAAGTTTGACAGCTGTAACTTAAAATGTAGATCTCGTCCAGACCTACAACTTTTCTGAAGAAACTAGTAGTGTAGCATGCACAGTTTACGAGATAAACGAGTTTGAAGTTTGACAGCTGTCACTTAAAATGTAGATCTCGTCTAGACCTACAACTTTTCTCAAGAAACTAGTAGTGTAGCTTGCATAGTTAACGAGATAAACGAGTTTGAAGTTTGACAGCTGTCACTAAAAATAAAGGTCTCATGAAAACCAACGACTTTCCCAAACAAACTGATAGTCTAGCATGAACGATTGACAAGATAAACGAGTTTTAAGTTTGACAGCTGTCACATAAAATAAAGGTCTCTTCAAGGCCTACAACTTTCCCAAACAAACTGATAGTCTAGCATGAACGATTGCTGAGATAAACTAGTTTTTAGGTTGACGGCGTTCACATAAAATAAAGGTCTCTTCAAGGCCTACAACTTTCCCAAACGAACTGATAGACTGGCATGAATGATTGCCGAGATAAATGTGATTTTAGTTTGACAGCTGTCGTTTGATAAAACTCGTCAAGGCTTACCATTTCCTTAAAGAAATTGATAGTCTAAAATTTATGGTTTTCGAGATAAACGGATCTTATTTTCGACAGCTGTCATCTGAAAGATCACTTCAAGACCTACTATTTTCTCAAACAATCTGATAGTCTATTTCCGAGAAAACTAGTCTTAAGATTGACAGCTTTCACCTGTAAGGTCAAAATAAAGACCGAGCGCGGCGACCTTGTAGTGCGCCGTCAACGTGACAGCGCCGTTCATAGTATTAAGGGCGCGACGCGGCGTGCCACCCTTTTTTCTGGCATCCCCATATAAACCCATACAAACCAGGCATACTATGAACGACGCTGTCACGTTGACGGCGCACTATGAGCTGCCGCGCTTGTTCTTTATTTTGACCTGAAATGTAGATTTTAACCAAAATAAACCAAAAAAATTAAGTACTATAAGGAAAGGAAAGACCAGAGTATTTCACACACAATTCTGTAATAATTAGCTAAAACGGCAACACTCTACTTTGCAATTTACCAAGACTGAAAGCTGCTTCGCGCGGCGTTGCGCGGCGTCGCGCTACAACAAGCTGCAACGAGCGACGTAGAGCGGCCTTGTGCTCGGCAATTGAGCAAAAATGCCGCGTTGCGTCGCTCGATGTAGCGCGGCGTAGCGCTACGCCGCGCGCTGCATCTTGTTGTAGCGCGACGTCGCGAGGCGTCAAGCGGCATCGGGATGCATTGGGATACAACGAGCTGCAATGTCAAGAGGCCGCATGATGATGACTGACATTGTCCATCAAATACCTGTCACTTTATGGTCTACGAGCCTGAAGTTGGGAAAGTCTTGAAACATTATAGCATATTATGGTGGCCCCGTAGCCCCATACAATAAATCTACATTTATATCTACGCTTCAACACTATCTACATCTACACTTATATTATTATCTAGACTTCTACATTATCTTCACTAATCTACACTAATATAATAAAGAGGAAACCTTTGTTTGTTTTTTTGTTTTATTTTTGTTTGTTTCTTTGTTTGTTTGTTTGTATGTAATCGATAAACTCCGAAACTACTGGGCCGATCTCCAAAATTCTGTCACCATTAGAAAGCTACAACATTCATGAGTAACATAGGCTACTTTTTATCACGGGAAAACGGTTAACAGCAGAAAAAGCGGGAAACAAAGCGAACATTACCCAAATTAGCCAAACCGCTTTACCGATCTTCGCGAATTTTGGCACTGATATTACTAGCATATTAAAAACGGACATGGACCACTTTTTGTCAGCCCTCGAGGATCTGGAGTACCTGATGAAGACCACCAGCATCCCATCAAAACTATAAGAGATACGGTCATGTCTTCATAGAAAAAGTTGTTCACCATGACGGGCCGCATCTGCTGGCATATGGTCATCGAGGATCTGAGGTACCTGATGTAGACCACCAGCATCCCATCTAAAATATTTTTCAATAGATGTCGCTTTTCTATGAAGATGAAGTTTTCTAAAACGCGGTATAGAGGTGTTTTCTGAAATCTATAAATGGTTCCTGTTATCCCGACCACTTACGATTTTATTATATGTATATAGATTGTTCATATTTTATTTTCTAATGCTCCCGTATACTCCTCGATTTTCATCCACGCTAGGTTGGCTGGAAGAAATCTCTTATAGTGATAAGCTCCCCTTTGTTTTTCAATTGTATGTATAACTGTGTATTTAATGGTGAACAATAAAGAATTTAATAATAATATTTAAAGAAACTCACAAGTACCTTAAGGTTTATTAATCACCACAATTTTTTCCCATTTTGTGTAGAAAGGAATTAAACTCCAACGAGCGTTCTTTTATCGAATGCTCTTTGTTAAATGCTGCTTTTCTATGTTTTATTAACAGTTAAAATTTTTAAGTAATTAAATAGCGTATTAACAGCTGATCGGGAATTGTACGTGAGGACAAAATTAACATACACGAAAGATTTTTCAGTTTTATTCTCTAATCATGCCAGCAAAGTTTTCGGTCACCACGTTGTGCGGCTATAGCCGTAGTATAAAAGTATACGGCGCTGCATTCAAGGAGTGCGACAGACGCGTTCGACTTTCATATGACTATAGCCACACCTGACGAACTTACACCTTTACACCCTGTCTGTAACCTACGCCTACCTTGCTCTACAAATGCTACTATCAACCATTTAAACTTAACTTATTTAGTCGTCAGGATCTCACTGCTGGGCAAAGGCCTCCCTCCCCTTCATCACTGGTACCGGCACTGGGGCTCCATTCAGTGATGGTTTTAGCCCATAGTTTCGCTTGGCATGTGGCAGACATGACCAGCCCAATCCCATTCGAGCTTCGCGGCTGCACGTGCCACATTGGCAATTTGCGTTTTGGGACGCAGTATAGTATTTCTGACCTAATCTACGAGTTTCAGTTTCCGAGTCAGAGTTTTCTAGTATACTGCGCCCCATTGCTCGCTGAGATATTAAAGCTGGTCTTCTGAGCTTTTGTCAAAGGCCACGTCTGTGCCCCATAAGTGAGTATCGGGAGAATGCACATGATTTTGCGATTTCGCCTTTCATTTGTTCCCTCGCTCCTCCAGGCTTTTTCGGTGCATCTCGTAACTTGTTTGTCTTCTCGTGCCTGGAAGGAGACTATTTGGCTCAGATATATGTATTCATGGACATATGTCATTCTTCCGCCCGCCACGTACAAAGGCTCATTATGTTATAAATTATATGATAATTGATAAATTAACAGGCGCTAATTCGTCGGTCCCGGTTGCTGTGTTACTTAGACGGCGCGGCGGTCGTTAACATGGACGTATAAAAGTCCATGGTCGTTAACTCTAGTACCAGAGATCATCTAGTCGTTGGACGTCTCGGTGTCCTAGACGAAGAGCAAGATGTAGATAACGCTACACTATCTATCTATCTGACAGCATTTTTACTTTAAACAGCCACAACAGTACACTGTTTGGACATGAGCTATTTTCTGGCAAACAAGCATATTGGCGAGCGTAGTGCAAGGTGTTGTACACACAGAAAACTGTTGCTTATTCCCAGAAATTTAAAGAATACTTAATTTATTTGACTCACAAGCAAACCACAGGTCAAAAAACGACTAAACTACATATGTTGGCTTGTACTAAGTGGCTTTTAAAAGTAGTTATCTATAATATTTTGTATCGTAAATGTAGCTGTTAACTTCAAAAATATACCTATTAAAATAAAATAAAAGAATTTTGGGCTCTAAAAGAAACACAGTCTTCCGTTCCGTTCCGATTGAGGCTCACACAAAGCTATCATATCACATACCTGCACATACATCAAGCTCTTGAACTACTAAAGTGAATTGACAAGCTGACAAGCAGCACCGAGCGGCCGGAAGCGACATGAAGATGCATCGAGCGGCGCCGCGCGTTGCATCTTGATGTCGCTTGAAAATGACATTGCATCGTCGCGTCGCGTCTCGTCTCGTCGCCTTCTGTAGGAACTGACCCTAAAGATGAAAATAACGTTCAACAAAGCAAAATAGACGTTATAGACACACAACCATAGGTGTAAATGTAGGGAGTTCTTATTATATGTAGGTATGTACGTACTTAAAGCACATTCTTTGCGTAGTCGTTGTTCTGATAGAAAATTAGAGTACCTACCTAAGTGTAAATACGTCTTTATGCTAAACGCGATCGGTACACTTATCTCAGCCTAATGATGCGCAGTAGAGATACAATTATTTAGTACCAAGTGAGGTCACAAAATAGAGAGTGTACAGAAGGTTCACTCGAACCTATTCAGGATTTTCGCGACTGTTAATTGTTACAAAGCCAGGGCTGCTACTGTCGAAAACTTCAAAGAAATATCAAAACAGCGAAATCTGATACAAGAAAGACATATGATACTGGACAAATTTTAATCCAAGAAATATGACGATTGTGGCAACCATATTCTCTGAGATTCCAGTGATTTCAAGTTAAATTGTTACATAGCCAAGGTTGCTACTGTCAAAAACTTAATACAATAGGTATCAAAACTATAAAATCTATACAAGAACGACATACCTATGATTCTGAGCCAATTTTAATCCTAGAAATATGACGTTCGTGGCAACCATCTTCTTATTTACCTTGAGTTCCCCTGAGATTTCAGTTAAAGCCAGTAGCGTCAAAATTGTACTGAGTGAGCCATCTGTAAAGGCGTTCCTAATTTGTGGTGAGGTCGCGTTTTGCAACTCTCGCGCATGATGTAGATGTGTACAGTGATTGGATCTTATTCGCACGGGTGTTTTAGTTTGATCCATTCTTCTTCTTATCTTTTAGGCCTACTTTAAAGTAAATTCATTGTAAGATAACGATTTTTGCAATTCGCTACGTAGGCCTACTTTGGCCAAGGACTACTCATGGAGTCGTAATTTTGATTTGATTGTTTTGTAGGTACGTACATTTTAACCCTAAGAAGCGTAGATGTGAGGTGACACTTTTACTTAAACCACTTAACATTAGTTAATATGACAATATTTAAGGCACTTTTAATATGACAATATAAGGCACATGATAAATTATGGTAGATGTTTGCTATTTTCATATTATACTGGCAAAAACCAGCTACGTTCCGTGGCTTTATGGAAGAAAAATCAAGATCTATTTTAGAATTCTGAGTGACAAACTCTATCGCCGGTATTACATCATAGAGCACATCTGGAATTAGAAGTAGCCCAGCGTACATAACATAATATCTGTAGAGATGCGTTTACAAAGTGAAGAGACTTCAGTCAATGAAAATAATGTACAGGATGTAAAAAACCTGCAAATATTTCAAGGGGTAAACCAGTTCATGAAACTGCATAACTTTCCCCATAGAGTCTAGGTCGAAATACAAAATGTACCAGCATGGGATGTTGTATGTTTCTAGCTATGTTCCTTTGGGAAAGTTGTATAGTTTCATGCTCTGCTTCACCCCCTTAAAATATTGTCAGTTAATATTTTTACACTTTAAAGGAATAAATATTCGGGTAGAAACATAAACTGCAAAGATCGTACATGTCAATCGCATCTCTGTGTGCATATTACACAATGCACACTATCAGTGGCAATAATCACTTGTCAAACAATCCACACGTAAATCAGCAGTAAGGAACTAACTTTGTACAGTACAACCAGAATAAAAAGACCTACTGTGACTATGACTGCTCTTATTGAAGGCGTTTCCATTGGTTTTGGACACCCTCAGTTCAACCAGAGTACAAAGAGCTATTGCTACTATAAGAGCCCTTTGCGGTTATGTATCTATTATATTTGGTGGCTTTGTAGTCTTTAACTGAGAAAAGGGTTAGGAGGTAAATCAGTCAGTTAGTAGTCAAACTGTATTTAGAATTTCACAAGACACATAGAACTATCCTAACTCCTATCCTTCTTTAGTAATTTAGGAGGTAACTTGCTTGTGTAAGACTTTTTCTTTTTAATCTCGCGGTTTGAGTTGTATAAAAACTTAGTTAAGACAAAAGCAAAAAAAATGCATAACATTTTCAATAATATGAACGATGCTTTATGTGGAATCCGACTCATCATTATAAAGTTATCAAAAACACCAAACAATGTGCCAGACAAAACAAAACATAATATTATTACTCTTTTATTAACATAACCTCATTTATGTTGTGATTTATTTGAAGTGAGCAGAACGAAACTATTCATCAACATTTAAAGTTATGTTCTATGTCATAATCTAACACAATAATAAGTAATATACATCAACACACGCAATAATAAAATACCCCAAATGGTAATGTTACCTCTATAACGAGTGAACTTGATCTTAGCTGGCAACACTGAAAAAGGACGGTTTATTGTTTTAGATGTTGCAACTGGCAATAAAATAAACATTATTTTCGTTATGGTAGTAGAGTCAGAAGCATAACAGATTTCGGTGCTAGTTTTGGCAATCGCATGAAGTAGCTACGTTCAAAATAGGCATAGCAAAATTTACTTTAAGCAGTTCTTTTTAAAGTTTATGTCGCTAGTCGCTACCATATTTTTATGGGAAGTCCGAATATTTTAGATCCTTTAATTTCTTACTATGTTTCTTAAGGACAGACCGAGTTGGTACGGCTAAGAAAAATGCCATCCTAGTCCACTCAGGGTGTTTCGTAAAAGGCGACGTAGAGTTTTTGATGTCGGCCGAATATCTGTCGACTATGGTCAACCGCACCGCCACGGTGATACCACCAGCTACAAAAGCATTCCGAAAAAGGGCTGAGGTCAGGCAGGCGCCCGGTGGTAAAATATAATAATAGCCAAATCCTTTTGCTACACGATTTTGTGTTCTAACAAAGCATGTTGCACTGACCTCAACAAGATTTGGGATAAGGGTAGGCAGATAATGTAATGAATAATCTAAGAAATCTCCCCCGTTTGCGAGTTCTAGAATGGACAATCAGGTCAAGGTCACGTACTAAGATGCTCAATTAATTCATGCCAGAATTTCTCATGTTCCACTTATATTATCATAAACCAACATGTTTTGGGTGGGTGATGTTTGTCCAGCAATCTGCACGCATGTTCACCGGTGGGTCAACGCATGACATAATGCGCGTAATTGTTGACTGCTATTGCTGTGTGCCCAAGCTATAGTGCGTTTGGCTGTATTGAGGTTTACATACATACATGCATCACGCCTTTATCCCTCGCGGAGTAGGTAGAGCGCAAACGGCTGCAAAATACGGCCATTATACACCACGCCTGACAAAAGCTCGAGAGTCATTACTATATATACAATATTATACGCACCGCAAGATTTTGAAGGGACACTCATGTGAGCCAAGCTCTTCCAACTAGATCGACAGATTCTGAAAATTTATCCATTTTCCCTTTCCAAAACAAAATCAGAAAAAATTATTGGACAATGTGGAAAAATTACTGATTCTATTCGAGGTTTTAATGGCTCATTTTCCCTAGATAAGTAAGACGGCTAGCGTAGTCAGTGAACTTGTCGTCTCGTTCCTCGGTGCCACCACTGTTGTGGCAGCAGTTTGTGCGTGCGGCACCGCAAACCATATGACATGTGTGTGAAAAGCCTTCTGAGTTACGAGGTCGCGACATGTCGATTGAGAGAAATGTTTGGGGTCCGAGATTTATTTGATTTTCACAACTTTTAACATTTACGCAGTTTATGGAAGTCTATGAATGTTATCTGTACTTTGAACAATTCAGATTTATGCTAGTACAGTCAACAAAAGAATACTTACGACTTACTTTCTCTCAGAGCTTTCAGATCAGGACGTCAGTCAGTTTCACTCAAAATACATAGTATCTTCTATCAGCCTACCCATTTAAGGGACCAATTTATACTGGTTTATTTAAGTAAAATTATGAAGAACTAGTTGGAATTTATCCTTGGGTAGGTTGATGTGCTGCCGTTAGTACACTGAATAGTCTAGTCTAGTTCCTAGATTAAATCACCCAATCACGTTTGCCGATTGTCCGACTGATTGCCAATGTCGATATCGTTATACAAAGCGCTGACCCAAATATATCTATCGATAATAGATGAAACATTGTTCACAAATCTATCATCTCAGGCAAGAAATATACGTAACGTTCGTTCTTGCGTTATTTTTGCGCAGCGCTAGGTATTGCATGCGTTAGGAACATGCGATTTTCCATCTTACTGTTTAATGTCTAACGTTTTGGCAGACGCAGGCGGCCGGTCATACACACATAAGACATAGCCAAATCCTTTTGCTACATTATTTTGGGTTCTAACAAAACATGTTGCGCCGACCCTATCTAATCTGAGATAAGGGTAGGAAGATGATGGTTTGAAAGACGTATCCGCTAACACTGCTATCAAACTGTTTGAAATAAACCGTCTTTGTATGGGATTAAAGTGGATATTCTTATTGTCCTAACGCATGCGTTTCGCAGCGCTAAAATAACGCAGCAACGTTACGTGTGATACTCGCCTTACAATGTTTCTTCTCAACACGACAACACAATGACATTACATAAGTACTACGAAGTTATCAGCCATCTTTGAAATCAATATTCTACAGCCGGACAAAAGTTCGTTGATAACCTCTGACCGTGAGTTGCTATTTAGGCTGTTTTCATACGCACCGCGTTATTTTACGGTGTTTAGCCGCGTCCGGTTTTTAAACGAAAGTGGCTTAAATCCTATAGTGTATTGTATGACGCCTGCTTATAATAGCATCACCCTAATTCTACCAGTGAATTTCGAAAAGAGCAAGTGAGGTATAAATCCATTCAGATTTGGCGGCAGCGTTCCCTTGAAATGAAACATCTGGCACTGCCCTCGCCTATCCGCCTGCCAAGTGTGAAGAGAAGAATCATGTCCAGAAGAACATTCAAGTTGAAAACAAAAACTGAATACCATGACACTCACAAGTGAAAATAATATAGCACTGTGAGTGCATTACAATCCCAATAGATTGATTAAGCAAGCTTCATCATATGGTTTGAATTCCACTCATAATGTGGACTAACCATGTAGTAAGTTCTAAATACTTACTATAGATGTCGCTGGATCGTCGCTTGGAGACGAGCATCAAGAGATAGAAAATTTGGCGTCCATCGGCCGTGCATCGATAGCTCAGTGGCAGAGCGGTGGGGCGTTTACCCATGCGGCCCGGGTTCGATCTCCGGTCGATGTACGTCATCTTTTCTATTTCTTATTTTCACTTGTGAGAATAATATAGCACTGTGAGTGCATTACAATCCCAATAGACCATGACACTCGTCGCCACTTAAAATTTTAACTGTCACAGGTTAAAGTTTGTACGGTGGCTGTCACGAATCGTAATATTGCCCGGTGCGTATGTGATTCATATTAGATAATAGGGTGTTTTCGTATGTGACTTGTATGTGAATTGAGAGAATGCGGATGTACATTGTACATGTGAAATTGCGTACTTGACCCTATGATTGACCTTTGTTGTGTTCAAGGTAGCTGTAATATATTACATGGGATAGTGATGACAGGGGTACCTACCTATAGTCTATTTAAGACTACTCGCTGCAGTCGCCGTTGTAAAACTTAGTGTAATAAATACCTACTATAGTCTGATTTTTATTCAGATAGACTAAACTGACAGCTGAGATCGGCCTTTTGTTTTTAAAATGTTGCAAGCATCAGGCTAGTGTTGTGGTTTGACTCATTCATTTTATTCATTGAACTGTTGTCCCATGATTATAAAATTCAACAATGAATAATATTGAAATTGAAAAAGTAGGTACTGTTCAATAAATTCACATTAATGATATCAGACTGTTACTAGTTATGTTCTCATTAGCTTTCAAATAAAAATTTCGTCAGGCGGGAAATAAATGTGAAGTTAGTTTGTTATACACATAGTATTATGTTTGTCTTATAGGCCAATTTAATATTGAAAATTGAAATAAACTAAATTTATTTTCATAAAGATTCAATCACAATCTTTGAATTACATAACTTGATCATTTGGGTACAACACTATTTTTTTATTATTTTAAAATACTAAAACGCGGCAACCCACTAAACGTCAGTTTAGTCTATCTGAATAAAAATCAGACTATACCCTGGAATAACCACGATTTACGACCGCGCCTGCAGCGGGTGGTCATGTTACCTATGTTTTTTTTATATATTCTGCAAATCGACGCTCCCTACGTACATTATGCTAACTGAAAAATAGCTACTTTACAGGAGAGCCGAAAAACCGTAGAAGAGTCACAACTTTTTTTGTAATTTACCTTTAATTTACCTACGAACTTGAAATTCATACAGTATGAACTTCAAACAATATTTTCATGAATGTCATCTTAATATTTAAATAATTTTGCTTATTTTTGGATTTTATTGTAGATAGAACATTTATAAGGTCAAGTCAGTGTTCCAACATACGCGTATACTATTCTAACTGCCATATAGCATACTATACGTGGCTTGATATAGCAGCAATTTTTTGGTTAAACTATTCTATCTACCACATAGAATAGTATTCTTTGAAATATTATCCGATTATTTTGAACATACTGTTCAATGTGCCATATAGACTCATATACCTCGGGCTCAACTCTGACATTAATTTCACATGAAAATTTAAGACTAGTTATAATAATCGGTTGTGTTACATTATTCTTTAAGTTTTTATACTTAAATATATATATTTATGAAGTGAATACGCAGAAATCTAATATTTTTTGTAAATAGAATTATATACGTTGTTACAAAAAAGTATTGATTTATGAATACTATTCTATTTTGTATCAATTTGGTACTGACTAAACATTGTCTACTATGAAACAGGTTATTTTTATTAAACGGCTTTATTTGGGTTCACATTGGTGTCATAGTAACACCTGAGTTAATTTTACGACTGCGTCGTTCCCGGAGACTGACTGAATTAGTTATTTATTTATTTAACATAATGTTCAGCTGTACCATGGTGAACTTAACGCTATCTCCCAGTCTGGGTAGATTGTGTTCGCTTCTTTTAGGTCTTGAAGTTGGGACAATTGGGGAAACACAGCAGGTGGTCCATGGTTTGGACGGCGCCACAACCACACCTAAAATTGGCTGAAAATCCCCACTTTACTTTGTTTGCGTGGCAACTTCCAACACCATCCCGGAGACGATTGAGTGACTTCCAAACTGCCCAGGAAGGTTGCCACCAGGTGGGAGTTTTTCATCTGGCGGGAGTTGGGACGCGTCAGGAGGGTACCTTCTTATTCATTGTTCCAACCTTATTACAGGTGCCCCATTTGTGTCGGAATAAGGGTCACTCATTAAGCTTTTTTGGCTCTTAGGTCGCAGTGGTGGTGAAACGTGGTTATGCAACGGGTGTCTGGGATCCTCCGTTTGTTTTACCCTCTCAACACAACAGGCAGAATATCAGCGGACGTTAGGTGGGGCTATCCCGGCTAGCGAGTACAGGTGGGAGAGTGTAGTCAGCTTGAATGTGCCCGTCACTATTCGGCAGGATTCGTTCAAGGCAACATCTACCTGGCTCGCATGTTAGGAGCGAGCCCAAACCGGACTTACGTACTCAGCAGCCGAAAAAGACAAAGCCAGACTGCTGGTGCGAAAAACATGTGCTGTGCAGAGGCCGTTTGGTGGTGGTGAGTCTCTTTAGAAGGCAATTACGGGCACTTACTTTAGATTTCAACTTAGTGCCGTTTTATTTTAAAGTTAGTGTCCGGTCCAAAGTGATGCCTAGATATTTAGGCGTGTTGTTATGTTGAATGGCTACACCACACCACTTGATATCAATCTCTTTGTTAAATTCTCGATTTCGGAGGTTAAACGCGCATGATTCAGTTTTGTGGTGTTTCGCCTTAAAAGGGTTTCGTGATAGTAGGTTGTTAGATTAGCTAACGCTGTCGAAAGATGTCCTTCCACGTCCTCGAAATATTTTCGCTGGCATGTCAAAGCGAGATCATTCGCGTTGATAAACCGGTTCGTTGCAGGATGGTGGGGTTGGTTATTGGTGTTATTGTTAAACAGGGTAGGTGCGAGAACACTACCCTGTGGAATACATTTTTTTGTGCTCGCCGTCTGCTCTTTTCAGAGTTCAAGCTCACATGGAACCGGCGGTTACTCAGCATTTTGCTTAGGATAACAACAAAATGTTGTTTGTGTACCTCGTCAATTTTCCGAGCTGACGCTTGTATTGACGGTGTTGTAGGCTGCACTTAGGTCGACGGATACCACCCCCGCGACCAGGTTTACCGTTAAGAAGCAGCTGGTGTGCAACCTGGTTCGCAGTAACGGGGCCAGATTGTATTGCCGGGTTAGGGTCACTAGTCAGTTTTCAAAGTATGCCCCAAGCCTTTTTACTATTGTAGGACATGACCCACTGATTCGACCAGATTAACCCACTGCTCTTGGTGACCTTCAGAGATTGAAGCCTGGTATCGGCTGAATAAGTTTCTTTTTTATTGTTTCTTTTTTTGTTTTCGTCTTATTATAAGTGGGCAAATAATTAATTCTTATTATTTTACTTAGCTTTATACCGGCAAATTTGTAAACACATTTATATTACGTACAGAAAAAAAGATGGCACGCTGTGGCGGGTGCCATTTTACAAATAGATAATATTTTGGAACCAAGTCTTGACTTTGTTCTTAAGCAGTTAAGGGTTAACCGATTCCACTATTGGGCCAAGGCCTTCCCTGTGGTCTACCATGTTCTATAGCTATAGTGAAATTTATTTGGTACCAACCTTGATCTGAGCAGTTTGCAATAATTGAAAATAAATAATAATTCATCATTCTTTATTAAATTTTTCATTTGTCAGTTCCAAATTCTTCAGTACGGTGTATGGTTTACAATGTATTCAATTAAATCTCATTTTATCAGCAAAACGCGATTTAGGTATACTATTCCATCTACCAGTTAGAATAGCTTCGTGACTTCATACAACAAAAGTAAACTGTTCGATCTACCAGATAGAATACTATGCGTTTCTATTATTCTATAAATTTATGGCGTACACTATTCTATGTACCAGATCGAATAGTGTACATTGATTACTAATTCAGACGTTAAAACGAATACTATTCAATCTGGTAGATGGCATAGTGTACGTTGTATTAGAACAAAACTTGGGACTTAAAGGAAATTCCAGATTAATAAAGCTAAAAGAACGTTAGTATATCTTGATTAGGTATTTACTATCATTGTGTCGTGCCCCAGCAAAAAATGTTCGTACTGCCAGATGTCGTAGTATTCGTGCGAGTTAAAAAATTTGCAAACAAGGTACACTATGATAAGCGGCAGTTCGAATACTTTTAGAAGTCTTGGTGCACTTAGAATGCAGATAGAATAGTCTGTGGCTGATTTAAAATCTAAACTACACTGAATTTAGAAAAAATTTAAATGCCAGTAGATGCGTTTTAATGTGTACATTCTAATGCACTTGCCAGTGCAGTTAGCATTTTCTTTCACTTTGACTAGTATACGTAGGGAGCGTCGAAATTATACTAGTCTGAAGTAATCTAAACCAATTGCTTGTTATATTTGCTATTCTCTCCAAGTATTACAACGCTGATTTTCGTAACGCAAACGTAATTTGCATTTCTCTTTGTAGTGTTAATGACACTGCCTATTTGTGAGCCCATAATCATACATACCTTTACTTACATGTCAATCACAATTGTCGAAAATAGGCACCCAGTTCAACATAGTTCACATAGGCCTAGTGGGTCAAAGTACGGCCTATTAGAAGGTCAGTGGGTCATTTCGTCACAGCTGGAAGAAAGCCATAATACCATAAATGTCATTTAAGTACTGAGTGCTTTGTTAAACTGAAGATGATAAAAAAATAACGCAATCGTTGATAGTGTAAATGGGTGGCTATTATATGATATTATGGTATATTATATAAGAGTTGTTTACAATAGATATTGATTGTATTGTATTGTGATATCGTACATATTTCACGGCCATAGATTATCATAGTCATTGGACGTTGTTAATATAAATTGCTTTAAAGATTTTATGTCGACCATTTTGAAGTTTGACGTCACTTTTCTGTAGAAATTACACTGATGATAGCATATATGTATTAAAAGGTTAGTACTTGTACTTCCGCAGTGTTTTGAATCTACCTCTAACTAAACCACAAGAAAAAAACTTAACCATCGAATTTTTGCTTTGAAATTTTTCTACAGTAATCGTAAATCTAGACACATTTCTAAAGAACTATTTTTAATACACAATTACTCAGAAGAAACTAATTTTATACGAGTTTCAATACACTTAATGGTACTTAGGGTTAGGCCATATAACTCGGCACTTTTAGCTTTACTGAGGGCAAGGGAGTTATTTCGGCCAAAACTGCCCTTAAAAAGTAAGTACTTGGATCGTTACATTACTCTTATCTACCACAGAGTACCAATTACTACACATATAGGGTGGAAAAATTGGATAACAATATTTCAACTGATCAATCTAGGGCTTTGTTTCTACCGGTACAAAAGCTGCCGATTCTGTACTGGTATTTAAAGGTTCTTTACCATTAGGTATTTGGGTACCGGTACAAAATGAGTACCGGTACCATTACAAGGTCTTTACCGGTTTTTACACATAGGTTTTTACCGGTTCACAAAAATACCGGTATTTTAAGCCCAGCCTATGAAACTGAACATCTTGCCCCAAGGACCGTGATTTACACTAAAGCAAAAAACCATATGCCACGTACAAAATAACATTTTTGTGGGAAGATCGTTTTGATAACATAATTTGACTAATGTTTTAGAAAAAGTTGTTCAGTTTCATAAGCTGCTTGATTCCGCTCCTCAATTGTTTTTTTTTTACATTTTGTGCCTATATACTTAATTGAAGTAATCGAGTAAGTATTAAGTTTAACTATCCAATAAACGATACCCATCAAAGTTTATTGCAGTGCCTACCATGATACCATAAGCAGGTGTGAATGTACCATTTTACGACGATTTCGTCAGACAAATTGATTTTGTTGAGGGTCATGCATGATGTATTGACTTTGTAGCAAATGGTAATATCAGCAGAGAAGAAGAAGAATAAAATGTAGAGTGGGATCAAAGTATACTTAATTTTCTCATAAACTTTATAAAAAACCAGTATAATATTGTTCAGAATATTCTTTGGTCTGAGAAGAATGATCCTCGAAATGAGAGGCTTAGGTATAGCCTGCAGTGGTTTGATGTGGTCTGATGATGATGATGATAGTAAGAATACACAGTTTTTACAAGTACGCTTATTGTTCAGTATAAGTCCCGTCGCCAGTTCTCTCCGCACGTTTCTTTATCACTTCCGGGTCCACCGTCTTCAAATCGTACGCCAGTCCAAGTTTAGCCATTAAATCTATGAACAACGCTGTCAGATTCCACCCGTAATTCCCACTCAGTTCCTCCGCTTTGTAATCCCAAGGAAACGTATGATGGTAATTATGGAATCCTTCGCCCACCATGAAGTGAGAAACAAATTTGTTCTCCACAGGAGCCATGGTTTTGTCATAAGGTCTGTTTCCCCACATATGGGCGGCTGAGTTGACCAGGAACACGCAATGCAGGCCATACGTGATCCGGAGTAGGACGCAAACTATGAAAGCATTCAGTACGGTCTCGCCCCATAGGGTGGCAATGTAGACGGGGATCATGTTTGTGAACGACCACATGAAGAAATAGTACCTGAAACAATATAATTAATAATATAAGATTCAAACACGCACCATTCAGATAAACGTAGTTATTAGCCTGGCATTTCCTATATTACAAGAAGAATAGAAGTAGGTATTAGTTTCAAAGTCATTGTGGAGACGAGCATTTGGATACCTATCCAAAGATTTTGCTAGCATCTATCGGTCTATGGATATCTCGGTGCCAGAGTTTCTTCACAGAGTACCAGAGGCCCTACAAAGAGTACCAGAAGTACTCTAATAGATCAACAGAGTATACCTAGACAAAGAACCAGAAAAAGCATATTTCAGTTTTTATCGACTATGGCCCCGAGGCCTTGAAAGCTACACCTAACTATTTGGTGGGGAGCAAGGGCTCAAGTGTCTCTTGGTCATGTAGCTACTCCGATGCTTCCTGACAAACAATCAGCCTATGTGCGAATACTATAAGCCATCCACAGACCAACAGAGACTCTTTACAGAAAACTAGAGAACCTTCAAAAAGTACTAGATGCAGAGACCTAATATTATCATCTGTCTTCCCTTATCTCAATTCGGTTCGGGTCGGCGTAACATATCTTGCTAGAGCACAAAATCACGTAGCAGAAAGATTTCGCAATGTTCTACTTCCGGTCAACTGCCTGTCGTCAACCCTATTTGGGAATGCTATTGTAGGTGGTATCACCACCACCATTTGACCATAGTCGGCAGATATTCATCCGAGGTCAAAAACTCTAGGTATTTCGCCTTTTATAAAACACTCTGAGTGGACTTGGGGTGGCAGTATTCAACCGGCGGAGGCTTCAGAGACCTTAGGTTAAAGCCAAAAAATCACAGTTATGTAGTATTTAAGACTTGATGAGTACTTACTGTTTCTGAAACCTTAGCATAGGGTCAGCCCACAGATCACTACTATCAATAGTGTGTACTTTGGCCATATATTCCGGATGTTTCCTGACGAATATCCAGCCGATGTGGCAGTACCATAACCCTCTCTTGGAGTTATGAGGGTCGGCGTCTGTCTCGGAGTAGCGGTGGTGCATGCGGTGGTCGCGGACCCAGTTTATTACGGGACCCTAAAAATTATTGTTTTGATTTATATAGTATTTCTCTAAGGCGAGGAACACACGCAACGTCGGTTTGTGCGTCGTTCATTCGATTCTCCACCCTACCTGCATATGAATACGGTTTGTGTCAAACGGCATCGCACAACGCTGCGTTGTCTGTCAAATCGTTTGACATAAACCCTCGTATAAAAATAAGGTGGAAAATCGCACAAACCGTTCCTCGCCTAACTCTCCAAAGAGGATAATAATTGGAATGGGCCGAAGCCAAGTGCATTACAAGGGATAGAAACTATTTGACATTGCTTTGTTGACCATAGTCTACAGATATTCAGCTGAGGTCAAAAACTCTACGTCGCCTTTTACGAAACACCCTGAGTGTACTAGGGGTGGCTACCGCACAGCAAAATAAGCTTCCTACCTGTAAAGTCATTGAGTTAAATAGCACGAAGATAAGGCGCAGTGGCCATCGAGCCTTGTAAGACTTGTGAGCCCACAGCCGATGTGCACTGCCAGTGATACCGAGTGCTGAAGTCATTTGTGCCAAAACATAGCCTGAAAAAAGATTTATTAAATCATCATCATTGGTCTTATACGTCTGTGACAGACGATTTATTCAGTGTCTTAGGCAAGATTTTTCATGACTGTATAGGCCGATACGGGAGCGGCATGACTTTCCGCACACTCTGGTGTGCACACAAGTGAAGGTGGAATTGGAGACTGAAAAGTTCATGATTTAGCGCGAGTACAATGATATTAGAGTTAAATATTAAATAATAATTATATCATTGCTAATACTTACAAAACACAGCTGTAGGCCACATAACCTGCCTCGTCACGATGAGGTATATTCCATAAATGGATCCAATATGGAAATTTGTCATATTTACGATGTTTAGCCACACGAGCGGTCTTTTTACACTTTTGTTGCTAACGGTATCACTAGATTTCCCATTACTTGTTTCATTATTAGGGATAGCTGGTGGCACGGGGCTGTCTAATTTATAAGGCGTCATTTTATCTGAAAATATTTCCTTCAATTATAATAGATATTGATATAACTTATACAAAAAATAATAATGTAGGGTAAAGTACGGATAGATGCGCACCTTTTGGAAAATGCTCTATAACTCAATAATTAAGAACTTATATACAAAATTATCTTTACAGATTAGAGGATTGATCTTTAATCTTTCATTAAAGCCCTAATTCATGAATTTAATTTTTATTGTTTTGTTGTAAATCCAGTTTTATATGACCTCTTGAAAAAGGGATAGTCGCGCACCCGCACGGATAGTTGCGCAGCTCTAAAAAATCATGGGGGGATACTTGCGCTTTGAAGATTACCTAGGTGACTTACTATGAAATTTGTACTTTATTTAAATCAAACCAATTTGAAATTAATTTGATTGAATACTTATTTTAAAAATCGAACAGGCCTCCGAACCTTAATATTATTACTATTTCTAAAGTTATTGAGTGCTAAGTCATTATTTCAGTAAAAAAAATTGTATCAACGCGTAGGTAGCATAAAAATTTATGTTGTACAACGTCCATATCTAGACTGTAATTTAGAAGCATTTTATCCATCTGCAACATACTAAAATAAACAAAAATATCAATCTGCGCAACTATCCCCCAAAGCGCAACTATCCGTCCAAAAAACCTGCGCAAATATCCTTTTTGGTACGGATAGTTGCGCATTTAATTAAAAAAATAATGATTTGATATTTTGGAATAATTAATAAGTGGGCACATACTTTATAAAATAGTGCATATGAGGAAATAAAAATGTGAGCGATTCTACTATCGTGAGAAAAGATACCCAAAAAACAAAATGTGCTAAAATAATTTCGACGCCCGGTTTGACCACGCTACCGAAGATTTTTGCTTAAACTGGCGTAAATTGAGCAATTACTCCAATAATTAACGTGGTACTTGGGCTTTCAGGAGGAAGACTACTATGTTTTAATAAGCAATAGTCCTGAAATTCACTAGAACATAGTGTTTTCGAAACCTGCGCAACTATCCCAACGGCGCATCTATCCGTACTTTACCCTAATAATATAAAGCACTTTGTTAAGAAAATTAACAAAGATTAATATTTTTTAAGAAACTCTATTAAGTACAGTCGCAAAGCAAGTAGCAAAAAAGCAGAGCAGTTTACCTCATAAAATATTTTCAGATAGGTATTTTTATATCTGTATGAAGGATGTGATAGGTAAGTCTATTTCTTACCTTTCTCCAGAACGAACTGAGTGAATAAAATAAGTGCATTTCTATGAAATTGCACTTAAACAGTATCATTGTCTAATTTAATTGCATATTATTAAGGGAGTGAATGAAATGTTAATTTTACCTCTTAGACTCGTAAGTACAAATTGTCAGCGCGTGCTAGTTTTTTATAGGTTTTGCGTAGGTATAGGTAAGAAGTTAGGTACTTGAAAACGTGGTATTCTGAATGATAGTCGATACCTACTTATCATTAGCTAGTTTTGTAAGAGATCAACCTGTACTGGTATTAAATGTATGAGGATTTTATGAACTTACAGTGCTTCTTGCAAAAAAAAAGGAAATAAAAAAATATACAGGGAGTAACAAAAAGGGTATAGCTAGCCGACAGAAGGTCAAGGTACTCATGTAACTGAACAACTTTACCTATGAAATGGGTCAATATACAAAAAAAAATGGCCCTCCCATACAAATTCGCCGATTAGCTGATTAATGAGATAGTACTTATCTATTTCTTCTTCATATTTCGAATATTGTTCCATGGGGAAAGTTAAATTGTTTATTTTTATGAGTACCTTGAACTCCTTTTGGCTTGTCATACTTTTTTTACAACCAACTTTATAAATCCAATCTACGGTGATCCCTAAAAGGATAATTGATGTACTGCTGACATTACAAGGTACTAATCTACTTATTTAATGTAGAGTCTAATCATTATCAATGAACTAGTTACCTATTAAGTTAAAAGAAAAAAAAACGTCTTACAAGTGATAGAAATGTCATTATTAATATGTCGTAGGTAATAATTAGAGACGTTGAAACAATTAAGCCATTTACGTTTATACTATTACGTATAATAATAGGAAACTTTTTGTCGTGTGGTGCCGACTTAGTATATAACGTCATCCCATATCTTTCCCGTGGATGTCGTAAGAAGTAACTAGGGTGAAAATAAGAAATAGAAAAGATGACGTACATCGACCAGGGATCGAACCCGGGCCGCATGGGTAAACGCCCCACCGCTCTGCCACTGAGCTATCGATGCACGGCCGATGGACGCCAAATTTTCTATCTCTTGATGCTCGTCTCCAAGCGACGATCCAGCGACATCTATAGTAAGTATTTAGAACTTACTACATGGTTAGTCCACATTATGAGTGGAATTCAAACCATATGATGAAGCTTGCTTAATCAATCTATTGGGATTGTAATGCACTCACAGTGCTATATTATTCTCACAAGTGAAAATAAGAAATAGAAAAGATGACGTACATCGACCGGTGATCGAACCCGGGCCGCATGGGTAAACGCCCCACCGCTCTGCCACTGAGCTATCGATGCACGGCCGATGGACGCCAAATTTTCTATCTCTTGATGCTCGTCTCCAAGCAACGATCCAGCGACATCTATAGTAAGTATTTAGAACTTACTACATAGTTAGTCCACATTATGAGTGGAATTCAAACCATATGATGAAGCTTGCTTAATCAATATATTGGGATTGTAATGCACTCACAGTGCTATATTATTCTCACCAGTGAAAATAAGAAATAGAAAAGATGACGTACATCGACCGGTGATCGAACCCGGGCCGCATGGGTAAACGCCCCACCGCTCTGCCGCTGAGCTATCGATGCACGGCCGTAACCATGTAGTAAGTTCTAAATACTTACTATAGATGTCGCTTGATCGTCGCTTGGAGATGAGCATCAAGAGATAGAAAATTTGGCGTCCATCGGCCGTGCATCGATAGCTCAGTGGCAGAGCGGTGGGGCGTTTACCCATGCGGCCCGGGTTTGATCCCCGGTCGATGTACGTCATCTTTTCTATTTCTTATTTTCACTCGTGAGAATAATATAGCACTGTGAATGCATTACAATCCCAATAGAAGTAACTAGGGATTTGAGAGTTGATGTGTATTGCAATTTTAGGCGCCAGGCTGGCAACTTGTCGATATGGTGATACACCGTCTTCAGAATGACTCGCAATCTTTTGTCAGACGTGGTATACTTATATGGCCGCTTATTACAACCGTTTACGTCCTGCTTACTCCGCAAGGGATATAGGCGTAATATATACATGTATGTATGTAGAGTTTGTGCGATTTCGGTGGGTTAGTAGAGTTAGGGCGTTTTAGAATCTTGGCTCTATTTGAGATCTAAATATCTAATGCCTTTTTCATGCTCTCGTTTTGGCTACATTTTATATCCATTTTTATGGATACTTTTTTCCAGCCACCGTACACACAAAAGCTTATAAAGTTCTTGTTTTAAAAACAATTACCTATTTACAGTACTTTATGACCAGTGATTGGACAGGACAGTAGCGCCCGATCGTAAGTTTGTGAGTGTGCTGGCATTTCCCTACGACATTAATCTTTTAGCACTCTTTGAGGAATATTCTGCATTACTTTATGCAGAGCTACGTATTTTTTTTTTCTCTGAAGCAAATCCTCTTACTTGTATTTTGTGTCTTACTAATCTAAGATGTACGAGATAACGTCAACGTGAAGCAAAATCAAAATCAAAATCATAGCATTTATTTCTCAGTAGGAATTACAAGATTCGCTATAAGAAAGTCACATTCGAATTCAAACTTAAAAAAGAGAAAAGAAGATTGCCCATTTCTGGTCTAAGAAATTTTCTCGCCTCAAAACGAAAATTTAGGGTCAGTTCCCACAGAAGGCGACGAGACGAGACGCGACGCGACGATGCAATGTCATTTTCAAGCGGCATCAAGATGCAACGCGCGGCGCCGCTCGATGCATCTTCATGTCGCTTCCGGCCGCTCGGTGCTGCTTGTCAGCTTGTCAATTCACTTTAGTAGTTCAAGAGCTTGATGTATGTGCAGGTTATGTGATATGATAGCTTTGTATGAGCTTCGATCGGAACGGAACGGAAGACTGTTTCTCTTAGAGCCCAAAATTCTTTTATTTTATTTTAATAGGTATATTTTAGTTAACAGCTACATTTACGATACAAAATATTATAGATAACTACTTTTAAAAGCCACTTAGTACAAGCCAATATATGTAGTTTAGTCGTTTTTTGACCTGTGGTTTGCTTGTGAGTCAAATAAATTAAGTATTCTTTAAATTTCTGGGAATATGCAACAGTTTTCTGTGCGTACAACACCTTGCACTACGCTCGCCAATATGCTTGTTTGCCAGAAAATAACTCATGTCCAAACAGTGTACTGTTGTGGCTGTTAAGTTTCTAAATTTAAAGTAAAAATGCTGTCAGATAGATAGATAGTGTAGCGTTATCTACATCTTTCTCTTCGTCTAGGACACCACCGAGACGTCCAACGACTATACATATGATGTCTGGTGCCAGAGTTAACGGCGGTGGACTTTTATACGTCCATGTTAACGACCACCGCGCCGTCTAAGTAACACAGCAACCGGGACCGACGAATTAGCGCATGTTAATTTATCAATTATCATATAATTCATATCATATTAGCCTTTGTACGTGGCGGGCGGAAGAATGACATATGTCCATGAATACATATATCTGAGCCAAATAGTCTCCTTCCAGGCACGAGAAGACAAACAAGTTACGAGATGAACCGAAAAAGCCTGGAGGAGCGGGGGAACAAATGAAAGGCGAAATCGCAAAATCATGTGCATTCTCCCGATACTCACTTATGGGGCACAGACGTGGCCTTTGACAAAAGCTTAGAAGACCATCTTTAATATCTCAGCGAGCAATGGGGCGCAGTATACTAGAAAACTCTGACTCGGAAACTGAAACTCGTAGATTAGGTCAGAAATACTACACTGCGTCCCAAAACGCAAATTGCCGATGTGGCACGTGCAGCCGCGAAGCTCGAATGGGATTGGGCTGGTCATGTCTACCATATGCCAAGCGAAACTATGGGCTAAATCCATCACTGAATGGAGCCCCAGTGCCGGTACCAGTGATGAAGGGGAGGGAGGCCTTTGTGCAGCAGTGGGATCCTGACGACTAAATAAGTTAAGTTTAAATGGTTGAAAGTGGCATTTGTAGAGCAAAGTAGGCGTAGGTTACAGACAGGGTGTAAAGGTGTAAGTTCGTCAGGTGTGGCTATAGTCATATGAAAGTCGAACGCGTCTGTCGCACTCCTTGAATGCAGCGCCGTATACTTTTATACTACGGCTATAGCCGCACAACGTGGTGACCGAAAACTTTGCAATCTTTCGTGTATGTTAATTTTGTCCTCACGTACAATTCCCGATCAGCTGTTAATGCGCTATTTAATTACTTAAAAAATTTAACTGTTAATAAAACAAAGAAAAGCAGCATTTAACAAAGAGCATTCGATAAAAGAACGCTCGTTGGAATTTAATTCCTTTCTACACAAAATGGGAAAAAATTGTGGTAATTAATAAACCTTAAGGTAGGTACTTGTGAGTTTTTTTTTTAAATATTATTATAATTATTAAATTCTTTATTGTTCACCATTTAATCCACAGTTATACATACAAATGAAAAACAAAGGCGAGCTTAACTCTATAAGAGATTTCTTTCAGCCAACCTAGCGTGGATGAAAATCGAGGAGTATACGGAAGCATTAGAAAATAAAATATGAACAATTTCTAAATAAAATACATAAAACAGAAACATGTTGCAAGAATATATAGGTACCTACTAAATAAATTCGAATACACATATAAATAATAAAATAAACTAATACGATAAACGTTTAATAATAATAGTTTGTACATAAATAAAATTGTTATAACTGAGATAAAAAGTGCTCTTTCAATTTTGTTTTAAATGTAGCAACAGTGGTACATTTTTGTATAGATTTAGGCAGTTTGATTAATATCTATTAGGTTTCATATAAAAATCGGGAAAAAAGGGGTTAATCTGCATTTTTTGTTCACGCCGGGTTTTAAATTAAAGGTAAGTAAGTATTACTTAATTTTTCTATGAAAATACAAAATCTGTGAATCTGTCATGTCATGACCAATTTAATAGGTTATCATCGATTTATCCGAAAAAGATACCAAAAATACTTAAAATATAAGTATTATGAATAACTTGCGGCCCGTCTCTTTTGGTTAAACTAAGTTTCTGGTGTTCCATTCTAGGTATGTCACATCCTGGATACTAACTGCCAGTTGAATGGCCTCACCATGCTGAACAACTTCAACTTTGAAGTTAATACCTTATTTCTAATAATTTAGGTGGGATGCTGGTGATTTTCATCGGGTACTCTAGACCCTCAATGACCACGTGCTAGCAAAAGCGGCCCGTAATAGTGAACAATTTTTACAATGAAGCCATCACCGTATCTCTTATAGTTTGGATAAGATGCTGGTGGTCTACATTAGGTACTTCCTCCTCGATGACTATGTGCCAGCAGAAGCGGTCCGTAATACTGAACAATTTTTATAATGAAGCCATCAAATATCTCTTATCTATACTTTGAATGGGATGCTGGTCATCTACATCAGGTACTCCAGACCCTCGATGGATGACCATGTACCAGCAAAAGCGGCCCGTCATGCTAAGCAAATTTTGATAGAAGCCTTTTTCGTATCTCATATAGTTTAGTAGTGCTCCTGGTGCCCTCCATTAGGTACTCCAGATCCTCAAGGGCTGACAAAAATTAGTACATGTCCGTCTTCGATATGCTAGCAATATCAGTGTTAAATCTCGTGAAGATCGGTTAAGCGGTTTGGGTAATATCTGCTTAATTTCTCGGTTTTACCACTGGTAACCGTTTTCATATAAGAAAATGATATCTTCTCGTGATAAAAAGCAGCTTATGTTACTCAGAAATGTTGTACCTTTTCAATAGTGTATTATATCTTCTCGCTACCCTAGGTCTGCTGGAAGAGATTTCTTTATAGAAATAAGTTGACCTGTTGTGTATTGTTTTTTATGTTATGTCCTTTGTCTTTTACTGTGTACAATAAACGGTTAAATAAATAAATAATAAATAAATAATAGTGATAGATTTTTGAAATCGGTTCAGCAGTTTCAGAGTTTATCGATTACTAGCGGCCCGCCCAGTGGTTTCACCCGCTGCTACTTTCCTGTTTTACCGTAGAAATTGGATCTTTTCCCGTAGGTTTCAGCAGAAGTGACCATCATGACCATGTGCCAACAGAAGCGGCCCGTCATACTGAATAACTTTTACTTTGAAGCCACTACCGTATCTCTTATACTTAGATGGGATGCTGGTGGTCTACATCAGGTACTCAACACCCTCGTCACCACGTGCCAGCAGATGCGGCCCGTCATGCTGAATAGCTTTAACTTTAAAGCAATTACCAGAAACCTTATAGTTTAGATGAGATGCTGGTGGTCTACATAAGGTACCTACTCCAGACCCTCGTGACCATGTGCCAGCAAAAGCGGCCCGTTATGCTGAATAACTTTTACTTTGAAGGTATTACCGTATCTCTGACAGTTTATACCGGATGCTGGTGGTCTACATCAGGTACTCCAGATCCTGGATGACCATGTGCCAGCAGAAGCGGCCCACCATGCTGAGTAACTTCTACTTTGAAGCTATTGCCGTATCTGGTATAGTTTAGATGGGATGCTGGTGGTCTACATCAGGTACCTCAGATCCTCGATGACCATATGCCAGCAGATGCGGCCCGTCATGGTAAACAACTTTTTCTATGAAGACATGACCGTATCTCTTATAGTTTTGATGGGATGCTGGTGGTCTTCATCAGGTACTCCAGATCCTCGAGGGCTGACAAAAAGTGGTCCATGTCCGTTTTTAATATGCTAGTAATATCAGTGCCAAAATTCGCGAAGATCGGTCAAGCGGTTTAGCTAATTTGGGTAATGTCCGCTTTGTTTCCCGCTTTTTCTGTTGTTAACCATTTTTTTCGTGATAAAAAGAAGCCTATGTTACTCATGAATGTTGTAGCTTTCTAATGGTGAAAGAATTTTGGAAATCGGCCCAGTAGTTTCGGAGTTTATCGATTACATACAAAGAAACAAACAAAAAAAACCAGCAAAGAGCGTGTCAGACACGCCCACAAATAGGGTTTCGTAGTCAACGATTAAATATCAGGTTTTTCAGCATTACAAACTTAATTTTGTTGCTGGTTTGTTAGCAGCAGTATGATGACCAACCGCAAATAGAAAAACTTATTTTTTTCTGAAACCTTCAAGGGTACAATATCCGTTATAGTTTTCATTGTAACTTTAGATTGTAAGCTATATTCTATATTTATTTCAAATTTTTAGCGTTTATACTTCAGAAGTTACAGCTGGAACAAATGATGGGTCAAAAACGCCCTTTTTAAAAGCAAATATCTCGTGAAAGAAACATTTTAGTGACTTTGTTTCAAAGAAACCTCCCCTTTGTTTTAAAAGACCTATTCAACGATACCCTACTCAATATTACAGAAAAAAAAAATTTTTTTTTTGCCCACCTTTCACTATTATGGGAGGGGGTCCAAAAAACATTTAATATATTTTTTTCTTAACATTTCTATATTTGGGTCAACACTATCTATCTTCTTACCAAATTTCATGTCGATAGCTCTAAAACTGACGAAGATATGAGGGCGCGGCATACAGACAGACAGACAGACAGACAGATAGACAGATAGACAGACAGACAGACAGACATGACGAAACTATAAGGGTTTCTAGTAGACTACGAAACCCTAAAAAAACAAACAAAGGTTTCCTCTTTATTATATCAGTGTAGATAGTGTACCTTACCTAGACATACATACGAATAAACAAATCTTTCCTCTTTATTATATTAGTGTAGATTAGTGTAGATAATGTAGAAGTCTAGTTAATAATATAAGTGTAGATGTAGATAGTGTTGAAGCGTAGATATAAATGTAGATTTATTGTATGGGGCTACTAGGCCACCATAATATGCTATAATGTTTCAAGACTTTCCCAACTTCAGGCTCGTAGACCATAAAGTGACAGGTATTTGATGGACAATGTCAGTCATCATCATGCGGCCTCTTGACATTGCAGCTCGTTGTATCCCAATGCATCCCGATGCCGCTTGACGCCTCGCGACGTCGCGCTACAACAAGATGCAGCGCGCGGCCTAGCGCTACGCCGCGCTACATCGAGCGACGCGACGCGGCATTTTTGCTCAATTGCCGAGCACAAGGCCGCTCTACGTCGCTCGTTGCAGCTTGTTGTAGCGCGACGCCGCGCAACGCCGCGCGAAGCAGCTTTCAGTCTTGGTAAATTGCAAAGTAGAGTGTTGCCGTTTTAGCTAATTTTTACAGAATTGTGTGTAAAATCCTCTGATCTTTGCTTTCTATATAGTATTTTTTTTTTTTGGTTTATTTTGGTTAAAATCTATATTTCAGGTCAAAATAAAAACCAAGCGCGGCGGCTCATAGTGCGCCGTCAACGTGACAGCGTCGTTCATAGTATGACTGGTTTGTATGGGTTTATATGGGGATGCCAGAAAAAAGGGTGACACGCCGCGTCGCTCAATACTATGAACGACGCTGTCACGTTGACGGCGCACTACGAGGTCGCCGCGCTCGGTCTTTATTTTGACCTTACAGGTTTTTTGGAAATGGTGTATGCAAGACTATCAGATTGTTTGAGAAAATAGTAGGTCTTGAAGTGATCATTCAGACGACAGCTGTCGAAAATAAGATCCGTTTATCTCGAAAACCATAAATTTTAGACTATCAATTTCTTTAAGGAAATGGTAAGCCTTGACGAGTTTTATCAAACGACAGCTGTCAAACTAAAATCTCATTTATCTCGGCAATCATTCATGCCAGTCAGTCAGTTCGTTTGGGAAAGTTGTAGGCCTTGAAGAGACCTTTATTTTATGTGACAGCTGTCAAACTTAAAACTCGTTTATCTTGTCAATCGTTCATGCTAGACTATCAGTTTGTTTGGGAAAGTACTTGGCTTTCATGAGACCTTTATTTTTAGTGACAGCTGTCAAACTTCAAACTCGTTTATCTCGTTAACTATGCATGCTACACTACTAGTTTCTTTAGAATAGTTGTAGGTCTCGACGAGATCTACATTTTAAGTGACAGCTGTCAAACTTCAAACTCGTTTATCTCGTTAACTGTGCATGCTACACTACTAGTTTCTTCAGAAAAGTTGTAGGTCTGGACGAGATCTACATTTTTAATGACAGCTGTCAAACTTCAAACTCGTTTATCTCGTTAACTGTGCATGCTACACTACTAGTTTCTTCAGAAAAGTTGTAGGTCTGGACGAGATCTACATTTTTAGTGACAGCTGTCAAACTTCAAACTCGTTTATCTCGTTAACTGTGCATGCTACACTACTAGTTTCTTCAGAAAAGTTGTAGGTCTGGACGAGATCTACATTTTAAGTGACAGCTGTCAAACTTCAAACTCGTTTATCTTGTTAACTGTGCATGCTACACGACTAGTTTCTTTAGAAAAGTTGTAAGTCTGGACGAGATCTACATTTAATATGACAGCTGTCAAACTAAAAACTCGTTTTTCTCGTTAACTGTGTATGCTACACTACAAGTTTCTTCAGAAAAGTTGTAGGTCTAGACGAGATCTACATTTGAAGTGACAGCTGTCAAACTTCAAACTCGTTTATCTCGTTAACTGTGCATGCTACACTACTAATTTCTTCAGAAAAGTTGTAGGTCTAGACGAGATCTACATTTTAAGTGACAACTATCAAACTTTATACTCATTTAACTTTTTTCTGAAGAAACTAGTAGTGTAGGATACACAGTTAACGGAGTTTGAAGTTTGACAGCTGTCACATAAAATGTAGATATTGACAAGACCTACAACTTTTCTAATGAAACTAGTAGTGTAGCATGCACAGTTAACGAGATAAACGAGTTTGAAGTTTGACAGCTGTCACTTAAAATGTAGATCTCGTCCAGACTTACATTTTTTCTAAAGAAACTAGTCGTGTAGCATGCACAGTTAACGAGATAAACGAGTTTGAAGTTTGACAGCTGTCACTTAAAATGTAGATCTCGTCCAGACCTACAACTTTTCTGCATAAACTAGTAGTGTAGCATGCACAGTTAACGAGATAAACGAGTTTGAAGTTTGACAGCTGTCACTTAAAATGTAGATCTCGTCCATACCTACAACTTTTCTGAAGAAACTAGTAGTGTAGCATGCACAGTTAACGAGATAAACGAGTTTGAAGTTTGACAGCTGTCACTTAAAATGTAGATCTCGTCCAGACCTACAACTTTTCTAAAGAAACTAGTAGTGTAGCATGCATAGTTAACGAGATAAACGAGTTTGAAGATTGACAGCTATCACTAAAAATAAAGGTCTCATGAAAACCAACGACTTTCCCAAACAAACTGATAGTCTAGCATGAACGATTGACAAGATAAACGAGTTTTAAGTTTGACAGCTGTCACATAAAATAAAGGTCTCTTCAAGGCCTACAACTTTCCCAAACAAACTGATAGTCTAGCATGAACGATTGCTGAGATAAACTAGTTTTTAGGTTGACAGCTGTCACGTAAAATAAAGGTCTCTTCAAGGCCTACAACTTTCCCAAACGAACTGATAGACTGGCATGAATGATTGCCGAGATAAATGTGATTTTAGTTTGACAGCTGTCGTTTGATAAAACTCGTCAAGGCTTACCATTTCCTTAAAGAAATTGATAGTCTAAGATTTATGGTTTCCGAGATAAACGGATCTTATTTTCGACAGCTGTCATCTAAAAGATCACTTCAAGACCTACCATTTTCTCAAACAATCTGATAGTCTAGCATACACTATTTCGTGAGAAGGTGGATCACTGGCAACTACTCAACGGAATTACTGCGAATGATCGTAAACTAAGATTTGCGATAGTTCCATTGTCTGACCTGGCCCAATGGGCGAAAAAACTTTGCAGCAGTTCCATGAAACTATACTCAATTGAACTACTGCGAATGATTGGTCTTTTTTTTAGTTCAATAACAACTACCTACCCTTCATAGGTACCAAGTAGAACCAAGTTACCTTGCTTTTTTTCGTATCGAGTTTCCAAAAATTGTAGGATTTTTTTCCTATCGCGGCAACACTGAGCGTGGGAATCTGACTGACAGGCGGCCGAAAGTGACGTCACCTGAACTGACATTGCATCGTCGCGTCGCGTCGCGTCTCGTCTCGTCTGGGTTTGAAGCGGCTTCAAGATGCATCGAGCGGCGCCGCGCGTTGCATCTTGATGCCGCTTGAAAATGACATTGCATCGTCGCGTCGCGTCTCGTCTCGTCGCCTTCTGTGGGAACTGACCCTTAAGCAATATGTAATATCCCTCAATCTAATGAAGAATAGCTATGGCAATTTTTGTACAAAACAGGGAAACTAACTTAACTGTTAGGTATTTTTCCCAAAGATTTTAATGTGGTGTGAACCTTTTTTGCACTGTTTACTTCGGTATAGCTAACTATAACGATTTAAGAACGAAATACTCGATATAAAGCCAAACTTCAGAACTTTTGTCTCTTCCGATACCCAACTTTAACATTCAATAACTTCAAAACTCCTATCATAATTAAATTATTTTTAGTTACAAAATGTTAAGCAATAATTAGACTTTATTATTATTTAACTTTGGCTTTGATGCAAGGCATGCAAGTAGTGAGGCAAGCAATGGACGAACAGCCATGCTAGAGTAGGCATGATTCGTGCATAATTTTCTCTTTTTATAACAATTTGTGTTCCTACTCTAAGCGATCGGTGACGGCGGCGCGCCGGCGGGGATAAAGAAAAGTCACTGCCTCGCTCGGGGCTGGCCAGGCTAACCACACAGCATATATCTTTATGCGGTAAGTACAGTCTGTCTAAAAAGTCCTGACACTAAATATAAATAAATGTAACTAAAGCTTTTCGTACAAAATTGTTGCCATTTAATTTCGCAATTTCATAACATTTTTTGGCAGGATTTTCTAATGTATAGTACCGACGCCGAGAGAAGTCAGTTTTGACAGATGTCGGATTTGCGCAAATTCCATAGCAGAGGGTCCATTTTCCTTTGATGACTTCCCTTTTAGTATGACACTAACAGATGTCAAAACCGACTTCTCTCGGCGTCGGTACTATAGTAGATAAACAGAAGAAAAGTATGATATTTTACAACTTATACATAATTTTATGTCAAACTCATGCAATCCTATTTTTTATCTTTATATAATTAGAACAGGTAAAATATCATGTATTTGTGATTTGATTTGTGACTTGTGTTGTGAGATCCATCCATAGCAAAACATAAAAAATAGAGTCTCTGCGTATATGTAAGTATAATCAATGTAGAATAGGTTCTGAACGAACGGGATCATTTTGATGTATTGTGTATAAAATTTTCATTGTGTCGTATTAAAAGCTTTTTGTGCAATGCAAACTGCAGAATATCCCTAGCCCTGCGCGTACGCAGGATGACGTCACCTTATTCTCTGGTGATGCGACCACCGCCAATTGACGGCTATAATAATTAACATACCTTCCGATACCCTACAAGGCTGTTTATATTGTTTTCTATAAATAAAATACAAGACACAGACTTTTATAGGATTTTTATTACCGACGTCTTTTAAGGAATGTTGGTTTTTACCGAAATGTAGTTTCTTTAAAATGCTTTTCTTACAAATTATTTGACACGGAATTAAGGCCCATCGTATAACAGCCTACAATATCTTGTTTGTGTTCTTCCTGTGTGGCATGGCCAATATATTTTCATTTATTTGATTTTAGTCTACATGTTACTCAGAGAGCTATGGAAAGATCTATGCTAGGGAGCACCTTGCTTTTCGTACAATCAAGTGGTTCGACTCGGTCCTATCCAGACTGGGAACATTAACTTGAGGGACCCATCGAGAATCGAACCCGGACTGCTTTGCAGAACTCGTAGGCACTCCCACTACCACTGCGTTACATCAGGCCGTCCAATTTGTGCTCTAAAATCGCAATTACAATTGAAAATGCACTAATAACGTTATTTAAGCCATTAACGTTTCAAATTAATTAGGTATTCGGAAAATTAAACTAAACGCATAATTTTTTTGTTAAAACGTAATAAACTAAAATATTACATTCAATTCATTAAACTACTCTACATGATCCCGCATACAATTTTGAGTTTTGTCTGTCCGGTTTTATTGACAAAAGAAGTTGTAAGTACCTATTCCGTGGCGACACAGGATGTCATTCACTAGCTGTCAGTCAAATATTGCAGTATCGTGCTGCATACGTGCTGTAGGCCCTAATAAAAACCTTTGCCAGCATGCATGGGTGCTTTGAAATCAAGTTCCGAGCAAATAATTCGATTATCGGCACGGATTCGCGCGGCCGCTGTGACCACGGCCGGGGGGGAGGGGGAGGGGGGTTTCAGAGTAGTGATACCACACGATGAAGTGTTTGTGGATACTTTCCTGGAATGGAAAAGATTGTTGACTCCAGTCTTGAGTCAGGATGCACTGGGTGTACAAAAATTGATTAAATTGGTCATCATCATCATCATAGCGTAGGTATGGCAAATCCCTGTATGGATCGAATGTCTAAATCGAGGTTCTTAAGTACTTGGGGTGAATTTATGTAGTTCAGCCATACCACCGAGAAAGCAGCGAAGTGGGCACTTATAAATTTGTCTGAGCGTGAGACAGAGGAGAATAAACAAATACCTACATACTGTCCTTAGTAATGTATCGGGGTGCACAGACGCAGAAACAAAATACAGAGCAGATCAACTTCACATGCTGAAGTAAGCACTACTTGTGCCGAAGTTAAACTTCTACTTTACATAACTTCAACAGCCATAAGTGCCTCCGCTGCATCAGGCAGACCGTCGGCGCGCTCAGCCGCCGTATAATCCGACCGAATTAAGAGGCATCGTGCCTAGGTTGTGCAACGGCTAGTACTAATTCTTGATTTTACTGGTTGACGAGCGACTGGCACAAACTAAACCACGTATTTTGACTTTTCTAGTAGCTGGATGTAACTATCGGACCCGCAGAACAACTTCAAAGAAACTTCAAGCTTGTCCTATAATACACTGAAACCATGGTCACCCTACTCACTAAAGGGGGTGAAGCAGGGGGCTGAAAAGGAGGGGGGAGTGCCCGGGGGGCGTTCCCGCGGTCGATACCACGCTGGGCTCTGAAAAACTGAAGCCTAAAGCATTTAGATGTCACTATCGAACCCGCAGACCAACTTTGAAAAAACTGGAAGCTTGTCCTATAATACACTGAAACCGTGGTCACCCTAGTCACTAGAGGGGGTGAAGTCGGGCGGTTGAAATGGAGGGGGGAGTGCCTGGGGGGCGTTCCCGCGGTCGATACCACGCTGGGCTCTGAAACACTGAAAACCCGAAACAGTTTGAGCATGGATGTCACTACCAGACCAACAGACCAACTTTTATGAAAACTGCTAGCTTTAATGTGCTTCTAATTTACTAATTTTTATTTTTCTACGCCACTGTAAAATATGTTAAAATGACATGAATGATGAAAACATCAGGTCATCATACAACTAGTTCTGAGTTTGTAATCCGAACATATAGAAATGAGAGTAGATAGAAACCCTTTATTAAAGTGAAGGACAGGACACAATCAAAATTCACAAAACGTTGCTTTAATGTGTATGACGTGAACGGCCAACCCTCTGTACGCGCAAGTTCATTCATACACCCCCCTCCGAGGGTTACCAACCATTTTTTACGAAATAAGCAGTGCTAAAGAAAGCTATTAAATAAGATAAAACCTAAGTTAGGTAAGTATATTCAATCTACAGCAGTACATAAGAACTATGATTGAAATCAAAAATTTTATGATTGGTACTAGCGGTCCGTTAGCGGCTCGCTGCAACTCATTTTCCCGTGTGAATAAAATGTTTTCCCGGCGTGTATTATACCTACTTACATTACAAATCTTCCTCTAAAAAAACCCATTATAATCAGTTGTTTGTGTTTTTTAAGAAGAGTTATAGAAGTGTCTATGACTGAGAAACACAAAAAGCTACTCTATTTCACACAATGTACCTATTGCTGGTTGGGAACCCTGTACTCTCGCCCTCCCTTACCCTTCCCTCAACCCTCACTAATTGAGGGTTATCACGAGAATCTCATTTTTGCAGTGTCCAGTGAAAGTATATTAACGACGTTAGGTTTTTTATGCCCTAGCTAGGGTAACATTTTGCATTTACGAGGTGGAGAAAAGTTGTGAAAATTTTGGAGCCGTCCAAATTTTTTACATTAACGTATTATGGCACTCTTATAATGAATTTAATATTGTTTTAAATTCCTAGAAGTTTTATTTTATCCAGCCTGACGTGTATTGTTCATTCGCGAAAATATCTAAAATATTATATGTCGTAAAAGATGGAAAAATAGATCTTATACCAAAGTACCTATTAGCATGATTTAGACAGCATTTTAAAAGAGTCGAATAATACGATTCGGCAAACTTTTTACCGAATATTCGTATTTGGCGAAATGTATGTTCGGCTCATCACTAATATTTAATCAAATAATGTTTCAATGAATGTCGTGTATTACAACCCTTTAGCACGTTCAATGGTTATTTAGACTAATTGAAACTGAAAACCAATCCATTTCCATTTGCTTCAACATCATGATAAAGCTTTTGATAGGACAACATGTTAATGTAATGGATCACTGTTAATCATTTAACTCCTCATTCAGAAATACAATTGGCTGGGTATTTGTTTTATGGTTTATTTGTTATTCATTGAGAAGATACTATCCCACCCAAAACATAAATGTGAAAGGCTGCCAAGTTCGATAATATTGGAATGCTTCGCCTATAAAAGAAGTGAGATCTAAATAAGTACCAAGTTCCATACACAGACCTCAGTTAAAAATAGTTACAGGAATGCATACTTGATTTTCCGCAGTTTGGAAAGTAGATTCTGAATAAATATCATATTAAATACCTAAAATTCTAATACTTACAAAAACGCAAACCTGTTTTTTCAGCAGTTTTCTTATGACATTTTTTTTCTGTACTTTGTAATGATATAACTATTGCCGCATCGCTTGGCAGGCGGATTGGCGAGGATTCCCTGGATGAGTATCCCTTAGTCGCTTTTTACGACACCCACGGGTAGAATTGGGGTGATGCTATTCTAAGCCGGCATCACACGGCATAGCAATTACAGCAATTTTTACTTTACTTTGACTAAATTACAAACCTTCGTAACGAATTTTAGGTCGGTACGACCATTGGAAGATATAGATAATTTTTTTGTTTTAGTTCCTTAGGGGTATGAATTTACACCTTCATTATTTTTAAAACCGCCTCACACTTGGCCATTTTCAGATTTTTTCCTTTACCTTGACCTAAAGACCTACCTCCATGCCAAATTTCAAGTCAATACGACCATTGGAAGTGGTCTAGGTTTTTGATGAGTGAGTGAGTCAGTCAGTCAGTCAGTCAGTGAGTGTATAGTAAAAATAGCGATTTTCTGACGTCAATATCTCAAGACCTACAATAGGTACATTAATGAAATTTTGTATTTTAGATAAGTAAGTAGATCTCGACAGATACTAGAAATTTCTAGGATATGTATAGTCCAGATGGACTATGAATGCGAATCTGCGAGGCATCGGTCTCACGAGTGTCTTGCGACAACTCTTGTGAGTTTCGTCCTCTACGATAAGCCACTTGTACACATTACAGTGTAATCCTTTTTCACTTAGTCAGCATTTAAGCTGAAGCGATGAGTGCCGAAACACCGATGGCGAAAGGTCCAGGTTGTTTCACCTTCATTTCGGATCATTAGGTATGGAAGTGTCCATACGACAACCTTTTAGGATATGTATAGTCCAGATGGACTATGAATGCGAATCTGCGAGGCATCGGTCTCACGAGTGTCTTGCGACAACTCTTGTGAGTTTCGTCCTCTACGATAAGCCACTTGTACACATTACAGTGTAATCCTTTTTCACTTAGTCAGCATTTAAGCTGAACCGATGAGTGCCGAAACACCGATGGCGAAAGGTCCAGGTTGTTTCACCTTCATTTCGGATCATCAGGTATGGAAGTGTCCATACGACAACCTTTTAGGATATGTATAGTCCAGATGGACTATGAATGCGAATCTGAGGCATCGGTCTCACGAGTGTCTTGCGACAACTCTTGTGAGTTTCGTCCTCTACGATAAGCCACTTGTACACATTACAGTGTAATCCTTTTTCACTTAGTCAGCATTTAAGCTGAAGCGATGAGTGCCGAAACAATGGTGATGAAGGTGAAACAACCTGGACCTTTCGCCATCGGTGTTTCGGCACTCATCGCTTCAGCTTAAATGCTGACTAAGTGAAAAAGGATTACACTGTAATGTGTACAAGTGGCTTATCGTAGAGGACGAAACTCACAAGAGTTGTCGCAAGACACTCGTGAGACCGATGCCTCGCAGATACGCATTCATAGTCCATCTGGACTATACATATCCTAAAAGGTTGTCGTATGGACACTTCCATACCTGATGATCCGAAATGAAGGTGAAACAACCTGGACCTTTCGCCATCGGTGTTTCGGCACTCATCGCTTCAGCTTAAATGCTGACTAAGTGAAAAAGGATTACACTGTAATGTGTACAAGTGGCTTATCGTAGAGGACGAAACTCACAAGAGTTGTCGCAAGACACTCGTGAGACCGATGCCTCGCAGATTCGCATTCATAGTCCATCTGGACTATACATATCCTAAAAGGTTGTCGTATGGACACTTCCATACCTGATGATCCGAAATGAAGGTGAAACAACCTGGACCTTTCGCCATCGGTGTTTCGGCACTCATCGCTTCAGCTTAAATGCTGACTAAGTGACTAGAAATTTCATATGCGTAGATAAAATAGATTTTGAGTTATAGGTAGGTCGAACTTGGCCCGAAATGGTTCGTGTAATATAACCCACGGCCGGTGTGTCGGTTCTTTGCTCGAACTTGGCGGACACACTGCCGTGTGTCTAGATAAAAAATATTGAGATGATCGGTTAAGTAGGTAGGTATAAGTATGTTCCGCGCGCGATTTGATGGCGTTCGAAAGCAAAGATAGTCAACATTCTGATACAGTGGACTTTTAAAAGTTGGTATTTTGATACTGTGGTCAAATTGATACAGTGGACATTTTTATATTATTGTCATACTGCGCCCAAAGGCATACAAAATTTACAAATGAGACAGGAAAGTGAGTTACTGAATACAGAATTGATAAAATAAAATAAATTTCGTGAAGACATGCGAACGGCATCGGAGAGCGCGCGTAACGTGCGGCGCGCGGCAACCAACTGATTATCCACCGCGCGGGGGTCGCCGCATGTACTTGTACAGTACGCGAATGAGTTCATGACCATGTTGAGGAATGCGGTAGTGGTGTGACTAAATTCATGTTGATGTCGATATCGAGAACTGTTGCCGAACAATTCAGTTCAGACTACTCATATGTAGTTATTAGTTAATGGGTTGTTCCGGGTGAATTCAATTTGTTTTGAGTTTTTGTAACACTGTAGCAAGCATCATGATGATTGGTTAAGCGTTGGGCTACCAGAGGCAATTATATTAGGCAATTATATTATATCTTGGCCGATTTTTTAGAAGGCGAACGAAGATTACCAATTTTTGCTTCTGTTTCAATTCTAGTCAATGTCTTTTTAGAAAGCCCAGTATAATGGACCGCTCGATCCAAAGCGTTGTTAACTGAAAAACCATAATAATAATAAGTTTGTTTTCTACACAAAACACAACACAAACGACGACAAAATATCGATAACTTTGTGACGCACTTTTTTCCCATCACTCGACTGCGGGCGAATGCGGGTAGGTGGGTAAACGCGGGGCGCGGTGCCCCCGCGCGCCTCCTCATTCCCCAATGGTCAATAACTCGATCGCGTACGTAACTCTATACCTACGCCGCGGAGTGCGCCAGGCCTGCTATGGAGCCAATAATGGTGGGAAACGAAAAAAAAATTCTGATCAGCTGACTGACTTTGTATGGGAGGTCGGTTTTTTTTTTTTATTCCCACCATTCGCTCCATAGTAAAGGTTGTTAAGTTTCATGGTCTGAGCACGCCTGCAAATTTTTCGTTACACCGTCCCTAACATAACACCCCGTATGTATAGATAAATAAGTCCACATAATTTCAAGTCTCGTCCTGCCCGGGTGACATTAGTTTTTTTTATTGACTTACTGTTGGCACATGAAATAAAAAGCGGCATACTCGTTTCATTTTTTGAGAAATGTAGGACATCGATTTACTTTATGATACAGATTTTTTTAAGGAAGGTTGTTTAAGGCTGCATATTTTTTTAAAGCTCATTACGAAACTGGCTTCTATTCTGTAAAACCAATATTAGTAATGTTGGTTTTATAGAATCGAATGCTGGTTCGTAATTAACTGCTTTGTAAATATGCAGCCTTTAAAAAAAACTACCTTATCACCACCAGCTACATAAAGTAACTTGATTTCAAGTATTTGGAAAAATACGAAACGAATATGCCGTTTTTTAAGTTCATGTGCCAAAAGTAAGCCAATAAAAAAAAAAACAAAAATGTCACCTGGGCGGGGTGAGACTTGAAATTATGAGGACTTATTTATTATTAAATCTTTGTTTCAAATCATTTTTCGAAACAAAATATATCGAAAAATGCTTGGTTTTAAAAAACTGAACAAGTTTTTATGAGCCTCCATTTTAACATTTGGTTGAAAAGTTACTTAGGTACAAAAGTCGTTCAGTTGGTGGTTCAGTTGATAGGCTTGCAATCGCCTTAGTGCAGTGCAGAGGTATGAATTATTTTTCATAGTTTTGTTTTGTAGAGTGTAGATAAAATAGTCTATTCAACTGCATATAATTAGGCTTTAGAATGCTCGTTTCAAACTATTATCACAGCCTTCTGTTTAATGACAGTTGCATAAACTACTATTTTAAATAACTTTCTATACACAAAAAATAAAGTGGCTCCTAAAAACTGAACAATATCGGATATTTATTTTAAAGAATACGGTTTACAAGGTTATACAAGAAAAAAGACTGAATCATATTTAGAACTAAACAACTTTTAAAAACTGAACATCTAATAAAACTAAACTAACTATTAAAGCTGGACAACTTTAAAATATGAAGCACTTTGAAACTGAACAACTTCTGAAACTGAATCACTTTTAGGCCTGATGATGATTTTTTGACAGCCGATGTGGCGCAGTCGTTAGTGTGCCTGCCTGCCACGCAAAGGTTCCGGGTTCAATTCCCGGTGGGGTCACTCACGAAGTTGATATTTATCACTTTGTGAATTTGTCCTCACCTGATTGTCCGCAAGTAAGATGGTTCCGTGCTTCGGATGGGCACGTTAAGCCGTCGGTCCCGGTTGCTGTCTATAATGGCGGTCGTTACACAACCATGTCAGAGGCCTGCTACTTGCAGTAGGCGGTTGAAAAACTCTGACACCAGGGTTCATCAGGTCGTTGAACGACTCGGTGTCCCACACGAAAAGAAGAAGAAGGACTGATCAACATTTCAAATGAACTTTTTTGAAAAATAAGTTTTGAAGTCTCGATACTGGTGATTTCTTTATTGCTGGAACAAGAAATAAAAACCCTAAAAAGGAGCCAAATTGTATTCATTTCTAGAAAAGTAATAGAATAATTCAATATTTGTTAAATTTCTCCAAAAATAAATTGTACCTATAGAAATCATCATTGCTCAGATTGAGACGGAAATTATTTCTTCTAGGCTAAGTGTTAATTTTTTTTTACAGCTACTTACGCTCCGCCTGCCCCGCAAGGGACTGAGGCGTGAGTTATACAACGTGTTACAAAACAACCCATAAAAACTCCCATACAAGTTGAGTTTTTTTGTATGGGAGGTCCAAATTTTTTTTTCATATTTCGACCCATGTTCCATGGGGAAAGTTGTTCAGTTTCACGAGTACCTTGACCTCCTTTCAGCTTTATTGGTTGTTTTGTAACACCCAGTATATGTATCAATGTTTTAAAGCAATTGCTTATTCAATTGCCTTTTAATTTGTAATTCAAATATAGATAACACGTACAATGAGTGTTAAGTAATGCACTACAGCTTGACTACAGCTAGCTACAGGTCAGTAGGTCTCATCAAAATAACAAAATAAGTATCTAAAATCATTATATATGTTACCGGCCAAACCCGATTTTAGGATAAACTAGTTTTTCCTAGGCCAAAGTAGTTTATCCTACATGCGTTTGGATAAACCGGTATAGACTAGGCTAAACCGGTCCGTCCGATGGGCGATAGGAGAAACTAGTTAATCCTAGGCTAAACTAGTTGAGCCTAAAATTAATAAGTACACTTTAGGATAAACTGGTTTGGCTTAGTTAAAAATGGTTAAGGCTACAGTGACGTAGCTCTAAAGGGTAAAGGGTAACGTCGGACATCCTGGACTCTGGAGACATCGGACACCCTGGAGACTCGAACACCCTAAAGAGTGGGGTGTAGCATAGGACACCCTGAAGACTCGGATGCCCTGGAAAGACGCCCTACAGTGATTCACTACGTACACCCTTAAGGCATCAAACACCTGTAAGGCTCGACTGCCCTGGAGGGTAGGGGTAGCGTCGGACACCCTAACAGCTCGGATGCTGCCTGCCGTGGGCTGGGCTCCCACAGACCAACGACACCTGTGATGTGACAGTTCGTGAGAGCTATCGCCGACAGCGACGTTGCGAGTGCTCGCATCAGGGCCTACAAGGTGTCTGAGCCTTCAGGGGGTCCAACGCTACCCTGCACCCTCCAGGGCAATCGAGCCTCACAGGTGTTTGATACCTCCAGGGTGTGCAATTATACCCTTTACGCTAGAGCTACATCACTGTAGGGCGTCTTTCCAAGGCGTCCGAGCCTTCAGGATGTCCGATGCTACACCCCACCCTTTAGATTGTTCGAGCCTCCGGGGTGTCCGATGTCTCCAGGATGTCCGACGTTACCCTCTACCCTCTAGAGCTCCGTCTCTGTAGCCTTAATCATTTTTAACTAAGCCAAACCAGTTTATCCTGAAGCGTATTTATTAATTTTAGGCTCAACTAGTTTAGCCTAGGATTAACTAGTTTCTCCTATCGGCCATCGGACGGACCGGTTTGGCCTAGTCTATACCGGTTTATCCAATCGCATGTAGGATAAACTACTTTGGCCTAGGAAAAACTAGTTAATCCTAAAATCGGGTTTGGCCGGTAACATATATAATAAAACTAAGTTAATAAAATGTACGTGACGATAAAACTTAAAAAGGATTCCCGGTACGATAAAGGGACATATATAGTGTGATAGCCCTTTATGCCCCCTCGAACAAGAAAGTTCCCGTTTTAATTTAAAGGGCGTATTTTTAAAAATCTATGGGGTTTTCTAATTCCTCAACAGTAGCGCCATCTGTTGTCGAGTAGTTGAACTCCATTCAGAGTGGCGCCATCTGTTGTCGAGTAGTCGAACTCCATTTAGAACAACGGTGCCTTAAGGTGAACGCACATTTTGTCAGTACAGCCGCAACGCACGCGCCGCATTTTGAATTCTTTGTAAGAAAATTGTAACCGAGATAGCTATCATAACAACAAATTAATATTGTCACACTGACTGCGTATAGGTGTGCGACGACTCCTTCAGCATTATTCGGCGCGTACGGTGTGTGCAGTGCTGCTGTACTGACAAATGTGCGTTCACCTTTATTGTTATGGAGGACGATAATGTCGAGTACATTCTAGAAGGTGTAAAAGAAAATATTCTCAAACTTTCCCGAATATCCTAGAGCCTAGCTAAGGGCCCGGTATCACCTGCCAGAGTTAGTTCGATTTGGAAAGCGATTTCGAAAGGGGAAAGAAGTTATTTGTGTGCATGATCAGACCATCAAACTGAACAACTTTTACTATGGAGCCAATGGGGAAACGATAAAAAAATTCCGGCCTCCCATACAAAATTCACGATTAGCTGACTGACTTTGCATGGGAGGAAGATATAAGGGCTTTTCCAATCCCTTAACTTCTGGCGCCATCTGTTGTCGGGTAGTTGAACTCCATTCAAAACAACGATTATTTGAGTTGCGTTTCGAAATGCAATGTATTTAAACTTTTTTAATAGACAACTGCTTAATACCGCGAGTGAAACTGCGGGCGGAAAGCTAGTATCTAAATAACAAAAATGTCTTAAGTTTTAATACAACTAACTATACTGCATTTCATAAGAGGGGGCCCGTTTCACAAAGCACATGTCACAAGTTACAATTCTACAGGCTACAAGTCCAAGTTTTCTACAAATTTACAACTACAGGTGTTTCACAAACATCGATTGAGGAATTACAATTGGGCATGTAAAGCTTAACTCGAAGACGTAAAATAAGAAATCCATTTGGAGATATTTTGGTCTTTTATAGTATTTTCATGTTTTTAGTTCTAAAAAGTTAAAGATCACTTTTATTTTTGCAAAAATCTAAATAACCTTAATTTGACCTTTGTGATATGCATACTGTGCAAAAAATTAAATGAAACTCTTTCGAGACGCCTATAACGAACTTCCTCCCCAACAAAAGTTACCTACTCTTTGCTTCACCCTTGCTTGCTTCTGTCATGTCAGTTGGACGTTTGATGTAGTGTTGCAAAACTATCGATAGTACCTACTACTATCGATAACACTGAATTTGCCAAAGACATTACAAACCTATGGACTGGCTGTACCCTCTGAATGTGCGTAAATACCTAAACAATGTTGGACTCACAAAATGGCGGATTTTTGTAGGGTTGTAATCATTTTGGACCCAAAAATCGATATCAATAGTCGGTAACTGTCTACTGCCTAGTTGGGATAAGGGTAGGAAGATGATGATGGTTTTGACGGGCATTACGCCTACGCTGTTGATATTTTTTGTGTAGGTACCTTACTACTGTATTATGCTTATGTTGTTGTGAATTTTCATAATACTTAACTGTTTTTTGTGTAGTAAATGAATTGTTAAAAAGAAAAACAAGTTGTAGGGGTAAAAATTTATAATAATAATAATCAAACAAAAGCCAAAAATAATAATTTATCATAACTATTCATAACAAAATTTCTTGTGCTATTCCAGAAATTTTCCTTTTCCTTCCACTTTGTTCCTGTTGCTGTTCAGTCAAAGCAGATCTATCATTTTCCTTAGGTTTTACCAAAAAGGGGTTGGCAAGGCAAGGCTTCTTCACGTTGGCATAACTTATCCAGAGTTCTGTTATAATAACACTCGACACCAAAATACAGGGAGCAATGTCAATATTTGTCCATGACGTGGATTTATATTTTCGGTGCCAATAATATCAAGTCATTTCCTTCATTTAACTTCATTTTTTGGTTATCTGTAGAAAAAATATTTAAATTATTAAACAGGTATATACAAAAATAACTTGGTAACTTTGGCACATTACCTATAACTTTCTGAATTGAACTCTCAAGATTCATTATTTCCTTCCATTCTTACGAATTCTGGCAAAATATATCGATACCGTGACTATGTACTACCCCAACCCTAGCCGACGATCAGTTTGTATGAAATCGGCAGAAATAAAGAAATTAATGATATATTGGGAAAAAAACGTTAATAGTTTGCTGCTTTATAGCGAAAAATAGCTGCTCGTGGCTTTTTATTACATATAATCTTATAAAGTTCAAGTAAAATAGCAGATTTGTGTACTTACGTGTGCAAACTAATTTCAGGGCGATTTTTAATAAGACGCACGCCGCACTGTATTAAGGAACAGCCAGCACAGCAGCCAGGCATGATGTCATTTCCTTAATTTAGTCTTTTATCACAAAAAATGCACTGATAAAATAATATTTCAAGAAAAAAACTGATAAATCGCACTTTGTTTACAAGACTTTGACACTTGACGTACCATAAATTGTTGACACTATAAAATGGCGAAACAGTCGCGTTCGAAAATTAAAGGGATTTGACAGACAATATTTTATCTCAATCTCCTTACAGAAAACCGTTTGAGAGAAAAAGAAATAACTTTATTTTTCCGCATTCTACATTGACAGAACAGATCCAGGAATTTGCAATAAAATTTGCATTGTGGTTGTTCGCAAAAAGTATGTAAATAAAGTTGTTTGTTTCATTAGTTGCCCAGTAATGACGTCATCAATGAAAAACTTTTAAACAATTATAAAAAAATAAGGGATAGTCAAATAATCAAAAAAATCAAATTAGTTTCGTAAAATTGCATAAAGTTTTAGAAAAAAATATTAAACCTATACATTTTACATACCCAATTGTAAAATGACCATAGAGACACCTTACAAGAAATAAAATCTCGATTCAACAAGTGTAGGTGACAGCACTAAACATTCATTCAATTACTCACTCACGTCAATGTCAAATTCTCAATATATGTAAACAAACAATATTAATCTCTCTAGAAAATAATAAAATAAATAAAACATATAGGTTTTTAATGGAATAGAAAGGAAAGAATATGTAATAACGTGTGGTGCCGGCAGAGTAGAATAGCACCACCCCCTCTCTTCCCGTGGGTCGAAAGAGGCGACCGAGGGATAAACTCGACCCAAACAGCCAGGGCTAACTGTATGGTGGCGGTTAATCCACCACAAAAGCATTCCCAAGGAGGGTTGGTAGGCGGCCGGTCGTAAAATTAAGCCAAATCCTTTTGGTTTTGTTTAACACAAAATCGTGTTGCGCCGACCCCAAGTAATTGGGATAAGGGCAAGAAGAAGATGATGATGATGCAATAACTATATGCAAACAAATACAACAAAAGAAAGATGTGCTATTCGGGGCATTTCCCCAGAAATCTTTAGATGAAATCGTAATCGGTACGAAATTTGGTGTTTATTCGCTCTTGAAAAATTTTTGGTAATCTTTTATTATCTTTGTCAGAGAACGAGTCCGACTCCCGCACCTGCAACATTATTCGCACAGCTCTCGATAATTCTCTAAATTAGCATTAGATACGCTGTATTTGATTTTTAATCCAATAAATTTACAATTCTACCTAGCTCCCGAGGTAGGTAGACTTGTGAAAAATTTGACAGATAAAAAGTTAACAAGTCTGAATATTTTTGTGAAACACTTGTTCGATTATGCGAAATTTAACAATAAAAACAAAAAGATTGTCTATGGTTTGTAGAATTGTAATTGTAGCCAAATAAACTACAATTGTGAAAAAGTTGCTTTGTGAAACACTTGTAACTACTAATGTTGCCGCTTTTTATCAGTGTTGCTATTTATTTTTACAAGTTTCTCTACACTTGTGCTTTGTGAAACAGGCCCCAGGTGTGGCGAGCGAGTAAATGCACGCGCTTACCCACCATTTGTGTGATGCCACGTTAGGATCCGCTCATACTTAAAAATATCTAAAATCGCATCTAATGATCCGCGCCGGCAACTTTACTAGAGATGTAGAAGTGTGAAAATCGAACCAAAAAAAAAACGATTACCTTTACGGATTATTGAGTAGTATTACCCTAAAAACCTAAAAAAGAAATTTTATTGTGTTAATTTATATTACCTATATACCTACTTAAAAAGTTATTCTTCACCAGGTGAGTCACTTTAATTCTCGCTTAAATGTGCGACTAATCGGTAGTCAATAAGATTATCGATTTGTATGTCCTCCCATCCCCCCACCCCCAAACGTGAACCACAATTTCTTTGTCTTTTTCAACCACTTTGCTCCAGTTTCATCATTTTGATAGATAAAAATCGATTATTTTTACGTTCGACTTAAACACTACTACATCACTAGTTATTTCAAATTATAAACGTCACAGTACCCATCGGCTGTGAAATACACTATAGAGGTCTAAACAAGGGGTGTTACTCCGTGTTACATATACATACATATAATAAAACAGAAACGAAACCAATTCTGTACATGGGATACTTTAAAAAAGGATTTTTACTTTCGATTGTGCTCAGGATACAGACCTCAGAACAATAGCTAAAAAAATTGTTGTCTGTTTGTCTGTTTGTTTGTCCATCTTTCACGGAAAAACTACTGGACGGATTGTTATCAAATTTTGTGTTGTAATACCTTATTAGCCGGGTCAACTTATAGAATACATTTTACCACTCGAGGGTCTGGAGTACTAGATGTAGACCACCAGAAGCACCATTAGGAGCCCGGCTAAACTATCGGATATAGATATATGACTCCAAAGCAAAAGTTGTTCGGCTTGACATGACGACGCTTCTGCTAGTGAATAGACATCCAAGGTTTGGAGTACCTGATGTAAATCACTAGGTGCACCAACAGCAGCCCAGGTAAACTATAGGAGATACAGATATGACTCCAAAGCAAAAGTTGTTCAGCTTGATATGACGCTTCTGCTGCAGATTAGACATAGAAGGTAGTACCTGATGCATTTGTTACATAACCAGAATTGCTTCTGTCAAAATTCACAAAGTATAAAAATATCAAAACAGCAAAGTCTGACAAAGAACGTCATATGATTCTGAGCCAATTTTAAATCCAATAGATATGGCGTTCGTGTCAACCACCTTCTTAATTACCTTGACTTCACCTGGGATTTCGGTTTTTTCCTGTTTTCGTTCGTAAGCGTCAAAAAGTAAGTCGCGTCAACCTACTTATTGAGTGATACTTGTTCGTTTAATAAGACTTGCATCTAATTTCCATGGTATTTTTCAGGTACTATCTATATTAATAATCTCGTGCAGGGGTAACGGTAACCCCCTGTTTTCTGTTATCTAAATAATAAAACATAAAAAAATATTGTTTTTGAGTCGACAATATTTATCTGAATTTAGCGGATTATCGAGAATTTGTTAAAATTCTAACGATGCTGACAGGCAAAATATAGAATAGGCCCTGCCATTTTTGTTATTATCCCGTCACCAACCTGTTGCCTAGCTACCACCTAGCTTCTGATTAAGAACTTTTTAGTCCATGGTCCCTTTTCTCTTTTTATTAAGAATGGACTTCTACCCGTTTAGGTGGTTTAGGGTAATTCGATGCGTTGGGCGCCCTCCGGCCAGATGGACCGATGACTTAAAAAAGGCGGCTGGTAGCGACTGGATGGCAAAAACGGGAGATCGTGCCTTATGGCGTTCCCTGGGGGAGGCCTACGTCCAGCAGTGGACTGCAATAGGCTGAAATAGAATAGAATAGGGTAATTCTGCCAGTGTCAGTATAATAGGATTCCAGCGCTGCTGCGTCGGACCTTTGCGTCGGACGGTAGGAGGCTCCAGCAGCAAGATGATAGTGTCTTCTACAGGAACCAGCGACATCCTCTTGATAGCTAAAGTTATAGGCCTGAAGGTGCCCACAGACGTGGGCTATAAATCGCTAGTATGTTAATATTCGCGGCTACAAACGCGGTTTCCGTCTACATAGCTACACTATGGGGCGAGAGCGTATGGAACGCCTTCATAGTGTGCGTTCTACTCCGAGTAACTTGCGTCCAACACTGCGTGTTCCTCATTAACTCAGTCGCTCATATGTGGGGAAGAAGACCTTACGATAGAAACATCGCCCCTGTGGAAAACAAAATAGTCTCCTACTTCATAGCGGGCGAGGGATTCCACAAATTACAATCATACGTTCCCTTGGGATTATAAAGCGGAGGAAATGGGGGGGAATTACGGGTTGAATCTGACAGCGTTGTTCATAGATGTGATGGCGAAACTTGGACTGACGTACGATTTGAAGACAGCGGACCCGGAAGTGGTGAAAAAACGGGCGATGAGAACTGGCGATGGGACATGTCTGAAGAATAATCATTGCGAAGGCTTCATTTAATAGGTGCACCTAATTAAATAAATAATATTGTGAAATGTTGTAAAATATGTAAAATATTTATATAAACAAATTGTCGACACATGTACATATACGGGGTGTTAGGGACGGTGTAACGAAAACTTTGCAGGCATGACCAGGCCATCAAACTGAACAACTTTTACTATGGAGCCAATGGTGGGAAACGAAAAAAAAATTCTGACCTCCCATACAAAATTCACGATCAGCTGACTGACTTTGTATGGGAGACCGGAAAATTTTTTTCGTTTCCCACCATTGGCTCCATAGTAAAAGTTGTTCAGTTTCATGGTCTGAGCACGCCTGCAAAGTTTTCGTTACACCGTCCCTAACACCCTGTATGACTGTTTGTTGCTACAATAAAATATAAATAAAATAAAAAAGTTTGTACCTATCTTGCATGGACAAGAAAATTGGTCGAAAGATAAATTAAATAGCACGTCAAAGAAATCCTCAAAAGCTCAAAAACATTTGTAATTGCTTGTCCCAGAAGTAGGTAGGTAGTAAGGCAGAGTGTTTGATTCAGTTATAAAGCAGTCACATTTAGGCTGCTCGCCCACGTCAGTCTTTTTGTCGGCCGACAGCGATTGACATTTAGAGCTGGTTTTGATCGAGTCACTCGATTTAAACTGCGAACGAGTCAACTCGAGTTGCTTTTTCTACGCCACCGAGTCAATTTAGAAATGTTAAGAAAAAAATATTTTGGTTGTTCCCATGCATGTGAAAGGGGGGGTAAAAAAATTTTTTTCACTTGCGATATTGAATAGGGTATTAGACTTTCAGCATTACAAAGTTAATTTTGTTGCTGGTTTGTTTGCAGCTGTACCAACCGCAAATTGAAAATTTTTATATATCCTTAATCTTTAGTGGTACAGTATCCTTTATAGTTTTCATGGTAATTTCATATTACAAACTATATTCCATATTTTTTTTCAAATTTTTAGCATGCGTACTTTAGAAGTTACAGCTGGAACTAATTATGGCTAAAAACGCCCCTTTTAAAAGCAAATATCTCAAGACACAAACATTTTAGAGACTTTGATAAAGATAAACCTCCCCTTAATTTGAAAAGACCTATCCAACGATACCTTATTCAATATTACAGGTGAAAAAATTTTTTTTACCCCCCTTTCACATGTATGGGAACAATCAAAATATTTTTTTCTTAACATTTCTAAATTGACTCGGTGGCGTAGAAAAAGCAACTCAAGTTGACTCGTTCGCAGCTTAACTCGAGTGACTCGATCAAAACCAGCTCTAGTTGTCAATCTCTGTCGGCCGACAAAAAGACTGACGTGGGCGAGCAGCCTTATGCGCCATATTTTTCGAAGATCAGTTTCAATGTCATTCATTCACCTCCGTTCCACTCTCATTTAACACATTACACGCCACTATCCCTTGCGAGGTAGGCAGAGCAAAATATGTTCTTTATCGAAGCGTTTTACAAAACAGTAGGCGAAAAACAGGTAAAGTCCGTTTGGGCATTATTTTTGCGCCCCGTTAAAGCATGCGTTGTAAAAATACGATTTCCACCTTATTATCGTAAAAATACGGTCTACGTCAAATAGTTTGATAGACGCATCTGCTAGTGCGTAAGCGCACAAAATATCGCACAACGCTGCGTCGATGGATGCGTCTGTCAAACCGTTAGACATAAACCTAATTTGTATGACAATAAGGTTGAAGTTCGTATTATGCTAAAGAATGCGTTATCTATGCTACGCAAAAATAATGCACAAAAAGTCGTTACGTGTGTCTCTCGCCGTAGCGATTTTAGTTCGGTATTTTCTCAAAACCCAGTGACTTACCCAACTAACAAGTTTTGGTCGTATAATGGTCGGGACAACGTTATCGTTACGTCTTGAAGTCGGATAGATTTGGTCGTATAGTGGTTATATATACGTTTATACGACGCGATTTGGGCACAAATTATATGACTTTTGTCCGTATAAAGATCGTATTAAGGTCGTATTAATGGGCTTAAGTCCGGTAAAAGTCATATACAAGTCTGTTTCGCGACGTATGGTCGAATAACAGTCGTATAAGTGACTGTTATTCGACCATTTAGCCGTGTAGTGGTCTTATTATTGTCTTTAAACCGATCAAACGTCGTGTAGTGGTCGTATTACTGACAGTTACACGACCTGAAATCGTGTAGTGGTCATCGGCGTTACTTTATCGTGCACGGACTTCAGTGTGCTATCAAACGAGTGAAAGTGAGGTTAAAGACAAACAAATCATTCAAAATAATTAATGTCTGCCATGTTTGTTATCGATTATAATCTGAAAAGTTGTGAATGATGTTCGGAACTGTTTAGTGTTGAGTTTTCAAGTGGGAAATTGTTTTATCGACTATTTTGTGTTATTATTCAAACAAAATTTTAATGCCCCATACAAATAATAACTATTTGAATTATTTTATTTATGTTTTTAATTCATTATTTATTTATATAACGTTTATACAACTTTATGTCGTGATCGCGACTGTTAAAGGACACTTTACGATTAAAGGTCGGGTTATATGACTAGAAACCATTTTCTGTCCGCCATTTTCAGGGTACCGTTTAGGAAGTGAAAACCTTGAAAGACATTGTATTGTACAGCATAATACTGGCCGATAGTATAATGTACATCACACCAGAGGAACACAATACAACATTATGGATGGAATCAAAACAATGTCGCCATCTTCACCTCGTACCAAAAATGTACGGGGGTGTACTGCACGACATTGTGATCGGAGACATCACGTGAGTAGTAGCGTAGTGATGTGACTTGATCGATAATTTTACATACATTTCTAACTAAATCGATATCGTTTTTATTTAAAATAATATAATTATATAATGTTCTTTATTGAGCTTAGTCCCTCAATTTGTTCGTCCAACTCTAACCTTACCTAACCTACTGTTTGGAATTGTGTTAAAGTTGGTTTTTTATTGTGGGGGGCTGCACCCTCCAAACCACCGTCCCGCCTCGCTGGGTTGCCTTGTATGTTAAGTTCGAATAATGAATCTACAGGGAGTTAAGAATAGTAGTAGTATTGTCCCATCGTATAATAAAATATGTTAAGGGTGTTCAAATGATTTTTAAAAACATATTTGAAGATGAAAATATTTTAAAAATCTTTTAATCAAATAGTTCAACTCTACAACACAGAGCGCTTTACAGTGTATGTACTGGCAATTACCACTCCAATAGCTATGCAATGTTCCTTCACAGCGCGTAATAAGATCTACAACGGTGCAACCGCAGCTGAACGTGACAGTAACGATGTGCTCTATCACGCTCAGACCTAGGGTTGAATATTTCATTTTTTTTTAATGTTTTTTGTATAAAATATTTTTAATTTATTTTTTAAACATGGTCAAGACACTATGTTATTCCTACGTTACAGAACTTGTGGTTTAAAGGAACGTACTACTTTTCTTAACACCCTGTATAAGTCGATTACAGCCAACACTGTCACTTCACTTCATCCGCTGTGACGTAACTTTTTTGATTCTATTTGCAGCACTGTACATTATTAGTCTGGGCCAGTATTTCAAGCCTATCCATAATGCCGTACATTATTCTGTTGTACAATACGTTGTCGGGCATTATCGTGTTGTGCATTGAGTATATCGTGCATTGTATGTACTCCACGGAGGAAACGTGGTAAGACGTAAGATAACATCTGTCAGACAAGAGATAGTCAGCTGTAATTGATGCGACGAGTCCTTATAATGTACGACATTGTATTATACAGCATAACTATTGCCGACAGAGTAATGTACGACATAATGAAGTATGACATGATGAATAAAATCAGGATCAACTATAGTCCCGTACAAAAAATGTACGGGGGTGTACTACACAACATGATGAACTATTCTCAAGGCTGGCAGTAGTGATCTGATTTAATCGTTAATTTCACATACCTACTTATCAATGCTATCTTCCTGCCCTCATCCCAATTACATGGGGTCGGCGCAATACGTTTTGTTGAACACAAAATCGTGTTGCAAAGGATTTGGATTAATTTTACGACTGTTTGTCCATCTGTTTGTCCATTCGTCCATCCGTCCGTCCATCCGTCCATCCACCCATTCATTCATTCATCTATACATACATCCAGCCTGTCCGTCCGTTCGAATCGAACATATATTTCCTATTTTATTACCTACAGAACCATGGCCACAATAATTCATACCACAGCGAGGTCAAGTAGTTGTGAAAAAGTATTATGTACGACTACTAAAGAATTAAAAGGTTTTTAAGAGTTATATAAATAGCCTTTTTAGGACTTTTAGTCGTTTAATCGTTATGTTATACCACGTTTATACGACATTGCGTTGTGTTTCAGGTAATAATATGATCATAATATAACTAATGATCAAATTACAGTTGTAGGCTTGACTGAAAGTAATATAAAGGTCGCAATGACGATTTTTATACGACTGTGCGGTTTATTAAAGGTAATAATATGGCGTTTATATACCTAATGGTCAGGTAACAGTCGGTGGCATGACTAAAAGTCATAAAGCTGTCGAAACAGCGACGTTTTTATGAGAATGCGGTAAGACCTTTAAACGACCTTTATAAAACTAATGGTCTGGTTACAGTCGCTAGCAGACTTCAAGTCGTATAAGAATCGCCATGGCGACCTTAATACAACTATGTGATTGATTAAAGGAAATAATAAGACCTTTATATACCTAATGGTCTGGTAACAGTCGGTGGCCTGACTGAAGGTTATATAATGGTCCCAACAGCGACGATTAGTCCTATAATTTAATCGTATAGCGATCATTTATACGACCTTTATACGATGGTCGTATAATTAAGTCGTGTAAACGTTTACTCGACCAAATTATACGACTTTAGACGTTTACGACTAAAAGGTCGAATAAGACACCACTACACAACTCAGTGAAATTCTGCTTACCACTATACGACCTTTATATAACCAAAAGACGTTTAATCTATTTTTTATAGGACCAAGTTGTTAGTTGGGTAATTATACCGGGAGTAACAGAAAGGGTATAACAAGCCGAAAGGAGGTCAACAAGGTACCCATGTAACTGACCAACTTTTCCTATGGAACATAGGTCGAAATATGAAAAGAAAATTTGGACCTCCCATACAAAATTGCCGATCAGCTGATTGATTTACTATGGGAGGTCCAAATTTTTTTCCATATTTCGACCCATGTTCCATTAGGAAAGATGTTCAGTGTTATGAGTACTTTGACCTCCTTTCGGTTTGTTATACCCTTTCTGCTATCAAGCTCCTAAAAACATCTAATGACCGAAGGACTCCGGTGGGACGTTTTTGCCGGCGTTCCCAACATGTATGACTAATGACGTTTTCGAACCTAATGGCTGTTCTTGATGCCGGCTAAGAATAACATCACCCCGTAACTACTAAGGGATTTGAGGGTTGAAAAGTATGGCAATTTTAGGCTGAAACCTGTCACTATGGTAATTAGTACGGCTTCTTAGCCTACAGCTTGTATGAAGGTACGGTCCCATCCGGAAGATGGCGTGAAACTTGGCATGCACGTAGCTTTGACACGTATAATTAATAATTTCAGGGGGGGGCAGGCTGTCAAATGAATGTTTCCCCCCCTCTCCCCTCCTTTTGTGTCCCTCATTTCAGTTATTTTGCTTTAATTCGAAAACGGTTAAAGTTACATGAAAACTTCCAAAGAGTAAAATATTTTTCATTAAATTCTGCACCACAATTGTCTTTAAAGTACGTTAATAGGACTTATAGTTTACAAGTTATGCTTCTGTGAAATTCATAATTTTTTTGAAGTTGACCTCCGGCTCTGAATTAGCTATAAGTACTTTGTGACAGAATATTCTATAAAACTTGGTATTGGCGTTTGTTAGTTAAGTAGTCTTCAAAGGAAATCCATAGACACTACACTTCATTCGTGCCTGTGAGGGTGGGGGGGGAAATGCCTTCATAGTAAAAGTTGTTCATAGTGATAGGTTGTTTTTGCTGGCATATAGAAATTGAGGATCTGGAGTACCTGATGTGGAACATCAACAGTCCAGTTAAACTATGTAACAGGTGGGCTATTGATGTTCCACATCAGGTACTCCAGATCTTCAATTCCTATATGCCAACAAAGACAACTCATCATTATGAACAACTTTTGCTATGAAGGCATTTCCCTATCTGGTATGGTTTGGCGACAATTGAGAAATATGTTTTTGCGGTTGGTAATCTTATTTTTGCATATAAAATCAATGAGCTTGAGAGTTTAGCAGCTACAAACATAACTTTGTAAAAATGTTTAGGCTCCTGTAGGCTAAGCATTTTCTTACTATTTCGAAAATCAAATATGGTTTTGTAATTTGGGTGAGTGTGGCTTCCAGCGCTTCCAGCATGTGCTATTTTCTTATGAATATGTCCCAAGGTCAAGGAGAAAACAGCGTTTAAATGAAAAATAATGTACTTTTTTTCTGTTTCGCCTAATATACACATATTTTTGTATGGGAAGTACCAAAATCCTTCCCAGAAATAAATACTCCGTCCTTGGTTTACCCGAAAATGATACCAAAGTTATCGTCTCATATGTACTTTAGTAGTCAGAAGTCCTCAAGTTCAGCTCCAAAAAAATAAACTTTGCCCCCCTCCCCCCGCCCTCACAGGCACGAATGAAGTGTAGTGTCTATGGATTTCCTTTGAAGACTACTTAACTAACAAACGCCAATACCAAGTTTTATAGAATATTCTGTCACAAAGTACTTATAGCTAATTCAGAGCCGGAGGTCAACTTCAAAAAAATTATGAATTTCACAGAAGCATAACTTGTAAACTATAAGTCCTATTAACGTACTTTAAAGACAATTGTGGTGCAGAATTTAATGAAAAATATTTTACTCTTTGGAAGTTTTCATGTAACTTTAACCGTTTTCGAATTAAAGCAAAATAACTGAAATTAGGGACACAAAAGGGGGGGAGAGGGGGGGAAATATTCATTTGACAGCCTGTCCCCCCCAAAATTATTAATTATACGTGTCAAAGCTACGTGCATGCCAAGTTTCACGCCATCTTCCGGATGGGACTGTACTCACGACTAACAAGCCGTACTAAATGCACAGTCTTCTGTCTCAAACTTTGGTCAACGTGGTATATAGTCGTTTTTTACGCCCGTTTACGCTCTACCTACCCCGCAATTGATACCTATAGACATGATATGATGTATTTATGGTCGTTTTTGAAGAGGTCGGGTTATCAGATACAGAGCAAAATGAATGTTTTACATAGATACATCATACCTAGATATTAGCAGAAATCGTACCAGCGATCTTTGCCTACACCTTCAAAAATAGCCCTAAGAAAATCGGACAGCGCTTTATGTCAGGCTGAATATCGGCAAATACCTACCATATGAAATTCGCTTTGCCAGGCGAGATCCAATTTCGTGATCAATCGTGATGAAAATTTCACATGATATCTCGAAGTGCAAATTTTTTTCTAGCACGTAACATTGGGATTGAAAATGCATCTAGGTACGGTTGGTAGAGGTAAGGGAGGAGCTGCTTTTCTATCTTTTGTAACTATATTAACAGCATTTAAAGACAATAACAAATAAAATTGAAATAATAGTTATGTTGTCCTAATAAGTATAATAATTATCTTCGTTGTAAGTAAGATCAGTCATACATAATAAATAGTTTGAAATCAGTAGGTATATTATTATGACAAAAAAACTCTCCCTGCAGATGGAGCCCTGCCAAGCGTTATTTGCCAAGATACACTTGCATAATTTCGCAGGATACAATTGAGCCGCGGTAGCCCAGAGCCCAGATGAAAGATGCGTCCCCAGTACAAATAGTGAAACTCGCAGGTTTAAATCCAGCGGTGAAAACCTTTGTAAACTTTCAAAAAAATACTTTCTATAAACATTTTTACTAACATTATCATATTCCTTGCTCCTATCCCAATAATTTGGGCTATATTTTGTTAGAACACAAAATCTTATAACCGGCCGCCTGTTTGACGTCAACTCTCTTTGGGAATGCTATTTTTGGGTGTATTGTCTGTCACCACACCACCATGCGATTGACCACAGTCCACACATAAGAGGTCAAGAGGTGGCAGTATTCTTAGCCGCTACCACACGGTATCAAAATAAATAGGTATAGCAAATATTGCCCCAGCTGAAGTTTGTGTTTCGTTGCACGTCAGGCGTGTTGGTGTTGGTCTTTGTGCCCGCAAACATCCCGGGGCTGTGTGAAAGTTGTTTTATAATGAAAAACGTGATGTTCTACGAAGGTGAAATGTTTATAGGAAATAGAATATTGCCGGTACCTAGTTGATCTCTATACAAGACAAACATAATACGATTTTGTTACGGAATGTTAGAATACAAAATAAATAAACATGTTTTCGGGAAAACAGGTACAATTTCCCTTATAATCTTCTTACGGTTACCTCATTGTTGTACTGTAAACAATTTTGTTTTATACAGACGGTTCACTCCCTATGTAGGATTTTCGCGACTGTAGTTACATACCCAGGGTTGCTACACTGTCAAAAATCTCAAAGTAGAAGAATATCAAATCAGCAAAATCTAATGCAAGAACGTCATATGATTCTGAGCCAATTTTAATCCAAGAAATATGACGTTCGTAGCAACCATCTTCTTAGTTACCTTGAGTTCCCCTGAGATTTCAGTTAAAGCCAATAATCGTCAAAATCGTCGCTAGTACAGAGTGAACCACCTGTAAAGGCGCGCTGTTTCCCTAATTTATGTTAAGAAAAGCTGTGACAGGGCAGTTATAGTTAAGTTCTTATGAAAAACAATTTATACTTATGTTTTTTACAACGGAGGTTGTGGCGAAAGGAAATTCATTAGAAAGGAAATGATTTTAATAAAATTCGGTCCCTCCATCACCACACCACCGTGTCCCGTCATGGTGCTACTTAATGACCTTTTAAATCACAAAGAAGAAAGAAACTAATATTATGATAAATGTTATCTTTTTTTTTAAAAAAGGAATGGCTTTTAAAAAAGAGAAGGGCGAGGTTTCTTTTGTATACTTGCGTATAGTCTCGCGAATTTGACTAGTATAGTCTGTAATTGTGATAGTCTAATTTTGCTATGGAAGAAAAGTACTAGACTACTTTCAGGAATTACAGTAAAGTCTTTGTTGTCATATTTACAAAAATTAAAATACGCCACTGAACTTTTAAGGGTTTCGTAGTCTACCTAACTAGAAACCCTAATCATTTCGTCAAGCAAGTAACAAACCAGCAACAAAATTAACTTTGTAACGCTGTAAAACCTGATATTTAAACGTTGACTACGAAACCCTATTTGTGAGCGTGTCTGACACGCTCTTGGCCGCTTTTTACTATTCCTATAGTCCGCCCGCACTCGTTTTGATGGCAGCCATATGTCAATTTTCATACTTTTTTAATATTTGTGTTTTCATTTTCTTTCAATATCTTACATTTAACAAAACATTTTATTTATGTTTTACTTGGGTGTAGAAATGTACTCCAGTACACTTTTCGTAGGTAGGTACCTACTTTCATATAAATCTTGAAATTCGCATCCCTACAAAGCGCGCCGGTTGTGACCTTCAAAGATGGTCTGCGGCAGATGAACTTTCGCGCGCAGCAATTCGGCTCATTTTTGCTTGCGCGCTCGATCAGTAGGCTAATATAAAAGTAGGTATCCAAATCCGGCGCGAAGGAAATTGAACTTTATTATCGCGCATAAAGATTTATATTTGTTGAATTGCTATGGCGGAGTGCGTCTCCTGTACCTGTACTATTATGTAGGTATTCTGTGTCCATAGTAAAAGTTGTTCAGTTTGATGGTCTGATCATGCCTGCAAAGTTTTCGGTACACCGTCCCTAACGCCCTGTATAATAAAATCGTAACTGGTCGGAGTACAAGAACCATTTATAGATTTCAAAAAACATATCTATACCGCGTTTTAGAAAACCTACGACATAGGTAAAAGGTTTTTTTTTTGCCTATTTTCGTTTGTACGCGATAATGTTCGAAAATATAGTACGTGTGTACATGACACTTTTTGGGGTGTGTAGCTACTAGCCCTGGTCAACACCTAGGATACTTTTTACAGCGGGAAAAACGCTTATTCCTAAGTAAAATACGATTAAAATATATACTGTGTGTGACCATCATCTACCCCTGTCCATTGGCTGTCAAAAAATAGAAACCTCTTTTTGAAAAGAGACATCCGGAAAATGTGTGAAACGCGGGCGAAGAATTTCGACTGAAGTGAGAGTTATACAGGTTTAAAGTACATAATTAATAAAGCAAAACACCTAAGTTATATTTTAAAAAACCATCCCCGTTTTTTATTAAAATAAGTTTTAAATAAGTGAAGTGGTAATCATAATGATAATGCTGGCAACACTATGGTAAACTCTCAGTTTGGCACCGCTAAAAGAGCTCGTATCCGAGCCAGAAACTCTTTAATTAAGGCTCCAGCAGACCAATGCTACGTCGCGTAGACGCAGACGCATGCAACGGTTGTAATGTATGGAGCTGTGTGAAGTGCTCATATACCCGTCATTTTCTGGACTTCTTATTTTAATTGCATTGCGTGCCGTATCCGGTATGCCTTAACGCAGACGGAGCGCAGCGCGGGTGCTTTCGTGCAGTAAATAGTATAGAGATGACAGTGCCCCAAGTCTGCTAAATGAAAATCGTTTCACTTGGATGTCGATGGCTTGTCAGTTGCATGGTTTTGGAAATTTCGTAGTCTGCTAACAGTTTTTAATGGAAAATCACAGTGGCAATAGAATGACAGTTGTGTGTCGCTGGCATTACAATGGCTAAAAATTAGCAGACTTGCGGCCCAGGTGTTGCGTTGCGTGCGTACGTCTGTCATCTGACGTCTCCATTCCATTACTGCACGCACGCACGCGTGCTACGTTCGGTCTGCGTTAGCTTTAAGGGCGTGCACTGCGTCGCTGGGACTATCAATGCGAGGACCTGCACTGCTTGAAGTAAGGGCATGCGCTGCTTATGCTTGCCGGTGTGGCAGGGTCTGCGCGACTGCGTAGAAATACACGCTACGCGACGTGACGCGACACAAGGCGACGCGTCCTGTCTGCGGGAGCCTTAACTTTTTCTACCTACTCTACACATGCAACCTCATTAAAAAAACTCTTTAGATGCAAAAAAAATATCCCTCGGTTGTCAAGTAATATGCTTGACAATTGATTTGTTTACTTTGAGCTTTGATAATTATTTTACTTATTTTGTGCGATTTTTATTGTTTATTACATATTTTACCGTTACCTGCAGACCAGGGGATCGTCAATAATAATTACATCAGTAGGTTTTTAGTGATTTATTGTGCTTTTTATCAAATAACATGATTTCTTGTGTTTTTGCCTCTAAATCAGTACAATCCAGTATACAAAATGTGCGAATGAAGTCCTATTTGAATACAATTTAGGTATTCAATAAAATTCGATGCATAGATAAGTGTAAAATGTTCTAGGGCATTAAAATATACCTATTTATAAAGAATGAAATACAATGTTTGTGTTTGTTTTGGTTTAATGACAGATATGAATGACAGTTTACTTTTTAACATTGATACTTCTGCCATAATACATGAAGGTTTTATAGATACTATGCCGTCATCTAAGAAGGTTCCATATGATTTCGATGGCAATGCAACAAAAATGCATGTTCGTTTCATTTCATTTCATTTTTTATACGACAATTTGTTTTTATTAAATATAAAAAAGGAGGATTTTTAGATAAAATTAAATATATGCTTTCGTAACATTTTAACTAAGCTTTAAAATGATATACTTTTTATATCAGTCGAAATTGAACTCCCGGTAAAAGACGTCACCTTTCCATTTTTGATTGCTTTTATTTGATTTTGAAAAATCGTAAAGACATCAGTTTTGACGTTCATTGCTAGATTTTCTCCTTGTGCTTTTTATTATGCAAAAGCAATAATAAAATTACGCTTATCCTAAATGTAAGTAAATTAGGTACGCTTATCTATCAGAATCAGGCGTCACCCCAATACAAAGGCATCATGCTTACGCTTGGCAGGTGGATTGGCGAGAGTTGTGGAAAATTTTACATGTAGGGGGAACGCTGCTCCCCACTCCCTGTATGAAATTATCCGCTTTTACGACAATCTGAATGGAATTTGGGATGACTAATAAGAATCACACAGTTTATGATTATTTGCCATAACAATAACAGCCACTACAGTCCACCGTTGGACATCCCCCTATCGGAGGGTATTGCCATACTCACCACGCTTGGCAGGCGGATTGGCGAGCGCAGTGCATGATGGTGCATTGACAAGGAACGCTACTGCCCATTCCCTGGATGAGCATCCCCTAGTCGCTTTTTACGACACCCACGGGTAGAATTGGGATGATGCTATTCTGAGCCAGCATCACACAGCGTCATTAATCAATTAATGAGAACAAATATTTGCAAAACAATGTTTTGCTTACCATCCCAAAATATTTTGTCAATCTCATTTGTTTTCGGCTCAGTTTTTGTATGGTGTGTGTTTCTGGAATAATATTTTGAGATGAATGTAGAGGGCTCTCGGGCGAAGGGAGCGACCCTCTGGGAAAACGGCTGTTTACGTACCTGCCGCGTAATATGAGGTCCTAAATTATTAATGGCTTGGAATATGAGGAGCTGCAAACAGGAATGAAAGGGAATCTTTTGGCAATAAACGCATTTAATTCGAGATACCGACGAAAGCAAAAGCTTGGAATTGATTGAACATGCGTAGTAAAAAAATCTGCATATATTTTAAAGCAGTAATTTTAAGGGAAACTGAACAATTTTACCCAAGGAACATAGGTAGAACTATGAAAACACATCAACTCTCAAATCCCTTAGTCGGTTCTTACGACACCCATGGGAAAGATACCTAAAGAATGGGTGATGTTTTTCTAAGGCACCACACGGAACTTTTTACTAAGACAAAAACTCTTTAGTAGTTGTAGAATTATTGTTTGACTCTGTATGTTGGTTGGTATATTTTATCAATAGATGATATTCGTACTTCAGTAAAGGATCGACGAGCCGACTGAAGCCTAAATAATGTATCATCTGGAAAAATATGTAGGGTCAGTCTAATAAACGTGGTCCACTTTTACGTGGGCAAGAAAAGCATTTACATAAAAATATAATATTGTAGCATTTCATTATTACACGTACATTTGATTGAAAAACTTGTATAAACCATATGACAACTCTTGTGTGAGGAAATCGTTGATGTCAAATTTAAACATTCAATTATAAAATCGGCGATTGTACTACTAAGCAGGAGTGTATTAAGTAGCTACCCTAATACCTATAATATTAGACAGACTCCTTCCACAGGTTAATACAGAAATGAGGGTAACAGCTCGCGGGGCGCCTAGATGGATGACTCAGTACTAGCGACGATTTTGACGCTTACTGACTTTAACTGGAATCTCAGAGGAACGTCATATTTCTTGGTTCAAAATTGACTTAGAATCATTTATGACCTTTTTATATCAACTTTTGCTGTTTTGATATTTTTATGACAGTAGCAACCCTGGCTAATCACAGGTCACAATCACAGTAGTAACAATCGCGATAATTCTAAATAGGGTCGAGTGAATCTTATGTTTTAAATATTAACCATTGTGAACGTGTGAGGTAATGGACGTATTGCAGTGCAGAATTTGGTTACCTAATAATTTCTTCCAATTTATCCTGTTGTCTATTTTTGTTTTTAATTAATTGTACCTGCCTGAAGCAACAGTTTTTTTTTCCAGTGTAAACGCCAACTGTAGGTATGTTTGTGGGTGGTTCTTAGAAATACTCGGACCGGGACCATTGAATGAGCGGATTTTGAAAATTATTGGACGAGCTCTTTGTGTGTAAACCTCTTAGACAAATTGGGTTCAGGTAGCATCAGGCGGTTTTCACGCACACTTCATGATTTTCCGATGTTTTTTGATAATCTCATTTAAAAATTTGATAGCATGGCACACTGGACGGGCGGTAGACTATAGCAGTCACAGAGTGGTCGCCAAGGGGAGCAACAATACCGTAGGCAGACCATCAGCCCGGTGATCAGATGGATAAGAATAAGATTGGCACAAGACCGTGAAGAGTGGGCAATAGAAAAAATGGGTGGATGTAGATATAAATGCTTTGTGCACTTTCTCGCTTTCCATTTTGGCATAATGCTACCCAAAGGCTGCCTGGAAGAAGTTGCTACCCTAGTAATAAGGCCACCTGTCTTGTACTTTGTCTATTCATTTATATTAATTTCTTTTTTATTTTGTTTCTTGTACAATAAAGCATATTTGTATTGTATTTGTAGGCTGATGATGATGCACACGTGACCGTATTAAACTGGGGCTGTCAAAGGTTGTAACTTGTACCCATTGTTATGGCTATCACGAACCGCAAAATCGTCCGGCGTGTATGGAATTCTCTACTCTACCTCTATATTTATCTGTTCAAGATTTTTGCTTACTTAAAGATATTTCAGACAAGAAAGACTCTGAAAAATATCGATAAGTCGGTTTACTGAGAAAAAGAAGATTTTTAAGTGGACGAAGTTGAAAAGAACTTGAACTTTCAAAAGCTTGCGGGGTTTTTCATCTTTAAAATTTTAAGTGCTCTTATGAAGTTATTTTTAAAAGGAATAATTATCTTCACAAAATGGAAAGTTTACAGAAGGATCACTCGACCTTATTTAGGGTTTTCGAGATTGTCACTTAAATGTTAAATAGCCAGGATTGCTAGATTCAATACGAGGACAAAATACAGCACTAAATCTGCCACAAGAACGTAATATGATTCTGAGAAGATTTGGCAACCAAAGAATCGCCACGCTTTCTCAATCTGAGGGTGCGGCTAAGAGCCAGCGCACATATGAGACACGATAGTCTCACAACTGTTTTGTCGGCCCCCGACAAAACAATTGCGAAACTATCGTGTCGTCCACCCCGCGCACACCACGACGCGATAGTTGCGCGATAGTCGGCCGACTGTTTTGCGATAGTTTTGTCGCGACGCACACTGGTTCCATTTAATAAAAAAGTGGACATTAAGGAATTACGGGTTTAAGGTCAACGGATGTGGCTGATTATTTTTGTGGGCAGCTGATGCAATTACAAGTATCTCTTATACATATTATTTCTTTTTAAATATGCCTTCTCTACAAAAACAAAAAATAATTAATTAGTTTTTGTATGGAAGAAGACATAATTTTGACTATTTCTTCCAAGATTCACACGTATTCAAAATAAAACTTAAGACAGCTTATAGGCTATATGCTCACAACTTTTTCTATGAGGGCATTTCCCTATCTGGAATGGTTTGGCGACAATTGAGAAATATACGTTTGCGGTTGGTAATCTTATTTTTGCATACAAAATCTATGAATTTGAAATTTTTCCAGCTACAAACATAACTTTGTAAAAATATTTAGGCTTCTGTAGGCTAGGTATTTTCTAATATTTTCGAAAATAAAATATGGTTTTATGATTCGGGTGAGTATGTCTTCGAGTATGTGTTATTATCTAATAAATATGTCTCAAGGTCATGAAGAATACAGAGTTTGAATGAGAACGAAACATATTTTTTTCCTATTTCACTTTGTTTGATTCCGAAGCTGATCTTAGCGCAGTGGAAGCAAATTAAAGTTATCTTAAAATCTAAAACTAAATGGTCGATCAGCCTCGGAACAACATTTGACTACGATTCGTAGTGCTCTTTACTATAGCTAAATAAAATAAATTTAATGAGAAAATTTTCTGTACCGAGAAATTTCTGTTCGAGAAATTTCTGTTTCCCAATGTCTGCGACGGCCCTTAATCTCCTACAAGATGACTAATATTTTACTGTACTACCACAGCTCATATCTAAAGTAAATGTACCAAAGTTCCGGTTGTACTAAAGGTCATCAAGTTGGTGACCTCCACGTAATGTTGCTAATCACTACAAATAAAGTACTTATACAAAACTACCAGCGAATTGCTCACCGTGCGGTAAGTATGACGCCGCCGTTCCCTTGTGAGTCTAAGTGTGACAGGAAAAACAGGTATCGGGATTTTGGAGCACGTTGGATAGGAACTTATAACACTAGACTCACGGCATCCGGATACCAGCTCGTGATCGTACTCTCCAACAATTTTCACAAACACTTTAGTTCACTATTGTTCATAGTTCGACAGCAAAAATAGATATCATTTAAACGTTCGCTGTTTTTAACACGCAAATAACAAAAGATTTCTCCCGCACAAGAAATCAGCCACGTTGGCCCCCAAACAAGAAACCTGCCCAGTTCGCATTCAAAGCGCAAAAACCACTATTCACTTGGTTTTACTTCCGCACCGAACAGGGAACTCTTCCCTGGCAGCAATTGCGCATGCGAAATAATAAACACTAAAATTACATTAAAATATTTGCCTAACAGGCCGCGGCGCACACGGGTACCGGCGAGAACGGAATGTGAATATGGCGCCGGCCGCGTGGTTCACGGGAACCGAGCGAACAAAAGCAAGATGGCGCCGGCCGAACAGCTGGTGTCATAGCCAGCGCGATCCGTCAGACAAAATGGCGCGAAACAACAAATCGCATTCGCGCGCCCATATGATACGAAACTAAACACACTTAATATATTTATATTTTTGTATGAAATGTACCAAAAAGCATCCCAGAAATGAATACTCCGTCCTTGGTTTATTCGAAAATGATACTCAATTTCTCGTGTCACATTTACTTAAGGAGTCAGAAGTCCTCAAGTTCAGCTCGGAAAAAATAAACTTTGCCTCCCTCCCCCCACCTCCACAGGCGTGATTGAAGTGTTGTCTCTGCGGATTTCCTTTAAAGACTACTTTATTAACAACAGCCAATAGCAAGTTTGAAAAAATATTCTATCACATGGTAGTTATGGCTAATTCAGAGCTGGAAGTCACCTTCAAAAAAATTATGGGTTTCCCAGAAGCATAACTCGAAAAGTATAAGTCCTATCAACATCTACCCAAGAACAATTATGTAGACAATTTTATAAGGAATATTTCTTACCTTGACAAATTTCTCCTATCTTTAATCGTTTCCGAGAAAAATAAAGATAACTGAAATTTGGGACATTAAAGGGGGGTAAAGGGGGGAAGCAGGAGGGGTCCAACTTGCTTCCCTTTTTTTCCTGAAGCTTACACATATAAGCTACACACATGCCAAGTTTCATGATTTCTGCCAGATGGGACCATACTTCCAGCTAAGGACCCGTACTATAGGGGTTTTTTTTAGGAGAAAAATATAAATAATTCATTCAATTTATTTCAAATAAAAGTTTGAATGCGTGTATCTGAACGGTTTTTTATTTAATTCTATTGATGTGCATGTATCCGAAAGGAACTTTATCTGTTTTATTTTTTTTTTCTTTTTCAATTTGGGTTTGATTTATAAGAAATGTTTTAGGGGATTTTTTTTAAAAAGTGCCAAATTTAGGGGATTTTCACGGGGAGTTAGGGGAAATTAAAAATCAGAGGGTGGCAACACTGTTTCATCCATACAAAAAAATAATTCAATATTTTTTAACACTGTAGTTAAGGCATATTTGAAAAAAAACATCATCTATAAAAGTGACTTGTAATTGCGTCAGCTATCTACAAAAAAAAAATGATGCTCATCCGGTGATAAAATATTTAAACTGCCTGTAACTCAAAACGCGCAAAAATGCGCAGTTGAGTATTTATGACAAAGTTGTGAGCAATTAGCCCCTCTACAAGCTGCGCTAAGTTTTATTTTAAATACATGTGAATTTTGGAAGTAATAGTCAAAATTATGACTTCTTCCATACAAATAATAATTCATTAATTATTATATATTTGACAAAAAATCAACATGTATAAAAGATACTTGTAATTGCAACAGCTGTCCACAAAAAAAAACAGCCACATCCGTTGACCTTCGACCCGAAATTCCTTAATGTCCACTTTTATATTAAATGGAACCAGTGTGCGACAATGCAACACATTAAAATATTTCATCTGTGGTAAAAAACATTATAATGTACATGTTTTAATGCTACCATCAATATTCTACTGAATCGTACTTTTGATTACCGTAATAATAAAAATGATGCTTGATGCTTTATTAATATTCGCCTGATGCTGTCACATATTATCATCTAAACAGAAAAATAAACTAAAATTTGTGGGAATGTGTTCTGTTATAATCACACTACCTGTCCTCAAACATATTTTTTTAACGTATTTTATGTACCTACAGACTTTAGACCCTCTAAATTCTAGTGTCGGTATTGTCACACTGTGCATTATTATGTTGTGCATTATAGGGTCCCGGCCCGGCCGACTCGGCACTGGTGATGTGAAAAAATAATCGATTATTGAAAAAAACGATGTAAAAATTAGAAAATAATCGTTTTTTTTTAAATCGATTTTGCAATTCTCATTATCGATAAAGAGCATGGGACATTTTACTGTGAAAGGTGGTATACCTAAAATTCACGGTAATAAATAAAATCAGCTTCAGGCAATAATACACACAAAAATACAAACAGAAAATACTCTTTGCTAAAATGTCGTAACGTGTACGGTTTCTGAGAAAATGAGAGTCAAAATTCATAGAAAATTAAAATTAACTTTCATTTTCTCAGAAACCGTACATGTTACGACATTTTACCAAAGAGTATTTTCTGTTTGTATTTTTGTGTACTATTAATATTGGCACATGTGTTATCGCAGGACACCAAAATGGTTTTTTTTTTCCAACTATAGGTATACCCCTAAGGTTTCTTGCTCTTTTCGAACTTTTAAGTAAAAAATAATCGATTAGTTTTCTGACACTAACGAATTATTTTAATCTTGTGTCATCATCTTCCTGCCCTTATCCCAATTGCCTAGCTGGGGTCGGCGCAACACGTTTTGTCGAACATAAAATCGTGTTGCAATGGATTTGGCTTAATTTTACGACCGGCCGCCTACCAGACGTCAACCCTCCTTGGGAATGCTTTTGTGGTGGATTAACCGCTTTTGTGGTGGATTAATTGGGGGTCGATGTTGCTCCACGTCCGTAGGAAATCACCCTAGAAACCCTACACGTGACCCCTGGGTGGTGCTAAGAGCGCAACAAACCTGGCTGCTGCACTGTATGCTATATACCTCGCAGCTTTTTTTACTGTATTGGATATTACGAATTTGGCTACCTTAAAAGGCTCTTCTCAGAGCCAGTTAACGAGTGGTGCTTCTTTCCACCATCGAACCATGACAGGCATCTTACGTTGCCCTACAACTAAGAATATCGGACCTTCCGTCCGTATTCTCCAACTCAACATCGAGGGCATAAGCCAATCGAAAACAGAGTGCTTACAAAGAGTACTCTCTGCCAACAATATTGACATCGTCCTACTGCAGGAGACCCACACCGCTGATTGTGAACAGCTTCATCGAAGGGGTAACATCCCGGGCTACGACCTTGTTGCAGCCACTTACCATGCTAAATATGGCACCGCGACCTACATAGCCTCAACAATATCTCAACAAGCAAGTGTACTCTCCAACGGAATAGACTCCAGTAACATTGCAACCACGACTATCCAACTTGGTGACATGAACATTTGCAACATCTACAAACCACCTAACAGCCTCTGGCCGATAACTCCATTGCCTGACCTAAAACACCCATCACTGTACGTTGGAGATTTCAACAGCCACCACACTAGCTGGGGCTATAAAAAGAATGATTCGAATGGCGAGGCGATTGCTGAATGGGCTGGCAGGTCAAATACCTTTCTTGCGATGACGAACAAAGGAAGAGGAACTTTCAAGTCTGCACGATGGGGACTCGAATACAACCCTGACCTAGTCTTTACGACAATGGATGCGACTGGCCAACCAGTCCCACTCGACAGACTGGTCCTTGCTGATTTCCCCCACAGCCAACACCGGCCCATTCTTCTCCATGTCGGAGTAAGGATACCCATCATCCAGTCAGTACCCCTCCCTCGCTGGAACTTCCAAAAGGCCAACTGGCTGGGCTACGCTGAAAAACTCGACAACTGCATCAGATGGATCGAGCCTTCGCCTGAGAACTATAAACGATTTAGACAGCTTACGATTTCCGTTGCCAAAGAGTTCATACCGAGAGGATACCGAAAGCAGTACATACCTTGCTGGAACAGCGAAACAGAGACTCTCTGGAAGGAGTTCACCGAAACCGGAAGCCGTGAAATAGCCCACCGCCTGATAGATTCCTTGAACGATGCCCGGAGGATCAAATGGGAACGTACTATGGAGAACATGAATTTCACGCATTCCAGCAAAAAAGCCTGGCATACCTTGGGTAAGCTCACTGCCGGCACTGCGACACAGAAAGGACAACCTAAAGCTAGCCCTAACGCAATCGCTGATAGAATCCGAATGCTCTCAAAGGCTCCTAGCCACAAGGCACACACACGCAGAATACGAAAGGAACTCCACGACCTAAAAGAAAAGTCAATACCTGACGATACCTACAGTAGCCCTGTAACTGCAGACGAGGTTATGGCTGGCATAAAGCACATAAGTGCAGGCAAAGCCTGCGGTGAGGACAACATCTTTCCCGAGTTCATCAAACACTGCGGCCCTCGTACCCGTGAATGGCTAGCAAAGTTCTACTCATCCATTATCAACACCGGCAGAATACCAACACAAATGAAAAGGGCAAAAGTTGTTGCCATACTGAAACCAGGAAAGCCAGAAGAAGATGCTGCCAGCTACAGGCCCATAGCCCTCCTTAGTGTGACTTACAAGCTTCTGGAACGCATTATTTACAACCGCATCTCACCAGTGGTTAATAGCTGCGTGCCTCAGGAACAGGCAGGATTCCGCCCGAACCGCAGTTGTGCAGACCAGGTGTTAGCACTCACAACACACATCGAAAATGGGTTCCACCGCAACGTCAAATCGTCTACAGCTTTTGTCGACCTAACAGCTGCATATGACACGGTTTGGCGCCAGGGTCTCCTATACAAGCTACTCAAAGTCGTGCCATGCCTGAAAATATTTCGACTCCTCGAAAACGCTCTGACAAACAGGACCTACCAAGTCCATCTCGGCGACCAATGTAGTTCTCCAAGGATATTGAACAACGGGCTGCCCCAAGGGTCAGTCTTGGCTCCACTATTGTTCAACCTTTACATACATGACCTCCCAGAGACCAGCTCACGAAAGTTTGCTTACGCAGACGACCTAGCCCTTGTGACGCAGAATAGAAGCATAGAGGCAACAGAGGCCACACTGGAGAAGGACCTAAAAAATCTGGACGACTACTTCGTCCGTTGGCGCCTTTGCCCAAGTGCAGCAAAAACCGAAGTCTCCTGCTTTCACCTGTGCAACAGACTGGCCAACAGAGAGCTCAATATTACGTTCCGAGGAAAACGCCTGACTCACAACTTCGCGCCTAAGTACCTGGGTGTGTCACTGGACAGAAGCCTTAACTTCAAACATCATCTCAGTAAGGTATCCGCAAAGCTGAAGACTAGAAACAGTGTCATTCAAAAACTTACTGGCACATCCTGGGGAGCTACAGCAGCAACACTGCGCACGTCAGCTCTGGCGCTAGTATACTCGACAGCTGAGTACTGTGCAGCCGCTTGGCTAAATAGTGCACACGTCTCACTGGTCGATGTCCAGCTGAACCACACCATGCGCCTGATAACTGGATGCTTAAAACCTACACCAACTTATTGGCTCCCGGCCCTGAGCCACATAGCTCCGCCACATATCCGCAGGGAAAAGTGCCTGAGCCGGGAGGTAGACAAGATCCAGGGAAACAAATTGCTGCCCATACACTTAGACCTCGACGTATTTAAGACCTCTAGATTAAGGTCCCGGAACCCACCCGCACTATCGAGCCATGCAAGCGAGCCTTTACCCAGCACCTGTGATGCCTGGACTGCAGAGTGGACCTCTTGTGCCACCCCCGGCGACCTCTTCGAATTGAACACCCGGAAAAGACCAGTCGGTTTTTGCGCACCCCGCAACGCTTGGTGTAAACTAAACCGCATAAGAACAGATGTAGGAAACTGCGCACACCTGTGGCACAGGTGGGGCTGGAGTGACACTGCAGCTTGCGGTTGCGGAGGACAACAGCAAACTATACGCCACATGGTCTACGAATGCCCGATAACCAAATTCACAGGGGATCCCAATGATCTGAAGACCCTTTCGGATGAAGCATTGGAGTACCTTAATTCTCCCAGACTACATATATAAATACAATATTGACAATTCCAGTAAAAACTAAGAGCCATACGATAAATAAATAAATAAATAACCGCCACCATACGGTTGGCCCTGGCTGTTTGGGTCGGGTTTATCCCTCGGTCGCCTCTTACGACCCCCACGGGAAGAGAGGGGGTAGTGCTATTCTACTCTGCCGGCACCATGTATAAATATTAATAAAAATACACGACACCTTTTATCAGGACCCTTGTAATATTTTGTTTAAACGGCATTTTTTTTACTTCTATCAAAAATTATATGATAAAAAAATGCGTAAAATTAAGTAAAATACGGAAAAATCGATTATTTTCAATATCGATGTTTTCTTTGGATAAAATCTATTTATTTACAATAGATTTTTTGTCTACTAAAGTCGCATCCCTACTCAAAGGAAGCCGCCAGTCGCCCGATAGTTGCGTCGCGCGATTATCGCGGTCGGGCCCCGACTTTTTGTCGTGGCGAAGTCGTGTCTCGTATGTGCGCACCTAAGTACTATTTCATTATGAGGACGATAGTCGTGCGACTATCGTGTCTCAAATGTGCGTAGGGCCTAAGACCAAATTTTATACAGGGTTATTTTTTAGTCAGTGCGCAAACTTTGCAGGACGTTTCTACTCGTGATTCTGAACAACTTTTACTATGGGGCCACCTGCGATATCAAAAAAAATTTTTTGGGTGTTTCATACATTTTTGCCCAGTAGGTATGAATTTTTTCTATGGTACATCCAAATTTTTTTTTGCAAATTCACCGGTGGTCCCATTGTAAAAGTTGATCATAATCACAAACACCCTGCAAAGTTTGCGCACTGACTAAAAAATAACCCAGTAGGTTTATGGAATGGGCAGAAAAATATTTCTTTACTTCCTACTTCTTCAGCGACAACTGTTTACTGTTTTTTTCCTACTAGCAAAAAATCTCGTTAACCTGCCTAACGTGGAACTCAAATATTGCGACAGGTGTACAAGGTACATACCTACACTGTACATATTTATAAAAGGTGGCATGGTAATCAAACTCTCTCTCTCTCTCTCTTCGTGTGGGACACCGAGTCGTTCAACGACCCGATGAACCCTGGTGTCAGAGTTTTTCAACCGCCTACTGCAAGTAGCAGGCCTCTGACATGGTTGTGTAACGACCGCCTTCATAGACAGCAACCGGGACCGACGGCTTAACGTGCCCATCCGAAGCACGGAATCATCTTACTTTTCGGACAATCAGGTTTCAGACAAACCTTCTGCGTTGCAGGTAGTCATACTAACCACTGCGCCACATCGGCTGTCATCAAACTAATCAATATCAATGCATAGTATAAAATTTAGTCGCTGTCTGCCTGTTTGTCGTGGAATTTGCTAATTCCTCGTAAACCACGCAACGGATTTTGATGAGGTTTTTGTGTTGGATGTGATTCAAGAGGAAGGGTTTATAACACATACCCGGAAAAGGCTTTTTTCCCGCAGGATTAGAGGGGAAATCAATTGCAGCGAGTGAAACCGCCATTAGACCGCTAGTACCTATAGTATGTCAATTAACGCAAGGACAAGTCCATAATCCTTAAACTTTATTTATCACCTCCAGAGCTACATTTCACCATTATATCGTGAAACACACGAGATTTATCTCCAAACAAGCTAAGTCCAATTTTGGCGAGAATCCAACCAAACCCCGGAGGCACTAAATAGACAGTTTACAGAAGGTTCACTCGACCCCATTCAAGATTTTTGCGATTGTCATTTGTTGCAAAGCCAGGGTTGCTACTGTCAATAATATCAAAGTAAGTATAATACCGCCGGTTGGGATTCCATCCTTATATCGTAGACATCCCGCAAATTCGCACAAAGCGCTTCGCTTCTACATTTTTAATGCGAACAGCTAAGCAGTGGAACTCCCTGCCTGCGGATCTGTTTCCGGAACGTTATAACCTGGGCCTTTTCAAGGCGAGAGTGAATAGGCATTATCTGGGCGAGCATGTTCCATCATCGTCTGCATCGTCACTTAACATCAGGTGAGATTGCGACTGGACAAATGCTTACCCATTGTTTATAAAAAAAAAAAAAAACAGCAAAAGTTGACATAAAAGCTCATATGATTCTGAGCCAATTTTAAACCAAGAAATATGACGTTCCTCTGAGATTCCAGGTTAAAGTCAGTAACCGTCAAAATCGTCGCGAATACTGAGTGAGCCATCTGTATAGACGCCCCGCGCGCCGTTTCCCTAATTTGTGCCGAAGGCTTTTCATGTAGCTGAAATCCGAAATGACCACGTTGCAAAACTTTTCTCTCCGACTTTAACATGGCCGAGCCTAATTGCCTATTACATATAACCTGCAGTAATCTTTTATAGATTGGGTTGGGTAGGTTAGGCAGGTATACCCACGAACGATAGTTAAAATTATAGCTAGATCTGCAAGAATTAGGCGCTAACTCCACAGGTGAGAAATAAGACTTGAAACGGAGAAGTGAGACGTGCGACATCGTTGCGCGTCGCATCGATGACGATTGACGGTCACTTGTCTTACAGATATCTTACGGTTTTAAGTATGGTCACAGCATCAATCAACAGCCACATCATAAACACTGTACACTGCTGGTCATTCGCCTTCCCTTTAACCTCAAATGTAGTATCACAATATTAAATCTTAAAGGCTCGACTGAGTTCTATGAACTCACTGGGACCGCTGATGTCCTTCGCTAGAATTATCATCCTCTAACCGAAATTTATTACGAAAATCACGGATAGAAATGGGGTGAAGCTATTGTATGCACCAAAACAAGCAGCGTTTTAAACGTTATGGTAGGCTTAAAAACCAAGCGACAGCGACTGATCAAATGACTGGTTTGTATGGGGAACCAGAAAGACCGAGCGTCGGCGTCGTTGCGGCGCGCCACGACGCCGTCACGTTGACAGCGCACTGAGAAGCTTAGAGTTTGTATGGGATGCGGTCGGGTTTTTCTACAAGGCCGCAGCGACAACGACGCCGTCAAAATTTGACGGCGTCGTTGTCGCGACGCTTGGAAAATAAGGGTACCATTCAGGGACCGGACTGGTAAGCCTTTCCGGGGTTATTGATTGGGTTTTGCGAATGGGTTTGCTGTCCCTAGTCGAATCTCGCCAAAACCCATTCGAAAGGCTTTTTAAAGCGCTATTGTAAGGCTATCGAAATCCTTGCGAAACTCCTTCAAACCACTAACCATATTGAAAGGGTTACCCTTTCGGCTTTTACATAAATTTAATCCCTAAAGTGTGACTTATACGGACTATTATTGCTCGCGCACCACAAGACGGCGAGCTAGTCCGTCAAAGCTCCGAAGTTGCCGCGAAGCCGCATTTTGCTCAACTTGCAAATGATTTCATTGTAGTGCGTGCGCGCGAAACCCATATGAAGCGCTTTTTAAAGGGTTTTAGCAAAAGGGTTACCCTTTCGATAAACTTAAAGCAAATGAATGGGTTATCAGTTGAAGTGGTAAGTCGTTTAAGTGGGAGTGTTGAATCATGGGGTTTAAAAATTAAGCGCTTCGTGGATAAAGCGCTTAGCGGGTCCCTGGTACCATTATTCTTTTTATCCCAAAAGAAAATTCTATTAAACGTACCCACACGTACTTTCGTATGAATTTATGTGAAACAATTTCGAAGAAAATTGAAATTCTTCAAAAGTGTCTCAAAGTTGCAAAATAGCGTTCCCAAGTTGAGCTGTCGGCAATCATTTGTAATGCTAATATCTTGGCGACACTTTGCCCTGTACTTTTAACACTTTCAGTGCAAACCTGTATAAATATACAGATAAGGAAAATTATAGTAGTGAATTTAGGAAAAACTCAAAAACACAAAATGAGAGACGGAGAGACGACGAAAAAGAAGCGAACAGTCTTATCAGCTTACATAGTTATTCACGTTTCCATTTAATTTGTGAGTACCTGGATGACCGATTTCCCTCAGTATTTCAATAGATGTCGTTGTTAGTTAAAACAACTTACAAAAAATAAAGGAACGTTTTTTTGGGAGCCATAGGTACATGCCTTTATGAATAACCAGAAATATTAGTATGACAGACAGCAATGGACGCTAAATCGACTTATTGAAAACTTTTCACCATACTTTTATTCCTCACTTAGATTTATTCGTTGGTCGTCAAGTCCCGCGACGTTATAAGAAAATATCTCATGATTTACGAGCAAAAATAAAACGTGTCTCCGAGCTATCTAAGGCGCTGTGTCAGTGACTAATGTCCAGAGCGAACTACTGAGGCTGGCTATTTATCTGTGACAAGAACTCAGATATGTGACTAGAAGACAAGTGGGCGTCCTTCAGACATACAGGTTCAATCAGCAGCACTTAAAAATAAGGGTTCCTTAAGGGTTCAACTGTATGAAAAACCAGTTTAGTCTGATCCCTGAAATGAGGTTGGTTCATGTGCTGGTGAAGTTACCCTCTTAGCACACATTTGTTTTGACATTATCTGATGCAGCCGCCTGCGCTCAGCCCCACGCGCCGCCGTCTCCATAATTTATGCCAAAACCACTTGACGCTGGCTGAATTGCTAGAGAAAATAGGTATGTGCAATTTATTCTTTTGCTAGCTCGTGCTCGCGAACCTCAAGGTTTTTGAGCCATTGTAAACGGTACATCATACTAAACAACTTTGGTTATACTTACAGACGTTTTCGTATCTGTTAATGTTTTTCCGTGCTCCTAGTAGTCGTTTTGTTCTTATTAAAATGTTGATAAGGACATTTATCTTCCACCATACCAAACATTCAATAGCAACTAAATTCGTTTCTTGACAAGGGCCTTAGGGTATTTGCTATATGTACTTCCCTGTCTAGCAAGCGGGTTGGCTTTGGCTAGCTTAGTACTAAATGTTGCATCCACACAGTCGCTGCCCATTCCTTGGATTTATCGCTTAATCGCCTTTTACGACACCCACGGGTAGAAACACGGTTCTAATGGCAACACTTGAGCTTGTATATGTTAGTCTGCAAGCTATAGAGTGCGCATAAGGCCCCGCGGCGTACTGTCAAAGCGTAAGCAGTTGCTACCTAAATACCTACAGACGTCAAATGTATGAGAAGCGTTGTCGATGTTTCGACATTCCATGTAACGACCTTCGATGTTATAATCTGGACCCGAAGATACAGGGTTATTTTTTAGTCAGTGCGCAAACTTTGCAGGGTGTTACTACTCGTTATTTTGATCAATTTTTACTATGGGATCACCTGCGAATTCGCAAAAAAAAGATTTTGGATGTTTCATAGAAAAGTTCATACCTACTCGGCCAAGATGTATGGAACACCCAATGATATTATATGAAGGTTCTAGGTTGTAGATACGCCACCTGAGCAAAAAGTTGTTCCTTCAAATTGGTCTCCGTGAGACCAATGTGACAGTCTTTTGTCAGTCAGGCTTTGGTCAGGCTATGAGCTGTTCAAGCGAATTTCACGGAACAACTTTTTTGTACAAGCAATATGGAGGTACCGTGTCTATAATAAAATGTCTTTGGGAACACCCAATTTTTTTTTCTCAGGTGGCCCCATAGTGAAAGTTGTTCACAATCGCGAGTAGGAACATCTAAAAATAGCCCTGTATAGACTATAGAGGTCAATAGTGCTGTCACTGGCGTTTTGCTACTGACAGACAGAGTTTGTGTTCTAACTACTGCCAACCGTTCTGACTTTTTAAGCGCATTCTATAGCTTGCTTATATTTACTCAAAGACATTAGTTGAATATCAACCCAACATACTCCTTTGACGGATCTACTTATACTAGTTTTTCATACAATTTAAAAGGAAATCCAAAATAGTTGGATCTCTTGAAGTTACTGCTTGATATGCTGCCGATGCAGGTTTAAATTATTTATGTCTCGTTCCAAGTTCGACATTGGTTAACTATTGACAATGGACATGTCCGTCCATTTTCATTTGCGATTTCAGGGAGCACTTCGAAACTCTGGTAGAGTCGCGCTATTTTATCATCAGCTAGGAAAATCAAAGGCTATTTCAAAAATTCCAAACTTGGACTGAGGTTGTCTTGATTGTTTTAATTTGACGTGTACTTTTTCTGTCATACTTCTATCGTCCGACTCTAACCGACAATTTCCTATCCTACTATTTCTATACAAAGATGTGTGGCGACTTAAAAATGTGCTAGGTGCGAGCTCCATAAAAGAGACGTGGGACGTAAGACGTAAGATGGCATCTGTCAAACAAGTGATCGTCGGGGACGTGAGTCGCAAAGGTTAAAATCGTTTCCATATAAAATGTATGAAGCAGAACAGACAAAGCTACACACTTTAGATGCGTGTCCCATCGATAACTACGGACGATCGCTTGTCTGACAGATGTCATCTTGCGCGTCGCGTCGTGCGTCTCTTCTGTGGAGCTTGCCCTTTAAAAATGTGTTAAAGTGAGCCTTCTTAGCGCGAGCTCTTTTATTCTCATTTCATTAATTTATTGGATAAAAGTTATATTGCCTGACTTAAGGCTAACAAAGAAAAAGTTTTGATTGTGAAAATCATTGAAGAAAATAAATAATACCTTTCTTGGAGAGGTTAGTATTTTCTTATTCTAAGAATGTAAGAAAGAAATAAAGCTTTGTTCTCAGAAATGGTAAAGCGATTTCATTTAATCAAACGGATTTATTTAATCTGGTTTTTCTGTGAACTGATTCGCTTTCAAAGAAGTGTTGAGTAATCTTGGTTTAAATAAATTATGGGATTACTTTTAATCCGATTAAAATTCGTCGTAAATAAAAGAATCAAGTTGCAAATGCGTGGTAACACTACGAGAACGTATTTAAAAAATTATGTATCGTAACACAGCTACTCAGTTAAGTCATGTTATAAAAAAATGTGCCCACACTGTGCACGGGAGTTTACTGCCAAAATCAGGTACAATAGCCACATGCGGGCGCATCAGCGCCGACTTGATTAGGAGTAGAAGTGGTCGCCATAGCTGAGATCGACTGGATAGATCATCTTGATCATCAACATCAGAAAAAAAACATCCCAACACTGAACTCCATAAACTACGCCTTTTACGCTGCATTTCTTTGTTTCCGGATAATTCAATTTAAATATTAGATACTTTACAAAGGTAGGTAATACTCATAATATATCTTTTAAGTGGGTATTGTTTTTAATCTTCCGCACAATAGTTTCCCACGTGACAAGAGATGGTACCACAAGCTCAAAAATTTACCTAAAGAAATTCAAAAGAGTTTAGTACCTGTTATAGTCCATTCAAAATCAAAGTGTTATGATCTGCCTAAGCGGAAGGCCAAGTTACACTGGTAGTATCTAAGTATTGCGACTAGCGTACCTTGACCTCCCGCTAAGGCTGGTCATGTCATTTCATCACACTATGATTGTAAATGGAATATGGAATAGACTATGAAACCCTTTAAACTGGATTGTGGACTGTGGGAGGCTTACGTCCAGCGCAGGACTGAGTTGCTTAAAAGATGTGAAGGAACCCTAAAAATCTTTGTAGTATCTTTGCGGTTACATTTGTTATGTAGGGTTGCAAAAAATTTATTCTGAGTACTTTTTGTTCACAAAAATAGAAATTCAAAAAGGATTAAATAGCATAAAAACCTAAAACCCTTCGTAAGATGCTGATTTGCAGACTTTTCTGTTTGAGTAATGTCCACATTTGTTATGTAGGGCCGCTAGGGGTTATTCTGAGTACTTTTTGTTCACTTTTGCTACGGATTTGTATTCACACAAGCACGAGTTTGCAAGTAGAGATTTTCAGGGATTCTGATTTCAGTAGAGCACGTGTACGTTTTCAGAATTTGAGCTAAAACATGAGTGCAATTATATTATGTTGGTAGGTACATTTTTGCTGACGTTGCATTGGACCAATGCTGAATAATAACACTGTTAGAAACATTGAACGACATCAGTAATAATTTTTGTTATTGTTATATATTGATAAGGGCCTACTTAGATAATTCTCATTCTTGTAACAGATGCGAAATAAAATGATTTAGATTTAGGTAGCATAGGTACCAGTCATCTGAGCTTTCATCCCTTTGTTGGATTCTTCCGTGGTAGCACTTGCCATAGAAATTGTGCATAGAAAAAAATATATTCCTTTTCTGAATTTTATGCCTACATTGATATATATTCATCATCATCTTCCTGCCCTTATCCCAATTAATTGGGGTCGGCGCAACACGTTTTGTTTGAACACAAAATCCTGTTGCATAAGGATTTGGCTATGTCTTATGACCGGCCGCCTGCCTGACGTCAACCCTCTATTGAGAGATTTTATCTAGATGAAATAGATGAAATCTGATAAAATAGAACTGTAAACACACAGCGTGTTATTAACTTATTACAAAAAAAAACATGGTTTAAGTCGCTTGACAACGTCAAATCGTATGGAAATTAATTTAAACACGCTCGCCTAACTGTTTCTAATGACACCGTTAAGTTTTAACTAGTGATACATAGAGGTCCACTTCAATTACTGAGTCACAGAGAAGATAGGCAAAGTTAAGGTAATTATTTCGGAGCAAAAATCATGAACTGCATTTAATTAGTGTGTCTAGTATATCATATTACTCTTCTAAAGTTTACCTCACGTGTTACGTACGTGGTTTATAGGCTCGTTATTTCATAATATTCCTAATGAATTACTCTGGACAACATTTGTGGAGTAATCTCGGAACAAACGTACAAAAAACATCCTCTTTCATTAATCCTGTAAAGAAATGAGTACCTACATTAAAATAAACTTGTGTTCACAGACCAGTTAGGAATACGTAATTAGTGCGATTGAGGTTGTACAAAACAGAACAGCCTTTTTATTTAAAAGTTTTTATGAATAAAGCTTTAATATCGATTAAAACTTTTTAATGTTTTAACCTTAACATTTATTATAGGAACTATCATGTCTATGATCTATCATTTTCTTCACTTAGAAATATGTAATTAGTGCCATTCAGGTTGTACAAAATAGAACAGCCTTTTTATTTAAAAGTTTTTATGAACAAAGCTCTAATATCGATTAAAACTTTTTCATGTTTTAACCTTAACATTTACTATAGGAACTATCATGTCTATGATCTATCATTTTCTTCACTTAGAAATATGTAACAGAATAACCTTTTTATTCAATAGTTTTATGAATAAAGCTCTAATATCTATTAAAACTTTTTAATGTTTTAACCTTAACACTTATAATGGAAACTATCATGTCTTTAGCCTATCATTTTCCCCACGGCATTCAAATGAAACTCATCAATGGCGAAACGGAGCCGAACCAAATATCGACCGTCGTGTGGCCGTAGGGCCTATTTTTAGTCTTCCATCGACCAGTGCCACCCATACCGCTCATACCTACGTGAATTTCAGGCCCGCCCCATTGGCTGAGCCTCCGTGACGTCACGAGGTGGTGTCAGCCAATCAGAAGGCGTGGCTGCGCGCATGGCAATGGCGGTTTTTCAGGCTGACTGGAGCGTAGAGCCAGTCGGGGCAAGGTGGTCCAGGTGTGCCGAGCTCGCGCCAACCACAACTGAAGGTCATTATCATTTTAAAATGGCGGCCATCTTAGATTTCTTTAAATTTAGAATGTGTCACAATTTTCTTTTTAGATACAGTGTGTGTTTTTTTCGTGTGGTGTGTTTGAAGTGTGTCTTTCATATATTTGACAGCGAAATCGCTATACCATTCCTATTTTATGCATAATGCATTTTAAAAAAGCTCACAAGAACGGTGTCATCAATTACATAACGTCTTACGTAACACGTTACATAGGCTGGTGTGTGCGAAAGGGACCGGCTATACGTGTTTACGTGAGTGCGAGCGAGAGGCAAGATCGTCGGTAGTGATTTTTGAGTGAAGGTCGTTAAAACGGATACGCCTGAACCGGATGTTCCGATTGGATGCAGTATTTTGTGATGAAAGTGGCTTGAGAAATCATTTCGGATACACTACTTACATAAAAGGATAAGTTTTAATCAAAACGGGACAATATTTTAAAAATTGTTATGATTAATGATGATACATAACACAAAAACGCTTGATTTCTAACAGGAAACAAATAAAAACGAATCCTTTTATACAGTTACAAAGGTTATTTTGAAAAATTACTTTGAGTCAGTAATCTCTGCATTGCACATAATATTATGACAAATGGCCAAGTTATTATTAAACAAAAACATGAAGCAAAAAGCTTTATGGTAGCATAAACCAAAAATTTTAGAACAGTATCCAAATTTTGAAGACAAAATTATGTAAGGACAAGACAAAACATTACAAAAATAGTTAGACATGGTTTAAGACGCTGGACAACGTCGAATCGTATGGAAAACTAATTTAAACACTGTCTAAACGCGCGCCTTACTTTTTTGTAATCACAAGGGAGTTTTTTTTTTACTAATTTTGTTATCCGTAATGAAATACACACTATCAAATAACAAAAAAACCTAAAGCTGTAAAAAAATACCTACGAAATACAAATAATTTCAACACAACGCCCTGTATCGTTTACCGTCGGCCGTTTTAAGCGTGCTACGTCACCGCCGCTCCCGTAGCGCTACGAACCGTAGCGACATGCTACGATGAGCTTTTTGAACTGATTAGTAAACTACATACGCCATGCATTTAGCATACCTTACATACATATATCACGCCTATATACCTTGCGAGCTAGGCAGATCGTAAACGGCTTTAAAACACGGCCATTTACACCACGTCTGACAAACATTTTGAGAGCCATTCGGTAGACTGTGTAGTCTGTGATGACCATAGTAACAGGTTGTCATCCTGTCGTCTAAAATTGCAATACACATATTACACATCAATTCTCAAACCCTTTAGTCGCTTCTTACGACACCCACGGGAAAGATATGGGGTGATGCTTTTTTAATCCGGCAACACACGGCACGCCATGCATTTAACGCTAATTTAAATTTGTATTAATAAAACCTGATTAAACTTTCTACAAACATAAAAGAATTATTGACGGCTATGGGGCCATATTTTTGAATACATCTAAAAATGGCACAAGGCATGGACGATTTGATAACATTTTTATTTGGAAAAGGGCTTTAAAAATGTTAACTTTTAAAATTACTAAACGAACAAGGATAACCTCGTCTTTGAAAAAAACACACAAAAAGTAAGTCAATTTACACCGAAATTATAAGCCACAACACAAATCGTCAAAATTTACTTAAAATATATGCATATGAAATAAAAAACTGACAACTAACGTGACGCGATTTTTAAATTGATCTGAGATTCCGCGACGGCACAGAATACATACGACGGTCATAGGAATATCACAAATTGGGAAAACGGCGCGCGGGGCGGCTTTACAGATGGCTCACTCAGCACTAGCGATGATTTAACCGGAAATAACCGGAACTCAAGTTAACTAAGAAGATACAAACGTCATATTTCTTGGATTAAAATTGGCTCAGAAACATTTGACGTTCTTGTATCAGATTTTGCTGTTTTGATATTCTTATAGGTACTTTTTTTGACAGTAGCAACTCGGGCTATGTAACAAGTGACGACCGCAAAAATCCTAAATAAGGTCAAGTGAACCTTCTATAAACTCTCTTTCTTGTGATAATTTTATTTTAACACTAAAACAAGTGATAACTTCTATTTCAACACCAAAATGAGGTGAGGTTTCGTTTATTACAACTCTGTATTTGCTGGCACGTTGCAAGTATAGCGCAGAAGTCATAATGAATTCATAACACCATCAGAGGGGTGAATAACTTAACCATAAACTTTTATTTTACCCACTCGTCCCTAAAAAAGGTTCCGAAATATTGTACGTACTTTTGAAACTTACGAAATCTGTGTAAGTAGATGCATTTTAGTGTATTTTTATCTTAAAGTCGGTTAAATATGCCAATTACCGCAGTCAGGTTATTGTATTCTAATACACTACTTGAGAAGTTTAAATGTACTTTAGGAATATTAATACTTACAAAAGTTAAATTATTCTCGTGCTTCTAAAGAGATCATTAGCACAGAAGGATCACTTGACCCTATCTAGAAAGTTCGCGATTGTCAATAGTCAGGGTAGCTAGATTCAATATGAGGACGAAATACAGCTAAATCTGACACAATAACGTAATATGATTCTGAACCGATTTCAATACAAGAAACATGACGTTCGTGGCTACCATCTTTTTAGTTACCTTGAGTTCCTCTGAGATTTCAGTTCATTAAGTAAACGTCAGCAAGGGTCAAAATCGTCGCTAGTACTAAGGAAGCCATCTGTAGATAAAGGCGCCCCGCGCGCCGTATCCATAATTTGTACCATTAAGAAGAAACCATATTGTAGCGAAGGAAAACAAAAATTAAATAAAATCACGGTTACAATAATAATATGGTTTGTCACTATGTATTTTGAAAGATTTTCTCTTGAAATTCATAACACACAAAAATACCCGCAAATCACATCTCAATCATTCAAATATCTACCCTGAATGAGAAGCAAATCAATCATCAGTGCTGCTAGCATGTGACCTGAGACAAAGATTTTCTCTACACTCTTATGTCAAAATTTTACCTGTTTTGATAAATTCCATACGATTTGACAAATCAGAAGTCTCCTCGCACGTGAGATATGTCGACCTATACAGAAAAAATATCATAAAAATTCTGAGCGAATAGAAAGAAACGCATAACACTAATTTGAAAAGAATATGTAAGTACCTACTCACTGTGCCATTCTTAAGATCCGGAAGTCATAAACCGCACGACTTCCGGTGGCAAGATGGCGGCCGGAAACGGCGGAGTGGCAACTTCCGCTTGACAAGGACCAAAATGTGGATATTTTGCACGAGTGTGACTTGAAAGAAATGAATCTGGTTTTCAAAGAATAGGGAATTAAGATTCTTATTAGTTACAATAGGTTAAATACACGCAGTGAAATGATAGATACCATTGTATTTTGTTATATTTTTAGGTTGTTGCTGTACTTAATTGTTGAATGAAAGAAAGCGAATCAACTCAAAAGAGAAAGGTTGTAAGGGACTGAAAATAATGAATGCTTGCATTATAGAAGAACTTAAGAATAATTGATTTTATGATTTCACTCACTAGCGAAATGTTTAACAGTAAATTATTAAAAAAAAACTCTTGGTTGCCGCATACGAAAACCGCAGATGAGAAATGGGGCGACAATTTTGGAGATGAATCCTTGTTTTTGTAATAAGGCCTTTTCTTGACACTAAAAGAATACCAGTACTTAGTAGATAGTAAAATCATCGGTAGATGGCGCTAAGAATAGATGCACGCAAACGTTCACAAGGTATATCACAAAATTAGCGTTTTAGTAATAGAGTGGTATATGATTTTTTAAATGTATTTCCTTATTACCAAAACGTCTTTCCTAGCTCGTAAAACTCACTTATGTACTGATTTCATTGTCATGAAACTCATGAAAGAGCTAAGTAATCGTTGTCAAAAAGGCCAATGCAAGTCTGAAGTCATTCAGCGCCATATATCGATAATTTTACTAAAAACTAATTTTTACTTTTTAATAGCTGTCAGAAAAGGCCTTATTAATAAAATAATCACAATTTAAATTTTTGTTGGCGAGTTGAATCTCGTTGTAGGTACTTAGGTATGCTAATGGTCTTGTTAATAAATTGTGTTTTTTCTTTTACAGAGCGTCAAATGCGCACCATGGAACACTAGCCCAAAGTCCAACAACAAATACATATCAAAACATGCACTGAAACTAGAAACTAGTCTTAAACAAATCAAACTTTACCAAAAAACCAGTTTAGTGCTGGTCAAATTTAGAATTTTATTAGAATTTAGAAAATAAAAATATAAAAAGATTGGCCGAAAACGCGAGAAGCCAGAGCTTGCAAACGTGTGAATAAGTAAAAAATTAAAAAGTAACGGTCGCGGGCGCCGCCCGTGTGGAGGGGAAAGTGGAGGAGGAGGGGGGCGCGCTGTTGACGCGCCTGCAGGGGGCGCTGCGCGGGGCGGGGGGGGCCGCCGCCGCGTCGCCCGCGCGCGTCGCCAGCTCCATACGGGGGTACCTGTCCAACAGGGTCGGCTCGTTGCAGCTCAGAGACACAGGTATGTACCTATGATCCTAGATTACAATTTTCAGGCGTTTCAACCCCTCGCAACCCGGTGGCTACCAAGAGAGCCATCGATTTTGAACCTTACAAGTGTTCAAAACCTATAAAAAAACAAAGTAAAAGCCGGGTTTCGAACGGTTAAGAAACTCGTAGACACACCTTAGGTCGTGCGAAGGTCCGCGTGCGAAGTTTACTTTACTCCAAGCGGCGGAGATGAAGTGAGTGAAGTTCGAACGAGTCGTCGCATTGCAGGTCCGCACGGACAGTTCACGTCACGCAGCGCTAGCCCTTATCCTTGATATTACCATAGGATAAACTACCCTCTATAGTGCGGTCATTCTAATAGGCCATATTTGACAGCTGTCAAACCCATACTAGGCAACATGGCAACAAAGAAAAATAGACCTTTTATGTCATAGCATTAACATGGTTTTGACTGCTGTCAAATATGGCCTATTCAAATGACGGTACTAAAGTAATAGCTATCAAAAGTGTGTTTGCGAGGTTATTAACTCTTCGTGCGAATAATGTAGTTGTGCAGGATCTCGTCATCAAAAACCAGCGTTTGAAACATTTTATTTATTTATACAAAGACCATGCGTTGACTTTAACCACAGAAACCTCATGATTTCTTAAAGAAGCATTTACAAACTTTCTTCAACCTACTAGTTTGTATCAGAAGTGGGATACTTGCTCAAGAAACTGTCATTACTCGTTGCACAGCAACTCCCTCTTTTCAACTAACGAAACATAAATATTTTTCCATGATTCACCGTAACAAAAACCATACCGTTGTCACAAAATAAGAGAAACAATAAAGACATACAACGTACCTCGTGAGAGGGTGCTTTGCAAACAACATTACAAATCTACATTCGTTTATCGAAGAATCAATCTTTAGTCTTTGCAATAAGAGTGAAGACGACCGCAAAGCAATTTGTTAATGATGAGCAAACATTTGCTGGGTAGAATAAACAGGGGTCGACTACACGGTCTGTTTAAATAAAGGAGCAGTCAGGTATTGGTACAGTTTGTCTGGCTTTTTTGATGCAATAAGCTAGATTGGGCTAGGTTAGGGTCAAACAGACAGACTAGGTAAAATGTACATGCTGCATATACGTAAGAGAAGTTTCATTATAGAGCCTTACTTTTGCTAGTACTTTTGTTTATACTGTGGTGCAGTTTCTGATTGTACAAAATTATAATAGAGTCCTTGACTGACAGGTTAAATTAACCTTTTTCTTAAAACAGTATTTTGTATAAAAATAAGTAGCTTTTGATTTTTTTGCAGTACTTTTTATAAATTATTATTAACTTTAAATTAAATTATAATTTTTCGTAAAAATAGTAATCACGTGTTTTAATTTTGCTTTCTAATAGAACAAAAGTATTGCGATACATAGACGATACTCTAGTTAAGTCTTGTAATTTTACAAATAGCTTTAATCTCAATTTGTAACTAGACATTATCAGATTCTCTATAAACTAAATTACTTTTCTAACCACTCTAAACCTTCAAGAGCAAGTCTCCTCAAAGCTAAACAGTTTAGTTATTTAGTTTAATTAATGAAGTAAGGGCTTTAATTAAGTTATTATGACGGGTTTGAAAGGGATGGCGTAGACAGTTTGATTTTAGTTAATTAGGAAATGTGTTTGATTTTGCAGAGTTAGCTTGAAATTGGTCGGAAATTCTAAATTTTGATTGGAGGCGCTTGTAACAAGTTGCTAAGGATTGATTCCTTCCTTTGGTACTTGGACAAAGGACAATGATTAAAATAAATGATGGATGATAAATGAAAATAAGAAATTGATAGGTAATAATGTTAGCTGGCTGGGACTTGAACCCAGGATCGTGGGAGACTGCTCTGCTTATTGTACTACTGGCGCCTGGCCGATTCTAATGAAATTTTCAACTTCTTATGCGCGTCAGTCTCAAAACGACGACGATCTAATTGGAGTATTTAGTGATGATGATAATACTCAATAGGAACACAGTTAATCATTACAAAAAAGTTATTTAAACAATAAAACAAACATTTTCGTTCGAAGCTACTGTATTTCTTTGAAGGTATACCAGTAGAGATACTGGTTTATGAGAATTGAGGTTAGTCTTATTTGTGAAATTCAAGCAAATATCATCCTGGCGTATGAAAATTTAGGTTACTTCAAACACCGAACTTCCGATCATTACAACTTCTTAGCGTTTGTCACTACGCAACCCACAAAGACCACAATCTTCAAAGAGGCTGCGTATTTCCAAACTCAAGGGCTCTCCCCCTAATTGCCCTAATTAGATCCCGGTCGTGTACTTACAATCTTCAAGTTTCGTCGTTTGGCAGACCCGGTTAGGTTAACATGGTAACTGCTGGTCTATAAAATGTAAGCCCGAATAAGTCCTGCCTTAGTCATAAAATAAAAACAAGTTAAATAAAATTTTATCGGATTATAAGCCAAGTTTTAACTTTTTAATATTCTTCAGAGGCTCCAATATTTTTATGTGGATATTAGGAATGAAAGGATGCTATAATTTGGTGCCGTGACCAGAATAATTGGTAGCTAAGTTGTTGCTTACATTTTTAAATCGGTACTGGTTTATCGTATTTTTTCATTTATTATCTTAGAAGATAACTTTGGTTGCAGGTAGCCAGATACGAAACTGAATATACGTAAAGAAAGAATAACGAAATATTTTTTATAAACCTGACATATGTAAAAAGCATCATCCTTTTATTGGTATAAGTAGGCACGAAAGCGTTAATTTCGTCGTCTATTTTCGTCGCGTTTTCAGTAATTTGATAAAGTATCTGCCTACTCACGGTAATGAGCGCAGCTCTTAGTCTGCGGTTGCTAATTACACTGTAATTAGGCTTCTGGCGACGTGCCTTAGATGTTGTAATTAAATTATTTATGGTCCACAAAGGAGCTTGCGTTGCTTGAATCCTGAAAGACTTGGTGAAAGACTTTTGTACCTACCTACTTATTGTCATATCAAGTTATCATGGTTCTAAAGTAAAATAGCACTATTTATCATGGTTTTATAGTAAAATCCACCATACAAATCATAACCTGTGACAGAATTTGTTACAGCGAGGCGATTTTTTGTATGAGATTTCATTAACTCCTCTTGTCGAAAAACAGGATCCGGCAACATATCGTGCGCTGTGTGAGAAAACTGCCCAGGGATGTTTTTTCGCATATTGCGTCAACTATCTTGACAATCACCCTGTTTTACACACAACTACATCACAGGCTAACCGTAGTTAAAAAAAATTGACTTGGTGTCCTGAATTCTGTCCTTTAAAGGCAAAAACAAGTTATACCCACTCTAGCGTTGCCCTAGCCAATGTCAAAGTTATTCTATCGACCGTGTCCTTCAGGTCGTTGCGTAAGACCACACATCTCCCTTCACTACACAAACAACAGAGTTTGCTGTTGAATTGAGCCTCCGAAACAGGCACAATGTAAAGTCATATGTAACTGTATCCCCTGTATCCCTCCCCCCGCTACTCTCCAGGGGCGGGAGAAGGGGGGGATACAGTATATGAATACGTAATGTGACCCCTAAGGGACCTGCGCTGAGTGGAAGTAGAGTTGTGTAACACTGTCCAATTCTATCGATGCTACGTTATTCGATAAATGTTAAACGACTTCTTGATGGACGTGCTTAGCGAGACTTAAGATGACAACTGTCACTTAAGTGATCGTCGGCCGTCACGTGTGTAGACAGCGTCTGTTCCGTTTCATACCTTTTATATGGAAATGGTTTTGAGTGTGTCGTTATGTCGCATATCTTACGTCACCGTCTTATGTCTTACATGTCACTTATGGAGTTAGCGCTTATTGGAAAAGCCGAAGACTTGTAGCAGCTATTTTATTAATTAAATTAAAGTAAGCTTAAAATATACTAAACAAAAGTAAGTAAGGCCTATGCCAAAGGACAAGTTAAGAAAGAAGAAGACTCAATACAAAGGAAACAATACTCTACAAACATAAACTCAAAGACAAGGCTATATAAGGAAAAGAAAAAAGAAAGAAAGCTTAAAATAAGTTCTCATAACGACATTCTAACACGCAAGGCAGTATTTCAACATTTATTTTATTACAATCAAAACCTGTCTAAACTTACAAACCAACAGTACTTATCAGAACTTACTTGGATAATATTTGGATGGACGTCTGCTAAACAACTTAGATAGCTGATGCTAGGTTCGGTTGAGAAAAGGTTTTAATAAACTTCTGGATGTTTTATTTTCTGCGCATCACGCATCGAATCTTCGAGCATTTCCGTCCCGTTCCGGCCCCGGGGGAGACGGTATAGTTACTTTACTCTATACAAATATTTCTGTCATTTTTTGCGGGGGGAGAGGTAAAGCTGTCAAATCAAGCTAGTGTTGAAATCGACAATATCGATACTTGACCTTTCGATTAATTATAACAGTCTACTCAAAATTGTGTCATATTATTGAATTTTTAAAAGCAACTTAGTTTACAAGAAGAGGATTTTTAGTAAATAGAAATATTGGCGCAATAACATCATTTTAAATATTGCATAAGGTACCCTAAATTATGAAGAGCTAAATACACAACGAATTAAAGTAAAACTTAAAGCTAAAGGGGTCAGTCGAATATCCCGCCCCGTGACATTCCCGGCGCAAAGGTGCCCATCACTAAATTAACCAAAATATTAATTTCTTACTCCAAAGACCAGATAATACAATTATGTAGGTACAATCAATGCAATACCTACTATTTACTGATAATTAAGTATCATAGGATATTATGTAAGGGAATTTACTAAAAAAAACACCTATACAACAAATCATACATAATAACTTCGACTGTCCCGATGACGTAGTGGTTAGTACGCCTGTCTTCTACGCCGAGGCTCGTGGGTTCGATTTCCACCGGACACAATCAAATATTCGTGTTTTGTCTGAGCACTCTGCCTGATAAAGGATCACCGACTGGACCGAAACGGTCGTGAAATCGCGATGTAATAAGAAGTAGGTAAGTGCGAAATCCTTTTTATATACATAATAATTAAAGTTAAAATGTCGCACTTGAGTTTAACCAATTTATAGCACACCAAGTCGTCCAACGACCTGATGAACCCTGGTAAACGTACCAGAGTTTGTCAACCACCTACTGCAAGCAACCGGGACGCGTCTTTCCGTTTCCGGAAATGCCTCCTACTGAACACGGAAACGGAAAGACGCAACCGGGACCGACGGCTAAACGTGGCTCCAAAGCACGGAACCATCTTGCTTCTCGGACAATCAGGTGGTTCAGCCTGTGTGGTGTCCTGACCAGTCTAGGAACATATTCATAAAGAGATAAAGCGTTAATTAACTACTATAGTTTATAGCTTTTAGACATAAGGAGAAAGGAGTCATTCCCAACACAAGTTTCATTACTTACCGGGGGGACTCAACCATGTTTGTTAACATATTTTGCAAATCATGCTGGTTGTATTTTTTTGTATTTGTATAGATAAATGTCAACTTTGTGAGCGAAAGGAATAGAACCCGGAACCTTCTGCGTCGCAGGCAGTCGGACTAGCCACTGCGACACATTGGCTGACATCCGATGTCACCCGATCAGCTGAGACTGACATTAATTTTCAATGAAACTCGAACAAAATCAGGATTTCCCAAAATCCATAGTAAAAGTTGTACAATTTCATAATCTAATCATGCCTGCAAAGTTTTCGGTACAGACCGTCTTTACATAGTATAAGTTTGAAACTATGGCGATAGAAAAAGTATCGACGTTTTGTATTAGTTGGATCACTGCACTAGCTTGGGTTCAGTGTGGCTCGATACTTCAAGTTAAAATTATCGTTTTTTCATTACATATCGACTGGAAATGAACATCATTGAATAAGTAGAACAATCCCAAACTAACATTCTAATCTTACTTAGCAAGCTATTAACTGTTAATAAAGGCATCGATAAACTAAGATCGTTAATTGTTACCTATTGTATGGTGGAATATTATAATTCTTTTTTTGAAAAATAAACGATACTATGATGAACACTATTGCTCGACACATAATAATAACAAAAGGAACAAAATACAATTATTTTATTGTAGATCCACCTAAAAAAACTCCAAATCAGTCATTTTGTACGACTTACTGGCAACACTTATGTACAATTTTCAATCGCTTATTTTAAATATTATTTAGTGATATTATACTGGAAGAATGCTTTCAGATGAAAAGTGATATTGTTTTGTTGTAAATTGCTATTTTTACATATTTTTTTAGGCATTATTAGCTTTACAATTCGGCTTTTTATCGGAGCTCATTTGACATGCGCGACTGGACTCGTTCTAAGAAATAATCTGACAGCAACTGGTTTTTGTAATAAGAAAAGCCCCCGTGGGCAAAGGCCGTGACAGAGGGGAAGTGCTTCGTATGGCGTCTCCCCCGACGGGACGGACGGAAATGCTCGAAGCATCGAATAAACGCGTGATACAGCAAAAAGTATCAATTAAATAAAAGTGAGCTTAAAATAGCTTCTCATAACAACATTTTAACACGCAAGGCAATATTACAACGTTTTATTTTATTACAATCAAAACCTGTCTAAACTTATAAACCAACAGAACTAATCAGAACTTACTTGGATAATATTTGGATGGACGTCTGCTAAACAACTCAGGCAGCTGCTAGGTTCGGTTGGAAAAAGTTTTTCGGTAACTAACGAAAAACTTCGTGTCTGTTTTAGAGGTATTTTCTGCGCGTCATGCAACAAATGGACAAGTGATACAGCAAAAAGTATATTTATTACAAAGAGACTTGTCATAGATGTAGGTATAGTTCTCTTGATACAGCCAACGTAATTTCTGATAATTAGGTTGGTATGGGATATGTCAAACCGTACAGAATATCTTTGATGTCATATTCTAACAATGAATTTAAACGAATATATTCAAACGAGCATGAATTACAATCACCATAACAGCTACCTACCTTTATATCCCAAGAAAGATAGCAAAATCAGCGAAAAAAATCCCCGGTAACGAAATGTTGTGGATTTGTGTAGTGGAAAGTCCTCTTCACAACGTCCAATAAAATCCTCTCAAAAATATGCGGTGCGGGGAGTAGGGGGTTAATTATGTGTCTTTTTTCAGTTTCTCGACTGTAACTCGTAAACAGCGCGTCGTAGCTTCAAAATGTCTGAGAAACTATTAAAGCTCATTAAATTTCCTATAACTTTGTCATTAACATAAAAACCGTAACATGAATGGTTTTTAAGTTATGGCCATTTCAAAGTCGGTAGTTTTTTCACGTTTTTTATTACGACACTAAAAAGTGTTTGGACGTTTCTGTAGATCTTCGTTATCTTTAATGCAAACTATTTCAAAATTTGTGGATAAACTAAAAAAATAAAATGATTAAATACGTGTTCCCGCATTTTGTAAATTTTAACCCTTAACAGGGTTAAAAAGAGGTTAATAGTTTGTATGAAAAATCGTCATTTTCGATGTGATCTGTTTCAAAATTTGGAAATAAGCAAATAAGCCAAAATGATTTAACACGTGTTTCAGCATTTTGTAAATTTTAACCCTTAACAGGGTAAAAAATAGGTTAAGAGTTTGTATGAAAATCGTAATTTTTAATGGGATCTGTTTCAAAATTTGGAATTATGCGAATAAGCCAAATTAATTTAACACGTGTTTCAGCATTTTGTTAATTTTAACCCTTAACAGGGTAAAAATAGGTTAAGAGTTTGTATGAAAATCGTCATTGTTGTTGTGATCTGTTTCAAAATTTGAAATTATGCGAATAAGCCAAATTAATTAAACATGTGTTTTAGCATTTTGTAAAAGGAGTAAAAAGGGGGTTAAAACTTAGATGAAACTTCGTCACGCTTGATGCAATCTGTCTGTTTTTGAATTTGGGCGGGTAGTTGTTGACAGTCTTGGTGGCTATGTTTTTAGGTAATATCTGTCATATGTGTTTCTTTTTATGATGTCAATGATGGTGTACCATGCCAAGTTACACGATTAAAGCAATCAAATATAATATAATTATCAACAACTAAGGAATTACAAGATAGTTTAATTATAAAAGTGTCTCTTAGATACGTACCATTTCAATATACGAACATATATTAAATAAAACTATATGACCAACAGTTATTTAACACCAAAATGATGTGTCGAATTCAAGGGTTGCCAATTCATCCTTTAAGGCAGTGTTTTTCAAACTGTGGGTCGCGACCCCCAGGGGGGTCGCGGAGCCTTCCTAGGGGGGTCGCCGGCAAAAGCACCACAGGTAATGGGTGGTCGGATAAAATTCAGTGACAAAGAATGTGTATTTTTATTTTTCAAACCTTCCAAAAAGTACTGCTATTTTATGCAGCATGCAGTGCTGTATACGTTATTTACCTGTTTGTAGCGTAAAAAGTCGAGCTCACTTCGTTCGCGATACGTGCACCTTTCTGCCTGTTTTACACTCACGGCTTGTGTTAATGCTCCTGACTCGATTGTAACGTGAAAAGTCGAGCTCGTTTCGCTCGAGATACGTGTATTTTTCAGCCTGTTTTTCACAAATTTTCAAGCTTTTACGCTCGTTTTTAGCGTGAAAATTTTCGCTCGCTTCGCTCGCGATATTGTGGCTAGCTAGTTGCTGTGGCTTCTTTTTGCCTGAAAATTTTAGCCTACCCAGAAAAAAAAACCTAAGTATGCGCACAACGCTTGTAGTTTTTCTGTGATGAAATTACTAATTTTGTTTCTATGATGACCCAAAAGGGGGGTCGCCATTGATTTTTGCCTGGAAAGGGGTCGCGTAGTTAAAAAGTTTGAAAAACACTGCTTTAAGGGTTAAAGCGTACAAAATTCTGACAAACGTGTCTAATTATTTTAACCTATTACTAGTCTACTCACGCACTTTGAAACAGATTGCATCAAATGTGACGAAGTTTCATCTAAGTTTTAACCCCCTTTTTACTCCTTTTACAAAATGCTAAAACACGTGTTTAATTAATTTGGCTTACTCGCATAATTCCAAATTTTGAAACAGATCACAACAACATATCCTCTGGGTATCTCAAATGTTGACTGGAAGAGATCCCTTAATGGGATAAGTCCGCCTTTGTGCCATATATATAATTACTGTTTTAAAATATTGTAAATTGATCTTCTCAGTGATTGTCAATATGGCTTCCGCCGAGGACGTTCCACGGGAGATCTTCTAGTGTACGTAACGCATTGCTGGGGCGAGGCCATTGAAAACCACGGCGAAGCAATAGCAGTGTCGCTGGACATTTCAAAGGCCTTCGATAGGGTGTGGCATGCGAGTCTGTTGAGCAAGCTTCCAGCGTACGGCATACCCACTGGCTTCTGTAGCTGGGTGGCTGACTTCCTGAGTGAACGGTCGATCCGAGTGGTCATAGACGGCAGCTCCTCTGACCTCAAGGCTATTGACGCCGGAGTTCCTCAGGGGTCTGTACTCTCCGCGACGCTTTTCCTGCTGCACATCAATGACCTTCTATCTTCAGGAATTGTTGGGTACGCAGATGACAGTACAGTCACCGAGAAATATCTGTCCGGCGCAGGAGCCAGTGGTGATGAAATCCAAAGATTGAGAAAGGCTATGATTGAGCGTACGAGCCTGACGTTAAGTAACGTCTCCCAGTGGGGCGAAGACAATCTCGTCAGCTTCAATGCTTCAAAAACGCAGGCGTGTCTTTTCTCCGCAAAAAGGAGTCCTTTCACCTTTTCTCCTAGTTTTCGGGGTACATCTGTTCCAGTGACCAACACTCTTCAACTCCTTGGCATGGAGTTGTCCTCTGACCTCAACTTCGGCACCACCATCGAGTCCAAGGCTCAAATTGCAGCTAGAAAGTTGGGCGTCCTGAATAAAGTCAAGCGGTACTTCACGCCTGAACAGCTTCTAACTCTTTATAAAGCTCAAGTCCGATCTTGCATGGAGTACTGCTGTCACCTTTGGGATGGCTCGGCTAAATACCAACTTGCTGCACTGGATTCGGTGGAACGCAGAGCCAAGAGATTAATAGGCGATAAAAAACTGGTGGCGACCAAGCTTCACAGCCTGGCTCACCGCCGCAAGGTTGCTTGTCTATCGGTCTTCTACAGATTGTACTTCGGAGAGTGTGCGCGTGAGCTGCATGAGCTCATACCACCGTCTCCTTTCTTCCATCGGACATCCAGACGCACGGCCGGCTACCATCCGTTCTTAGTTGATATACCCACATTACGCACTAAGCGCTTCAAATCATCTTTCATTATGCGCACGGCTAAAGAATGGAATTCCCTGCCTGCGTCTGTATTTCCGAGTGCATATAACCTGAATCTCTTTAAGTCTAGAGTGAATAGGCATCTTCTGGGCAAGCTCGCTCCACCGTAGATCCCATCTCTGCTCTAGGGTAAGATTGGGGTGAAGAGTAAGCCCATCATAGATAAAAAAAAAAAAAAAAATTAAGTTTTAAGGTACAATAAAGTGAATACATACATACATACATACATACAACAATGACGATTTTCATACAAACTCTTAACCTATTTTTACCCTGTTAAGGGTTAAAATTAACAAAATGCTGAAACACGTGTTAAATTAATTTGGCTTATTCGCATAATTCCAAATTTTGAAACAGATCCCATTAAAAATTACGATTTTCATACAAACTCTTAACCTATTTTTTACCCTGTTAAGGGTTAAAATTTACAAAATGCTGAAACACGTGTTAAATCATTTTGGCTTATTTGCTTATTTCCAAATTTTGAAACAGATCACATCGAAAATGACGATTTTTCATACAAACTATTAACCTCTTTTTAACCCTGTTAAGGGTTAAAATTTACAAAATGCGGGAACACGTATTTAATCATTTTATTTTTTTAGTTTATCCACAAATTTTGAAATAGTTTGCATTAAAGATAACGAAGATCTACAGAAACGTCCAAACACTTTTTAGTGTCGTAATAAAAAACGTGAAAAAACTACCGACTTTGAAATGGCCATAACTTAAAAACCATTCATGTTACGGTTTTTATGTTAATGACAAAGTTATAGGAAATTTAATGAGCTTTAATAGTTTCTCAGACATTTTGAAGCTACGACGCGCCGTTTACGAGTTACAGTCGAGAAACTGAAAAAAGGGACACATAATTAACCCCCCTACTCCCAGCACCGCATATTTTTGAGAGGATTTTATTGGACGTTGTGAAGAGGACCTTCCACTACACAAATCCACAACATTTCGTTACCGGGGATTTTTTTTCGCTGATTCCTAGTTATTGGACCAGATGGCCTGGGATATTAAAGGAACTAAACTTTATTTGATTTCCTTACATAGAAAAGCCAGTATTAATAATTGATCCCTTAAATAGGTATGTCGATATGCTGACGATAGTACGGTTGAAGTCAGAATAATGTGACCCCACCCTACTACCCTACAGCGCAATCGGCGACATACTTTACTTATCTATACATTGTCCGCACGCCTGCTAAATTTTTTCCATTGACATACGCCAACACAGCAATGAAAGCATAGAAAAAACAAGGTTCACGCGCCCTCATATCCCTTACGCATCCATAACATCTGTCAAGTCAGTCAAGAGTAAGTGAAACAAAAATAACACAGTCCGAAATGGTCCGAACCTACCCGAGCTTAGCCGACTAAAAGATTCACGCCGACGCGACGTCACTGACATAAACTAGTTTTCAATCAAGTTTTATTACACAATAATGATCTCATAGTAGTTGGCGAGTGCGAGTCGCATAAACGAACAGTAGACATAATAGTTATAGCTAAATTCGTCTCCTGAGTCAATGGCTAGATGGCTAAGGGGTTAAGCAGCTGCAGTCAAAAACGTAGAATCGCTGGTTCGGATCTATGATGTGTTCAACTTTTTTTTCTATTAAAAGTGCTGTTTATTTATATATCTGTCTATTATTTTCTTTTTAGTTTAAAAGAAGTTTTGTTTGTAGACAAAATTAATAAGTTTAAAAATTGATAAGACCATCTATTATACTTTAAATGTTACTTTATTTGAATCTTCATAATTCACACAAAATATGTTTGTATCACCTAGGCAAATTTTACAGTAAACTGTGTAATGAACATTTCATACAAGCATGAATAAAATACTTAACAATTAAGTTAACTGACTATTAATTTAAACAACAATATAGATAGTTCAGGATTTTATAATTATCGTTTAGTCACTACAAGAGATCAAACATGTTATCTTTGAGTAAAATAACAATTTACGTCTCTCATAATGACCAGCACAAAGAATCTATATTTAACCACAGATCACTTATAAATACATATGTCCTAAGGGTATTTAATTAACCTAGCGATATTCTGCTGCTAGTGCTGAGTATATTTTCTGGATTATAGCGTTCACCTCGTCGTCTACATAGGATATTTCATCCACATTATTCCACATCGTCCTTTGAATTGAAGCACTTTTCGTCAGTGAATATTAATATTTGCCCTTCCCAATCAAAGTTGCAATACTCTGTAACATAAATACGTTACTTAATTTAATGAAGAATGTTTATCAACAGTTAGAAAAAAAAAAACAATAGAACATACACTATACCTATATAAGTAAGTATGTAGGTATAATGTATTTGTATTAGTTCAGCACCAGAAATAATATTTACCTGTAGCAAATCTTATCCTAGCTTGACAATGCTCTTCGGTCAGCGCAATTTTTTTGGCTGGTTTCATAGCTGGTTAATAGTTGTGTATGCCAGCAGCGTGTAAATGTCTTCGCACAGTATACAGAGATATATCGTATAAACTTGATGTTGAACAAGTAGTTTTAAATCAATCCTCGCTGTGAAGGCTAACAATTTCACGGTGACGTAGGTAGACTTTCGTTGGTGTAAGCTTTGGCGCGGCCCTCGATTTTCACAATTCACATCACCAGTTTCCTCATATCTCCTAATCCATCTGCGAACCGTGTTTCTCTGTAAAGTCGTAGTGAAACTTCCTTTTTTCTGTTCCCACAGAACAATTATTTTTGCTTTTAAGAAAACACTATGCACCATGATTTGATTTGACCAGTAACTAGGTAAAAAGCAACGGAAATATCATAACGCACACTATTGAACTGAGTAATTAAATAAAGTTGAATACATTTCTACGATTTAGTATTCAAACTACCTTCTTATTTTATTCATCTGCTAGAAAACATCAAAACGTCTACACGGGTCTCATACGTCACAATGACATCACTAGTTGCACGACAGGTGACTTCTAATTTCGCGCCTTTAACCATCAGCTGAATAGCCAAGCGGTTAAGATGCCCGACTACAATGCTTACAATCTAAAAGATTGGAGGTTCAAATCCCAGCGGGGGTTGTATTCGTATGTTGACTATTTATTATTTTATTTCTTGTTAATGAAATTTGACTAAAGCAACTTCAAGATAAAATGCAAAGGACTCGACATCGTGCTTGCGAGTTAGTCGTGTGGTAGGGCGAAGCATGAATTGCTCAGGTATATTGCATAGGCGTAATGCTTTGCTTTAAGGTTCATTTCAAAACGTATTTTTCTGTTTAAATGTTTGTAGCCCGGGGGGTCCGGTAACTCTGCACTTGACTGTACATAACATTTTCAACTCTCAAGGAATCCGTGCCGTGTGGTGCTGGCTTAGAAAGCATCACGTGGGTGTCGTAAGAAGCGACTAAGAGATTTGAGAGTTGTATTGAAATTTTGAACGATTTAGGAATACTGGCAACAGTTTTACCGCAGGCTGGATTTGAACCAGCGACCTTCGCCATCTGTACTGGCGACGCTTTTACCTACCGGGCTACAGTGGCTCACTCCAAGCCCGCGAATTAAACAACTGTTGTATCTCGACCATTCTGCCTGCACCGCAAGGGATACAGGCCTGATAATTCTTGAAAGCAAATAGTACGGTGCTACCCTTCCAAACAGATCGCGGTGTATTTATTATTTATACCTGCAAATTGTCTGACGTACGTTGCCTCGAGGTGGATAATGGAATATTACCACATTCAAGCCAAAACGAACTCTATTGCAAAGACACAAGGTTGTTATTACACGTGAGGGAGTGTAAGTGTGGCTGCAGGCCATGGTAATAGAAAGTATCGATTTTTACGGTAAACCTTGCAATGGTTGTGCCTTTTCTTAGAAGTTTATTTCGGTGTTGGTGTTTATTTGGAATCGCCACTTTTAAAATCTCCTAATTCTTGTTTCTAACCTTTTTATTGTGTGTTTGATCATTTAATCGAAAAAGTATTCCACTTTTTCTGAATAATTTAAAGTTTATAAGCAACGTTGACATTGGTTTATAGGGTGGTTGCTAAATTCGTAAAATGTTGTGAAAAAGTAGTTTCTGCCGTTTTTATTTGATTAACATTTTTTAGTGCTAGTTTTGTCGGTGTTTGCCTTAAAATGCCATACACCATTTATGTAATAACATTTTCTGCCAAAACACGCCTACACCGTTGTATACCGTCTTCTTCTCTTTCGACTGAGACACCAAGTCGTTCAACGACCCGATGAACCCTGGATTTACAGTTTTTCATTCGCATACTGCAAGTAGCAGGCCTCTGACATGGTTGTGTAACGACCGTCGTCTAAGTGATCATGGGGAAAACCGGCTCCGAAGTACGAAACTGCAATGTCCTTACCAGACTGGAAACAAATTCACAAAGTGATATAAATCAACAGTATTACCATAGTATTACCGTAACTACATAATTACGTAGCAAAATATGCCTACGCCGTAGCAAACCGTAGCTACCAAAATACGGCTACGCTGTACGTAGCAAACCGTAGCAAGATTATACACTTACCTCCACTCGCATGTAAATACGTTATCGGGCTCACTAATCACATCTTGCACCCTCCAATTAGTGCGGGTTCGATTCCCGCACGGGTCTGGGCGCATTCGTCACGCGATGCGAGCTGTGAGGAGTCACCAGTTTTGGGAGACACCTGACGTATTGTAAAGCTTTGTAAGACATGGTTTGCATAATTATCTACTTTGTTTTCATATATTTGACAACATCTAAACTCAAAAAAACAATGAGGACTATGTAGCTACTAAAATGTAGAAGGAATAGAATAGGGCAACCTAATTTCAAATCTCAGTCAATATAAAGTTGCTTTACAAACAAAGCCAGTTTTTAGTCCCGTATTCACAAAATATGAGGATAATTATTGATGAGGCCAATGCCTTGTAAGGTAGCACAAAACATTTTGTAGACTAATATCTATCTATATAAGGCATATACAAACTGTAGATACTGTTGATGACAAACATAATCAACATACATTTAACACCGTAGGTAGTTAAAGTCCATTCCCTTAGAAAGTTCCGCGGTGACAAAGTCATTCCACTCAAAATTTTACGTTATCTAAGAGGATATCTAAGCTAATGGACTTAAAGTGGTTACCTATCAATATAATGGTTCCCAGCGAAACAACTTCAGAGGTCACTAATAACTAGTTTAAACTGTACAACCGGCACGTGGCGTAGCGTGCGTCTACGATCGCGATACGACACGCTCTTGGCCGTGTCGAGTGTTCCATTGTCCGTAATTGTTCAGAAGTTGTTGAGATTTTTATTTATTGAATAGTGGTCGAGTGGATGTCATTTGGAGCTTCCGGTTGTAGATTTAATTGAAGTCAAATACAATGTTAAACGATAGTTTTGTATTTTTTATAGTAGTTCTTTGCTTTACTGCTCACTACCTTTTACAAACACCGCATAATATTCCGGTGATTTTTGGGGTGGATATCATGGCACTCTTTGCCTCATAATTGTAATGCGACTGTCACGAGTTGCCATGCGTCGCCTGTCGCCTGAAATTGCAATACAGATCAACCCTTAAATCCCTTAGTCACTTCTTAGGTATGACACGTACGGGAAAGATATGAAGTGATGTTATTCTAAGCCGGCATCGGGAGTTGTCATTTGTATTATTCGCAACATTGTGCGGTACATGTGCCATACCCTGTAAATGATAAGCTCGTTTTCTCGCTTCCCAATTTAGCCTACTTCAGCCACTTGCCAATACCGCGGAAAATTCTTTATTATCTTGTACAAAACTAAAGTATGATTGCAAGACCCTCCGTGCACTATAACTGCTAGCACCAGCACCGAACCCTGTTTAGTGCCACTAGCATTCCGGTCACAAATCGTGGCGCCCCCTACAGTGCCAGGGGCGCTAGCGAGGGGCCACCATAACTAACCTTTTCCGCCACGGTTCGTTCTATCTCCCCCTGGATATTCCTAGGCGGCTATCACATCTGACGTATCATCATCATCATCATGTTCCTGTCCGGCGTAACATGTTTTCAAAATGAACAAAATTATATTGCGAAATGATTTGGCTTCATTTTACGACCGGCCGCCTGCCTGACGTGAACCCTCTGACGTATACAGTATACACTTAAACGGGATTCCGTGACTAGATTTTTGTTTACCTCAACTTACCTCTGACGTATGTTTGTGCAAAAGAGATAGGTAGGTACATTGCTTGTACCATAGTGTAACAGATGCTTGCTACTTGTAGGCAGTTGCAAAATCTGAGCCCGGTTCATCGGGTCGTTGGATGACTCGGTCTCCCTCACAAAGAGAGAGTGTGTAATAGAGACAGATGGCAAGGCAAGTTTTTGTGGTGCTCCGACATCGGTTTTTAGTACGGTAATTTGAAAAAATCCTTGAATCTGACAAACGCAAGCGTTAGTGCTGCGCTAAAATTGCGCAGCAACAGACGTCAAGTGGGAACCGTCTATCTCCCCCGGCTATTCTGTAGTGGGCATAAAAGAAAGCGATTTTCGCAGACTATGGAACAAAAAATGGTTTGTTTTTTGTCCTAGTTGCCCCCAATTTTGTAAGGCTTTGTTGTGTAAAGTGGAAACGTGTGTGGTAATTAGGAAGGTAAACTTTTCTTTTGTACACACTTTCTACACAGAATTTTAAATCAGATACTTAAATCTAAAGTTATTTTAATTGTCTTCTTGTGTTATATAAAAGTTAATATCTCTTTTAAATATAAATTTTGTAATATCGTATTTGATGTGAGTAATGTGAGTAGGTATGACAACCTGAGCGGAAAATGTTTGAGTTTGATGTCATAAATATACTTAAAATACCTAGGGTTTGTGAGTTAGCACACATATTTTTAATTTAAATATGTTATCATGTACACAAAATATCAATTACAACAGGGTAAAACAAAGTACCTAGATAGCAAAGGGTCGAATTACCAAACATTATTATAACCAATTTTCCAAGAAATTTCCTGTTTAAAAACGTGACTAGACTATTCCGGCCCCTTTTGTGCACCGATCGTGTATCTTGAACTTGTAAACTCCACCAAAGCTTCACCCTTACACCGGAAGACCCGAAACGATCAATCATAATTATCGCAAAAGTACTTCCGAAGTACTGATGCCGAAGGTCACAGGTTCAAATCCTGCCTGCGGTGAAATTTTGCAAGTTTTCCAAAAATTGTTTACCTAACACGAGAAGTGTTTTAAAAATTTGGTATTCATAATTATCGCGTTGCATTTTTTCCTAAAATTAAGCCCATTACGGATGCAATAGGAGATAGTGTTCCCACTTATCGATAGTTCACGGTATCGATAATTTCGATAGTTCAAAAAGCAGCAATTGTTCCTATTGATACCATCGATTTTCAAGATTGAAAAGCTGTCGATAGTATCAATTATCCGCGTCGTCGACATTGGCTCAGCGTCGTCTATCGATGTTTTTACATACTACTAAGCATTCAGGTATTTTTAATATCCGTCAAAATGTAAAAATTGTCAATTACTGAACATTATTTTCACAATTTTTCCATGAAATTTCCTGTTTAAAAACGTGACTAGTCTGTTCCGGTCCCTTTTGTGCACCGATCGTGTATCTTGAACTTGTAAACTCCACCAAAGCTTCACCCTTACACCGGAAGACCCGAAACGATCAATCATAATTATCAAGTTGCAATTTTTCCCAAAATTAAGCCCATTACGGATGCAGTAGGAGATAGACTCGCTAGGTCGCTACTTATCGATAGTTCACGGTATCGATAGATTACGATATCGTTACTTCAAAAAGCAGCAATTGTACGTATCAAAGGTATCGATAATTTCGATAGTTCAAAAAGCAGCAATTGTACCTATCTATACCATAGTTCTCGAGATTAAAAAGCTATCGATAGTATCGATTATCCGCGTCGCTGAAATTTGCTCAGCGCCATCTATTGATGCTTTTACTAACTACTAAGCACCCAGGTTTTTTAATAGCCGTCAAAATGCAAAAATAGTCAATTGCCGAACATAATTTTACCTAATTTTCCAAGAAGTTTCCTGTTTAATAACGTGACTAGAAAAATCCGGTCCCTTTTGTGCACCGATCGTGTATCTTGAACTTGTAAACTCCACCAAAGCTTCACCCTTACACCGGAACACCCGAAACGATCAATCATAATTATCGCGTTGCAATTTTTCCCAAAATTAAGCCCATTACGGATACAGCAGGAGATAGAGTTGCTACTCGATATGATTAACAATAGTCTATCGGTAATTTTGATAGTTCAAAATGTAGCAATAGCATTCGATAGTATACTTAGAAAGTCCGCGTCGTCAATGTTGTCTTCTATTTCAGATTTAGCCGATTTAATATTCTTATACTGGGAGATTTTTGACAATAGCAAGCTTATGATGGCTATGCAACCAGTGACAATTGCGGAAATTCTAAATGGGGTCGAGTGAGTCTTCTGTATACTCTCTATTTTGTGCCGACATTGGCCTAGCGCTATATTTCGATGAGTTTACTAATTACTATATACCTTAGTTAATTTTTGTAATAGCAGTCAAAAAAGCCTCATATTATCGATATTATCGATGGTTTCTAAATAGATATTATTGTTACAGTTTGAACTATTGATACAATTGATAGGCCTGTCTATTGTAGAGTTTTGAATGAAAACTATCGATAGTATTACATTAGTTCGGCAACTCTAGTAGGAGAGGGGAGACCGGGGCAAACCAGACCAGAAACAATTTCATATCTCCCCCGCTTGTATTGTGGTGCGCTACCCTCGGTTCCGGAAGGTTGGGGTAGGGTGACCATGCTTATGAATAATTTATCAAGTTTTTCTTTTTATAACTCGTAACAACCGTTCCGACTGGTCATAATATTTTTACTTTGACTCTGATTTATTGAATTGCATTTTTAATTTTAAATCTTTACCTTTATCGAAATTATTATACTGTTTTAAAATAATAATGATGAGTTATGGTGTTTGAGGCGACAAGTTTAAAATAAAGTTCCTTTTGGTGTTATGGACACCGCTAACTCTCCCACCATGCAACGGGTTTTGATGCGATTATTTGCAACTGATAGAGTCATTCAAGAGAAAGGTTACATGTATTAGTTCATGCCGAGAAAATGTTATTTTCGCGCAAAAATAAATTGACGTTCCGCATTTATAAAAAAAAAACTGACGGGCCGCGATGTAAATAAGTGATAGTTTTTTACGTTAACATCGTCATCGTCATCAGCTAGATCGAGAAGATTTTCTAAAATTTACATTTACGGTTATCCTTTTTAGTAAAAATGCATGGTAACTGTAATTCGCGTTCATTTTTGCGGGTACAAAGGTAATATCTGTAAGCCGGGGATTTTCGCGCCCATCCCGCGGCACGCGGCGGAGGGGGGCGCCGGTTGTCACCGAGGGAAGGATACGCCTTTATTACACTGTACACATTGCGTCCGCCAAGTGGCTTGTTTTACCCCGGCTTACTCTGTTTTGTGTTAGGATTTTGTCCAAAGGCTGTCTGTAGTTAGTTCTGCTGATTATGTATGCAATTAATTTGAGCAATGACGATTCACTGTCAACAGCTAGGTCGAGACCATTTTCTAACATTAAGATTTACAGCTATCCTTTTTAGTAAAAACGCATGGTAACTGTAATTCGCGTTGATTGTTGCGGGTACAAAGGTAATATCTGTAAGCCGGGGATTTTCGCGCCGATCCCGCGTCGCGCGGCGGAGGGGGGCAGTTGTCACCGAGGGAAGGATACGCCTTCATTACACTGTACACATCGCGTCCGCCAAGTGGCTTGTTTTACCCCGACTTACTTTGTGTTGTGTTAGGATTTTGTCCTACTACCTACCTGGCTTAGTAAGTTCTTTTAGAGCTCTGTAGTATGCGCTGCTGATTACGTATGCAATTATTTTGAGCTCTCAGTTTACAACTATTGGTTACCTTCTTCTTTCCTATTGTACACAGAGACAACAAACGACACCATATTTTGATTCAATGATCTAAAATTTTCTCTTTCTTAGGGGAAAAATACATATTATTTTCTACCTAGGTACTCCATGAATATTGACCAGTTGTCTTAAAAAATTATACCTCTACTATGTAAGGCATTATAAAGCTATGTCATTTCCATTTTCGTCTTCAAATAAATATGATATTTTCCAGACCATAAATCTGAAATGCCCGGTTACACCCAACACTTGTTCCTCTATTCAAGCACAAATAAACTACCGCATATTTCAAGAAGGGCCGTCTCGCTACGTCTATTAGCTGTTCATATTGTCGTCGTGCTATTCGCCACACCTTATCATAGCAAATGATCCGTGCAGAATAAATATTGCAACATATCAGGTTTGGAAGTTTTATTACTATACCTATGCGATGCGCGGTAAACACTTCGATACCGCGTTTCAGGGCCCTTAGTTCTGGCTGTTTCTGTCACGTGGCGGCATCTTGCGGATATGTTGAGAACTGCAGCTGTTGTTTGTGGACCACTTTGAGCGAGCTTCGTGTGGTAGCTCTGGTCGCTACAAACACATTTTGTAAATATTGCACTATACCTTTAGGCATTAAATTACTAGTTGTTCTTTATCTTCTTCTTCGTTTACTTTCTAAACGTGCTAAAATAAGTGATGCTTCCTTGCCCCAAGTCCCCAACACATGTTCCTCTATTCAAACATAAATAAACTACCGCATATTTCTAGAAGGGTCTCTTCCCTACGTCTATTAGCTGTTCATATTGTCGTTGTAATATTCGCCACACCTTATCATAGCAAATGATCCGTGCAGAATAAATATGGCGACATATTGTGCGGAAATCATACGGGAAATAAACTGCTCATAATAGAAGGGAAAATATGTCTCCTTCTTTGGCGAAAAGTAGGCCTTTTGTATGATTACCTACTTTTTAAACTGTTAGCAATGAAAGGAACTGGTTTATGTTTGTATTCATTCACGTCATTGTAGATATTCGATAGTCCATTGTAGATATACCAACTAGGTACTTCATTTTATATTATTAGGTACATTTATTACCTGAATTTCACGACTTTATATGCATTCCGATCCATTATTATGACACTGTTTTTTCAGAAATTCTATGGTAAAGTAAGAAAGAACTTTATTATTTCGGTGACAAGGATTTTGCATTTAACGGAAAAGTGTAAATTCGTTTTAGGATTGCCATAACAATAACGTTGCATTCATATATTGCAACGAGTGTATTTTTAATTTACCATATTTTAGATGGATAGTCGCAAAAAATTACAAGAGGCTTGTATTTGTTTGTAACTTTTCACTAGTAAGTACATTCTTTCTTGGCTACTACGATATTCCTGGAAACTGGAACCAGTCAAACCAAATACTAATGATAAGTACCTATCCTGAAGACCCAAGTCCATGATTTGTGCCGCCATTGATAAGATCCGTGTAAAACACGTCAGAAGGAAAATTGAGTGAGATTGCGTCCGATAAGCTTCTGCTCCTACGAGGGGAGACCCGGGCCAAAAATGGATTGCAGTCGTCGCTAATTTCTTACAACCTTCCGTTGATTAGTTGCGTCGCCATTACCAGGGGGTGAGTGGGCTCGTTTGTCAATACTCGTGTTCAGTTGCAACAGTACTTAGAGAAATTTACTGTCTCGGCTCTAAGAAAAATTATTATTAAAATACTAGCTGTTACCCGCGGCTTCGCCCGCGTATATAGGAATTTATCATATAGATGCGTATTCTAAACGACACATCGACATATTCATCTATGTATGTAGTATGGATATATTCTCATGCTAAACAAAAATCGGTTTATTGGTGGGAAAAATATGATTTTCCGGGATAAAAAGTAGCCTATGTCACTCTGCACCCTCTCACCTAAGGACAAACAAACAAACAAACACACTTTCGCATTTATAATATTAGTATGGAAGTATGGATAGCACCTACCTACCATTGTACTTACTTACTGACTAAATATTCTACTCTGAAAACTTAAATGGCCCAGGACATGAAAAAAAGATGGATGGATATTAAAGCTAGCCACTTAACTACAAAGAGAATAAATATAACCTACCTACACTTTTGTCTGACCAACATCTAAAGCTTTTCAACGCGTAGGCAGCTCATATACTGAGCCGAGAAAATCCCCGGCAACAAAAAGGCAACTAGAAAGCACAAAGTGCCTACGAGGGCCCGCCCACATGCTATAAAAACAAATGGTGTAGAAGTAAATCTCCAACGACGTGACGTGAAGGATGGAAAGAGGCTACGCTGATAAAGCGATAAAAGTATTACATTGGAAGTACAAAGAAAAGTATACATTTCGTTTCATGTACTTTAAAGAACTTTTGTATCGTAAAGTAGTTTAGGATCTCAAACAAAGATATTCCAATATGAAAATCTAAAGTATTTATTGAATTTTAGATATTTGCATTGACAAAGGCATATCACAAAAGTTATATATTTACCTATACTTAGTTATAATATAAATGAATTTATATTAAAACCGAATAAAATGTTTAAAATTGCGGCAGTTGACAGACTTACTGGGTGCCAGAATATTGTTAGGATCTACAGGTCAATAGAAAACTAAATTTCTGTCACGAGAACACAAAATATTTCTAAGACTTATGAATAATATAATAAAAGACAAAGCCTGCTTCAATTTTATACAAAAACAAGCCAAGTGGCTGTTGATACGAGTTGCCGATAAAAAACAAAAGGCTAATCTCCAACACCAACGATACCACCTGATCAGATCTCCCCCGGTCTCCCCTCCCCTAACAAATCGCTCTCAAAACAAAGCAGCGAATGTCATCTTGTTCGAACACAGACTGGAAATTGTGCAAGACTGTGCTTTAATTACAAATCTGACGCAAAGTGCATGTTAAGTTGATCCTAGTGCCTGTGCAAGATGCATCTTCGAACCTTATAGTCTAGTAACTAACGTTACAGCTATTCGGATTGACCCATGAAGCTGAAAATCGGCAGGTAGGTACTTCTTGACCTCTTTATCAAAATTAATTTCCCCATTTTGCTAAGCAGTATCCATTGTCCATTGGTCTATGTTTTATAGCTAGCAAGAGTAGAGTCGGGTATGTCGGGCACGTCGGGTATTCCTTAAAGACTTTATTGCTGCGGGCGCGGGGATCGTTAGGGGAGATCGGGGCTACGCGGATTTACGATTGTAATTCATGCGATAAAATTGGCTGGCAAGTTGGATTTGACATGGTTTGCCAATAGTGCCCAAGTAAGGGCTTTGCTCGTCTCATCCGTTTTGTAATTAGCGCAATAAAGCAGCCACAAATCTCAACTTTTTTTATTGTAAATTAAGAAATGATTTCCACGCCAGTTTTAAAGCTTTTTGCAATATTACGATCAGCACCATTGTATCTCTTTATGTACGACGAAATAATAATACAAAGTCCAAAGTGATCGATTCGACCCTATCTAAACTTGACTGTATAGGGTTTGACGTTACCTTAGAAATAATACTGAGGAAGGTCAAAGAAAAAGCCTCTTTTATTTGTAGAGGCAGGAAAGAGTGCTTGTTAGAACACGCCACGTCGCCTTCACTTTGTGTACCCTCGTCACCGATATCGGGAGGCTGGAAATAAATAGCGCAACTTTCACTAGACAAGACAGCTGGAGGAAAGAGATTGGGGATTGGGGATCGTATTTGATATAATCTTTTTCATAAAAGATTATCCGATCGATACCTACCTATGTAAATTCACATAGTATACCTGACTGTCCGAGCAATCTACTTGGTATTTTTTTTTTTACAACTGACGCGATCTATGTTAAAAAACTCCTTAGAGGTATAAGAAAAAGTATGAAAGTATAAACTTACCCGTTCATTCCATTAAGCAGGTACTACATTCTATAACAATTAAGTAAGAGTCTCATATATAATTTCTTAAATCTCTCTCTCTCTCTTCGTGTGGGACACCGAGTCGTTCAACGACCCGATGAACCCTGGTGTCAGAGTTGTTCAACCGCCTACTACAAGTAGCAGGCCTCTGACATGGTTGTGTAACGACCGCCATCATAGACAGCAACCGGGACCGACGGCTTAACGTGCCCATCCGAAGCACGGAACCATCTTACTTGCGGACAATCAGGTGGTTCAGCCTGCAATGTCCTAACCAGACTGGGATCAAATTCACAAAGTGATAAATATCAACTTTGTGAGTGACCCCACCGGGAATTGAACCCGGAACCTTTGCGTGGCAGGCAGGCATACTAACCACTGCGCCACATCGGCTGTCATTTTCGGTTCTTAAATTGACTAAATAAAAACTATGATTAAAAAAGAGCCTCAATATAATCACGATATGATACTGAAATATACTAATAAAGTTAGTAACAAAATCCATAAATAGTATTACTATTCATGCAACCCGCCACCGCCGGCACAGGAAGTATTAAGTTCATATGAGACACTGTCGCCCCACACAATAATAGTAAAGTTGTTCTCGGGTTGCCGCAGCCATTATTTACAACCTCTCAACAAACTGCTCCGCTTTGCCCCAACCTACTCTCACCAGCAAACTATGCCATTTACCCCCAGCCTCCCCGCAACACTATCCGAGCAGCGTGTTTAAAATCCCACCAGAGTAATGCTTTTATGAAAACTTTATGTAACCGCTTTAGGGTGTATTTTCTCGTGGCAGGAAAGCATTAGTAAATGTGTGTAGTTTTTCTGCTCTCGGCTAAGTGCGAAATAGTTGTACACACGGACTGAATTGTTAAATAGGAAAAAGATTTTTCATCTGTCTTTTGGAATGATGTCGCTAGACATAGCCATCGATCCGATCAAGGCCCAACTGATCTAAATATGCAAAAAGAAAATATCAGACTCTTACCCAAATACTCAAAAAACTATCAACAGCTTCCGCCCGTGTGTATTTTAGTAAAGGGATGTCTTCATCCTCCCCTGTTCGACAATTACCGCGCCTGCTTTGTGGCCCGTGCAAATTTAATGACGTTACGCGTGGCGCTCCCTTTTGGCGCCCCCTTCTGGATGCGGCCCTGCAATTTTACAACCAAACGGTCCTGTCTCACGCCTATGGGCTTGTTAGGAACATTATCAATGTCGTTACCCTGATGAAAGTTTTAGTAATTTAGGTAAACTGTTTGTAATTTCCTCAAGAGGGAAATTAATTCTTTTCATTTGTGACCTATCTACAAACAGCTGCATGCTAACAGCCCGTAGTAATTCCAAAGTAGGTAGCATTTTACCTTGTTTTTTTTTATTAATGTAAAACGTACAGAGGTTCCCGTCATGTAAAAAGAACGCTGAGCAATCAATTATCGAAATGATGTTTTCCCTTTTATTCCACATTACTACCAATATAAGACACGAAAGAGATGATATATCAGACGGCAGTTATTACTCAGCGTTCTTTTTACATGACACCGATTATACCTAGGTACCTGAATTTTTGATATTTATCCACTTTAAAAAGCTTTCGTTTTAGAACCGAAACATACTAGGAATCTATCCTTCATCGGCCTGAACAACATGCCTCAATAATGGAAAAACCTCTATCTTGTGGTTAGATCGCGTTCAATTTCCAAAATGGTCTAAATGGGTCCCACGGGAAATCACAACCCAAACTCTACGGAGGTAGTTACAAAGATTATTTTGAATTTACATATGCTATAAAGCCTAGAGCAATATATTTCAACATTCATTCTTTTCAGGGGTTTTGTTTGGCACCTACATAGTTTGGTAAAATAATGCCATACTTAAGAGCTTTTTGTCGCCGGACAACTGACAACTTAAGTTTAATCAAAAGAGAAAAATAATTTAAAATTTTATTCTACATTAAATAAAAATCACTATTTATATAAATAACAACGTTTCATGAACCACTGACCCAAGTTACCCCGTCCTCCCCTATAGCCGGACTTATCTCGACTACCCTACAAAGCCATCGGATTTATTCGTTTGCTTTCAGAATACGAAACACCACAGACTATGTAAATAAAGGACTTAAAGGACTTGGATTACTGGTCTAGCCAAGAAATAAAAAAAGGTGTTGTGTACATACAGGTTGTAGTCTTCACATCACATACAGCAGTCCACTGCGGGACGTAGTCTTACTTAAACAGGTTAAGTCATAGGGCACGATCTCTCGTTTCTGCAAGAAAATCAAAGACATCGTCCGCCATCATTTTCATTTCATACATTTTATATGGAAACGGTTTTCAAGCGTCGCGATGTCGCACGTCTCCGACTATCATTTGTTTGACAGATACTATCTTACGATTCACGTCTCATGTCTACTTTGTGGAGCTTGTGCCTTTGATTGCCTTTGACTGCTATTCTTGAACTATTGACACTACAATATTTTTTAAACGTATAACAAGTGGGATCTATAATGTGCTTACTTGTTCCACCGTGGGAATAGTGGGAAAAAATGTGCTTCTTATTCTGTCGTAGAACTGATCAGTAGGACACCTGGGAACGAAGGAAACATCAAAATAGCAGCCGCCGCTTTTTCTTTAATCCCCATTAGAAATGTAGAAAATAAACATTGGAAAAAAAGACGAAAGGTCGTCAAGAATTCCATTTGAAATTCCACTTTAACCATTTGCATTTCGTTATCACCATAATCATTCTTATCACCAAAGAGACAAGATGTAAAAAGTTAAATTCGAACTGAAGAGCGTAAGTTTGTTCCGTCGTTCCATTTGAGGGGAGAGTGGGGCAAACTGGATTATATCACGAGTCCCTGGAGAGGCCCTCGGGTAAAGGCAACGAATACTAGGATGGGGACCACACGTGACACCCGTTCCTGCGCATTTTTATCGCATCCGTAACGCATTCGTTAGGAATGCAAACGCAAACCGTTTGATACACGTTTGATGCCGTGTGGCGCCGGCTTAGAATAGCATCACCCCATATCTTTCCCGTGGGTGTCGTACGAAGCGACTGAGGGATTTGATAGTTGATGTGTTGGGAATTGCTGCTCAGTCGTTTACGCTTTGCCTACCCCGCAAGGGATATAGGCGTGATATATAGTGTGAAATGTTACTAGTGACCGATAGCGAAAACTCAAAACCGGCTAGTGATAAGGAACAACTTTCCCCAAGGAACATAGGTTGAAATACGAAAAAAAATTTTGGACCTCCCATACAAACTTGGCGATCAGCTGATTTCAGTTACTATGGGAGGTCAATTTTTTTTTCATATTTTGACCTATGTTTCTTGGGGAAAGTTGTTCCTTATCACTAGCCGGTTCTGAGTTTTCGCTATCGGTCACTAGTAAAACTTCACCCTATATATGAATGTATGTACTATGTACGTACTCGTATGTATGTATTGATACACGTATTTGTCCACTCAACGTACCGTAATGAAAGCGAGACGCCATATAACTTGCTCAGGTAAGGAATGGATCCCGAATTGGCAACATTATTGTTGACATCCTGCTCTTTGTCAAATGATAGAGAAATTTCACAATAATGTTGCCAGCTCGGAATCCATTCTGCATCTGCATTTATTTATACCTATTCGTAGGTATGTTAATAAGAAGGAAAATCGCATTTTCCTAACGTGTGCATTACGGATACGATAAAAAATCGCCACAGTGGGCTTTGAGTGTGATACTCACCCAACTCGGTGAAGGCAAACGGAAAGTTTGCACAAGAAGGTAATCTTGTTATACGAGAAACGACCCAAAAGGGGTCGTTTTTAAAAGGCCTGGACTTCAAAATGCGGACAATGTTTGCTTAGACCTAAATAGGAATCCTAAGTAAATAAAATGGTAATTCTGTTTGGTATGTAAGCTCACCCGTATTATGGCAGGTAACGGAAATTCGAATAGGTTACCATCCAAGATTGCAGGGTGTTAACAAGTAGATGTGTTAAAAGACAAAAATCCCGACTGCGGAAATTTTAAACTAGTATTTTGCTGTAAAAATCCGCCATCTTGAACCTATATTTTTTATATAGCCAGTGTCACTTGCGCTGCTGAGACGAATCTATCGACACCTCATATGTCAAAATCCAACTATCCGTTTGGGCTGTAGCCCGTGAAAAAGAATTTTCTTGTCCACATACATATACTCTCGAAAAACATAACCCTCCTTCTGAGGCAGTCGGGTAAAAATAAGTCCTTCGATTTATATCGTATGTATGTCCCCAGATGTATCAAATACTTACATACAAAAACGATAATCCGTCGCAGAAATTATAACGATTTCATCCTATTATTTGAACTAAATGTAGGTTTCTCTAATGTGGAGCATTGCAACGAAAACAGTAACCAAATGATAACATACACAAAACGGTAGATATGATGGCAATCGATGGTATTCGTATTATACCCTAAACCTAGTCCAATTTGCCGCATTTCCTCCAAAAAGTATCATCTACACACATCTACACACGTCCATAAAAATGGCGCGCCCTTTTCGAGCCCCGCCGAGCGCATAGACAAAGAAGGGCCCTCCAGTGGGGCCCTTGACTTCGTGCCGTATCGCGGGACGTGCCCTCAACCTCTTTGACCCGTCCGACCCTCTCCAGGCACTCTATTCGTGCCCGAGAGACCGTTATGGGCTGATGAGCTAAGCTCACATCTCTGCTGAGAGAATAGCCATGTCTATTTTGAAGTTTGAAGGTTGTTTCTACAGCTAACGCGAAGAAGTAACAATATAACTTCTTTAAAAAGTAATGTCGGTATATCGTCATCGACAAAAATACTTTCGATGAAACTGTCGCCTCAAAATGGCGTAGGAATCCTATAGTTTAATTATGACAACATGATGCTATTCCGATCAAGTTTTCAAATATGATTGTGTGTAATAAATTTTATTTTTTGTATAAATAATAATGTTGACGAACCCAGAGCTCTTGTGAGAATGATTAGCTAAACGTAGCTACGTCGTCGTAGCAAACGTCAACACGTTTTAGCCACACACACAAAGTTTTTAAAGATTTTAACGTTCTTTAACTTGGCATGTTGTCTCGCCAAAAGTCAGCTTATACCATTTCTTTGACCTTCGTAAACCAAATAAGGTCTACGCGGAAGTCATATCGTTCCCTGTCAGATGATTGCATAAATTAATTGGGTTCTACCGGTTCGATCAAACGTTACAATACGATTGCACGTGACGTCCCGTTTCTTGTCACCTGCAGTCGAATCCAGCTGTGAACAAAGCAGAGAAGCCCCCTGGAGAGACCACGCCTCTGTTGATCAATTCGAATTGGGCACCAGTAATAAACTTTTTTGTTTCCCCTTCGAATAGGTACAAATTTCTAACTTTCAAAAGACCCAAAAGAATTACTGTAACCTACAAAAATGACGTAGAATAAATACCTATCTTAAATGGAAAATGTAAAAGAATACTTAAGCAATACTAGCGCAAAACGTAAAACTTTTCTCATTACGACTTTTCCAAATATTTTTAAGTTCAATTTCGTCGTCATCGTGGGTCAAATGTAGTAACGAAATGTTTCTAAGTCAAATCCATCGTTGCTTTTCTTATTATTTCTACTATTACTACAGCCACAACAGTCCACAGCTGGACATGGGCCTTCATCAAATAGGGATATTTTTAGTCAGTCGGCTAACAGAATAACAGCCCTTGGTCTGATTCAATCGAATATAGACTTCAATCGAATGAGTTGATTTCAGTTACCGATGCATAGTTCAAAGGGATTCCCTGCAGGTGAGGCGAGCAGGGGAATATCAGTCTAATACCCTTTGTAGTTACCGCGATACAGGGTTATTTTAGTCCGACCATGCGTGGCTATGTTTTTGTTCGCAATTTCGGATAATGTAGGATTTAGGGACAGAAGTTATACGTTGTAATTACTGCTCGTTTTAACGTGAATAGAATAGTACCTAGTTTTGTTACTGCATGATACGGCATGACACACGGAATGCTGTCAAAAATCCAGTCGGTAGGTATTTCAGTGACAGTAAAAAATATCAGACACATAAAATATCAAGCATAAACATAACCTTACCGTGCCCGCCAAATCGACCCCCAGTATACAGTCCGTTCCTAAATTCGTTAGAGCTTTCAAAATGCCATAAAAAATTCAACACCGCGTCCCCCAGGTCTGCTCTACCCCCCCACAACCCCCTCAACCCCCCCAGGTCCCCGGGGCACGACCCCCCGCGAAATTCGCCCTCGCTCACCTGCCCTTTGAAGATGCCGACTGTACACCCGAACGTGTAAACAGATATTGAAAATACTCAGGACAGAATTCAATTTGTTATAAACAGTTGAAAAAAAGTTGTGGGATTTGATATTTGCCAGACAAAATGTAAATATATTGCGATGAAAAATTTGTCTGAAACTGAAAAAACACAAGGTCCCGTTTATCAGGGATTAAATTAACGATGCCTGAATCAAAAAAAGGCTACGTGGGTAAATCATTTGTGGTTTGAGAGATAAAATACCCCGAAAGACTGAAAATAAACGCAGGGCTTGTTGAAAAAATGCGAAAAACGCGGGAAATTTCTATTCATTCGTCTGTTACTAACTTTTTATATAAAAACTCACTCAAAAAGCACAAACTAACATTTTAATTTTCCATTCAGCCCTGCGACTGTACTGTCAGTGTACTCCGAATTGCATTTTCATTTCGTTTTAATACGAATGTTTACCTTCAATATAATCTAGTTAGGGCGGGGGTAGCCGCGGGGTAGAGAGCGAAGAGGGTACTGTAATTACGTATTTCTATCACGTCTTCCGTGTTTTTTGTGTTAGGGTGATGGCATTGTGCGAAATACGCTTGTTTGACGGAAGAATAATCCTCTTAGTTAAAATGGAAGTGTTTTCTTCCTTTTATTTAATAAAGCAATTTCCGATAAAATGCGCGTAGAGATAATATTTTGCAAAAATGGCAGGTGCCTTGAATATATTCGCCCAAAATATACTTAATCTTTGAATTCTTGGATTACAGCACAAAACTCTGACAGGAGGCATATTTATTTACAAAACACCAAATGGGTTACATTGAAATAGAAGTAGTAGTACAATAATGACCTGAGCCGATTTGCATTGAACATCTACCTATTATTCTTCTTCGTGCACCGTTTAAAACAAGTTATTACAGGCAGATATGTCCTTCTTACGATAAATAATTATACAGGGAGTAACAAAAAGTGTATAAAAAGCCGAAATGAGGTGAAGGTACTAATGAAACTGAACAACTTTCCCTATGAAACATGGATTGAAATTTGAAAATAAAATTTCGGACCTCCCATACAAAATCGCCGATCAGCTGACTGATGTACCATGGCAGGACCAATTTTTTTATTGAACCCATGTTCCATGGGGAAAGTTGCTCAGTGTTATGCAAATTCCTTAGTTTCATGAGTACCTTGACTTTCTTTCGGCTTGTTATACCCTTTTTGTTACTCCCTATTACTTACCGTAAAGAGAACTATGTTTCGACATAAAACATCCTTCATAGAGGACAATAAATCTCTCTGCAGCAGACATGAATTTCATTCATAGCACGTGGCACGTTTCCGTACGTACAAACAGACAATTGTAATTAACAATTAGCTCATACATGTGTTCGTTAGTGGTGTATTTGAATTGTAGATTCACTACGATGCAGACTGCGTAGCAATAATAAATGGATGTGAGGTTTTAAAGGAACGATATGGGGGATATGAAAGAAGCTTTTGTTTAAGAATTTGTTTAGAATGTATCCTAACAAAAAAGCTTTTTAGCTGGCCATAGGTCTGTACTTCTGTGTAATGCTGGATTAGAATAGCTTAACCACATAGCAACTACCAATAACTTTTAGTACCCAATGGCATCATCAAACTAAAGCTATACATTAGATTACGGAAAATATTAAGGAGCCTTCCCTATACATGGAACTCTTTGGAATAAGAGCAGGTCTGGCTATATCCAACAAAACACAGTCGTAAATAAATTACGCTTTGATCAAAACTTTTACTCGTGAAATTACCTAAGAAAATCAGGCTTATAAACTTCAAAGAGTGGGTATAAATGCTGTCCTTGACAAGCAAGCCAGCTTTACCTCCACAGTTTTATAATTAGGTCTTGGTTCCGCATTTAAGCTTGAAATATTTCAACATCGTGTGCTTTCCACTTAGGTAAGTATACGTTGGCAATACTGCTGCTTTATTTAACTAGGGGTTGGCAATACTATCGCTTGGTAAATTGAGGTTGGCAAGCTTCCAGGTTGAGCTGATATCGACCGTTCCTCTGACCTTCCCCTGAACCCTCTATATAAGTTTGTATCACGTAAACTTTTTCTTTGTGTTGTTGTGGTTTATACCATCGTCGTTTGGCTTGGTTTGAACTAGATTTTGATGTCTAAGATTATGTTTAGTGCTTTACTTTGTTGTAGCCATGGCAAACTTTAGCGAAATGGTTTTGTCGTAAACACAAATTCGTATCTAAGTATGGTACCTAAAACTTTCCGAAGTTCTAGGATATGTTATTACATGCTATAATCATGCAACATTTTTACATGCCTTTTACGGCAGCTCTATTTGAAAAGCAGTATTTTTTTAAATTATTACTACCTATTCCCAAATAATACATACGGAAAATGAATTGAGCTTTTTGTGCTACGGATTTTCGTAGCATTATGCTACGATCGTCTAAATATTCACGTTATGTGTTTATTTAAACCAGAAATATGTAAACGAAAACAAAAGATTACCTTTCACATAGTTCCATACAGTTTCAATCCATTTCTAAGATCAAATTTATACTGGTTATTCTTAGTAAGTGCATGAAAACCCAGTATGAGTTAAACCCCTTAAATAGATAGGTTGCGGTGCTGCTGGTATACCTTCTTATCTACTACTGACCTATTTTCTTTATACTTTGAAATTCGTCTCGGGTTTCAAGATAGAGCGAAACTATCTCGTGAAAGAGGATCCGCCTAGACTCGCATTTTATACGTTGAAAGAGGATTCTGTGTCAGACCTAAATAGGATACCTCAAGTACGTAGGTGTATTTTTTTCAAGAAACGGAGTTTGCCACGTTGAATTGGAAATATGGATAAAAGTTTCCGAATTTTCTTGTTACATTGAATTTAACGTTTTAATGACAGTCGCAATTTTGATACGGGATCGTGTACCGTTTTGGTATGAGATTTCGTAGTTAGGTACCTCAAACTAAGGGACAGGTGAAAAAACTACAATATAAATTAAAGTTACTAAAATGTTATGAGATTTCATAGTTTTTACCGCGTAATAGAATCGTAATCGCTATTATGTGGTAAAAGCACTAAAGGCCATCGAGGGTCATTTCATATCATAACGGTGATCGTGCTAGAGTAAAGTAAATCACCGCAGTTAAGTCCTGACCGGAAGTGTGTCGTGACCAGTGGCCAGCTAGTCCTTCAGAGGCCTTTCATGCAAACGTTATTTTGTTATAAAATGTTACGTGTTTTCTAGCTTGATAAACGAAGTTTTGTATGGTGAATTAAAGATTGTTTTCGTCGATTTCTTGGCATCTATTTCCGGCTCTATTACAATAGTTGTAACATCACAATCATTTGACATGAGTGCACTACCGCTAACACATTTGCAGCCAAAGAATTTCTGGATACACACATAAATACATACATACCTACATAAATACGTATACACTCTCGAAAACCATAACCTGAGGCAGTCGGGTAAAATGGTGATGCTATTCTTATTCTAAGCCAGCATCACATGACATTTATAATTTCCAAAACTTTGTAATCCACAGCTGTAGAGCAACAAAATACAGAGTCTGGTAATTGATGTGAGCCCTGACCCTTTTGATTGGAGAGCCCTTCACTCCTCAGACAGGATATGAAGGTAAAGGACCACTTCACGAGGTTTTAATTAAAGCTCAAATGCGCAATACGCATGTCGTTTGCCGATTATGGTGACCCTTCTAAGGTACCTATAGTTATACAAGTAATCTCAAGTTAATCGTTATGGTTTAGAAAATAGAATGTGGCCCGATTAGACTTAGCGTGTCAAAACGATGCCGTATGATGCCGGCTTAGAATAGCATCACCTCATTTCTTTCCTGTGGGTGTCGTAAGAAGTGACTGAGGGACTCGAAGGTTTATAGAGTATTACTATTTCAGGCGACAGGCTGACCACCTGTCACTAAAGTGATACACCACAATATCAAAAACGGCCCTCAAATAAAAACTGACTTCCCATACAAAGTCAGTCAGCTGGTCGTGAATCTAGTATGGGAAGTCGGTTTTTTTAGTCTCCCGCCATATGTTCCATGGGGAAAGTTGTTCAGTTTCATGGTCTGAACACGCCTGCAAAGTTTTCGTTACACCGTCTCTTACACCCTGAAACCCTGTATAGGTACATCCTTTTGCTTTATCGCGTCCTCGCTACGTTTCAAATGAACACTCGATTTCGTTCGAGTGTTTGTCGGAGTAATTACAACGAAACGAAGGGCTGAAGTGCGGCGATCGTTCAAGTGTGCTATTTTGATTGGTCCGTTAATGAAGTTGAATCACAAGTTACAATAATAAGTTAAGAGGTGCCTTTTTATTTTATGCCAAATCGTACAATGCAACTTTCAATATACGGGTTATCTATCGCCAATTATTTTAAAAAGGTCATGTCATGACTATGACAAACCAAAGTTATTTATTTATATTTCTTTGACATCTTTGATATCAAATACCTACTCTTAATGCTCAAGAGTATTTTTATATTTTTACTTTTACTTAGAATAGATTCCCCTATTCAACCGAAAAAAAAACGTTCGAGCAAGTTTATATTTATCGAAGCGTTTTTTTTTCTTCATTGAAATTCCGCGCACCTCGTCTGGCTCACCGGCGGTTTCACGCCGCTTGCCCTAACGAGGCAGAGCTTTGTACTTTTTCACAATTTACTCAGCTTTTTGAAAGCTCCGGAGGGGCCAAAGAGGGTCACGCTGTTTTTTGAGGATGGTTCAATGGCACTTGCCTCCGTGGATATAATTTTAGGAAAATACAGCCTTTTATATCTCCCAATCATATTTTGCTAGGCAAAAGCCTTCGGACAGCATGGCCTACCAAGATCGAAGGCAAAAACTTACTACTTACCTACTGAAATATATTTTTATACCTTCTGAAACAACCAAGCTTAAGTAGCGACTCAACAAGACGTCAACTGATAAATCCGTATTATCTTTCTAAAACAAATCGAATTTATTTCCATCTCGTCAAATCATGAACATGACTCTTTTGCCGGAAGAACTCGCAAAAAACGCGAACAGAGATCGAATTACCGACGAAATGGGCCGCCATTTTGAACGAGAAAAAACGTCTTGTCTTGTAGGGGGAATGAAAACGAACAAATTGGATTTCAGCTAAACAACTCGTTAGAATTACTGTCTTGAGCTGATCTGGCTTTTATGTCAAATCAATTTTGCTTCAACATTGTCTTTATCACTGACTTGTATATTTCTTTTCAGAATCTTGGCGCTATAAAAATCATAAACTAACATAATACTTTAAACCGCGATACACAAAATTCGGATCATTGATTTTTAACTCTGCATTTGCGAAGTTTATTTTTCCTTGTGTGGTGTGTTCAAAAGGACTCTGAATCGTCTTTGCTTTTCGACATTAACAAAACTCGACCAATCGGGACTGAGGAACCTTCCAACCAACAGAAACAAAGATCGACTCATAATCCTTTTGAAACAGTTCTCCCCGCCCCCTAACGCGTTCCACGAAATGATAATAATGATCATTTCTGTTTGTTGTCAGGTTCCGAAGTCCCGGTTGGGAGTCGTGCCGGGGCAAATGAGCAATAAGCAAGACACGAACACAAACACCGAACAGAAGACACAACACGGGGATAATCTCCGAATATGATCACAGAACTTTTATCGAGGCATCAGTAAAGAAATTATAAATTCAAAATGGCTGAGGAACCGCAGTCAGTATGGAAGAAGATCGATGCCACCACGATCCCCGTGGTGAACCTGGAGGTGCGCGAGGTGAGGGAAGTGCTCTGGGAGAAAATCAAGGAACCAGGGTCACAGCGCAAGATAATTCTAGTAATCGTTTCAATCGCCTTGCTACTCGACAACATGTTGTACATGGTGATTGTGCCCATCATCCCTGACTACTTGCGCTACATCGGAGCATGGGGTGAAGAAGCCTACGACCATGTCATCCAGTTAGCACCAATCATACAGGGCAATAAAACCATCATACCCACAATGTTCGTCCCCGCCAACCATCAGGGCCAGGAGTCAGCAACCGGCGTCCTCTTCGCTTCAAAAGCGATAGTACAACTCATGGTCAACCCTTTTTCTGGTGCCTTAATCGACCGCATTGGGTATGACATACCCATGATGATCGGACTTATCATAATGTTCCTGTCAACCGCGTTTTTCGCTTGTGGGCGTAGCTACAGCATGCTGTTCTTCGCGCGGAGTCTACAAGGCGTGGGATCTGCGTTCGCTGACACTGCAGGCTTGGCTATGATTGCTGATCGGTTTACAGAAGAGGTGGAGCGATCAAGAGCTCTAGGTATAGCACTTGCATTCATCAGTTTTGGTTGCCTCGTTGCACCACCTTTCGGGGGCGCCTTGTACCAGTTTGCCGGGAAAGAAGTACCATTCTTGATTTTAGCGCTTATATCTTTGTTAGACGGTTTCATGTTGCTGTTGGTAATGAAACCTTTAAAGACGCAAATGAAAGAAGCCAATGAGCCAAAAGTGGCGGGTACACCAATATGGAAGCTGCTGATGGACCCGTACATTGCCGTATGCGCTGGAGCACTTATGATGTCAAACGTCGCTTTAGCGTTTCTCGAGCCGACAATCTCACTCTGGATGGAGGACAACATCACAAAAGACAACTGGAAGATTGGTATGATCTGGCTACCAGCTTTCTTCCCACACGTTCTGGGAGTAATCATTACAGTGAAAATGGCGAGAAAGTATCCGCAGCATCAATGGCTTATGGCAGCTGGAGGGCTAGCGCTTGAAGGATTATGCTGTTTCATCATACCTTTTGCAACATCGTACAAAATGCTCATGATTCCAATCTGTGGAATTTGCTTTGGGATTGCGCTCATTGATACAGCCCTATTGCCAACTCTTGGGTACTTAGTCGATGTACGCTACGTCTCTGTGTATGGTAGTATCTACGCCATTGCTGATATTTCTTACTCCTTCGCGTACGCTATTGGCCCTATAATTGCGGGTGAAGTTGTTGAAACTATCGGATTCACCGCTTTAAATGTCTTCATTGCCTTCGCTAATCTTCTCTACGCTCCTGTCCTTATGTATTTGAAGAACATTTACGACTTTAAACCCTTCGAGAATGAAGCCAACATCTTAATGGCAGATCCACCTGATAAAGAATACCAGACATACAGCCTGCAAGATCAGAGGCCAGTTAATGGAGAATACAAGAATCACCTTGAGTATTCAAATGTTTCTGGAACAGAGATTCAGGAAACTAGTGTAGATGCAGGAGGTTACTCATACGATCAATCGTATCAAGGTGGTGGTTACCAAGGGGGTGGTGGTTATGATCAAAGTCAGAATTATCAGCAGCAGCAGCAGGGTTACCAGCAACAAGGTTATCAGCAAGACTATCAGCAGCAAGACCAAGGGTACGGGCAAACGAGACAGCTGCCACAGCAACCTCAAGCTGCGAACCCCTTCCGTGCCGCAGCGGCGGCGCCCGCGCCCGCACCCGCGCCTGCCCCCGGCGGGCCCCCCATCAAGAATCCTTTCAGACAAGGCTTCTAGAAATATTCTGTGTTGTTGTCTTTCAATTTACTTGTTGTGTAATTATAAATGTCTTATATTTGACTTCGATCACTGAGCCGCGCGTGATCTGCGGGTTATTTAGTGTGACTAGATGTCTTAAAACTAGCTATGCTTGTAATATAACAATATTTAGTCTTCTTGTGGCTGTTATTAAAATGGTATCCTTGAACGCCTTAAATTATCTTTTTAAAGACACAGAAAAATATTCCATTACATACAATGATGATATGGTAGGTAATATTTTTAAAGGGAGACGTAAAAAAGGATCAAAGGATGTTATTTTGTTAGCAGCTGCGCTGTTTTTCTTGTTGAATCTTGTTCGAATGTAAACTAATGATACAACTGTTGATTATGCCTTCTCATAGTTATATAGTGACATCTGATAAATCTGTAAGAACCAATATGGATAAGACCAGAGATCATTACTGTGTGTAACGTAATTTTAAATATTGTATATAGAGGAAATGTTGTTGGATCACATTTAGTTATACTAATACTAATGTTGTGAACCTTGACACAAAATATCCAATCAGTACGCTTAAAGTGTAACACAATTTATAATATTTCCTCCTATACACTAAGTAGTAGGCAGCTCTAGAAAAGTTTTGTATGGTAGATATCTTATTAGTGAAGCTAAATATATGACAATTACCTACGTAAACTTTGGCACGGGTCGGTAGGTGCTTCACATAACTAAAAGCACATCGTAAGGGCCTAAGAAGTTATATTTATTAATTCGAATGGCACTTACTACAAAAAATAACTATAGTCATTTAGTAACAACTATTAATAGTATATGGTATAAAGAAATTAAAAAATATATAATATTAGACGAAAAAATAAAAGAATGTGGCAGAAAATGGTATGATAAAGCTGCAATTATGAAAAGTGCATAGTAACAAAAAAATCACATGATATCAATGAGAGCTGAAATAGCTGACTAAAGTGACTATAGTTATCAAATTATATTTTTCCCAATAATGCGGTTGGTTCAATAAGTATATATAAAATTACTTAGGTATTTTTGTATAAAAGTGTTAATGTTATAGGAATATAAATATCACAGTCATATCAAATCGCTCCAAATATACATCGCCTTTAATCTGTGGTTAATATATTAAACTAACTTGATGTCGTGCCGGATCTAACGATCTTTTACTATACATATTTTTAGATAATTATCAAGTAAGATAGTCAACTCAGTAAGATTTCCTTGCTAAATCAGCAATATTAGGATTATATCATATCGCTATATCAATTCACTAACATATATCAATTAATTATATCAATTAGGTAAGATCAACTTGTGATAAAGTTGCAACCAAGGTAACGAAACATATCAGAATCGTTTGATTCACCTAGGCTAAGTATATTAATATTATCAATATTATATTAAATAGTATTTTTCTCTAAGTGTATATACTTTAAGATTAGATGTTCATTTTGAACTATTTATTGGTGATAGGTTAATGTAAATTATTCAGCAGTTACGTGCCATCACTGATCATAGCGGTTTGTTCATTGATGTGGGAATCAATTCTCTAAATTGAAGGAAGAACTTAAACATAATGTCAGGTAAAAATATAAAGCGGGATTATCATAGATCTAGGTTATTATTTCCTAAAAGAACAATGAAGTAGCCAAATTAAAGTAAAGTAACCTGCTATTGTAGCATGAACGAAAGGAAGAAAGATAATAGGTAACAAAAAGATGCGAACAAAAGAGACTAAAAGAATATTAACGAGCTTCCTAATATTATCATCACAAGAATGTTTTGCACATCAAAGACAACCAAAATATAAAAATTATTTTGCAGATGACGTCTGAAAATACAAGAGTCAAAATTAAAATATCTAAAGATAATTGTACAAGAAATGAGACGAGCCCGACATGTCAATTGAAGAGTGTATAGAATAAATTCGATTATTGTGAATAGCTTCGTTGTACGCGATCTAAAATTCATTTTGTTGCGTCCATTTGCAGAAAGAAAACAATATAAGGAAATTTGATATTTTTTGAAATATGGTACAGTTTTGAGTTAATCTCGGAAGTGAATTAGTACCTAGCCTGCAAAAGTACAATAGTGTCCGTAGGAAGCCTCTGATGCACAAAAGTTAAGTTACACGCACACAAGTTGTAATTAATTTAGCGCACGTTACACCTCAAGTGAGATGTAGGTCAATATTGTGTAGCATGTGCTTTGAGCTGTGTATTTATTTGGCAACTAAGGATAAATATGATAAAATAATCAATTAATTAACATTTGAGATTAATTTGAGAATGGACAGATCAGACATCACTCGTAAACAAATATAATATTTACATTTAGTTGGGTAGTGAATACACAGCTTAAATTTAAGCTAGAGAAATCGATTTCTATGACATCAAAGCATCGATCTCTATATAAAAATAATTGTAAGTTTAGAGTCAATTTTCGTGTCAAATTATCCCGAAATTCAATTAATGAGTAGAAATCAGCACAAAGTGGCAATCATTGTTGTTAGAAAGTTTGATTGTGGTTTGATATAAATACGTATTTTACAATATTTAATTTAATCACAGACATTATAATATAAAAATAAATCCGTACTTCATATTTATACTATATCATTATATTCATTTTGGTGTTATATTTGATTCAAATATCATACTTTATTTATGTAAAGGTAATGTTACGGACTATCACCATACGGCACAAAGTACATAAATACATTTTTCAATAATGAAACCCTTCACATAAATTCCTTGTTTTTCTTGTAATATTTACCAAACCACAACAAACAGTAGAGATGTGTTGTGTTATATTGTGAGTTGTGAAACATTATACTTGGTGTGTGCAATTATAATTATATATACTGCGATATTTTATAATATACTGTACTATATAACTGTTTTCAGCAATAATGCAAACCGATATCACATACATATCATTAGAAGTAAGGATATACAATTTTTCCTAGTTTTATAATGTAAGTGTATCTTTTATAGTATGGATGTACAAAAATTTACTATTTTGGAATGATAAGAAACTATCAGGTTTGTAGGTATTTTGCCATTTGGTATGTTTGTATTTTACCAAAACGGAAATCAAGTCGAAGAATCAAGTCGGTTAAAATGTTGGTATACATTTCAAGTTTAGGCAAAACAAGGCATGAAAAGACCTTATACACATTGTACAATACCATCTTCCAAGCAAATTGACATTTATTGTCAATTTCTGATACAATTATTTGATGACACTATACGTACGTCTAATAAAATGTTGAATGCCTAGAAGTAATGTTATCGAATGAAATCGATGAGTAAAGACAAGTAGGTATTTTAGTTTTATAATTCGTCTTTAATTTCAAAATCCTTTTGAAATGCACCAATGAAACATTGTGTATATTTGTCTGTTTGAAAAATTATGAGATTTATTTATCAAAAGCTAAATTAATTTCATTTTTCTTTTACTAAAGTATGTTGTTTTGCTTTACTGTCTTGTGGAAAATTTATTATTCAAATCGTGTGGTGTCTAAGTGAAATTAGGATTCTCTCGCTTATCTATTACTTACTACAATGAAATATGTTTTCAAATCTATCTTCGACAGTCTCTTTTCTATCCTTCTATCTACTTATGTAAAGTTATATCAAATCTTATCGCTTATCTCTTAATATTTTATTCTTAGAAATCTAGATCTAATACTAATAATTAACTATCTTGTAGTAGGTATTCTTCGCATGTTCTTATCTTAACTGCAAATATAATTAATATATTTCTTACTTTTTAAGTTCTTAATCATGTTAAGCATGATAATATATACGGGGTGTAAGGGACAGCTCTCCGAATATTGAAAGAGTGCGTTAAGACCATTAAACTGAACAACTTTCCGTAAGAATTTGATATAATAATATATCTAAGGTTATGTCCTAGATCGAATTTGGGTAGTTAGTCTGTTGATTTTTGTTTTGATTATTAGTTTGGATGTCTTAGAACATAACCGTGTCGATAAAACAGTGATTAAAAGGCAACTCTTGGTATATTTGCTATTTATTAAGTTCATATAAGAGGCGTATATGTTAAAACTGTTTGAAACAATATTATCAGTGTACGCAATGTTTAAAAAAATTAACTACTTTTAATTTCACAAAACTCAGTCGATGATATATTTGCAGTTAAAATAATTATTTTAGATCAGTACCCGTCCGTAGTCTATAATCTATCTAAAATGCATGATTTATCTTAATCTATATCTTAATTGCTATAAAATAAATAAACAAGTAATATATTTAATCACTCATTTTTCAAAATTCATTGTTACTGATGTCGCAATGTTGTGTTAATGCACAGTTTAATTTTTAATTTAACTATTAACTCTGTAGTTTTGTTTTACATATTTATTAAAATTTTGATTCAGGTACAATATTGATAAAAATTAACTAGTACCAAATATTTAAATTAAGTTTAATAAGCAAAATCATGTAAAATTAATTGTAATAGGCTAATAATTCTAATATACTATATAAATTAAAGCGCAGAAATTGTAAATATAGAAATGAACGCCCACAAAATAATGAGTGATAGATATTGAGATATAGCAATATGTAGATCCCTGTGGCATATCCCCCTTAATAATTCTGCTTTCTATTAAACATAATGCATTGATATAATGAGTGAGTTATTATAATAAAGATGAAACAACACTAAGTGGCATAGTTACATCTTTAAAGAAACGTTTTTTTATTTAACTAAATTCTAGTAGCCCGCCAGCTCTCACAATTAATTAAAGTAAACTTGACTTGCAACAGTAAATGATACTGCATCATAAAAAACAAAGCTATTTCTATTTATATATTCTTGAAAACATATATCCAATAAAAAATACCATTTGCTTCTTCTCATTGGCTAAAGAATAACGAGTATTAGAAAGTGTATTAAAGTCTTTTGATTTATAAAAATACTGTAAATTCTAATACGTCACTTAAACTAAATTAAACTTGTTGTGCATATTTGTAGTAAACTAGGCTTTGCAAAAGTAACCAGTCATTAAAATAGTTAGTCAATAGAATTAATTATAATAATAATGATACTTAGATCCAATTTCATTGATAAGTACTATTTCAATTCATATAAAAAGCATGATAGAAGTTTGAAGAAATTTCCTACTCGTGAAACTAAACAATTGGATTTCACGATTGCGTAGAAAAGACCAAAAAAGTCGAGAAATAACTTTGACCAATGACATTTAATTTGACGTGATAAAACTTTGTTTAATTTCACGTGTACAGTTATATTTTCAATTTTTATCGTCTTTTTTATACATTGTAGTTTTGAAACTAAAACTAGTTTCTATACTTTGTATTTAAATATAACCTAGCTCTTAATTATGTAGACGACTCATCTATACATACTCATACGTACGTAGGTATATTAATATAGACGTTATATATATTGCCTAGGTAATATATCAAACTTATAGATGGACACTAAAGTTAATGTAATATAAACTTTATCACGTAGGCGTAAATATGACTGTTGATCAAATTTTTCTTTCAGATTTTATTTGTTGTATGTTATAGCTTTCGATATAGCAATGTAATATATTGATGGTTTTAGTGTTATGTTACTGATGTGATGTTTTGATATATCCAAAATCTAAGTATAAAAAGGTATAAATAACGACAAAATCCATGTAAAAGTAATTCTATCTTGAGAGGACATCTCTAAGAAGTAGAACAAAATATATCATCGCTTTTTTATTATATATTGTTATATCATACATAAAATAAAAATCTCTACGGAATTTTAAATACAGATAGTACCATGAGCTTCTTATTCGAGGGATCAATATTATACTGGTTTTCAACATAGTTATATACTAAGAAAAGTCAGTGTGTTACACCCCGTGTGAACCCATAAGTTGTTTTTGGTACTGCTGAAATTACATAACACTATAAATTAATCAGTTTTCAAAATATCACATCAGTTACAAAATGAATCTAGTAAGTGTAACGAAATAATCAGATTATTATCTTAAATATAACCGAATATATTCTATCTAGTTGTACATGGTCAAAATTAAATCAGTGATCGAATAAAATTGTTACACCAAACAATTTGTTTCATTTTTACATAAAATATTATTTGCTACATCACACAGGACGTAGTTTAGCAGAAAGGACTTAAGCCTCATCTACAATCTTGTCTCTTGTCCTTTCCAACTAGGTCCCTTTTAAAGAGCAAAATACTTGTGTCTTTTTAGTTTTTTTTTACGGAAATGTCTGAATCTACTAGGCTCTCAGAGAAAAATTATCATTAAGAAGTAAATTAGAAAACGTAAGTTTAACCGTAGGGTGGGTCTACTAGCATAGTTAGTCTGAAATGAAATAATAATAACAAGTAGAAAGTATTTATATACCTACATAAGTAGGTATTCGCATGTAAAAGAAACCTCTTCAAAACATAACACTGTACTTATACTCTACATTGAATCATGAATTTTGAAGCACAATTCCATAACTGCCTATTCCACTCCTTACAACACAAATAAATGTAAATCAACCAATTACCAAACTCCCAACTCTTTACTCCACTATGAACCCTGTTATCTAAATAACAAGGTCTTATTTAGAACTATCCAACTTTAAACAAAGTACCGACTACGTGGAAATATTTTAGGAGAACACCAACAGTCAATTTAGAACTTTATATTGTTGGTTCAAAGTTTAATTTTCTTGTTAGGGTTTGGTCAGTTGGGGCAAAGTTGCAATCGGTAGGGTGATTACGGGTGCGGTTGGGCAAGATAATTAGTCAAATTAAAGGAAAGTTAAATAAAAGAAATGGTATTGGAGATAGCGTTGAATAACTTTAAGAAATGGAAATTATCTTAGTAAGCAATTATTATTTATAAAACTGACGATCATCAAAAATTCATAAAAAATTTCAATATCTCATTAGGTCTACAATTTCAAAGTATATTTGGATACAATATATAAAAAAAAGTCCTTGGTAATGCTTGGTTGAACGAACATAGGTACATACATAGTGTTAAGGACTACACCTACGAGGAGCGCCCGCGCACCCCGCGCCCCGTGCGTTCCCCTTCATCGCCGCCGCCGCCGCCGCGGCCTGTGCTAATCCTGACCTCGCGCCGCGCACTCGTGTCGCGCGCACCACCAAATTATTACCTACATTTCTTTTTAATTATAATAAACCAGATTCAACGGATGTCCTGCATCTTCATTTCACGTATCCACTGACAAGGCGTATCCACATAGTATGTAATAACACATAATATTATGATATGATATATTAGGTCCCTTGCGGGGTAGGCAAAATCAGTCATTTACACCACGTCTGACAAAACTATCAGTCATTCAGAATACAGTGTATCACATTGCAATACACATCAACTCTCAACTGTCTTAGTTGCTTCTTAAGACACCCACGGGAAAGAAATGGGGTGATGCTATTCTAAGCCAGTACCACACGCAAACACACAACTTGTTAGGATCAAAGGATGTTACTATGTAGACTCCGCCGCTGAATAAAAAATATCTAATGTGAGTATAATTGGCCCAAAGTAAACTGATATGAAAAAAATGGGAGATAGAGTCTGGCCAGCGAGTCTTTGGACACGGAAATGGCGCCAATTTTAAAAATCTTTCACATGTTAACACTGAAAAACTACAATAAAACAATTTTGATACTTACTATTTTTTTGTTTTCTGCTCTATAGTTTGTGTTTACCTTGCCTACCGGTATGTATGTATGATGTATCTACCGGGAGTAACAGAAAGGGTATAACAAGCCGAAATGAGGTCAAGGTACTCATGAAACTGAACAACTTTCCCCATGGAACATGGGACGAAATATGAAAAAAATTTGGACCTCTCAGAGTAAATCAATAAGCTGATCTGCGATTTTGTATGGGAGGTCCAAATATTTTTTTCATATATCGACCCATGTTTCATGGGGAAAGTTGTTCAGTTTCATGAGTACCTTGACCTCCTTTCGGCTTGTTATACCCTTTCTGTTACTCCCGGTAGATACATCATACATTCATACCGGTAGGCAAGGTAAACACAAACTAAAGAGCAGAAAACAAAAAAATAGTAAATATCAAAATTGTTTTATTGTAGTTTTTCAATGTTAACATGTTGCCATTTGAAATATTTGAATTATTTGACGTCCAAAGACTCGCTAGCCAGACTCTATATTGAACTCAGGCCTAAAATAATATTTGTACACGAGCCGCCTACAACAACACAACAAAAATGTATAAGGTGCTTTACACACATAACGTACGGATGTGCATTATTCTTGCACAACGCTAGCCGTTGCATTTGTAAAAAAAAAACGATTTTCCACCTTTTTTTCGTACTAAAACGGTTTATGTGAAATGGTTGGACGGGCGCATCCGTCAGCGCAAAAATATCGCACAACGATGCGTTGACGGAAGCATTTGTTAAAAAATTTGACATGAACCATATTTGTATGACGGTATATCTGACGATCATTTAATTCTTTTTACGTTTATGTATAAAGCATAGACTTATATATAGTATAAAATAATGTAAATCTGACATAGATATTATGAAATAAATTAATCTAAATCTAAATATATGAAAATAAGGTCGGAATTTGTACTTTCCCAATACATGCGATATGCAGCGCAAAAATAACGTCGAAACGGACGTTATGTGTTTAAAGCGCCTAAATAAATAAAAATCTAATTCCAAATAAAAACGTCCCTAATAGACTTCTTCTATTGTAGTACTCACTTTACCACAAATTATAATAAGGCACGTTCCACACAGGGGTGACGCTAGTTAGACAGACGTGCCAAATATCCCCAGTCTACCCCACGCCTAATTACGCCGGGGTTAAATAGAACTTGAGAATAATATCCCACCCAAAACATAAATGTGAAAGGCTGCCAAGTTCGATAATATTGGAATGCTTCGCCTATAAAAGAAGTGAGATCTAAATAAGTACCAAGTTCCATACACAGACCTCAGTTAAAAATAGTTACAGGAATGCACACTTGATTTTTCGCAGTTTGGAAATAAGAGTCTACTTTCCAAACTGCGGAAAATCAAGTATGCATTCCTGTAACTATTTTTAACTGAGGTCTGTGTATGGAACTTGGTACTTATTTAGATCTCACTTCTTTTATAGGCGAAGCATTCCAATATTATCGAACTTGGCAGCCTTTCACATTTATGTTTTGGGTGGGATTTCATTTATTTTTGTAAGGTTTTTTTTTCTTATGATTAAGTTAGGTAAGGAAATATGTCATTTATACTTTACTTTGACTAAATACAAACCTTCGTAACGAATTTTAGGTCGGTACGACGATTGGAAGATATAGATAAATTTTTTGTTTTAGTTCCTTAGGAGTATGAATTTACACCTTCATTATTTTTAAAACCGACTCACACTTGGCCATTTTCAGATTTTTTCCTTTACCTTGACCTAAAGACCTACCTCCATGCCAAATTTCAAGTCAATACGACCATTGGAAGTGGTCTAGGTTTTTGATGAGTGAGTGAGTCAGTGAGTGTATAGTAATAGTAAAAATAGCGATTTTCTGACGTCAATATCTCAAGACCTACAATAGGTACACTAATGAAATTTTGTATTTTAGATAAGTAAGTAGATCTCGACAGATAATAGAAATTTCATATGCGTAGATAAAATAGATTTTGAGTTATAGGTGGGTCGAACTTGGACCGAAATGGTTCGTGTAATATAACCCACGGCCGGTGTGTCGCTTTTTTGCTCGAACTTGGCGGACACACTGCCGTGTGTCTAGATTCCAGTATTTTAACTGTACAAAGGATGTTTTAGAAAATAGTAGTAACAATTAAAATAAGATATTTTATTTGCAAAAAAATATTGAGTACTAGCAGCCCGTTAGCGGTTTGTCCAGCTGCAACACAAAATTATTTTTCTTGGCATGTGTTAAATATATATCTTTCTCTTGAATCACTCTATCTATCACAAAAAACCGCATCAAAATTCTTTGGGTGCTTTAGGAGAAGTTCGCGAATTCCACGACAGACAGGCAGACATAGAAACGCAAAAAGCGAATTTTATACTATGTATTGATAATATCCAGATAATCTGATACAAAAATGACTTATTCAGTACTAAATTCAAAACTTAACAATACACACAAAACATCTTTAAAACAGAAAAAGGAAGTTTTTCTTAAAACGTGACGCAAAATACAGAACAAAGTCCTTCGCCTGGCGAATAAAAACGTAGCTCTTTCTCGTGACGTCACAACACCCGTAGCTCGTAGCGTAATTGGAGCTACGCGGCTACGGGGCCGCTACGAGCTCCGCTTACGAAAACTCCTAAACTATTTTAGCTTTATAAAAACTATCTTTACTCCTGTTTTACAGTATGCTGCAGGCTCAGAAATAGCATCATGCCACATCTTTTCCGTGGGAGTCGTAAGAAGCGACCTTAGTCCCTTAGGATTCGAGGGTTGATGTGTAAGGCTAACAACCTGTCACAATAGTGATACAACGTCTTCTGAATGACTCTCAAACTTACGTCCGAAGCTCGTAGCGTAATTGGAGCCACGCGGCTACGAGACCGCTACAAGCTTGGATTACGAAAACACCTAGGCGCAGGCTCCACACATGAGACGTGAGACTTAGGAAACAAGTGATCGTCGGAGATGAGAGATGTGCGACATCGCCACGTTTAAAACCGTTTCATTATAAAATGTATGAAACAGAAGAGCCAAAGCTACACACTTAAGTCAGACGCATCGATAACGCCTGACAATCGCTTTTATGGCTGGAGCTTGCCCCCTAAAAACGTAGCACTTGTTCGTGACTACACAACGCCCATAGCTCGTAGCGTAATTGGAATTTTAGCTTTTCTCGTGTGATGCCGATTTAGCATCACCCCATATCTTTCCCGTGGGTGTCGTAAGAAGCGCCTAAGGGATTTGAGGGTTGATGTGTATGTTTATACTAAACAAGGACCAGCGCTGGAGCTGCCCTGCGTCCCGCACCCCGCACACCGACGGGCCCCGATTCGCCGCGCCGCGCCGCCGGGTCGTTCATTCATTCGCAATCCATCTATCTAATACTGCACTCACGACAACTTACCTTTTCTGAAGAAAGTACAATAAAACATATTAAATATCATACCATCTTTGATTGAAGAGAAATTCCTTCAGTGTATTAGAATTTTAGGTGACAGGCTGACAACCTGTAACAATAGTGATACACCGTCTACTGAATGAATCAAACTTTTGTTAGACGTGGTGTAATACGCTCTAACTACCCCGCAAGGGAAATAGGCGTGATATATGTATGTACTTGCTTGTGACCTCACAACGCCGTAGCTCGTAGCGTAATTGGAGCTACGCGGCTACGAGGCCGCTACGAACTCATCTTACGAAATCACCTAGGCGCAAGCTCCACAGAAGAGACGTGAGACATAGGAAACAAGTGATCGTCGGAGACGTAAGACGTGCAACATCGCGACGCTTGAAACCGTTTCCATATAAATGAATCAGAAGAGTCAAAACTACACGTGAGTCGCGAGTCGCATCGATAACGGCTGACGATCGCTTGTCTGACAGATGCCACGTTGCGCGTCACGGCGTAATTCTATTCTGTGGAGCTTGCCCCTACACTTGAACGTAGCACTTGCTCCTGACGTCACAACGCCCGTAGCTCGTAGCGTAATTGGAGCTACGCGGCTACGAGGCCGCTACGGGATCGGCTTACAAAAACACCTAATAAATAAAACTACTACTACAATAGCCATAAAAATCCACTGCTGGACATGGTCCGCCTCTAATTGGGGGTATTACCATACACACCACGTTTAGCAGGTGAATTGGCGAGGGCAGTGCAAGGTGATACAGATATTCGCAGAGAACGATTCCATACATTCCCTGAATTCATCTATTATACGCCTTTTACTACACCTGTGGGTAGAAATGAAGTAACGCTATTTATTCTAAGTTTGTATTAGTCGGTAAATAAAATAAAACTATTCTTAATTTTCGTTTTTAGCTGTACATTTCCTTACCTGATTGATTCTAAGAATAAACCTTCAAATAATCCTGGCAGATTCAACCCCAGCACAAATTAGGAAAACTTTACTCAGTACTAGCGACTGTTTTGTCGCTTACTGACTTTAACTGTAAATAACTGGAATCTCAGAGGACGTCAAAGTAACTAGAAGATGGCATGGTTGCCACGAACGTCATATTTCTTGGATTAAAATTGGCTCAGAATCATATGACTATCAGATTTTGTTGTTTGGATAATGTTATACTTTGAGATTTTCGACAGTAGCAACCCGGGCTATATAAAAAGTGACAATCGCGAATATCCGAAATAGGGTCGTGTGACGCTTCTGTAAACTCTCTATTTTGGACCCCAGCGTGTAACTTAATAAGGAACATTCCCGCTATTAAAACATCGAGGGTTCGAGAGGGTGCAGAAGAGGGCTATTGTCTTGTTTTAATAGAGGTTAAAACAAAACAATTGTTGTTTATTGTTCGGTTTGAACATGTTTTGTTGTTGTTGCATTGTAGTTTGGATTGCAGTTTCAGAGCTATTGTGGGTAGTTGTAGAACTAGAAGTGGCTAGAAGTCATTATAACTTTTCAGATAAAGTAGGGTTTTCTGTTCTTTCTTTTGTTGATAAGTTTATAAGGGTGGCTATTTAGGACTTACTTAGTACTGACTGAATATCTTTAATTAAATATTTCATTTTACAAGATATATAGTTTATTTTAAATTACATCGATGTTAAAAGCATGTAAATAATCATCTGAATGGGATTATATCATGTCGAATTGCAATTGTCATGCATTTCAGTGTATTAGGTAACAATGGTTTACGTAAAACACAAAAAAACAATCGAACTTCATTATTCAAATACCTGATTCACGTTTGGCAGAAGCTCTACCACTCTCTCTCTTCGTGTTAGACACCGAGTCGTCCAAGACCCGATGAACCCTGGTATCAGAGTTTTCAACCGCTCACTACAAGTAGCAGGTATCTGACATGCCTTTGTAACGACCGCCATCTAAGTATAATATAACAGCAACCGATACCGACGGCTTCACTTGCTCCCCGAAGAACGGAACCATCATTCTTATTCGGATAATCATCCCTAAAATTGTAATTAATTAAATGTAACACACATCTTTTTAGTGTTGCCATCACAACGTGTCTTACTCACGTGTTGCCATCACACTATATAACCAGAAATTAGGGAATCAGCGCGCGGGGCGCGCTTTAAATCTTACCTGCGGTAGAAAATTTTGCAAATGTAAAAACCGTACTTCTATTTAGTGTTGTCATCGCACCCTATACATACGGTCGGCCGAGCTCGCTGGAATATTGTTTACCTTACATCCAAATCCATCAAGCGTGAAGTGTGAAGAGGTAACAACAACACATACATGTATGCACAAACTATCTAGTGTAGTCATCACACACTATATACTATCGGCTGGAGTATGTAGCATATGTCCGTTTATTAGACTCAAATATATCTATCTACCTATACCTACCTTTTAGTGTTAAAATTTTTCTTACTGTGCTTGATTGCCTGGAGGAGATCGCTAAAAGCGATAAGGCCACCTTTGCAATAAATTTATTCTGTCTGTATGTCTGTCTATCTGTCTGTGTTGCCATCACACGGTATAAACTATTTAGTGTTGTGATCACACCCTGTGTACGGTCGGCTGGGCTCGCTGGAATATGTGGCACCTGCGCCGCGACCCGATCGATAGCACACCTCCGTTGCTATAGCAACCGTCCGCCCCGGTAGCGCGGCCTGGGGTACAAAGATAGCGGGAGCGGGAGCGATAATCAATGGTAGTCAGTACACAGAGCCTGTATTCATCATTACATGGTCAGCTGGGCTGAAATGTGACAATAGCAAACCTCCGTTGCTATAGCAACCGTCCGCTCCGGTAGCGGGGGTTAGAGCTTAGACCAAGCGGGAGCGGGAGCGATAATACATCAATGGTCGTAGGTTGTCAGTAAACAGAGCCTGTATTTATCATGACATGGTCATGGCTGAAATGTGACGATAGCACACCTCCGTTGCTATGGCAACCGTCCGCCCCGGTGAGCTTAGAGCAAACGGCAGCGGGAGCGATAATATATCAAAGGTAGTCGGTACACAGAGCATGTATTATCATTACATGGTCAGCTGGGCTGAAATGTGACGATAGATAGCACACCTCCGTTGCTATAGCAACCGTCCGCCCCGGTAGCGAGGGTGAGCTTACAGCAAGCGGGAGCGGGAGCGATAATATATCAATGGTAGTAGGTTGTCAGTAGACAGAGCCTGTATTTATCATTACATGGTCAGCTGGGCTAAAATGTGACGATAGCACACCTCCGTTGATATAACAACCGTCCGCCCCGGTAGCGCAGCCTGGGGTGCAAAGATAGTGGGAGCGGGAGCGATAATATATCAATGGTTGATGTCACAGTAAAAGACCGTGTTTTATGGGTTAGGTGGCCATCAAAACCTTAGGGATCTTTGACAGCAAATTCCAAGAATAAATATATCGTTTTGATATCGTTTAAGTGAGCTCGCTCTATGTTCAACTCTAAACCACCGCAACTGACTATCTCCAGTCATCCTAGTTATCCCAGACTAAAAGGAAACTTATCTCGCTTCCGCTGCTATCTATCATCAAAACCGCCCTGTCCTGTATCATATATAACTATGAATTGAATTGTAATCGCGTTCTACTTCAAAAATAAAAACATTTACCTACCTGGCTTCCGCTGCTTCTGTGAACACGACCTAAACCGGGTCATCCCGCATCATACATCACTGTGAAATAAAGTTGTGGCGTTTTGGGACATGCGGTGTTTTGTTTCAACGTTTTACACACATATATCGCGCCTATATCCCTTGCGGGGTAGGCAGACCGTAAATGGGTGTAAAACACGGCTATTTACATCACATCGACAAAAATTTAAGTCATTCAGAAGACTGTGTATCACCATAGACGTGACAGGTTGTCAGACTGTCGTCTAATATTGCAAAACACCTCAACTCTCAAATCCCTCAGTCTCTTCTTACTACACGGGCAAGATATGGGATGATGCTATTCTAAGCCGGCACCAAAGGGTATTAATGAATTTTATTTACAAGCGTTTTAATACCGCAAGCAAGATTAAAATTTAAATGAAACTCACGTAGAGATGAGCACGTATAATATTAAAAATTAAGCCAGCATATCACTTTATGTGATTATTTCCAGTTTGGTAAGGACATTTCAGACTGAAAATTAATTTTCCGTGAGTCGTATGTTTCCATATTTCAGAGAGCATGAATAGCCGAATACTAAACTATAGGTCACGATAGCTCTCTGAGATATGGTCGTCACACAACACGACCACGTCGAATTTTACTGGGGTGCATCGGATCGTTCGTACACATACTTACTATTATAACACGGTATGTGTTTTTAATGTAACGTCTAAGAATTCAGCTACCCCTAGTCCACTCAAGGTGCGACGTAGAGTTTTTGACCTCAGCTGAATATCTGTCGATTATGATCATACGCATGGTGGCGGTGATACCACTTACAATAGCACTTCAAAAGATGGTTGACTTCAGGCAGTGTGCCGTTCATAATACATTACCAAATCCTTTAGCTACATGCAGATTTTATATTCTAGATAATCATGTTGCGCCGGCCCCATCTGATTTGGTAGGATAAGGGCAGGAAGATGATGGATGATGAATAAATGAATCACACTTTTGGTAGGTCACTGCACATTTTATCTGTTAACTTACATCAGGGACTTCTCCGTGATTCTTCAATTAGGTGCGTCACTATAAAACTGTCTCGCGGAATGGATGTGGTCATCACGAGGAAGGGGGCGCAAAATTAGCTCGTATATTCATTTGGTGCCCCCGGGGGCGCATTGGACAGTGACCGATTGGAAAGGGACCTTGACGTCACCGGGGATACTTATCTAGGTAATATAATTCGATAGGGTTTCTTTTCTATCTAGTCCAAGTTTTCTACTGACCATAAAACTAATTTAAGTAGAAGGTAAAATGAATGCAGAAAATCTGTGAAAAAGTGGTTGCAATTAGGTATTTGTTATTCTTAGTGTTATGTCAAACCGTATGAAAATGAACGTTGCACGTACAAATAGAATTAATTACCTCGCCTGGATATCTGTCGATTAATAATCAGCTGCATGGTAAATAGCACCTACCTATTAAATTACCTACTATAGCATATTCACAGAGGATTGATATCAGGCAGGCGGCCGATCATAAAATACCGGGAGTAACGGAAAGGGTATAACAAGCCGAAAGGAGGTCAAGGTACTCATGAAACTGAACAACTTTCCCCATGGAACATGAGTCGAAATATGAAAAAAAAATTGGAACTCCCATACAAAATCACCGATCAGCTAATTGATTTACTATGGAAGATCCAAATTTTTTTTTCATATTTCGTCCCATGTTCCAATGGGAAAGTTGTTCAGTTTCATGAGTACCTTGACCCCGGCTTTCGGCTTGTTATACCCTTTCCGTTATTCCCTGTATATCTAAATCCTTTTGCTACATGATTTGGTGTTGTAACAAAACATGTTACATAGCAATTTGGGATAAAGGCAGGATCAAATTGGATACAAAATTACACGTCTTTTTAATATACTGTATATTGTAGTCATACAATGTGCATTGTTGCATTGAGACAAGCAATAGCGCCGTAGTTTGTAGCCTGTAAATCTGCTGGATTTATTTCACTGCAGAACAATAGTCTCGAGCAGGGTTTCCCAAACTATACGGTCGTAACCCACGGAAAATTGAACGAGTAAGAATTGTCTCTTGATAAGGACGTGAACGTTTTTCACTAAATTTTGTATGTAGGAGGTTACGGGGATGATAGATCTAGCTATAGTTTTCATTTTCAAAAACACTGTTTTTTGACACAATAAAAGCGGAGCTGTAGGTACTTGTTTTAATCGTAGTGGTAACAGCTTAGTTACTAAGGGTTGGAACCCCAATTTGTACACTTGTATTAAGACCTGATCCAATCTGAAACTGGGTACGTAGGTACTGGTACACCATCGCTTGTCAATTTATACGAATCATAATGGTCCGCTATTTGCAGTAGGCGGTTGAAAAACTCTGACACCAGGGTTCATCGGGTCGTTGAACGACTCGATGTCCCTCACGAAGAGAGAGAGAGAGAGAGATAATAACCTCGTCCATGGATAGCCAGCGGATACCGCTTTGATTTTGTATGGACTCTAGGTTGGTCATACAAACGAAAAACTGGATCGACTTAAAACTGAGAGCAATAAAAAAAGTCAAAGTGAGATGGTGAAGGCATTCGTACATTTTTCGCAAAACTATTTATGTTAAAAAGATAATGAGTAATTTCTCCACAATGAAATCAAACGCATTTATTGCAGCAGCTCTATTAATCTATTTACATAGATAGAGCTGCTTTATCAGTAGGTGAACAGGAGACATTCCATCGAATTTTTGAATCAGACTTTGAGGCAATGTCTCTTAAATCCCGTTGTCAACTTTGGGAACCACTGGTTTAAAGAAGCAATCTCGACTAGATTGAGTTACTTCTGTAACGTAATATTCTACTTTCAGTCCAAGTTAGTGCTACTATGTTAGGTTTCTTACTTTATTTTTATTGTATTTTTGTGCTATTGCATTTCTTAGGTTAGAAAAATGCATGTTTTCTACACTTACAGCCCCAGCAGTCCACTTTTGGACATGTACCTCCTCCTATCGCGGTGAAATGCCATATTCAACATTCTAAGCAGGTGAATTGGCGAGCGCAGTGCAAAACATTGCTTTCAGTTGCAGCCGATTTCCGCGTCGTCAGAATAAGTACCATTTATGCCTTAATTACCTTCTACGACACCCACGGATATAAATGGGGTGATGTTATTTTGAGCCAGCACCACACGAGTGTGGTCCATCACATTTTTTATTTTCACCGACCTTAGTTCCCAACAGCGTGACGGGGTATTTTTCTTATTGTCGTTCACTTAGCGACAAAAACTACGAAGTTGGCTTCGGCGTAGCTGGTAATTAGTGGCTATAGCTACAGTGGCTACCAACGTAGACAAAATTCCAACGCATGTAGGTATTTATCATTTATTCAGAGCCAATTTTAACTCTTTTTTTCAATTTTTGAAAGATAACGTTTACCGAAATACTGGTATGAATACAAACCAAGCCCTACTTTGCATTTTTAAATGGATTCTATTAAAAAACCGGCCCACACAGAGCGTAACGAAACAAAATGAGCCCTTCGCCCTTTTACCAACAAAACGTACAAAAGTATAAAATCATAAACCGACGAGGGTGTAGGGAGAAGCTAATTAATAATGTTATGCACCCTCTACCCCTGTCAGGGCAGGTGATAGTTCTCAGCGTGTAGGCGTATTTTTAATCAAAATGTAGAGTTTGAATGTTGAAATCAAAACAACGTAGAGCAACATACCGCAAAACGCATTTTTACTTTGACTATAAAAAGTGATTGAATTGATGAAAAATTACGTATTATGTTTGAAAGCAAGCAAAGCAAACAAGAACAAATAGCTGCCTACTGGTGTCGTAAGACTTGACTAAGGGATAAATTCATTCAGGGAATAGGCAACAGCATAATCTACGAATGCAGCATCTTGCACTACGTTCGCTCTTTACATAAGTGGAAGGCCCATGTCCAGTAGTGGACCGTTTTAGCTTTGAATGGTTTGAATGTATGTACGTTTTCTTGTGAGCCCATATGTAACTTTATTTGATGCGTTGTCATTTACGGAACTGCCTATTTGTTGAACAAAAGCTCAATAGGCCCAGTAAATGATAAGCCTCACTTACAGTAACAATGTGTTCCGATGGCAGCCATTTGTTGCGACAAATTACTCAATGCGTATAAATAAATCACGACAAAGAATAAATCGAATTCACCCAATTTTTCGCATGTACAGTTCAATATGGCAGAAAAATCAAGAACGGGAGTTTTTAAATTAAAAACAAAATATGTCGTATTTTCTTTTGGTAGCTCACAAAATGTGTGTGACTAAGCCACTATGAAGTCATGATACACCTTGCATTGCGCTCGCCAACCTGACTGCTGAGCGTGGTGTCACAAACTGGATAGACGGTGTGCGGTGCCTTTCTTACAATCGTTGACCAAAATGTGGTTGTTATTAACAGCAAATTATCCCAAACTACTTTAATGCAAGAAACTTTTACTTTCATGGTTGGTTTTGAAATCACTTGTGAAACTCAGCAGACCCAAAAGGTTAAACCACAAAATAGAGAGTTTACAGGGTCCTTCTATTTAGGGTTTTCGCGATCGTCTCAGAGTTGCTACTGTAAAAAATCTCAAAGTAAAAGAATATCAAAACAGCAAAATCTGATAACGTCTTAAGCTTTTGAGAAAAATTTACATCCACGAAATATACGTTCGGGACAACCATCTTGTTAATTACCTTGAGTACCCCTGAGATTTCAGTTATTTCCAGTTAAAGTCAGTAAGCGTCAAAATCATCGCTAGTACTTAGTGAGCCATCTGTAAAGGCGCCCCGCGTTCCGTTTCCCTAATTTGAGGTTAAATTCCGAAAAGGTGAAAATAATAACGTAGCGGCCGCCCTTACTAAGTTCGGACTTAGAACACGGCAGGTGCTATTTCGCACGGGGAGCTTTCTTCGATCGATAAGCTTTTGCTTTGTCACGCTACGTGAGTTGATTATGGCCGTAGACATGCAATAATGTTACTCGAAAGATGAGAATACATATTGGTTACTTTTTAAATAAGAAATGAGTAAGCGTAATCAAAGAAAGAGTAATACGCAGCCTCTTAAAGGATAACTGTATGGAGAACCAGTACCTTTCATGTTCTAAAACCATAAAACTTTTTTTGTCCCGCTCACAAATCCTGCGTTACAAGTAGAGGTATATAGTCTAGTAACTAACGTCAATAGCTGGTTATAACTATTCGGATTGACCCATGAAGCTGAAAATCAGCATGTAGGTACTTCTTGACCTCCTGAAAATAGGAAAATCTCATACAAGGACGGGACACTCCACTTTTGGGGCTTTTGGGCCCCCCGGGGGGCCAAAAGGGTAATTTTTAGGGCACAATAAGCTTCAAGTGAGATGTCACGCACGATACGAAATAAAAACTACCCTCCTAGTCAATTACTTGGAAAGGGGAACGTTATCCAATAATAATATACAAGAAATATTTTTAGCATTTATTCTTGATTCATCAAATCATCACATATGAAGTAAATTCAAGCAGACAAACGCAAACGCATACGCAGGAGACACGTCCTTAGCAAAAAAAGCAACTTTGCACTGTCCCATATGTTATTCACAGCAGTACTGCAAAAAATACTAGATATACTCCGTGTTTATTTGTGCACACCATTTTTCCAACAGCCATTCCAAAATGGGTACCAATAATATGTACGGATAGTCACTTGAATTATTCTCGCACAAAGGTATAGAACAGCGCTTATCTCCCATCTTCAACAAATAGAACACACATAGTTAAATTTTATTTTTAGTTTATAATATTGATTACGTCACGAATCAAAGCAAAAAAAATGGTTTGATCTAAGCTCCACATAGGATCTTAAACAAATATCGATAAGTAATGAGCAGCAATTGTAAATGAGCGGGGGGTGGTAAAAGGTTAAGGAGGGTGGTGCCCGGTGGGCTCCATGTCTAATTTTGATCAGGAGGTCAAAAAGTACCTACATGTCGATTTTCAGCTTCATGGGTCAATCCGAATAGCTGTGACGTTAGTTACTAGACTAATACCCGATTGGCCCGACGAAAATTTGGTTTTAAGTTTTTTGACTGAAAGTAATTTTAGTCCTACTAGTACTTCACCACGTACAATAGAAGTCGTTAAGCCGAGTCAGACTCTATTTGCAAATGCGATAGTCAGGTTAACCAGCAGCATAATTTAAAAATTGAATCTGTATGATTTACGGTTCGTCGACTCGGTGTCCCATACACACAGTAACTATATGACAGAAAAAGAAGCTAGCTATTGAATTTAAAGAAAAACAGACCTAGGGGTCTAAACTAAGCTCCCATTTACAAAGTCTTACCTCATACGACTGTCGATTGGAAGTATGTTATTATAACGATAGATAATATAGGAATAACCTTGTATGGAGTTTGCCTTCCAACATCCTGGCAGTTTGTTTTTATCCGACTATAATAACTATTTTACATTTCGAAAGGTATCGCGAAGTGATATAATTTTTGGAAATTAATTAGTTTTTGAAGTCAAATTAAGAATAAACTGCCTGGATATCGGATGGCAACCCATACAAGGTTACGTAAATGACGTCCTAAACATTATCTATCGTTATGGTATAGTTCTGATCGGTAGCCTTATGAGGTAAGACTTTGCCAATGGGAGCTTAGTCTAGTCAAAACTTACAAAATTTTAAATGTTACAAAATGTATGATGGACTTCAGTCAGTTGCATTTATGGTACCTATTCTGTTGTAAAAAATCACTATGAATACTGCGTACAGTACGCGAATGAGTTCATGACCATGTTGAGGAATGCGGTAGTGCTGTGACTAATTCATGTTGATGTCGATATCGAGAATTGTTGCCGAACAGTTCAGTTCAGACTACTCATAGTTATTAGTTAATGGGTTGTTTTTCCTACAATATTGAGTAGGTAGGGTATCGTTGAATAGGTCTTTATAAACTAAAAGCAGGTTTCTTTAAAACAAAGTACCTAACTAAAATGTATAATGTCTCGAGACATTTGCTTATTAAAGGGGCCTTTTTAGCCATAGTTTATTCGAACTGTAACTTCACTGTTTGTGAATAATATTAAGAAGTATTTATGGTTTCTACACAAAACACAACACAACGACAAAATATCGACAACTTTGTGACACACTTTTTCCCCATCACTCGACTGCGGGCGAATGCGGGTAGTTGGGTAACCGCGGGGCGCGCCGCCCCCGCGCGCCTCCTCATTCCCCGATGGCCAAGAACTCATTCGCGTACTGTACCTACAAATTACACAAATTAATTCTTTGGTAACCGGAAAGGTACAAAAATATGCCATTATCTTTCAACTTGTATAACATTTAAGTACTGACTGGACTTGTAATTATCGAAGACATGAAATGTGTGTGAAAATTGTAACACCCATTTGGCTCCCACGTTATGCTAAATTGTTTAATTATTCAAACATTTTTTTCCCAAACTAGCTTAATCGTTTTAAAAGTACCGGTTGTCCTTCAAATAGCAGTTGTAGTTATTGGAAATCTTATCGTAGCAAAATTAATGGATAGTTTACGTGCCTAGTGCCTGAACACAGTTCTTTAGTTTCACTTCGGCGAAACCGGCCTTGGATGTTTTAGGGTAATAAAATACTTAGCTGATTTAACACAAAACGCGCATTTCGTTCGGTATTCTTTGGATTGACTTCAAGTTTGTCAATTAAAAATTGACAACATATCACTTAATTGTAAGATTACACCCACTTTAGTTGGGACAAAGCCAGAACCTGATACATACATATAGGTATCACGCCTATACCTCTTGCGGGGTAGGCAAAGCGTAAACGGCTGAAAGATACGGCCATTTACACCACGTCTTATAAAGTTCAGATTAGATTTTTGTCAATAACAGATTAACAACATATCACTTTGTAAGATTAGAGCCACTTTAGTTGTGACAAAGCCAGAACCTGATACATACATATAGGTATCACGCCTATATCTCTTGCGGGGTAGGCAAAGCGTAAACGGCTGAAAGATACGGCCATTTACAACACGTCTTATAAAGTTCAGATTGGATTCATTTAGAAGACGAGAGTCATTTATTTATCACCATTGTTTTCAACCTTTCGCCTTAAATTGCAATACTCATCAACCCTTTAAATACCTTAGTTGCTTATTACGACACCCACGGCAAAGATATGGGGTGATGCTATTCTAAGCAGGCATAACATGGCAAAATAAAAAATAGTAAAATCCATGAAAAAGACGGCATTGGTTTTACGCTCCTTCTGTTTTGTATGATTATCTACTTTTGTACAGAATCTGTTTATTTACCTATATAATGCTTATAAGCCTACGCATTCAATTACCTTACGAAAGCACATACAGCTGAAGCCGTTAATCGTGTGAGCGCCTTGAATCGCTTGAAACTTCCAGCTGCAATTTCCTGCTAAAGGATATTGGCAATAACTCTAGATCCCCTCCCCTCCCCCCTCCTCTCTCCAGCCTCCTCCCGAATTCTGGCTCACTTGGTAAAGTTAAAATTGGAAAAGGATTATATTTACTTACTCATAGTCCAATTATGATAATTAAGTAGAAAGATTTTTTGTAATAAAAACCTCCAGAACCAAATTAAAAAAAACCGGCCAAGAGCGTGTCGGACACGCCCACAAATAGGGTTTCGTAGTCAACGTTTAAGTATCAGGTTTTTCAGCATTGCAAACTTAATTTTGTTGCTGGTTTGTTAGCAGCAGTATGATGACCAACCGCAAATAGAAAAACTCATTTTTTTCTGAAACCTTTAAGGGTACAATATCCGTTATAGTTTTCATTGTAAATTCAGATTGTAAGCTATATTCCATATTTATTTCAAATTTTTAGCGTTTATACTTTAGAAGTTACAGCTGGAACAAATTATGGGTCAAAAACGCCCTTTTTAAAAGCAAATATATCGTGACAGAAACATTTTAGTGACTTTGTTATAAAGAAACCTCACCTTAGTTTTAAAAGACCTATTCAACGATACCCTACTCAATATTACAGAAGAAAAAAAAAATTTTGCCCCCCTTTCACTTCTATGGGAGGGGGTCCAAAAAACATTTAAAATATTTTTTTCTTAACATTTCTATATTTGGGTCAACACAATCTATCTTCTCAGCAAATTTCATGTCGATAGCTCTAAAACTGACGAAGATATGAGGGCGCGGCATACAGACAGACAGACAGACAGACAGACATGACGAAACTATAAGGGTTTCTAGTAGACTACGAAACCCTAAAAACAACCTTAAACCTTTTGAGGAACCTACGAAGGGTACGGTAGCGGCAGATTGGGCGGAATAGTCATTAAAATTTATATAAACATCCCATAAAAATAAAAATAACGAGGTGATATCTCGTGCCGTGTGGTGCGGGCTTAGAATAGCATCGCCCCATATCTTCCCCGTAGGTGTCGTCAGAAGCGACTAAGGGGTTTAAGAGTTGATGTGTAGTGCAATTTTAGGCGTCATACGGTCACTATGGTGATACACAGTCTTCTGAATGACTCTCAAGCTTTTGTCAGACAGTGCAAATGGCCGTTTACACTTTGCCTACCCCATTAGGGATATAGGCGTGATATATGTATGTATGAATGTAAAATCTCTCTCCCACTCCCTTCTCACTTTGTCTACAAATCTAGACATCTCTCTCTCTTCACGGCTCATTTGGTGCTAAATGGCGCGGTCGGCAGCTTCCGGTCCGCGCTCATGACTTCCGGAACCATCCGGAACTGCATTTCCTTACAAGAACTTTAAAATATTATTGCAGTCGTAAAATTTGTAGTTACTGAGTAAATGTAGTACTCATTGAGATGTCCTTCTCATCTGTATAAATACATTAGTACACACATATATCACGCCTACATCCTTTGCGAGGTAGACTGAGCGTATCTAAGCAGGTATAAAAAACCACGACTTTCAAAAATTTTAGAGTCATTCACACCATTCAGAAGAATATGTGTCACCATAGGGACAGGTTGCCCTTAGTCGTTTCTTACGACGACACCCACGGGAAGATATGGGGTGATGCTATACTAAGCAATTTATTTAAATTTTAAAGATCCAATAAGATAATAGCGGATAGTATCCAATATTACCTGCTATTTCACTATTAGCCGTCTGAAATTGTTAATTTAACGACACCACATAAGTAGTCTTCATACAATAATTAAATGATACATTATACAAAAAAAAAACATGTCAACTTAGAACTAAACAAACTAAAACTACAAGTAATAAATACCTTCCAACGAGTCCCCGCGAGGCAGAGTACCCAAAATACTGGCAGCATTACCCCTTTGTATAGCTAAACTAATTTTCTGAGCCAGGTAGCTGCCAGATCTGGAATCACCCGATGCCTCACGGAGACGCGCTGCAAGATCGGCAATGAAACACCTGGCCTCAGTCCCCCACGGGCCCAGGGTCTCAACTGCAAAGGGCACGAAAACATAATTGTGAATCAAATCTTGATATTTACGACGCTTGAGTCCCTCTGCCGTTGCCGCCGCTGCCCCAGCACTTCGACACGTAGAGGGTAAATGAGTCGGAGCTAACGTGTCAACGCAGGTGGCATCCCAGATCAGACATTTACCCAGTTTCCACGGTATCAACGATAGTCCATCTGGTCGTTTGCCATCCGTGCGCAACAAACCGATTGGCTCTAAAACCGATGGGACACTGGTGGAAGATAAAGCCCTACGTATTATGTCATTTAGACTGGCGTGTCGAGACATTCGACCAGCACTTCTCTGACATGCCAAGCCATGGTGACCCAACTCATTCACGAGCTCCCCACAAACGCACTGATGCGGCTCAACAATCTTGACGCCCAAACGCAACCCGACTATGATTGATAGCGTACAGTTGTCCAGCAGGGTGCCCAAGTTTGCCGAAGGAAATGCTTGCAACCAGAACCCCGATTCTCTCTCAGACACGGCCAGAATTCTCGCACGATCCACAGAGTTCAAACAACCACTAATCAGGTTCTGCAAAACTTGCTTACAAAGCGGTTCATCCCATTGCCTCTGAACGTGTGGGGCGTCCGGCATATCAACAGGACATCTTCCCCGCCATACCTCTACCGCCTCGGCCAATCCCGAAATCCCCACGGAACCCAAAGATGAGTTAAGAACCTTACCGCAAAGGGGATTAGCGGAATGAGCCGAGGACAGAAATGCTGGCAGGGAGACCGATGTCGCTTTCCTGATACCTAAGCCACCAAAACGAATCGGAAGCGATGCTTGAATCCAGGCCGTATCATCAAGAGCAATATTTAAGATGGCACAGAGTGTTCTTTTAATGGTGTCATCAAGAACTACAAGCATGTCTTGGAATTTCCAAAGCTTTGTGCACCGAAGGGTGTAGGTGAATTTCGGGACAAACAGGCAAAAGCGCATAATAAAAAGTGCCATATGAGCATTGATCTTATATAAGCGATCCGAAGAAGCGTGAAAGCGGTCAATCTGTTCGTCAATATAAGACTGCAGAGACTCATCCAAAATGGGAGCCCCCAATAGGCGAAGTGATTCATTTGACTGGACTGTAATATTAGGCGCCAATGAATTGAACGTAGAAATAATCTGGTCTCTGGTCTTCGTATTAACAGAAGGCTGAACATATATTTCACATTTGCTGATTGAGCTCCAAACCAATCGAAGCAAAAGCATTAGTTAACGTACTCAAATCGTTAGCAACAGTTGAAGCTGAGCCACCCAAAGTCCCGTCATCAAGATACCACAAATTTAAACTTGAATCCAAATTGGAGATGATTGGGTGAATAGCCAAACTGAATATCGCTGGACCAAGAGGATCTCCTTGCTGGCAACCAGCAGCCGAGCTCAGTGCGTGATCTTTGTATAATAACTTTGTAGGTGCTCCATAACATTGCCATAGGTATGGATAAATAGATGGCACATGTTTTTTTACCGCGCTCAACAAAACGCCACGGTCGATAGTATTGAAGGCGTTCTTTACATCAACTTTAAGCAACACCTCCCCGCCATTTAGTTCCAAAAACTCTCTCGTCGCGTGAACTGCTGCTTCGCAACCACCCTTAATAGCGAAACCCAATTGCTTGGGTTCAAACTTGCTGCTGAAGAAATCGCGAACATTTTTGCAACAAATTTTTGAAGCCAAACGGCGGAAAGTGTTGCCGACCGCAATCGGCCTAATACCTCCATCCTTCTTATTCAAGGCGACCAGACTAGCACCATACAATAATTCTGTAAACTCCTGGTTTATCTTTCCAGACAACATCAAATTAACCAGAGACACTAAGCTGACCATAAGGGTTTTTCCAACGTCTCCCAACGAACACCCAATCAGATCTTTGAGGTGTTGTGGAGAGAGTCCATCTAACCCCGCCGCAGATCCATTCTTAAATGACAATAATGCACCTCGAATGTCATCCTCAGAAACAGCTGGAGTAGCGTCGGAACCTGTTGGCGGAGCTGGCAGCTGTGTCGTAGCCATAGGAGGTGGATGCTTGGAGAGCAACGCTCTCACAGTCTCTTCATTATCGGGAGCCAATACATCATTTGAAAAAAGTAGTTGTGCCGCACCTTTCAAATCCCCGTCATTAACCTTATTTTCAATTGATTTGAATACATTAGAATTATTGGGCCTTTTCGAAACTAAATCAAAATCATCCAAAGACGGGGGGGAGACACAATTCGCCTTCACCTTTTTCGTCAAAGATCCTGAATGGCCATCATTGTTTACGTGCAACGTACGGTACGTAAAAGTAAGTAAGTCTGTCCAACTAGCCCCATCATTTTTTGACACAACAGAGTCAATATACCTGAGACGCTAAGCACATTTTGTGATATTTCTTTCCTAGAATTATGAAACTTGGTACAGTTGTTCTTTAGGTGCTAGTGAGTAGATTAAGCCCGGTTGACAAAGGGTTCCGCACCTAAGGTGGGAGGGGAGGGGGAAGATTTCTTATTCCGAGTTTCGCTCTAAGCCATACAACTTATAAATTAATGCTATTATGGCAAGTGTGGCATCATTTTCGGGTGAATCATAGACGGGGTATTCATTTATGGAACAAAAACTCACGTTTTCTAAAGAAAAATTTGAAAAAATAACAAAAAATGTAAAACAAATATCCAAAAAAAATTGTTAGCCTTAATTTATACTCTATAATAATATAAAATTGATACAATAAAAAACCTGGCTATAATGCTACATTTATATAGATTATAAATATATATGATACATCAACACTTTGTTAATGGAAAGTAGGTGAAAAAAAAGCTTTTCGCTGGAAGTCTTGCTTTATGTTGCATCACAAGTCATTGTATTGACATAAGATTTGTATGACGATATGGATTCCTTTTCAGGTTATTATAACTGTAACTTTCAGTTATGAGCTGTGTATAAAATTATGGAATTAAAAATCAATTTTCTTATATCTTAACTAGCTGGTGCCCGCGAACTTCGTCTCGCCAAGGGATGCTTGTGTACCAACAGTCCCTCCAGAGCTGATAAAAGTTATCATCACTTATATATCACCGATGTTGATCAAGATATTTGTGCGCAACCATTCTAAAGATCAAAATACATCGCTAAGTTTTGTAGTGATAGATGCATGCACGACCTACGGCAGATGAAACGGATGTTACGCTACGTTTGAGCCTACCATCGGTTCACACTACAGGTAGAATGACTTCTTTGCACCGCCTCACATAAGGTGTGGTGTGGACTGCTCTCCAAATTTTTTTGCACCATGGTCTTCTGTTTGGGGTTGTCGAGTAGGTATGCGCAACCGGATTAACAATACAATTAGTACAACTCCATTTTAAAATACCGAAAAAAAGAAACAAAAAGTAATTACTTACTGCACTAACAAAAAAAGTAATGCTTAATTAATTTTCTTTAAATTGCCTTTAGTACCTACTTACTAACACTGCGAAATATGAATCACAAAAGAAGGTACTACACAGGTAGTCGTGACAATAATACTCACTAATTTAGCTCTACATATTTTAATCAATAAATAATACTTACTGCGTTTATATTTACATTATTAATGCACTAAGTATACAGTAATAAACTTAGTCTGGCAAGCGCTCACTAAAATCTCAGAAGAGACCAACTTGCTGTCTCTTGGACTGGAGCGTCATGAAGCTTTCCTGAGAAGAAAGGTCCTCTTGTTCCATGGGCTCACTGAAATCAAGGATGAAAGGTTAGCTGAGGTTATTGCAAAAGCAATAGGTGACAAAATTCAGCTGTCCGAAATTACCAGTTCCGATCTGCAAGCCTGCCAAAGGCTAGGTTTCTCTACATCGAAGACGCGTCCAGTACTCGTTAGGTTCTACATACTCTTTGAGCTTGTATTATTTAATTTCAGCGACGCAGATTTTTTCTTTCTTTCCCATAATCAATTCATTACACCCTAAAAAAGTTCCGTTCGCTTGATAAACAGTAAAGACTCATATACGAAGCATCATTTCTTCACATACATTCACACAACATACACATCATAACATTGGCCTCATACGTCTGTGTTAGACGATTTATTCAGTGTCTGAGGCAAGATTTTTCATGGGTGTATAAGCCGATGCGGGAGCGGCATGGCTTTTTGCACGCTCTTTACAGACACTGCGTTGCCTGGGACGCAATAATGGAAAACGCAGGGCTGCCCAGGACCTGCGCCACCCTCTCGGCCTTCCTGGCTGACTCCACAGGAGCGACGGGTCGATACGTGCGGAGCCAGATCAGCTGCAGGAGTCTACCACGCGATTTATTACCAGTCACTCGTGGAGTCGTTTTGGTATGGAGTTTTCCATCTCCAGGACCCTGATCAGCTTGGGTCGGATTTATCCCTCGGTCGCCTCTTACGACTTCCATAGAAAGAGAGGGGGTGGTGCTATTCTACTCTGCCGGCACCACACGGCTAAAAACATACACAATACTTAAGCAACAAAATAGTAAGTTTCTTTACATTAGCTTACCCATGATATTTATGTTCATTTAATATGTTAAACTCTGTTATTGGCTATTGAAGTTTTAAAGGTGTATTTGTAATATGTGCCAAGTATGTGCTGTTAAGTTTATGAAATAAATAAATTAAATTAAATTATTTATTTATTATTATTATGGACTTCTACCCATCTAGGTAATTCTGGCAATGAATGTCAAAACTGATGTCTTTACGGTTTGTCAAAATCAAACAAAGACAATAAAAAATTGAGGTTTTAAGAAGAGGTTTCTACTTTTTGACAGCCAATGGACTGGGGTAGATGATGCTCACAGTATATTTTAATCGTAGTTCACGTAGGAATAAGCGTTTTTCCCGCAGTAAAAAGTATCCTAGGTGTTGACCAGGGCCAGTAGCTACACACCACAAAAACACCACCATACATCCTCCAAAAGCGTAGGTGATGGAGGGTCGCAGCAGGGCGGTGAATTCGTACCGGGTTGAGATATTTTAAAATATTTGTAGCGATAAAGATGTCAGTAATCAGTATACAGCAATATACAGGGTGTAATTGGTGGTAAACCAAAACAATGATTCCGACCTTCAAAAATGTATTTTGTATGGGGAGTAAAAAAAAACTCGTATACCACCATAATATGATCCATGGGGAAAGTTGTTCAGTTTCATGTTCTGAGCACGCCTGCAAAGTTTTCGTTACACCGTCCCTTACACCCCGTATAAACAGGAAATAGTGTAAGAATCGTCGTGAAAATCTTAAATGAAAACGATGACATAGAGCAAGACACACCATCCAACGAATCGATTTTTTTCATCTTTTTATTGACAAAATGTTAATGTATTGTATATATTTATAATCTATATAAATGTAGCATTATAGCCAGATTTTTTAATGTTTCAATTTTATATTATTATAGAGTATAATTAACGCAAAAACTTTTAGTATTTTTTTTTACATCTTTTGTTATTTTTTCTATTTTTTCTTTAGAAAACGTGAGTTTTTTGTTCCATTAATGAATACCCAGTCTATGATTTATCCAAAATTGATACCGCACTTGCCATAATAGCATTAATTTATGAGTTGTATGGCTTAGAGCGAAACTCGGGACAAAAAACTTCCCCCCCCCTCCCCTTAGGTGCGGAACCCTTTGTCAACCGGGCTTAATCTACTCACTAGCACCTAAAGAACAACTGTACCAAGTTTCATAATTCTAGGAAAGAAATATGACAGATTGATATTTTATGGGCTTAGCGTCCCAGGTAATACACTTGGAAAGAGCTGAAGCTACCGCAAATCTTGCGCCTCTTGGGATTCTTTTTACAACCGAAATATTATTTTTCAAATAACCCAGGCGCTGCCAGAGGGGCAGGACGGATGAGTCATTCTGTAGGCTCGTAATATCAGAGTCTCAGTAGTCTTTGAGTGCCCTCCGAAACATGAATAACCGTTTAAGACAGTCGTTTACACTCTGCTTACCCTGCAAGGGCTAAATGCGTGATATATGTATTGTAAAAATGAAAATATTTTCTCTATCTAATCCGCCTAGAATACTTTTCACACGATCACCGAAAAGCGCGGCAACAACCGACGCCGTCTCACTGACAGATCTGACTCTATCCAAAGACAAGAATCTATAGTCGCCTGTGATTGGCCGGCTGCAGCCATTTTAAACTTCTAGATTCTATGGTTCATTTCTGCTACACTAGCGCCATGGCTTCTTGTTAGTTCTTAGCTTCCTAATTTTGTGGTAAGATGGCGCTAGCAGTATTTTATTTCTAACAGTATGTATGAAAGTGTAGAATAGTAATTTTTGAAAAGTGATAACTGATAAGGTAACGTATCGTAATACAATGTTCGTTTGTTACAGCATGGGGCGAAACACTAATGTCTCTGCCCAAGCGCTGGCTCAGCACGCAGGGCGAAGGCGAAGACGAAGACTTTCAGGTTTGTACACCAGCCTTAAGGTGGGCTTAAAAACCAAGCGACAGCGACAACGACGCGCGTCGTTGCCGCTGTCAAATGACTGGTTTGTATGGGTTTGTATGGGGAACCAGAAAAACCGAGCGACGGCGTCGTTGCGGCGCGCCACGACGCCGTTACGTTGACAGCGCGCTGAGAAGCTTAGAGTTTGTATGGGATGCGGTCGGGTTTTTCTACAAGACCGCAGCGACAACGACGCCGTCAAAATTTGACGGCGACAACGACGCGCGTCGTTGTCGCGTCGCTTGGTTTTTAAGCCTATCTTAACGATCACCATCATCATCAGTTCACATTTTTCAGGGTATAAGTCTCTTCTCTAATGCATAAGGCGAAAATGGTCTGTGCCAGTTTCATCTACATAGGGTAAAATTTTACTAGTGACCGATAGCGAAAACTCAGAACCGGCTAGTGATAAGGAACAATTTTTCCCAAGGAACATAGGTCGAAATACGAAAAAAAAGTTTTCGCTATCGGTCACTAGTAAAATTTCACACTATACAGGGAGTAACAGAAAGGGTATAACAAGCCGAAAGGAGGTCAAGGTACTCATGAAACTGAACAACTTTCCCCATGGAACATGGGTCGAAATATGAAGAAAAAATTTGGTCCTCCCATACAAAATCGCCGATGAGCTAATTGATTTACTATGGGAGGTCCAAATTTTTTTTCCTTTCGGCTTGTTATACCCTTTCCGTTACTCCCGGTATATTTTAGATCCCGGCGATTTGACAATATCATGGAGGGGTATTCTGGCCAAATAGATACAACAAAAGTACTGCATAACCTTCATTTCGATCTTTTGACCCACTTACAATAATACAATTAACTAAACGACATCGTTCTTTATACCAAACTGACCATCAACCCTCCTTGCTTGCAAATTTCCCTGTCCACCTAAATCTCGACACTGTTACCAGTCTTTTAAGGTATTTCTAATGCTACATAAGGCTTGACAAACTCTATACGAGTACCTACGAGTCGCCTATTTTGACGCATGACCGGCTGTCGAAAGCTCTACTATAATAACCTCACACAGACTTAGGCCCGAGATAACTTTCTTTAAGAGTTTATCGTCTAAAAGAAATCGTAGACTCTCACAACCTTTGCATCAACGATTATCTTTTTAGGTAATACTCATAAGACAGCGATTAAAACCAGTTCTCTTCCACAGAACATCCAGTTGCCAAAGCTGCCGGTGCCAGACCTCCAGGCCACCATGGACTCCTACCTGGACTTCGCATCAGTCATCGTCGGCGCTCAACAGCTGGAGACCACCAAGGCGCTGGTCTCCAGCTTCTCCGAAGAGCTGGGGCCGAGGCTGCAGGAGGTTCTGCTGGACCGGCAGAAGGAAATGGATAACTGGGTAAGCAGTAGACCGAATATAGGCAACAAAATTTAAAAGTTCCTTCATCGGTAAATACTATATTATTCTGGATAAACATAGGCCTTATACCATGAAAAACGCCTTACACTCAAGGAAATGAAAGGCATGTGAAACCGCTAAGCAGACCGCTAATAGTAGCAGTAAGTAATAATTTCGTTCATTCCTTATCAGGTTTGCGATCTAAACCCAAAACAATGTTTCTAATCGCAGCATTGTTCAATAGCGTACACTCGCAGTCGAACCGTTGCCGAATTACCATAATGACCAAATATAAACTATTTGTGATAAAATGACAAATATTTTACTTTATTTTTGTCTCGGACTTGCTCTCGTCTCGGCAGAAAACAGTGTTTCAGTAAAAGAAGAACAAAGTACCAGTACAGACAGTGCAGTTTTAATGAAAATTTTAAAAGCAGTTGATGCAGTCATTGACGATGAACATTTGTTAGAAGTGACTCTCAAATTGTTAAAGGGCATCTGTGCGTGCATGCATGAAACTTTACGACAGCAAGAAGAAAACCTAAATGTGATAGAAGCGGCAACAACGAATCAATTTAATGAAAACAAGAACACAAGTTGGAAAGAAGTCGAATTGTATACGAGGATATACAAAAACACTTGTTTTAATTTTCAGTATTATCTTACCAGTAAAATAAAACGTCCATTTAATGTTAAAACCGAACATGTCGATGTGTCCAATTGTGGAAAAAACTTTAAAATGACGACAGAAAATGTTATAAAAATGAGCACAGGCGCTTACCCAATTCTAGAAGAACAAGCAAAACTACATTTAGAAAATATTTTGCACAAGACTCTAATAGAGACAAAAAAGCTACACAAGTATAACATACAAAAGCACAAACTATTTTCAATGCCAGTTGTGGATGATCCATCAAAACATAGTTTGATTGTTATTGTCACCTTACGACCAAATCAAAACAGGGACTCTTTTAATAGTTCGGGGCAAATAGATGAAGATGAACTGAATAACGCACTTCGATCCAACTCTTCAATAGACATTGACATTTTTGATGCTTATTACGATCCTATTCAGAACATCGATGAAAAAGAACATCCACGTATATCAGATTGTATGGTCAGTTCCGTGTACGCATTTTTAACAGAAAGTGAAAAAAATAATAACACAAAAATATTTAAGCTTATTCAAAGAAATAAACAAATTAAAATATATGTTGAAGTGATAGTAGAAAATATTTACAAAGATTATAGCACACTTTGTTGTTTTAACGAAACTGTTATCACTTATTGTCAAGAAAATGCCACCTCTACTGTTAATTTAACTCAAAAGGATCATTCACATAAAGACAACAAGAGTACAAAGGATGTGGATAGCAGTATACAAATGGTGAAATTTAGAGAATCAATTTCAAAAATAATGAATTTTGTGAAAGGACTTGACAAAAGTCTTGATGCAGATAACAAAACAGATAAAATTCAGCATTCGACACAAAAGCCTCAAGAGTACCTATCATTTTTGGACAATGATAAGGTTATTTATCATAACACAAAACTCGATGAAATCACCAAAAAGCCCCAAAAGCTATTCCAATACTTTAGCGATGAGTTAATGCCATTACAAGAAAGTTTTTCGAATAAAGCTCATAAAAATGAAGCTCAAAATTTAAAAAACTACAAGTCAAGTTATCATACCAAGGAAGAAAAAGACATAGAAACCTCAACTTATAAAATGGAACAAGAAGATGTTTTCAAATTATTCTCTACAGATACAACAGTCACTTATCAAAATCTGGAAGCAGTTGATGAAATAGATAAAATTCATCTTTTGACACAAAAGCCTCAAGAGTACAAATCATTTTTGGACAGTGATAAGTTATCTTATCGTAGCACAAAACTTGATGAAATCACCAAAAAGCCCAAAAAGCTTTTCCAATACTTTAGCGACGAGTTAATGCCATTTCAAGAAAGTTTTTCAAACATAACTCAAACCTTAGAAAACTACAACCCGAGTTATCACACCGAAACAGAAAAAAACATAGAAGCATCAACTTATAAAAAGGAACAGGAGGATGTTTTCAAATTACACTCTTTAGACAATACAGCCACTTCTCAAAATCTAGAAGTAGAAAATGAAACCGATAAAATTCAGCTTTCCACACAAAAGCCTGAAGACAGTTATAAATCTCGTGATACAAAAAATGATGACATTGCCAAAAAGCCTAAAAAACTATTCCAATACTTTAGCGACGAGTTAATGCCATTAGCAGAAGGCTTATCAAACAAAGCTCATACGAACAAAACTCAAATATCAGGCAATTACAAAGCTATTCAAATCAATGATGAAAACACTATAGAAACGTCTCATAATAAAAGTGATCAAGATGATGTTTTTGAATTACATGCTTCAAGCAATATAGTCACTTCTCGCAGTATTTCTACAGAACCAATATCACACGCTACGATTTATAGTAAAAAGACTGGTATTGCAGTAGAAAAAACTAATAACAATGACTTGTTTGATTCTTCTCTGAATATTACGGAAGACAGAAACAAGGATAAAAGCAATGAAATATTAACGAGTGAAAAAGATGAAAAAATCTATGAACATATGACGACAGAATACAATAAAAATAAAGACCTTTATGTTTCACTATTACCAGAATATAAACCAGAAATGTACATATCTGAGGAACACCAACTACATTCGTTTGAAATAGGCACTGAAGAACGTGAAACTAAACTAACACAAATAAAGCCTTTTCAATCAACAAGTGAAAGAAATTCATTATTGACTCATACTGAAGATCAAGGTACAATAATTAAATCAGCTTATACAGTTCATTGCAGTGATAAATCGTATTCTGCAAACGTAGCAAAAGAAATTTTCGGCGAAAAGCAAAAAGAAGAAACAAGTACAATCCCCGAAAAAATATTAAGCCCTACAACAAAGGCAGCTCAAATTATTACTATTTCTAATACTTCTGAAATAACATTACATGCAAAAAGTTTTCCTACTGATTTGAAAAAAAATAACCTTGATGAAAATAGCATTCTCAATTACATGAGTAATACCCCTAAAATTATGCATTCTATGGCGACAACAATTACAACCTTCAAACCATTCCTACAACCCAAAGCACCTCTTGAAGCACTGAATGTTACATCGGAACATACTTTAACTCAGCAGAATGAAACGGCACCTGAAATGTTCCTATCAGATGCTTCGATTAGGGAAACTAATAAAGTGACAAAAGTAATGGTTCACGTGAATGCATCAAGTATCATTAATCACACGTCAATTGAATTAGATCCACCTCGTGAAATCGCTACAGAGCCAGTAACACAAATAAGTAAGCTGTTTAGATATGATACTGAAGAATTAAAACCCTTCTTAGGTGCAGCAAATCTACCAGCGTCAAACTTATTACAATTTGATAATATTTTACTAACTACTGGCAAGCCACAGAGGATGCCTAATGATTCAGGAAACGAATCCACGGTAGATAGTTCTGTAACACTAAAAACAGCTACCAACCAACGCGAAGAAACTGACATCAATTTCTCGACAAATCCGCAGAATGCAACGAAAACAAAAATGTTTTCATCAGATGTTCCGATTTCAGAAGCTAGTAAAGTGACTAATAGTGTTCCAGTGAAAACATCAGAAAACGTTACTCACATGTCGACCGAATCAAATACATCTAGTGAAATTACTATAGAGCAAGTACCACAAATAAATAAACCGTATAGTTATAATAGTCAAGAAATACGACCCTTCTTAGGCATAGTGCATCTACCCGAATCGCATACAAACTTATTACAATCTGACAATATCATATTAACCACAGCAGAACCACAGTGGATGCCTAACGATTTAAACAATGAATCCATAAAATCTGGTTCTGTAACACAAAAAATTGCTACCAACCAAGACAAAGATAGTACAGTTAATCATACGAGAATTGTCTATGAAGCAGAAATATCAAATTCAATGGAAATAAAAGCATCCGACTCAAATAAATCTCGCGGAATCATTACAGTGCCAGTAACGCAAGTACTTATACCTGACAGTATTATACTAACAACTGATGAACCACATTCGATTCCTAATGCCCCTGATCAACTGACTGAAGAAAATGTTCAAGGGAACACATCAGAAACTGTTCAAATAAATTTTACATCCACCGAATCAAATCCATCTAGCGAAATCATTTCAGATCAAGACAAAGAAGTTACACAAATAAGTAACATGTTTAGTTATGATAGTAGAGAATTAAAACCATCGAATGCAAACTCATTGCAAACTAATAATATCATGATTATGTTGAAAACTGGTGAAATACAATGGATTCGTAACGATTTAGATACTGGATCCACATTACCTGATTCAATTACGCAAAAAACAACTTTAAGCCAAGTCGGAAAAACTTATATTGATGTTTCGACAATTTCGGAGAAGGCAACAGTACTAGAAAACTTTTCATCAGGTGTTTCAATCACAGAAAAAGTGACTGACAAAATTGTTCAAGAGAACACATCAGAATCTGTTCAAGCTAATCATAGTGTCTCCCAATTCAATATATCTAGTGAAATAATTACAGAGAAAAATAAACAAGCAACAAAAATGAGTAAGCTATTTAGTTATGATAGTGAAGAATTAAAACCCTTCTTAGGTGTTCTGCAACCACCATCACCAAATATACAATCTAAAAATATTATAGAAACAAAAAATGAACCAAAGTGGCTACCTAAAGATTTGATCAATGAATTCACAATACCTGGTTCTTTAATACAAAGAACAACTACCAACCAAGTCGAAGAAACTAATATTGAACATTTGACAACTCCGCAGAATGTGAAGGAACCTCAAATGTTCTCTACTGATGTTTCGATCGCAGAAGCTAATAAAGTGATGAAAGAAATTGAGCAAGAGAACATTTTGAAAACTGCTCATGCAATTAACACGTTCACGGAATTAACTAAAACTAGTGAAATCCCTACAGAGCAAAATGAACAAGTAACACAAAAAAATAAACTGTTGAGTTATGACAGTGAAGAAATACGACCCTGCTTAGGCAGAGTACAGCTACCAGCGTCGAACACAAACTTATTGCAATCTGACAGTATTGTTTTAACTACTGAGAAACCAAATTGGATACCTGGCGATTTAGACAATGAATGTACAATACCTATTTCTATTCAACAAAAACCAACTTCCAACCAAGGCAAAAAAACTAAGATTGATCTTTCGACAGAAAATCCGGATAATGCAACAGAACCAAAAATCTTCTCAACAGATTTTTCAATCACAGAAGCTAGTAAAGTGACTGTAGAAAATATTGAAGTGAACACATCAGAATACATTAATCACACGTCCCCTCTGTCAGAAACATTTGACAATAATATATTAACTACAACAGAACAACAGCGGTTGCCTAACGATTTAGAAAATAAATCCACAACATCTGGTTCAATTACACAAAAAACAACTACCAACCATGTCAAAGAAACTAATTATAAACATCCGATGACATTGTACAATGCCATGGAATCCGAAATGTTCTCATCAGATGTACCAATCACTGAAGCTAAGAAAATGACTAAAGAAATTGCTCAAGATTACACAACAGGAACTGTGCAAGCAAATCACACTACAGTGCGAGAAGAACAAGTAACACAAACAAGTAAACTGTTTAATTATGATAGTGAAAAATTAAAACCTTTCTTAGGCTTAGCAGATCCACTAGCACCAGATACAAATGTACTGAAATCTGACAATCTTATATTAACTACCGCTGAGCAGCAGTGGATGCCTAACGATTTAGGTAATGAATCCACAATACCTGGTTTTGTAAAACAAAAAAGTACTACAAACCAAGTAGATGAAACTGATACTGATCTTTCGACTATTTCAAAAATTTCAACAGGACCAATGAATTTCTCGTCAGATGTTTCAATCAAAGAAGCTAGTAAAGTGACTGAAGAAAATATTGAAGTGGACACATCAGAATACTTTAGTCAAACGTCCACTCTGTCAAAAACATCTGGTAAAATCACTACAGAGGAACAGGTTACACAAAAAAGTCATCTGTTTAATTATGATAGTGAAGAAATACGACCCCTCTTAGGCGTAGCACATCTACCTGCATCAAATACAAACTTATTACAATCCGATAATAATATATTAACTACAACAGAACAACAGTGGTTGCCTTATGATTTAGAAAATGATTCCACAACATCCATTTCTTTTACACAAAAATCAACTATCAACCAAGTGGATAAAAATGCAACGGAGCCTGAAATGAAATGTACATCAGATGTACCAATTACTGAAGCTATTAAAATGACTGAAGAAATCACTCAAGAGAACATATCAGGCACTGTGCATGCAAAACACACGTTCACCGAATTAAATATATCAGTTGGAATCACTACATTGCAAGATAAAAAAGTAACACAAATAAGTAAACTGTTCAGATATGATAGTGAAGAGTTAAAACCTTTTAAAGGCATAGCAGATCTACCAGCATCTAATAAAAATGTACTGAAATCTGACAATCTTAAATTAACAAATGATGAGCAGCAGTGGATGCCTAACCGATTAGGCAATGAATCCACAATACTTAGCGCTGTACAACAAAAAACAATTACAAACCAAGTAGAAGAAACTATAACTGATCTTTCGACCATTCTGAAGAATGCAACAGGACCAGAAAACTTCTCGTCAGATGTTCCAATAACAGAAACTAGTAAAGGGGCTAAAGAAAATATTGAAGTTTACACATCAGAGTACGTTAATCACACGTCAAATCTGTCAAAAACATCTGGTGAAATCACTACAGAGCAAGATGAACCAGTAACACAAAAAAGTAAACTGTTTAGTTATGATAGGGAAGAAATACGACCCCTCTTAGGCGTAACACATCTACCTGCAGCAAATACTAACTTATTACAACCTGACAATAATATATTAATTACAACAGATCAACAGTGGTTGCCTTACGATTTAGAAAATGAATCCACAACATCTGGTTCTTTAACACAAAAAACGTCTACCAACCAAGTCGAAAAATCTAATGCAACTGAGCCTAAAATGTTGTTATCAGATAATCCACTCAATGAAGCTGATAAAATGACTGAAGAAATTGAAACAGAGAACACATCAGAAACTGTTCAAGCAAATCACATGTTCACCGAATTAAATATATCTAATATAACCACTACGGTGCAAGATGAAGAAGTAACACAAATAAGTAAACTATTCAGTTATGACAGTCACGAATTAAAACCTTTATTAGATATAGAAAATCTACCAGCATCTAATTTTAACGTATTGCAATCTGACAAACTTATATTAACTACTGATGAGCAGCAATGGCTGCCTAACGATTTAGAAAATGAATCCACAATACCTAGTTTTCTGAAACAAAAAACAACTACCAACCAAGTAGAAGACACTGATACTGATCTTTCGGCCATTCTGAAGAATGCAACAGAACCAGAGAGCTTCTCGTCAGTTATTTCAATCTCTCAAGATAATAAAGTGATTGAAAAAATTGTTGAAGTGAACACATCAGTAACACATCTACCAGCAGCAAATACTAACTTATTAAAACCTGACAATAATATATTAACAACAAAAGAACAACAGTGGTTGCCTTACAATTTGGAGAATGAATCCACAAGATTCGTTTCATTTGCACAAAAAACGGCTACCAATCAAGTCGAAAATACTAATAAAAAACATCCAACAACTTTGTACAATGAAACGGAGCCTGAAATGTTATCATCACTTGATCCTATCACTGAAGCTAACAGAATTACTGAAGAAATTACTCAAGGTGATACATCAGGAACTGTGCAAGCAAATCTCAGATTTACCGAATTAAATATATCTAATGTAATTTCTACAGTGCAAGATGAAGAAGTAGTAACAGAAGTTAGTAAACTGTTCAGATATGATAGAGAAGATTTAAAACCTTTTTTAGGCATAGCAGATCTACCAGCATCTTATACAAACCTACTGCAATCTGACAATCTTATATTGACTACTGATAAGCATAAAAAGATCACAAACAATTTAGACAATGACTCCACAATGCCTAGTTTTGTGAAACAAAAAGCAACTACCAACCAAGTAGAAGAATCTAATACTGATCTTTCGACCATTCTGAAGAATGCAACAGGACCAGAAAACTTCTCGTCAGATGATCCAATCACAGAAGCCAGTAAAGTAGCTGAAAAAAATATTGAAGTAAACACATCGGAATACGTTGGCCACACGTTAAAAACATCTGGTGAAATCACTACAGAACAAAATGAACAAGTAACACAAAAATATAAAATGATTAGTTATGATAGTGATGAAATACGTCCCCTCTTAGGCGTACCACATCTACCAGCATCAAATACAAACTTATTACAATCTGACAATAACATATTAACCATAACAGAACAACAGTGGTTACCTTACGATTTAGAAAATGAATCCACAACATTTGGTTCATTTACACAAAAAACATTTCCCAATCAAGTCGAAAAAGATAATAATAAACAGCCGACAACTTCGTACAACGCAACGGAGCCTGAAATGTTGTCATCAGATGTTTCAAACACTAAAGCCAATAAAATTACCGAAGAAATTACTCAAGAGAACACATCAGGAACTGTGCAAGCAAATCATACGTTCCCCGAATCAAATATATCTAATGTAATCACTACAGTGCAAGATGAAGAATTAACTCAAATAAGTAAACTGTTCAGTTATGATAGCAAAGAATTAAAACCTTTCTTACGCATTGTAGATTTACCAGCATCTAATACAAACACACTACAATCTGATAAACTTATCTTAACTACAACAGAACAACAGTGGTTACCTTATGATTTAGAAAATGAATCCGCAACTTTCGGCTCTTTTACACAAAAAACAACAACCAACCAAGTCGACAAAACTAATAATAAACATACAATAGCTATGTACAATGCAACGGAGCCCGAAATATTCTCATCAGATGTTCCAATCACTGTATCTTATAAAATTACTGATGAAATTACTCAAAAGAACACAACAGGAACTATGCAAGCAAGTCACACGTTCACTGAATTAAATATATCTAATGCTTTCACTACACTGCAAGATGAACAAGTAACACAAATAAGTAAACTGTTCAGTTATGATAGTGAGGAATTAAGACCTTTCTTAGACATAGTAGATCTACCAGCATCTAATACAAACGAACTGCAAGCTGATAATCTTATATTAACTACTGATGAGCAGCAGTGGATGCCTAACAAATTAGGCAATGAATCCACAATAGGTAATTCTGCAAAACAAAAAACAACTATTAACCAAGTAGAAGAAACTGATCTTTCAACCATTCCAAAGAATGCCACCGGACCAGAGTCAGATGTTTCGATCTCTGAAGCTAATAAACTGACTGAAGAAATCGTTGAAGTGAACGCATCAAAATACGTTAATCACACGTCCGCCAAGTCAAATTCTTCTAGTGAAATTACTACAGAGCCAGAAAAACAAGTAGCAAAAATAATTAAATTGTTTAGTCATGACAGTGAAGAAATAAAATCATTCTTAGACATAGCAAATCTACCAGCATCAAATTTGCAACCCAAAAATATTATTCTAACTAGTAATGAACCACATTGGATGCTTAACGGCGAAGGCAATGAATCCACGGTACCTAGTTCTGTTCAAGTAAAAGCTACCAACCAAGAAGAAGAAATTAATATAGAGCATACTACAGAAAAAAGATCTAATTCAACAATAATAAAAGCACCTAATTTAAATACATCTATTGAAATCACTACCGAGCAAGATACTCAAGGTGCACAAATAAGTAAACTGTTTATTTACGATAGTGAAAATATACGACCCCTCTCGGGCGTGGTACATCTTCCCTCATTAGTCACAAACTTATTACAATCGGACGATATGATATTAACTGCTGATGAACCAAAATGGATATCAGACAATTCAGAGAATGAATTGACAATATCTGGTTCTGTAGCACAAAAAACAACTACGAACCAAGTCGAAAAAATCAATATTAAACTTTCGACAATATCGTATAATACAACAGAGCCTGAGATAATCTCAACAGATTTTCCAATCACAGAAGCTAATACAATGACTACAAAAATTGTTCAAGAAAATCCAAGAGAAACTGTTCAAGCAATTAACACGTTCACCGAAATAAATACATCTAGTTTAATCACAACAGTTCAAGACGAACCCGCAACACAAATTAGTAAAATGTTCAGTGATGATAGCGAAGAATTGAAACGCTTCTTAGACGTAGCACATTTACCAGCTTCGAATACAAATGTAACCACTGGTCAACCACAAGAAATGCCTAGCGATTTAGACAATGAATCTAAAATATCTAGTTCAGCAACACAAATAACACTAACGAACCAATCAGAAGAAACTGATACAGCTTATTCATCAATTGTGTATCAAGCAGAAATATCAAATTCAACAGCGCCTAACTATGAATCTGCAGAACTAATTTCAGGAACAAGCTCAATTCAGCAATTTACAAAGGATTCTACGAAGCAACTATATTTTAATTATATTTCTAGCACAACAGCAGAATCTTTACTTACTACCAAAACACCTACCATATTGAGAAAAGATAAAATTGATTTGGATAAAACGTTAATTGTTGAAAGTAAAGAAAAAAATGCAACACACCAGCTGACACATTCGAACTTTGATTTATTACAAGCACCGACTGATAGTTCAATAGATGAATTCGAAGAAAATGTAGCAAATAAACTAGATTATATTCCTGATAGCACAGCGGAATCTTTACTTACTATCGAGACAACCGCAATACCCGGGGAAGATAAAAAATATTTAGATAACTTATCAGTTGTTGAAAGTAAGGGAGAAAATGCAACAGATCAGCCAACACGTTCAACCAAAGATTTACTACTATTATCAGAAGATAGTTCAATCGGGCAACTCGTGAAAAAGGCATCATCTCAACTAAATAACGTTACTGACAACACACAGGAATCTCTATCTACTATTGAGACGTCTACAATACCATGGCAAGCTAAAACTAATTTAGATAGCCCAACACTTGCAGAAAATAAAACAGTCAAGCCAACACAAGATTTACTACTCGTACCAGAAGACAGTTCGATAGATCAGTTTGTATCAAATCAACAAGATATGCATAGTACAATGACAAAATCTTTGCTTACTATCGAAACCTTCACAATATCCGGGAAAGATAAAAATGGTATAGATAACTCATCAGTCGTTGAAAGTCAGGGAGAAAGTTTAAAAGACCAGCCAATGGATTCAACACAAGATTTACTACTAGTATCAGAAGACCATTCAATAGATCAATTTAAAGAAAATGCAGCAAGTCAAATAGATGTACCTGGGAAAATAATGGAGTATTTGCATACTACTAAAACGTCTTTAATATTCGAGCAAGATAAAATTGATTCAGATAACACAACAATTTTTAAAAATACGGAAAATTATCCAATAGAACAGCTTCCAAAATCAACTCAAGGTTTACTACTTATTTCAGAAACAAGTTTAAATGATAAATTTTCAGAACTTTCTACTAAGCAACTTATTAATAATTCTCACACAACAGCAGTATACATGCCTACTATCAAAACATCTACAACATCTTGGCATGATAAAATGGATTCAAATAACTCAAGTTTTGCTGAAAGTAATGAAGATATAACAACACAAGATTTGTTACTAGTATCAGAAGACAGTTTTATAGGTCAATTCGTAGAAAAGGCATCAAATCGACTAGATGATGTTTCTGCTAGTACAGGGGAAACTTTGCATGTTTTTGAGACCTCAAGATCACCCTGGCAAGATAAAAATGATGTAGATAGCTCAACACTTCAAACAATAAATCACACAACAAACCAGTCATCAAATTCAATACTAGATTTACTACCAACATCAGAAGATAGTTCAATGGATGAGTTTATAGAAAAGGCAGCAAATCAATTAGATAGTATTCCTGGTAACTCAATGGTATCTATGCCTACTTTGATGACGTCTTATATATCGTCACATGAAAGAAATGATTTGAGTAACTTACTATTTTCTGAAAGTAACAAACAAAATACAACAGTTCATTCAACACATTTTACACTTGATTTACTACAAGCATCGCCAGATAGTTCAATAGATCAATTTATAGAGAAAGACATAAATCAACTAGATGATATACCCAGTAAAACAGCAGAAACTTTGATTACTATCGAAACTTCCAAAATAGCCGGGCCGGATAAAAACGAGTCAGATAAATTCTCAGATGTGGAGATTTCAGAAAACCATTTAGATAAATTTTTAGAAAACGCAGCAAATCATCTTGATAATGTGTCCAGTAACACAGCAGCTCTGCTTGTAATTGAGACGTCTTCTACGTCCTGGCAAAATAAAAGTGATGTTGATAGCTCAACACTTGCTGAAAGTAAAAAAGGAAATACAATATATTATCCTCCAACACATTCACTTCAAGATTTACATCAAGCATCAGAAGATAGTTTAAAAAATAAATTAGGAGAAAAAGCAGCAAATCATCTAGATAACATTCCTGGTAGCACAACGGAATCACTGCCTGATTTTATGACGTCTATTACTTCTAGCCACAATAAAACGAATTTAGGTAGCTTAACACTTGCTGAAAGTGTAGAAGAAACTTTGACAAATCAGCTGGTAAAGTCTACAGAGAATGCACTACTTATTTCAGCAACAAATGATCCATTTGTAGAAAATAAAACGAAACAATTGATTAACATTACTAGTACAAAAGCTGAATCTATACTAACTACCACAATATCCGGGCAAGAAAGTAAAGAAGAAAATGCAACAGACCAGCCAGAACATAAAAAGTCTCTAAACAAAGTAATAACTGACGCAGTAAATCCAACATCTCAACAAATAATTGCAAACAAAGCTGAGTCAAAATTATTCGATAATGAAAATGAAGGAATACAAACTTCCTTAGAAGAAGCAGTAAAACCAGAACCAGACAGTTTTATATTAACACCTACTGAGGAATCATTGTCGACAACTGAATATTTGGATATATCCGCAGGAACAAGCTCCATTTTACAAGATGCGCAAACAATAGCAACAAATGAAGTCAAAGATACCAATGCTGATAATTTGACAAATGTCTATCAAAAAGAATCCTTAAGTCTAGAAAAAAAGGTTTCAAATAAATTAAACACTGGCGTACTAAATAAAATATCTTCTGTTGAAATTGTTTCAGCATTCAGACAAAATACAATAAACACATTTGACACAATATTTGAAGAAATGACTAAGAGCCAAATTTATGCTACATCCATCACAGAAAATAAACTTTCAACTACTAAAAAGTTTGATACATCAGAGCAAGACATAGGAAACATTTCATTTACCAAGACAGATTATCTGCCAGCAAATACGATACAAATGGCGAATTCAAATATTGATACCAAGGGAAGTCTTGAGAAAAAAGACATTCATAACGAAAACAGAACTGAATCTCAAGTATTTAATAACGATAATACTACAATACTTCAACTACCGGCAACAACTCATAAGATTTTAGAAATAGAAAAGAATAATTCTTTTGCTAGAGAACCTCTAACAATGCCCAACTTAATAGAAGATATAACTACATTTTCTAGCTCAATATTACAACCAGAGACCAAATCAACAACCACAAAAGAAATATTAGCATCTACTACCGAATGGTCTACGACATCACAGCAAGATGAAATAAACTTTTTGAACATAGGCTTTCATCAAAAAGAAAAAGACATTTCTGTTCCACAAATGTCAGATTCACCTATTGGCTTCTTAACTCTTTCAGAAAGTGTAACAGCGGAATACAATCCCACAATAAATAGTTCAAGATACGCAGAAGTTAATAATATTAACAAGGAAGCAACAACCGATGAAATGCGATATTCAAAACATGCATGGCCATTCGTGTTAGAAACGAGTTCAACCTCTAATAAACTAAAAGACTCTACAAATAAACATTTTAATAAAATTGTAAGCACACCAATTGAATCATTTCTTATATCTAAAACATTTACAACATCATGGACGAATGAAAGTGCATTAACGAGCAATCAAAAAGCTCAAGAAAATACTTATGATCATCTTGCAATAAAATCTACTGATCTACAAAATTATGCTACATTCACTACAGAGCCAACATTGTTAACAACATCTGAAATTGTTGCGACATCACAAATAATTAATAATAGTCAACTATCTTATTTAGTTAATGACTCATCGACCATTGCAGAAAGTGCAATAATGGCAAATAATCTTATTAAAAACAGTTCAAAATATTTTATTTTCAAAACACCTACAACAACAAGAAATAGTGATTTAAATTTAACTGACATAACAAACAAACAACACCCAATAAATACTACAAACAATAATATTAACATTAATTTATCGCTAAAACCCGAATCTTGGAAGAACAGTCCACAAAGTACATCATTATCTATTGAGCCAATGTCTTTAATTTCCAAATCAATCATGTTCAAAAATAATACCCATCTATTTGATGAAAAAATAAATAAAACTAACAAAATAACACAAGACAAATTAAAGAAATTCATCGTTACAAACGACACAAATGCATCGATTTTATCTGCTGAAACTATTCTAACAGCACACGATCTTTCTCCTCTGTCTTCCATGGAAGAAAATTTTAGACCCAATTCTCAAAACAATAATGGTAATTTCGAATTCGAAAGTAAAAAAGTATCAAATGAAATGGTAAATGACGAAAGTAATGAAACTGGTCTATCAGACGAAATATCACTTTTACGTCTAGGCTATGATCATGAAATAAAAAGTCCTACAAATATTACGGCAGATCAATTTACTACACATACTTCCAGTGAAAGAGGCGCTAGTACCCATGCAGCAAATTATACTCACCCTATTTTAGAATTTGCTACAAAACCTGAACCTTTAACCACCTTCAATTCAACCAAATTCTCAACGGATGGTAAAAATAAAACTAATGGTACAGATAAAATAAAATCATTCCAAAACAACCAAAGTATTGAAAATATCAATAGCACAGCTGTGCCAGGTGCAATGCTGTCTTTAAATATTAATTATAGTGTATCAAGTACGAATACTACCCAAAAGTCTTCTATTATGACCTCAAATTCCGGATATGATTCTTCATCAGTTACATCTTTTTTGAATTATGAATTACAATATAATCAAACTGAAGTTAATGATGATACTACTAAAACAACGAAACCTTATCAAAATGCTAAGGAATTGTTTAAGGAGACAACGGTATTCGAAAATATTTCTCCTGATATTTTGATTCACCGTGAAGATTTTCCTAACAGCAGTCCAAAAGGTTTATTCGAATTGTTTAAGGATTTAGCCCCAGAAAGCCTAATATCACCAGCATTAAGAAATGACAACCGATCTGAAGGAACCGATCTGAAGAAGCACAAAAATGGGCTATACAATACTACACCGAAAGGAGTGAACAGTATCGATAAGGGTACATTCGATTATAACACAGAACAATTGAATAAAAAGATTACAACATCAGCAACTGTACAAATGAATGTAGGTTTAGCAAGTTCTACTACATCTTTCACTATCGAATTCACCAATAATGGTACACACTTGGTTAATAGTATATTACTTAAGAAACCAGTAGTTAATAATAATATTACATATACTCGGGAAAACAATTCAGAATCAGTCTATGGAGAAATAACGATGACACCAGTAAAATATGAGAATAATACTGATAATGATAATAATAATACAAAGGAAAATGACGGTAGCAATAAATCGACTACCTTATCTTTAAAAAATAGTTCTGTAACTTTAAATTCGGTATATAATGACAATGTAACTTATAGAGATAGCGACATTTACTACTTACCTTTCATTTTTAATATAAATACACAAAATTATGGAATATCACCCACACCCATAATTATATCCGGCAACAAAAAATTACATACAATCGTTACTGCCAATCAGAATAGCAGCTCAACGCCTAAAATGGTCAACATTAATGTAACAGATGCTTTGAAAATCACTTTAGGTTCGATGGGCCAAAACTTTACAACTTCGGTCACTAAGGATCACAAAATTATAAACGAAAATACTATTAGCGGTGAAATAACAACAAAATCTTACAAAAATAATTTTAAAGCATCAAATCAAAAACTGAATGACAATAACAATAATTCTATAGATAGCGATGTATACTATTTTCCTTTGCTTAACAATGGAAACTTTAAAATTCGTTCACAATCACTTAATAAAAATACTCCTACAACAACCATCACAAACAGCAAAATTACTAACTTACAAAACAAAAGTGGAGAGTCAACAACAGAAACTGAATTTACAGCACATTCTAAAAACCTATACGTCTTAGAATCGAATGATTCGGGTGGAATAGGTAAAGCAAAGGTAGCAATGACACCACCCTTAGACTCTGATACAACGGAGGAAGCTAATAAAAATGAAATGACAGTGACAACAACTGATTTTTCAGATCCATCTAAATATGATATTTACCAAAATTTGCTACCTGATCATACCACTATTGCAAATAGCTTCTGGGTATCGAACACAATTGCTTACCAAACAATGAAAAGCGAAACCAACACGACAGATACATATCTTAGTAATAATAAAAACAGAAATCAGTCGCAAGCCAAACCCTCCAGTATAAAACATTTTTCTTCACAAAATAATGAGGAAGGGATAAAAGACACGAAAAGTAACATTTCGAGCTTAAATTCTAACAGCAGTAATAATTTGAACAGATCGAGCATCAACATTTCTCGCACCATAAAACATTCTAATATTCTTCGAAAATTTACCGATGGAAGTGAGTTAATGGCAACTACTCAAAAGACTAAAACAAACCCAAATCAAACAGCTGGTGTACAAATGTTTACTATTCTCACAAGTCATAAAAGTGAAGATTTCAGTGTGACTAAACCTGAACCAGATACAAATACAGAAATCTTTCAAAATAATCTTACAAAAATTACTATGCTAGGCACCAATACAACTGTTTCAAATACATCAATTCCGTTAAAAAATGAGAGCTCTCAAGTTGTATATAAAGAGAAATATAAAACTAAATTACCCGAGAGTGTTACTGCAGCTTCAGATATTAACAATACCAGTATATCATTTCCGCTTCTTTTCGCTCCCAGCAACTATAATAATATTTCTACTAAAATGTTAAAAACAGAAATTGACAAAAGTCTATTTTCGAATTCTGCACGTGAATCGCACAAGGAGCCTACAGTTAAATTGTCAAACATTATATCACAAGAAAACCTAAAAGTTCCAATTAACAACATCACTTTTACAAACGAGAACACACGAAGAGATACTAATAATGAAAATTTATCACAAATTTTGTCCCCTCCAGAGACTGTGAGTGCAATTCCGAAAATACGTAACACGAAAGAAGAAAACAATATGCAGACTTCAACCCACTTTGCACCATTATTTATAACGATGTTGACGTCAACTTCTTTGTCAGACGAAGATAGCTTTATAAAAAAATCTAAACTAATACGCCCCTATAAAGTGACAAGACTTCCACATGCTTATAGACTTATTTATACATACAGACCACCGAAGCGATCCTACACGTCAACGACGCCAGAACCTAGTACAAAAAGGTCAAGAATCATTTACAACACATATGAACCTACTCCACATGATAATGACGAACTAGATATAGACCCATTTCCTCCTGCCCAAAGAGATTTATTTTCTGAGAAAAACCAAAAAACGTTTCAAATTATAAAATACAACCAGTTTTCAAACCCTGATTCATTTATCATTTCACCTAAAAGTGTTACAAATCATCCTTTACCTACCAAAACTGAACCTAAAACAAGAACTGCTTTGATGAAAACAAAAATACAAAGAACTACTCACAGGCCTGTCGCGTTATATAATACTTTAAAACTTTATCATATTAATAGTGAATTTAAACCAAAAGGTTTGCCAACGTCCAATAATTTCAATGTTGATGAATTCAAAATTACTAAAAAGTTCACCACACCCATCGTTGAAAACACTATAACCGAAATAGAAATAAACAATATTATCCCAGACCCTCGGTATTCTGACGTCAAAAAATTAAAACCAAAATCCACTAGTGGTAAGACAACTATAACTTCAGACAGAAAACACACCTCAAAAAGAATTAATTTAAATGATGCAACTCTCAATAACAAAGAAGAAATATATAATCCTTTAAAGTCTACTAACAATAACAGTGAATTTACGCCAACAGATTTGCCAATTTCTAACAACAAATTTCATAAAGTCGATATTACTGAACAGTTTGCTACGCCCATCGCTCAGAAAACTGTAAACAATATCGAAATATATAACAATATGTTAAGCCTCGAGGATTTCAAAGTCACCACAACAGAATTGAAAACTGCCAGTAGTACGGCTAGCACAATATCAGATAGAAAATTTAACAGAATTACAACTAATTTAAATGACGCAACTTTTAGCAACAAAATCAAAACATTCAATCCTTTATTATTTATTAAACATTACACTGCATTTAAACCTACAGATTTAACAACTTCTAAGAACATCAAAATTTCTGAAAAGTTTGATACAGATATTCTTGAAAGAGTTTTAACCAATATGGAAATACATAGTAATATCCTAAACCTAGAATTAAAAACTACCAGAAGTACGGCAAACTCAACATCAAACAGAATACCCACCGAAGTAACAACTAGTTTGAATGACGCAACTTCAAATAACAAATTGGATATATTTAAAACTTTAAAATCCAGCAAAAATAACACTGAATTTAAAACAACATCTGTACCAACTTCTAATAACATCATAATTAATGAATTTGAAATCACTGAAAATTCTACCACACCCACCGTAGAAAATACAATATCAAATATAGAAATACATAATTATATCCTAGAACCAGGGTATTCTAACGTCAATATTTCTGAATTGAAATATGTTACTCGTACGGCAACCATAACTTCAGATAGAATACCCATCAGAGTAACAACTAATTTTAATAACATTAATCTGAAATCCAATAATGATAACACTATATTTAAGCGCACAGATTTCCCATATTACGTTAATGAAAAAATTTATAAAGTCGAAACTACAGAAAAGTTGACCACACCTATCGCTGAAAAAATTATGACTAAAATGGAAAATAATAATATTATCACAAGCCCAGAACATTCTAAAGACAGCATTTCAAAATTAAAAGGTACCAGTAGTACGGCAACCATAAATTCAGATAGAATTCCCACCAAACTAACAACTTATTCAAATGACACAACTTTCAAAAATAAAAAAGAAATATATAATGTTTTAAAATACAATAACAATATCTCTGAATTCAAACATAAAGCTTTACCAAGTTCCAATAACATCAAAATTTATAAAGTTGACACTGCTGAAAAAATATCCGCACCCATAATAGAGAAAACTGTAACCAGTATGGAAAAACATAATAATATGTTAGGCTCAGCGGATTTAAAAGTCAACAATTTAGATTTAAAAACTAGCAATACGGCTACACGTGGTAAGGCAACTACAAGTTCAAATAGTATAACCACCAAACTAAAAATGAATTTAAATGACATAACCCTCAATAACAATAGAGAAATACATAATAAATCGCAATATAATAAAAATAACACTGAATTAAAACCTGTAGCTTTGCTTAATTCCAGTAATGTCACAACTAATAAAGTCGAAATTACTGAAAAGTTGACCACATCCACCACTGAGAAGACTGTAACCAACATGAAAATACATAATAATACCGTAGACCCAGAGGATTTTAAAGTCAACAATTCAGAATTAAAAATCGACAGTATTACAGCGAGAACACATAGAATATCTAACAGAATAACAACTAATTTAAATGACGCAACTTTGAATAGCAACATTGAAATATATTTCAATAAGAATATTTCTGATTTTAAACCTACAGGTTTGCCAACTTCCAATAATATAAAAACAAATGAAGCTAATATTTCTGAAAGGTTGAATATACCCATCCTTAAAAAAACTATAACCACTATAGATACACAAAATAATATCCTAGGGCCAGGGAGTTTTAACGACAATAGTTCAGAAATAAAAACTATCAGTGGTTGGTCCACCTTAAATAACGCGAACTCAGGTAAAATACGCACTAAAATAACAACGAATTTACCTGACGTAAATTTCAATAACAAAATAGACACCTCTGTCAATACAGTCTCACATTTCTCAAAATTGAATTTACGAAATAGAGATCATCATCCCGTGACCATTTTGAAACCAAACCCAGTATCGAATAAACTAGACACAGCTTCTGTCACATTTGATACTTCAGTAGAAACGGAACTAGAAAATCTTCCAGATAATTCTGTTTCAACAGCAGAAGTTGGAACATCGATTAATGACACAGACATACTTGACACTTTAGAACCTAGTTTAATCAATTCGATATTAAAAAATATGAATGAGTTTTATATATCACCTTCCTTGACAAAACTCAAAAATGAAAGTAAAGAATCATTATCTGTAAGTAATGAACTAGATAACATTGATTTTACTTTACCAGACAGTAAATTACATAATATGACGGAAGGTTTCAATCCAATTTCTAGAACAAACTACCAAATTCAAAGCACCAATTCAAATATCAGTAATAAACCAACAACTACTAGTACGCCCATCACCATAGCTATTGAAAATGTGATGTCAACTGAAGCACATAGTGAAGATCTTAAACTTGGTTTACCGCCAATGCCACTTACAACTATAGAAAATGTCAATGCAGAAATCAAAAACACAACTACCTGTGAAATTATAGCACAAAATATACTTAATTCAATAGACAATATAAATGAAATGCTTAGAAAAGCTAATTGCAGCAATAACTTTGCTGTTGAACATAATAGAATTGCACATGTCCAACAAAATTTAAGTAAAACTATCGAAATAAGTACAAAATCGAGTTTATTAGGTAAGCAATTCATAACATTGTTACCAATTAAACTGGATAGTAGTAATAATGACGACAATAAAAATTTGACTTTAGCTATCAGAAAGCAAGAAAAAATACAAATAACAAATAATGTCACGTCGTATCAAAACAAAGTAAAAAATAACAGAAAACTAAACATAAAATATATTGATAGAATTAACAATTTTCCGCGACGCATTTCAGGCAAAAATAAGACATCAAACAAAATATATGATAGCATGAATCGTTTAAGCAAAAACAATGTTGAAACAAAATTAATTCAAAACAAAGCTGAGACATTCAAAATAGCTCCATTAATTACATGGAAAGATAAAAGCTTTCAATTTAATGGACTTTATTTGGATGAAAATAATGACTTGACTACTAGTAAACCTAATTCTAAATTATTGCAAGGACCCCTAAATAAACAGAACGAAGTCACTTTATTGGACAAAATTAAAAGATTAAATGTTAATTTCATCAAAGATAAAGATTTAAAACGTTTTAACGCAAGAAAGTCTTTGGTAGAAAAAACACAAAAACCTATGCTCGGAATTAAAGCTTCACCGCAAGATGAAAAAACAAAATTATACCCTAAAAAGAAACCAGTAACTTTATTAAGTTCAAATAAATTTAAAATAAACAGAATTGTAAAATTGAAGAACGACAAAGAAAATTTAATGAAAGTTAACCGAATTTCTTATATCAAGAAAGACAAAACGGCGATGGAAAGGTCTCTTGACAAGACGAAGCTATATCCTGTAAACCCATCAAAACGTAACATGCCTCTCCGCAAAGAATTAATGACAATGAACACAAACGATTTCTTTTCTCGAAGACGTTTAGTGACAAAAAATCCAAACATTGCAAAGCTGCGCTCAGCTAACTTCTTAGCACAACAGCTTCCTAAAACAATGTTTGATCCATACCTCCCACCTCAAAGAGAAATTATGGTGAGACCAAAATTCGAAAGTGTTGATCCTTACAAAACGTACTTTCCCCAAACGTTCTTTAAAAAAACTCCTGAGGTAGCATTCGACAGGACGGTTTATTTACGTGATCCAAGAAGACGTGAGTACATAGAAGGGCCTCAGCTGGCGAAACCAGAAACACAAAATAAGAAGTACTTCCTTGATAGTTGGAACAATGTGCCGGAAGTCAAGATTGATACTCGCATACCAATGAAGCGACAACCTCGGACAATCTTTTTCCTTAGCCCGACAGAGCCATACAAGAAATATTTTAGGTGATGTAACAGGTATTCCATTACTAAGGTAGATATTTTGTTAAGATTGTTGTAAATATAGAAATAAAGAAATTGTTACATCTTGTGCATTTTATTCCAAAACAACTTCAAGGATTTCTTTAGTGTAGGACGTTAGGTTTTGAATTGGGACAACACACAGAAAGTTATGTGTAGGTGTCTTAGTAGGTGTCAATTAATCTATGAAAGAAATTGTTCATTTGTGAAAAAAAAGACGCAAAATAATAATCAAGAATCCTTACAGTTAACGAAATAGTTTGCGATTACGATTGTGACTTAAATGTTAACGTTACGCAAATGCTATCGTTATGAAACAATACAGTTTACAATATTACGATTGCTTTGCGCAATCGATTCTAGAAACAAGCTGTCAGGGACACGTGCTGAAACCCAAAGAGTCACGTGCTTGATCCGTGACATGGTCACAATCAAAATCCATGCAAAATTATCTCGTAATTATTATGCCCCAAAGCTTAATGTAAGTTGTATTGCCATAGGTGAGTTAATAGATACCAAAGTAAGTATTGCTCCAGCCTGAGGCTCCAGCTTATGAACAGACTTAACAAACTGATTATTACATAAACATTTAAGATTTATCCAAATGAAGTACATAATTACCACGCATCAACAGGACGCTTTTGCAAATCCGCCGAGGTCTCCCCTCATGAATCATGTTTCCCTAAATAATCAAAATAATAAAAGAAATATTGAGGCCACCTATAATAAATTATCTACCGACTAGCTGTTTAAACTATTCGCATAACATTTAACCCAAAATTTTAACATAAATTTACCTACTCATCCGTGCTACGTAGACTAAACGAGAATGAAGATATTTCTCTAATGCATAAAAATGATTGTCAACAGATAACAGACTGGTGGCTAGACGATATGTACCTGAAGGTCCGAGTGCCGCTGCCCATCAACTCAAACCCTGGCATGGTCTTCCCGAAGCGGCACTTCGCCAAGATGGAGGAGGTGGCAGATTTAGGCGCGCTGTTCATCGACGACCTGCTGGATTACAAGGAGATGCTGGACAGGTAGAAAACTAACCTCAAAAACTGGGACATACCGTTTAATTAAAAAAATAGAGTTGTTTGCTATGTTGACGATGTTGTGCCGAGTGCAAAAGAGAATCTGGACCTGAATCTACTAAAAAAGTTACCTATGTTATTTTAATAATTTTACAAGTGGTACAACTTTTCAATTTTACACCGATGATCACGTTACCTTGCCACCTATACTCATAGCTAGCTATTAGCAATGAAAATGTCTGCATGTAAAATGGCAAGAGTGTAGAGAGCAATATTTTTCTAAATAAAAGCGGAAAAGAGAAGCTTTGCAAAGTAGCCAACAACAATTGAGAAAAGAAGGTCACCACCATCACCTTGCTATATTGCCATATCATCGTTAGTCTAATCAAAAAACTTACCTCCTTCCAGAGGGGAGCTTCCACTAGAACGCGCTACCAGCCGCGAGAAAGGCCAGCCTCTATGCATGGAGCAGTTCTACCGGCTGCTGGGCGTCTGCCGCATCCCAGAAGCTGGACGCGATCGCCTGGAGTTCCCCAAAGCTAGGGAGGGGGAGGGAGAAGAGTTAGTTGTGGTCGCTGTGCGGAACTATGTAAGTTGTTAGCAGTATGATTCTGTCTGGCTGATCAGGACATTTCAGGCTGAACCATCTGATTGTCTAAAAAAAGATGGGTCCGTGGTTCGGAGGGCACGTTAAGCGGCCGGTCCCGGTTGCTGTCTATGATAACTTAGACGGGGCGGTCGTTACTTAACTATGTCAGAGGTCTACTAAGTAATTGTAGTAAGTAGTAGAAAACTCGGGCTCCAAGTCTGCTTATTTTTGCCATTTTAATGCCAGCGACAATCAACTGTCATTCTATTGCCACTGTGGTTTTCTATACTAAAAGCTGTTGGAAGAATACAAAACTACGAAAACCACCCAATCCAACTGATATGCCATCGACACACGACTGAAACTATTTTTATTTAGCAGACTTCGGCCCCAGGGTTCTTCGTGTCGTTTGTCAACTCAGTGCCAGACGAAAAGAAGAAGTTGTATTTCCCTTCATATGTAGTATTGAATAGTTGTTGAGGAGTAGTTTTCCACAAATAGGCTTCAAACTACTTTTAGTTCTTCAAAGCCTGGGAAGTGTTGGATAGGGGATAGGGGGGAAACTTATTGTAATCACTGTTGCAAACTATTTAGATAAGTTACCGTATGTTCAGAGAATAACCACGTATTTAGGAGATGTGCCAATTTCAAGGCGTGATATTGTTCATGTGAACTGAGAAAGCTAGCAGATATAACACAACATGTATGCAAAAAAGCGCACAAAATATGAAACCATTTCGAATTATTGCCTGCTTTGCATACAGAGTGGTTTCCCACCCGCAGAGAGTTAGCTCGTGAACCATAATATTCCAAAATGCCGATGGGGCACAGTGGTAGTGCGGCTGCCTGTGAAGCTGAAGGTTCCCGGTTCGATTCTCGGTGAGTCACTCACAAAGTGATAACATAAACAGTTTGTTAATTTGTTCCCAGTTTGGTTAGGGAATTGCAGGCCGAACCACCTGATAGTCCGAGAAGAAAGGCTGCTGTCTATATTTTATTAGACGGCAGTCGTTACATAACCATGTCAAAAGCCTGCTACGTATAGTAGGCGGTTGTGAAACTCTGACACCAGGATTCATCGGGTCGTTGGACGACTCGGTGTCCCACACAAAGAGAGACACAGAGAATAACAAATAGTATCTGCGAATGGATAAATGTTCATCGTAACACACCTAACATTCCATACCATCTCTGGATATAAACATTCTGAAAGTGTATGTCCATTTGTAAGACAGTGAAAACATTATCACAGAATATACAGGGAGTAACAGAAAGGGTATAACAAGCCGAAAGGAGGTCAAGGTACTCATGAAACTGAACAACTTTCCCCATGGAACATGGGTCGAATTATGGAAAAAAAAATTGGACCTCCCATACAAAATCGCCGATCAGCTAATTGATTTACTATGGGAGGTCCAATTTTTTTTTTCATATTTCGACCCATGTTCCATGGGGAAAGTTGTTCAGTTTCATGAGTACCTTGACCTCCTTTCGGCTTGTTATACCCTTTCCGTTACTCCCGGTATAATAGTACATTATCATACAAAATCAAATCACGAAACAATTACGAAGAGCTTTATTTATCTAGTCAGTCAGACAGACAGGTAAAGCTCATAATAACTAAAACCAAATAAGTTTTCCAATCGTTAGTCCCCTAAACGAAACGCAAGTTACGACTGACTAGGGGAGTATTTCATTTGGGGTAACTTGGTAACTACTTACTTAGTCCTGTAACTAAGTTATTGCAAGTCTGTGGCGCGCTTTATCACTTAACTTGGCAAGTTTGGGAGCTTAGGTAGTCTGGGAGACGTTACTTGGTATATTGGCTGTCTGGATTTCGCAGGAGTTTACTGCTCTGTTAGTTTAACTGAATTTGAGATGAATGAGAAAACTGAAGCACTACAAGGCTACAGTTATAATATAAGACATTCTATGTTCACATACGTTGAATTGATGTCTAGAATGAACTGCCGAACGTTTTATTTCATTTCAATAATATTTCTTAGGCCGAAAATGATGATGACTAGATGACCTAGATGTATTTAGTGGTTACTGGGAATGGGAAACTGAATACCGAGGTAGGTGGCATAAAAGAGGGAGGCCTTTGCCCAGCAGTGAGACACAGAACGGGCTACATAACAATAATAATTTTCCAATTCCTCTATACAACTAACAAAGATTTCTTTTGGCCAGTTCTATCCGATCCCGGTGAAGGCAGCAGACCGTGGACGGCTGACTTCAGGAGAAATGCAAGCCCAACTACTCCACGCGATGGTAGACGCTGCTGGAGCACCACCAGCTCCGAAGATCGGTCTGCTCACCTCCATGAACAGAGACCAGTGGGCGAAGGCCAGGGAGCAGCTGATCAAAGGTAAAAAGCAGAGACTTCTGGGGTAGTACTTATCTGACCCTCAAAATACAAAAGTACCTTCAAGTGAAGAGGAACTCATCAAACCACTTTGACTTGACAGATGAAAACAACCGCACCAACTTGGAGCTGATCTCCCGAGCACTTTGCATCCTGTGCCTGGATGAAGCTGGAGGTGATCTGGCCAATGATGCTGACACCAGCAGCATGCTTCGAGCTATGCATGGGTCAGGCACCAAGTACCATTCAGCCAACCGCTGGTTCGACAAGACTGTGCAGGTAAGATCGCCTTTATCATGTGCTAGAAATAGTATATTATTTTAATCGTTCTTCCTAGGAATGATAACAAAATAGAACTAGACCTGGAATCTGGTTGAAATGGAAATGAACAGAGAAACGACTATATCAGCTTTCGTCATGTTTAACAACTCCGCAAACAACCTAGTGAACACAATCTTTAAAGCCATACTTTCTTCACAGCTGATCATCTCTTCAGACGGCACAGTAGGCATGTGCTACGAACACAGCGCGGCAGAAGGCGTGGCCGTGGTCCGTTTAGCAGAGAGAGCCCTAGCCCGTGCAGAAGTAGCAGACCGCCCAGCACCACCCCCAGCATTGCTGCCAGCTCCGCAAGCCATGAAGTGGAACCTTACTCCAGATATCCTGAGGACTATCGAGGTTGCTGGGAGGGAGTTAGATCGGTAACCAAGTACTAAAATACAGGCAGCTATACATAACAAGTTCGAGGAGCTTGGAGTTAGTTGGTGAAGAACCATGCCCAGAACAGTCTCTTAAACACCAGCCACACATGAACAGAACTTACAGCGTAATTCAAAACGGATTTAATGTGATCATAGAAGCTATTCAGGCAGAAAAACAATATATCTAGTGGTTTCTAAGTTTCATTTTGACGTTGCAGGAACATAGCAGACCTGGACTTCAAGGTGTACACCTACAAGGGATACGGACGCGAGTTCATGAAGTCCTGCCGCACCAGCCCTGACGTCTACATCCAGCTCGCGTTGCAGTATGCTTACTTCAAGTAAGATCTCCTTAGAAACTCTTCTTATTGGAATACTTGGAAATTTCTTTAAGACTTTTTATACTCTTCAGAAATGCCTTCATCAAACGGTTATGCTGTGATTGTGTAAAACAGAATCGCAACATCGGTAACTTTAGGTTATGTTGGCTTTTTATAGAGTAGACACTACTCTATGACTTTTTGATTGACCCAGGATGTACGGCTACCTGGTTTCCACCTACGAATCGGCTTCCCTCCGGCGCTTCCGCAACGGTCGTGTGGACAACATACGCTCAGCCCACAAGGAGGCCCGAGCCTGGGCCGCAGCCATGTGCACTGCTGAGAACTCTCCGATGAACGAGGTGGGCGATGCGAAGAGGGTCTCTTTCAATCTGTATGGGGTAAGGGTTCTTTCATCGGCTTACATGGATGACACACTAGCACCACAAGGTCTGATAGACACAAAGGTTTTATTGTAGAGGTGTTACAGTGTACACAAAAACTAGCGCAAAGAACACCTAGCCCCAAAACAGATATTCAATTCATTTGTCAATCATCATTACTAAACAGCAATTACGACAAACATTTTTTTTTCATTCAGTCTCTTTCTTCTTCTTTCATTACATTCTGGCTTAATATACTCGTGTATAATTTGTTACGAAATAAGCATTATGATACATCTCGCAGGATCAAAAGAAGCTGGAACTGTTCGAAGAGGCAGCTCGCAAGCAGACGGCAATCATGGAAGCGAACATCCTCGGTCGTGGAATCGACAACCACCTGATAGGTCTTCGCGAAGCTGCCAGAGAGACCCTTGGGGAGCTGCCGCCGTTATTTACAGACAGCACTTACAAGCAGATGATCGAGTACAAGCTTAGCACCAGCCAGGTTAGTATGAACTTCCACTAGGTTAGTATGAACTTCCACTCCATCTTGTTATCATCTTATTTTGGAAACCTTGCAAAATTTTCCACGGCAAGCTGGATTTGAACCGCCATCCGTACTGGCGACGCTTCTATCAACTTTGCTACAGCGACTCACTCCAAGCCCGCGAATTTCGCAAGTGTATCTTGACTGCTAACGCATTGTTATCATCTGTTCATCATCATTGCTATCCGACAACCAGAGTGAACCCTTGTTTTTGAGGGGTATGTCTTCATAGAAAAAGCAAAAGCTTCCATTTCGTGCCCTTGAAACTTGCAACCACAGCGAAGATCGTTCTAAAGCTAGCTGGAATTTCTAATTTGCAGATTCTACTTTTCAAAACCCCACTTTACACAGCAGCTTTTTTTCTCAGGTGGCCACAACAGGAGAAGGCACATTCATGGGCTACGGAGCCGTAGTCCCCGACGGTTACGGCTGCTCCTACAACCCTAAGAAAGAGAGCGTCATCTTCTGCATCAGCTCTTTTACCTCGTCCAGCGTCACCAACACCGAGGCCTTTAGGCAGTCGCTGGAAGAAGCTCTCGACTCCATGAAACTCATGTTCCAGCACCGTAAGGTAGACTAAAGAATTAAGAAAAGGATCGACAATCTTCCGTACGAAATCATAGACAAGAAATGATGGCAAGGAAAGTTTACTTTTGTTAAGGCTATTGCAAATTCTGCAAGATATATATTTTAAGTGTGCAGATTGAATCCCAAGTCAAAGACTAATTTGTTGGTTTTTAAAACAATATATCAAATTATTATTCTAGTAATCATCTTACGTGTGATAAGCACTACGTATGACCTAATTTAAGACAACAAAACATATCTAAAACGACTCTATTTACAAAGAACATTAGTCCAAGACATTTGTTGGTTCGTATCTAAGTAAAGAAACTTATAATAATTTAAACGATAGAATTAATAGTGTGAAACGCACATAGTTATAATGGAAACATATCAAAGATAGACTTTTTAAAGATCTCTAGTCCAAGAATTCCAAAAAAAATTGTTAGCTTATAATATTATTAAACAAACGTAAGCTTAATTTATTGTGTGAGACGCACATTTTTAGAAATAGTTACTAATACATATCAATTGATTAATAATAATATTATAATGTCGTATTATAGTTGTTATTAGAGCAAGGCCCAAAATAAAACTTTGATTGTAACAAATATTGAAAAATATATTAGGTAGATATTATTTAGTGCAATGACATATCAATGCAGATTATTCGAAGAACTTTATTGCTTTATAGAAATATGCATGTTTAACATAATTAATGAATGTTAGAATCTATGGAGTCGTTGCCGTGTTCTCTAAGTCTTATGCCAATTAGTTGAAGTGCGACCATGTCGCCATTTTGAATTTTATCTTGTTGTGCTAGTAAGATTGAAAAACGACCACGGCATTGGACGTTACAATGGCCAATCAGAATGCTTGAAAATAATTCTGCGTTCCTATTGGTTACGATCACCTCATCGGACGTTACAATATCCAATCAAAATGCTATAAACGGCTATCAACGCCTCTGATTGGTCTTTGTACTCTTTGTTGAAAAAAACTGCCTGTGTTCGTATTTTCGCCTTTAGCCAGAATTTATTGAAAAGTCTAGTCATTTATGCAAAAAATTATTATTTAAATTACTTACATTATTACAAGTAAGTTGAAAGCCATTTTTGTAGGTGACTTTCTTACGCTTTTAACCGCAACTGTAATTATTACAGTTGTAATAAAATTTTAGTAGTATTGGACTAAGGCCAATTTAGTATTTATATTGTGATCTTTTAGCACACAATGTACCTGCGCATAATTTTACTCCAGTTTGACATCTACAAGAACCTAAAATGTGTTTGGTATCTTTGTTATAAAAAAAAGTTATTTGAATACAACTTTATTTCTATAGATGTCAAACAAGGAGCTTCTATTAGTAGATTATGTAATTGGATATCTATTAGGTTAATTTTTGAGCTTTATACACCTAACTGTTACTCGTCTATTTATACATTTGTTGACGTTTCAATTATATTATTATACCCTAAAAATATTGATGTTAGATGTGAGTCAGGAGAAAACGTTTAAAAATATTTGTGTAATAATAACTGCACATCTAGCGTACCTAAATGATGCATTTGTGCTCTATCGCTATGAGATGAGGTTGAGATTAGCTAAAAAAAGAAAATAAGCGTCGCGCGCCTGTCTGAATCTTTAAGAAAGACAGAACCTACCGTTAAATAAGAACAAAAATTGCTAAAATTGAGAACAAAAGAAAAAGAAGGATAATTATTAATATGATACAGAACATGGCGCTTTAATTTGTACGCTAGATATTTGAAGTATATGGAAAACACGACTCAATTTAAAGTATACATAGAAATATACTTATACATATAAAATATCTTTCTATCTCAGTCTTCTACATAAATAATTTATTCCTCCACTATTGGTGTGAACTTAATCCACCGTCACGGTAAAAAATCCTAGAATCAATATTATATTGTTGTTTAGAATAATAAGAGAAAATTGTCAATGCTGTGGTGATATCATAATATTTAGATTTGTAAAATAATCTCATATCTCGGTGTCTTATTTATAAAGAGTGAGTAAGAAAGGAGTTTTTGGAAAACGCACGAATTTCGAACGTTGGAGGATTTTGATCTCAGAGTATGTTAAATTATATTAGATTTTAAGAATGTGTATTAGCTTGACAAGTTAACAGGAAATGTAGCAAAGAAGATGTTTACCATGACTATTAGCGATTAATCATTGGTTTTGTCAGCAAAGTACCTGGCTGTCATAAAATCAGAAGAAATACGAAAACGCGATGATATTATACGAGTAAATAAATTTTAAAGGACAGGAGTTTAAAAGAGAACTGGTGATTAAAATTAAAATAAATGTTTGATGCCGACATTCTCTGTTAACATGGCAAGCTGAAATGTAAGTTAAGGGAACTTATACATATCACGATGTCAACTCATGTCTGACATGACCAAGAATATCGAAAACATATCAAAGCATAACTTTAAGGAGTTATCTTTACTGAAACATATCAATTTTAGACTGTAGTTTACTTAAATGTATCTAGTCATAATAATGATAAGTGTAATGTTGAAACAAATTTTTTTTTTTACATTTTGTTATGTATAGTTGAACGAGTTAATGTTTTTTTAAGATTATGTATTTACTTATTTGACTAGAACATTATTTTGTTTATGTTCAATGTTTAAATCATATTTTACAAAACATATTTTGTTACGAAAATTGTTACGTACAAAAATATTTATGTTATAATTAAATGCGTTATTATTTTTAATGAATTGTTGTCCAGTAGTAAAAGCAGTATTTAGGCTTATTTATTTGTAAAACGATTAGTATAAGTAAGGAATTTGAGATTCACATGACATTCAAATGTTCAGATATAATACAATGGAAATAACTACAAATTACGATACAAAGAAAATAGATAGATAAGCGTCAAAATCCTATCCATCCACTCACAAACTTTAAAAAACTAATTACAATGTTGGTAACATAATCCAAAACAAGTACTTTAATACAAAAAATCACAGTTGTAAATTTATACATAAGTTAAATTATAGACTGTAGAGTACCCGAAAACCAAAATTATTCAATTAGCTGTATAAGCACAGGGAAGGGAGTTTATGAACGGTTGCATACATTTAGTTAAGAAATACATCATGCAATATTCGTAAAAATTGCAAATGGCTTCAAAACGTCAACTTTACATTACATTATTAAATGCCAATGTAGTGAAATTTATACTATTACAATATACCGCAAATACTTGTATGTAGGATTAAATTTAATTAAGTACAAAATATTTTAAGGGCGTGTTCTACTGACAAAACAGAACACCTTAAAAACTTTTCATCGAAATATGAAAATAAAACGTGGACCTCCCTTTATATGAAAATTATTCAGTTAGCTCAACATCAGGCTTCAAAAAACTAATAAGATTTATTCAAAAGATTTTTTCAAAAAATATATTTTAAATATTCATGTTTCGAAAACTACAAAAAATCGCGGAGCATACATGGGGTATTTTCGGATACCCCAGGATGTGAAAAATAATTATTGAGGTCACTCCATGGACCACCCTGTATGTACAGGGTTATATTTTAGTCAGTGCGCAAACTTTACAGGGTGTTTCTACTCGTAATTATGATATTTTTTTACTATGGGACCACCGGCGAATCCGCAAAAAAAAATTGGATGTTCCTTAAAAAATTCATGTACCTACTCGCCAAAAATGTATGGAGAACCCAATTTTTTTTATGTTTCCCATGTGGCTTCATAGTAAAAGTTTTTCAGAATCACGAGTAGAAACATCCTGCAAAGTTTGCGCACTGACTAAAAAATAATCTATTTTTCTTCTGGATGTATGCAACCGGTGTGATGGTAAAGTTGTGTTCAGTAGAAGCACTGAATGAATGCTTGTAGGATGTTAAAAGTATAGGTGTGTGTTTAGTGATAAAATAGGTACTTAACTAACATAGCTCTTAGATCTGATCAAATTATATATTATTGGTGAAATTAAAAGCCAGTGCTATCAAAATATGATTTTAAAATGATATTTTTGTTAAAATACACTGAATTTTATTTAAGAAAAATATGATTTGGATATTTGAATCAGTTCAGTAAAAAATATGTTGTGCCTAATGTTAATTCTTAATTTTTGTCTTAAATAAAATATGGAATTTATCTCATCTAAATTATTAACATGTAAGAGGTGATGTGCGAATATTATTGTTGGCGTAGTAACTAGCTAAGTGTTTTAGTATCCATGAAGTATCCAAAAAAAAAGAAAATATTTCGAGTTGACAAGCTTATGAAACTGTAAAACCGTTTTCAAGAATTACATGACAATGAGAAAAACAATATATCTGTAGCACATTTATATTTTTCTTATGCCGGCCTATTCCTTAGAGAGAGTTGCCTGCCGGCGGATGTTTCCAGAACATTATAACTTGGGCCTTTACAAACTGAAGTATACTGGAATATTGCTGTCACCTGTGGGACGGGTCTGCCAAATACCAGCTGGCAAGCCCTGGACTCGATCGAGAAGCGCGCCAAGAAACTCATCGCTGATAGGGCACTTATTGACGCAAAGTTACAGAGCCTCGAACACCGTCGCAAAGTAGCTTGCTTGTCGGTATTCTACAGGATACATTTCGGGGAGTGTGCACAGTCTCTCCATGACCTGCTACCTCCGTCACCATTCCATCTCCGGTGCACGAGACGCCGGTTGGGATTCCACCCTTATATCGTAGACACCCCCAAATTCGCACAAAGCGCTTCGCTTCTACATTTTTAATGCGAACTGCTAAGGAGTGGAACTCCCTGCCTGCGGATCTGTTTCCGGAACGTTATAACCTGGGCCTTTTCAAGGCGAGAGTGAATAGGCATTATCTGGGCGAGCATGTTCCATCATCGTCTGCATCGTCACTTAACATCAGGTGAGATTGCGGACAAATGCTTACCCATTGTTTCTAGAAAAAAAAAATGCGGGGCCTATCTCATTCAAAAAGTTGTCCAGTGTCATAGCCTCGTTTTTCCTTCGAAATGTTTTCAGCATTTTTTTCATATTATTTTGATAGACTACCTAGCTATGTTAAACCAAATCACGCAATTCATAGTACTAGAATCAGGTATTCAGCAGTATGAATAATAAATAAAATGTTCTTTAAGAAATTATTATTTTGGTACACTTACCATTTCCATTCCAGTCTTCGTCAGAGGCACAGTTTTTATTCATATTGTCTCAAAGGTGCAATTATCCTGAAAAATAGCATAGTATTAGTAAATTAGAATATTTTAACGCTCGAATTATATTCATCCGCCGACAACCGCAGAGAGACTGCTTGGCCGCAAGTTTAGAAGTAAATGTATGCAACAATGGAGGAAATATACCACAGGAGAGTCAATTTATAACAAAAAAAATCGTAAAAAAAAAGTGGTACAGCTTTTTACTTCAGGATTATTATTCCTGTGCTCTGTTACGAAATTAAAGGCCAGAAGTTGATATATTTTGGTTGGTATTTGGTAAATATTTACATCCACTGCAACTTGTATTTACAGCGCCATCTAGATTACACCAGAAATTTTTGAGGTACGTTTTTGTGTTCTAGATTGGCTCCCCCAGTATATTTCCTCCATGATGCAACGAATTTTCTTACAAAGTTACACTAGGCGGCCAAACCGCCGGCGGACGGCGGACGAATATAATTGAAGCTTAAGCCAACCATTTTGTTTTAGCTACTTAACGTAGATGACTGTACTAGTATGTTAAATGTTGTCAGGGATGGAGGAAACCAAACATATCACTAGATGTAAGCGATGTCTCTATGTCAATTTAATGTTGCTCTCAATAAATCGCATTGAGAAATTAGGGCCGGCGCACATAGACCGGACGCCGGCGACACTTTTCGCGCGACGCCTCTTGGTCGCGGAGCACACCAAGCGGCATTCTTCCGCGCGGCGTCGCCACGTGGCGCGTGCGTCCGCCGGTTCGCTAGACAGTGTTGCCCGCTAATCTTATTAAAAATAAATTGGGTGGTTCAGATGAATCCAACCTATTAAAAATTAAAGAACATTACGTTACGATTGTCACTGAACTAATTTTTTGCCACGTTTGAAAAAAAAATGGTCATTTGTGTAGCTCGTTGGTGTTTGATGGATCGTATGGGTTATTTGTATGGGTCGTTGGTATTTGTTAGGTCGTAAGGGTTTATTACGTGGGTCGTTGATGTTTGATGGGTCGTAAGGGTTTATTACGTGGGTCGTTGGTGTTTGTTGGGTCGTTAGAGTTTCTTACATGGGTCGTTGGTGTTTGTTGGGTCGTAAAGGTTAATTACGTGGGTTGTTGGTGTTTGTTGGATCGTAAGGGTATCTTACGTGGGTCGCTGATGTTTGATGGGTCGTAAGGGTATTTGTTTGGGTCGTTGATGTTTGATGGGTCGTAGGGTTAATTACGTGGGTCGTTGGTGGCGACCCAACAAACACCAACGACCCACGTATTAAACTCTTACGCCCCATTAAACACCAACGGACCACGTAATAACCATTACGACCCAACAAACACCAACGACCCACATAAATAACCCTTACGACCCAACAAACACCAACGACCCACGTAATAAACCCTAACGACCCAATAAACACCAAGGTTGTAGGTACTTATATTATAAATATTTATTCAAAACAATGTTTAGATATTTTTTATTTTGATTTATTTTAGTAGTCGACACTTTTCTTTGAGAAACATTATCTTTTTTATTTCTATTGTGATGGCAACACCGGGAGAATGTCCGCTTGCGGCCTTGGGCCGCCCGGCGGACGCAAGCGCACTCAAGAGGCGCCGCGCGGAGTCGCGCGAATTCGCGCGGCGCCGCGCGAACAAATGGCGCTCGGACTTTTTCCGCCGCCGGCCATTATCGCCGTTACGTCAGTTGCGTACGGTTCATTTTCCGATTTCTCTGTTAGAGTCGCGCGACGGCGCGCGGAAAAGTGTCCACTCTGTCGGCGGCGGCCCTTATTCGTCTTTTATTTTTGACCTTCGCTTGAAAAATATACATCCTATACATGTCCTATACGAGCATGCCACAAGAGCCAGTCTCAAAGTTCGCAAAAAATAAAATAGTGAAAATATAAATATTAGACAAAAGATACAATTTTGTTACTTACGTGGTCAGTTTTCTTGAATGGCTGTAAACAAAATCAGTTTTGGCTTTGTGTAATGTTGTGGTGTGTGGTATGTATTTTCAGAACAGATATTACATTTTTCTTTTACAACAAAATAAAAAAGTAGAATTGTTTTGCATAAATCGGTTTTTTGTAAAGCTTCTGTGTCAAGAGCGACATCTAGCAAAAAAAATCTGATGTAGTAACCATGACGACACAAAATGTGAGTTTTGAAAGAGGTAACTGCTATAAGCCAGTCTTTTTAGCACGAGATGTCGCCTAATCCCCTAAGGTAAGTTCGATGTGTAGGGTAAACAAATGAAACGCATGTGTGTTACAAAAAGTACATCTCTATTACAGAGGGCAGATGGTGTGGGGGTCGACCGCCATCGCACGTTATTGCCTGGTTCAAGTTTGATATTACTATGATGGCTACTGAACTATGGAATACAACTTTTGACAACTTCAGAAGATTATTATATTTTTAAGTGGACCGAAGACATTGAAAAATTGCGCGGGTAGAGAATGGACCCGAATTGGCAACATTATTGTTTGCTTCTCTATCATATTCTATGACATATGAGCAAGATGTCAACAACAATGGTTGCCAATTCGGGTCCATTCTTTATGCGCTCAAGTGATACACAGTTAGTAAAAAATCGTGTTATATGGATACGTTTGGTCTTCCAGACTAAGCTTCATTTCATTCATTGTAAAGTTTGTCTAATAGAGTCCTCTCAGTAATCATATTAGTTGTATACCAAAACCTTATGAAGCTACCAAGTAGTTTACCAAAACTTTTACCATTCTAGACGCAAGATGGCGGTGCGGCCCGTTGTTGGGTACACGCACTGCACGTGACAATTTTATCGAAAAAAATACACTTTAGCACAAATTCTAGACCCCAAATTTGTTAAATATTTGCAACTAGATAAACATCTGAAAGTAGCTTGATATTACATAAAGACTGGAACAGACCAAATGCGTATGCGTGGCGTATACATAACATTATATTGTCTGACTTCGAACTGTGTTACGGTCAAATTATACAGGTAGTAACAAAAGAATTATAACAAGCCGAAAGGAAGTCAAGATACACATGAAACTGAACCACTTTCTCCATAGAACAAGGGTCGAAATATAAAAAAATAGGGCACCAGATACAAAATCGCCGAACAGCTGATTGATTTACTATGGGAGACCCAAATTTCTTTTTCATATCTCAACCCATGTTCCACGGGGAAAACTAGTCAGTTTCATGAGTACTTTAACCTCCTTTCGGCTTGTTATACCCTGTGTGCTACTCCCTGTATATATACGTCCGCCAGCCAACGAAGGCCAGGCCATTTCAAAGCACGTTTACAAGGAAATGTATGCAACGAATTCTTAGTGCTATTTTCTTGCAAACTTGCGACGAGCGAGCTCACCGCTGCCGGCCGGCGGTCGAATATAATTTCAACCTTAGACTGTTTCGATACGAGACACTTTATCCGCCGCGCGGACAAAAATATGAACGCTTCGACAACTTCGTCATACGAAACAATTCTTACAGACACACGACTTTTACATGCCACGCACACGCACTCAGTTTGCCCAGTCCTTTTCTGCCTATGGGGTCTCAATTTCGCTCACAGATAGAGGGCCTGCCTCAATGGACCGACATCGGCGTGCGACTGTCACACGGCGTCACAAATAAATAAACACATCTATACCTCAGCGAGTCTAAGACTGATAAATATTTGCCTACGCGCGAAACGAATATAACATTTGTGACGCCCTGCCCAGTTGGGAACGGACGGGAGTAAAGATGCAAAAAAATAGCTGAAAATATTTCTAAAGGTGAACAAGGAGACTGAACAACTTGCCTCAAGAAATATATGTTTAAATATGATCCTATATTTCCACTTGTTCTTAAGTAAAATTTTGGAGACATATTTAAAACGATATTTCTTGGGGAAAGTTATTCAAGTCGATAGGCTAGTTCAATATTTTCAGCAATTCTTTTTACACCCATATTGTATAGTTTTGGCAGTACAGTTGCAAGGTTGAATACATAAAGGTGTCTCTCAAGTGAAGAAATCGCGGCATTTTTCCTGCCTTTCTGACCAATACAGGCATATAGACTGTCGATTTTTACACGAACAACTTCAATACATCCAGCGTATCAGATAATATACTCAACAAATTTCTTAAAGCTCTTTCAAATCAACAGCCTGTATGTAAGCGCAAGTGTGGTTACTGATAAAGCGTACATATTTTCTAAGTATATACGTGAAACTAAAGATTTTTTATTTCAAGTAATTTAAAGACCTAGTATTCCAAATAATTCAGTCAGCAGTATTATTGTATGGCAGTTAAATCAGTATTATTGTATGGCAGTTCAAGAGATGCATAGTAAAGTGCTACAGTTTCACATCTAGAATACGCCCAAAAAACATGTGCACTTTATCAAGAGGCACACAACTTTTACAACAATACCAAATGCATTGACGCGTCGCTTCGTATCTATTCTAATACAACAACCATTCACAATATTCAGTCTAAGGGCCGCAGCTGTTTTTGACACACACAACTACACTTCAGAATCAATCATCAAATAGCTCATACCGATTGGTTTTAAACTGTATGGAAATATATTATTAATTCTAAAGAGTACTTATGCTGAATCGATAACTGACAACCCTAATACATACAATTTGAGCGACACGCCACGCGTATAATTTTTGCTCTGTGCTAAAATACAATGTTCTAAGATTTAATTTTGTGTGAGCTGGATAATAAGACAGTCAATTTCCTTTCACTGTCATATATTCGAGGAAAAAATAGTTAATAAATAATTTGCAAAGCTTTTAAAATTACGTATAAACTTTTAAATTTTAAACGTCATTTTTATTGGTGAGTAGACCGTCTGTCCCTTTTTATTCTTGTATTAATACAAGGAACAGAACGAAGAGCTGGTTTATTTTTATTTATACCATCTGACGTAGAGTAAAGTAACCACCGGGGGCTAGCGGACGAATTTAATCTGAGTCTATTTCGTATACTTTTCACCTATGTTTTTAGCACAGAACTGTTTCGAAGCCGCGATTTCATCACCTGATTTTAGGATATTATACTCGATGTCTGTCCGTTTTAATACAACGAGGATCCAATATTTTATTTACAATTAATAAGTACATGTAATTTTAAACGGCAGGCGAGAGCATGTAGTGCGATTTCACATTTTGAATTGCCTTGATCGAGAATAAAATATACATTACAATTAATGTATGACACTTTTAGATTTTTGTTTTGAAACAAAATGTATAAAAAATACTATGTAACCTAACACCATACAAATATCGCCTCGTATTATGAAAATACAGGATGTTATGAAAAGTACTGCTTTTATTTAAAGTAATCCGGACCATGAAACTGAACAAGTTGCCCCAAAGAACCAAATATGAAAACAAAAAATATTATCCGTCCTAAAAAATGGCTCGATTTGCTGATACAAATTGTATGAGAGGCCCAAATTACTATTATTTCATTTTATGCTCCAAGAGGAAAACTATTCAATTTTATAGGCAGGCTTACCCTTGAAAGAAATGCAGTTCTTTTACTCACACACTGTATAAAAAATATGGACGTAATGAAAATCCAAAACTACTTACATGTAGTAAAAGTTTTTGGAACATATGACGCCGCACTCTATGCCCGCTACAACTAATACCAAAATTCTGAACGTTACAATAATGTAGTCTAACACGAGATTACATTTTAAGGGAGGATTTGAACAACCGACGAAAACCTAATACAGTACAGATATCTAGTAAATCGTTCACTGCCAATTTGCATGTCATTGAACCTTGTATAGTACATTTTAACGAAATATTTTGTGCGCCAAATCGTAAACGAGGCACGCCTAAGAATTCTAGAAATTTAAGGGCAGAACACACCGCCTCCGTATGCAGGACGTCATCCTCATACGATCCCATGAATTACAGCGTCATAGTAACGCACGTGATGAAGTGCACGTCACGAATACGGAGGTGGTGTGTGGCGCCCTTTAAGTACAAACTCAGTGAAGCTGGCACTGCTTAGTAACAAAATATTCACTGTCTGTAAACGCAATTCACGAGAAGACAAAATTATAAATTGGCGACAAAAACTAGTCATAAAGATAACCACACCTTTGATATGGGTTGTACCAAAAATGACAGCTTTTAGCACATACTCACTCAAGGGTACCAACTTTAATTTCTCTTTCTAGTAAGAATCACCAATCTATAATTTAGTTTTCGTAGAATGAGATATTTAGCCAGAGCTTTTCTTCTGTTTGCGGACGCCACCAGTCTGAGGTTTCACCTAAAGCTAGTCAAATTGAAATCAGGAGTGTGGATTAGTAATAATTTATATAAATAAATCAATTTATCAGCTGTAAAAAAATCAACTTTATTGTTCTTGATGTGGTTTTAAAGATAAGAGGCGTACCACGCACGATTGGCACACATTACATAATTACTCGATACAGACCTAGTTTATTGATAAATGCATAAGAACTTTGCATCAATAACATTTATTGCGAACCGACACATAAACATACATTTTAAATACAAAATACGTTATTTATATTCTGGAAATATGTTGGTGCTAACTTCTAAGTTAGTTTCGAAAGTCCAAGACGAGAACTATTTACACACATGGAGTTAGTATTATTTATCGTTTTTTATTATTATTTAATAATATTATTAATAGTGGGGCCGCACGCGGTCTAAAGCATTTGCCAAGGCCGAGTACGGACCCGGTACTTATTAAAATAAAAATACATATGTATAAGAGAAATTCGATAAATATTAGTGACGAGCGCAAGAACGTAAACTAGCGCGGCTGAGCGACTATTTAAACACAACTGTTTCCATTGCTTGCTATTCGTGACTCCTATCTTATTTTCTGTTAGTCTGCAAGTAATGTACGAGGAACCCGCGGGCGAAGAACAGTGGGCGATCAAGCGCGGGTCGCAGAATTCATGTCCTATTTCAAGATAAATACATGAGGCACGAAATATACCAATCTCGTGTCTGAATTGCTGTTGCGTATTTCAGCCACCAGTGGTCATTTCGAGTCTTATAATGCCCTCGATTTCGGTCATTTTCTCAGCTAGTTCTCCTTTACATTTTGAAATGGATAAGACTACGACTATGAATATTTTTAATCATGACGGGAAAACGCTGTTTTGAACAAGATCACAGCGAGAAACGCAGAGAGAACATCACATCATCTGTCACAAATGTTTTCAAAAAAATTCATTTCAAAATGAGAAAGATTATGGCAAAGAATACGTTTGCCGGAACCGAGGTCATACCTTATCTTGAGATGGGATAAAGTGATTTGAAATGGCGTATTTTAGAAGCCGAAAACGAGTTAAAAATACTGGAGTAACAAATCAAGTTATGTTTAACAAAATGCAAGTTTACAATATTCAGTTCATATTATCTTGTAGTCCCGTAAAGCTAGGAGCGGTAAGGCCCAATTAACACCTAGCACACAAAGACACGCGCTAGTATCGTTAGCCAATTGAAAATTACCTCTACGGGCAATGAAATAAAGTTGCGATTTGACTGCAAGAGAAACAAGGCTCCTGCAAGCATCTCTAATATTGCATTCTCAAAATGTCCATATCGAAAAATTACCATTGTGCAAAATGATAATTCGTAAAATGTCCAATTCGCATATTGCTATGTTACTTTAAATGGCCATTTTGCGAATTAGACATTTTACGAACTAGACATTTTGCGAAATGGATATTTTTCGAGTTGGAACTGTTGGGAATGGGCAAAACGTGCCGAGACGCCTGTAAGCTCTTATTCCGGCTTTCTTTCAGCTAGTTTATTTTGAATCGGCCACTGGATCGAACGCGCATCTTTGTACTCTAGGTGTGTGCTGTCCCTAAAGCGATTTAGTTCAGTATGGTATATGTTAGTCAATTTGGGGGTCAGTACAGATATGGAACGTAAAATACCGAAGCTCGGTGCGAGCAAGTTTGGAGGCGGTAGAACGTACCAAAAATAACAATTTAGTCCTCCATACATTTTGGACCGGATCAACTTATAGTCTAATTTCTTAGTCACAGACTGGAAAACCAGTGTTTGTAGATCCCTCAATGTGCTTGTTCAGAAGATGGTAATTCGTATGGATTTCATGCGCTAAAATGTATAGAGGGCGTTAAGGTCGATGCATTTTGCAAACTCCGCATAAACGTTGCAAAAAAGCAAGATTTTTTACTTACTAAAATTTCAAGTGCGTAAGAAAATTTGGGAAATTGGAACAACTCAAACTGGATTTCGATACAATAATTATAAATAACCACTACTAGCTGATCTCTTAGACAAATATCTCGAGCTTCGATTTTATGACAAGCAAATAAAATAGAACTAAATAATATTGTGTTCTATAGTTATGCGAAGTTGCTCAAATACTACAACCTTCACTGCAATACGCCACCGGCCGCTTCTAACTTAAATGTACATCATCCTCCTCCCACTTCGGCCAAATATGCTTGCCACATATACTTTCGCCAATGTGTAGCGGTAGGCGAATTTTTGTCACAAACCAGTGGCAAGGGATGGTGTACCGAAAACTTTGCAGGCATAATAAGACCATGAAACTCAACTACCTACTTATTTTAAGAAGCCAGTGTCAGGAAAAAGACACATATTTTTCGACCCATGCAATACCAGATCATCTAACTAACTTACATTAAGTTGCACGGAGAAAGTTGTTCAATTTCGTGAACTAAATGTGCCAGCTAAGTTTTCGGTGCACCATCCGTTACACCCTGTATTGTTTGAAACGATATCTGCCTAATTCTGATGCAGATGACGAAGATGTTGCGTTCCGTTAGAGGCGGCCGGCGCGGCGTCGTTGTAAATAATTATTAATTTACTATCTAACTACTTAAAAGGAAAGAAGAGAAGCGATATGCGAAGCGTAGACCGCTACTCGCCGCGCGCCGCGGCCCGCTGGGTACTCGCACCTGAGAACATAATCATACACGTCAATACACGACCATCCGCAAAACAAAATCATCGCTGAAGAGAACATCATCATCATCATCTTTCTGCCCACACCCCAAATCATTTGGAGTCGACGTAAGATGATATCTTAGAAAACAAAATCATAAGGATTTGGCAATGTTTTATGACCGGCCACCTGCCTGGCGTCAATCCTAAAGGGAACAACTACAAATATTATCCTAAAAGCTCCAATCTTAATAAAAACAAGGATTCATTTCATGATATAAGATGGGTTCAAGGATAGGATAGTAGAGCGTAGAATAGACCTGCCAGGCCCTTTAACAAGTGTGAGGAGGAACGAAACCGAGTAAATTCTAGTTTATGTAAGGGTGAAATTTTACTAGTGACTGATATGGAAAACTCGGAACCGGTTGGTTATAAGGAACAATTTCCAAGGAAAACAGGTTAATTTTAAAAAAAAATTGGACCTAATATAGTAACTCAACTGATCGGTAAATTGGTATGGGAGGTATCTTTTTAGGGTTTCGTAGTCTACTAGAAACCCTTATAGTTTCGTCAAGTCTGTCTGTCTGTCTGTCTGTCTGTCTGTCTGTCTGTCTGTCTGTCTGTCTGTCTGTATGCCGCGCCCTCATATCTTCGTCAGTTTTAGAGCTATCGACATGAAATTTGGTGAGAAGATAGATCGTGTTGACCCAAATATAGAAATGTTAAGAAAAAATTATATTAAATGTTTTTTGAACCCCCTCCCATACAAGTGAAAGGGGGGCAAAAAAATATATTTTTTTCTGTAATATTGAGTAGGGTATCATTGAATAGGTCTTTTAAAACTAAGGTGAGGTTTCTTTAAAACAAAGTCACTAAAATGTTTCTGTCACGAGATATTTGCTTTTAAAAAGGGCGTTTTTGACCCATAATTTGTTCCAGCTGTAACTTCTAAAGTATAAACGCTAAAAATTTGAAATAAATGTGGAATATAGCTTACAATCTGAAGTTACAATGAAAACTATAACGGATATTGTAGCCTTAAAGGTTTCAGAAAAAATTGAATTTTTCTATTTGCGGTTGGTCATCATACTGCCGCTAACAAACCAGCAACAAAATTATGTTTGTAATGCTGAAAAACCTGGTATTTAAACGTTGACTACGCAACCCTATTTGTGGGCGTGTCTGATACGCTCTTGGCCGGTTTTTTTGTTTTTAGTTTATTCCTTGTTTCTGTTGTATGACCTATGTTTCTTGGAGAAAGTTGTTCCTTATCACCAGCCAGTTCTGAGATTTTGCTATTGGCCGTTAGTTAATTTCACCCAGTATAACAGAAACTGAACTGAAACACTACCCTGTGACAGGAAAACATGAGCACATTTGACGGTAAAATTTGTAGCATAGCGTGGACAAAGCGAACATCCTACGCCGCGATCATAAAAATAGTACCTCATAGCGCGCAGCACATAGAATATGTTATATACCTGGTTGTGTATGCAGTGTGGGCTAGCGGCGGTAGTTGGGGCGCGGGGGGCCGCGGTTGGAGGAGAGGGGGCGGCGCGGGGGGCGGGGCTGGTCGCGGCCGCGCGTCTTCTTCTCCTCCACGTTCAGCTTCACGCCGTCCGCGCTGTCCGGCGGGAAGTACAGGGGCTGGAAACATTCACATATATTTAGGCCATATAGTACGGTCTGTGACTTTTGGAAATGTATGGAAAGGTGACGATTTTTGTTTAAGTGAAATTCCGATATGGGGCCGTGTAGAGGACCTCAATTTAAGGTTTTTGAGCCCGGTTACCAAACTCCAGCACGTGGTGGGGGGGAGGGGGGGGGCGTTCAAACTTTCGCGTTACCGCGCTTCAGTAAAAAAAAATATGTGGCGTTGGCTTTACATACAATTTTGATTTTGGTATCAATTTCTTATAAATCGAGGATGTACCTTTCATTTTTTGTATCAAAATACCTATATTTCTAACGAGAAATATGAAAAAAATTGAAATAAATGAAAAAAATCTGCAAAGATTTGTAATTTTTTTTGATTTGACAGGCTATATCTTTAAAAATATATATGAATAAGTCATAAATAAAAAATATTATCAGTTAGTCTTATTATTTAAATTTATGAAATCATACACAGTAATGCAAATATTCGAAGAAAAAATTCAAAAAAAGAAAGAACCGTGCCTACTGCAATGTGTACCCGTACGGACCTACTGCAATGTTTACCGCATTAACATTTTTCATCTTCCTGAAAAAGCGTTACAGAGTTATTATTTGTAATGTCATTTATTATAATAAATAAAGTAGACGTATCTACACTAATATAAAAAATAGGAAAGTTTTGTTTTTTGTAATATGTACGTATGTAATCGATAAACTCCGGAAATACTGAACTGAATTCAAAAATTCTTTCACCATTAGAAAGCTACAATATTTCAGAGTAACATAGGCTACTTTATACCACGGGAAAATATGTTATTCCTATGGGAAAACGGTTAGCAGCGGGAAAACCGTAAAATGTAGCTGATATTACCCAAATTATCTACAGAACTTGACTGATCTTCGCGAAATTCATCACTGATATTGCTAGCATATCAAAAAAGGGCATGGACTACGTTTTGTCAGACCTTGCTAAGCATGATGATCCGCTTCTGCTGGCACATGGTCATCGAGAGTCTGGAGTACTTGATGTAGATGACCAGCATCTCATCCAAACAATAAGAAATACGGTAAAGGCTTCGAAGTAAAAGTTGTTCAGCACGTCGGGTTGCTTCTGCTGGCACATGGTCATCGAGGGTCTGGAGGATCTGATGGATTTGGTAACGGATACAAAGTAAAAGTTGTTTAGTATGATGGGATGCTTCCGCTTGCTTATTGTCATTTAGGGTCTGAAGTACCTGATGTAGACCACCAGCATTCCATCTGAATTAATTGAGTTACGGTATTGACTTCAAAATAAAAGTTGTTAAGCATAGCTATTTCTTGGCACTTAGATATTGATGATGTAGCGTATCTAGTATGGAACACCAGAAGCCTAGCTCAACTGAAAGATATATATATATATGTGCAAGGCTTCATATAAAAGGTTTTTAAACATGACATTTCCACGGGAAAACAGGTAAGTAGCAGCGGGTGAAGCCGCTGGGCGGGTTACTACTACTACTACTACTACGCTGGCTCAGCGACCCGAAGTGGATCTTGGCCTCCGATACAACTGTACGCCACTCTTCCCTGTTCTGCGCAGTTTGCTTCCAATCAGGCTTTTGGAGTGCGTGCAGGTCTTTTATAACTTCATCAGTCCAGCGATATCTTGGTCGACCTACCGGGCGCTTGCCCGTTGGCCGGCCCAGGTATGCCTTCTTGACCGCTCGACCCTCTTCCATCCGCTCCACATGACCAAGCCAGCGCAGTCTCGCAGCTTTACTTTCCCCGATGATATTGAGCTCATGGACTATTTCCTCTATCTCCCTGTTCTTTCTGATTCTCCAGATGCCATCCTCATTCTTCACAGGTCCCAGAATCTTCCGCAGTATTTTTCGTTCTGCCACTAACAGTTTTTCTTCCTCCTTCAGGGTCAGCGTCCAGGTTTCGCATCCGTACATCAGTATGGGTCTTATCTTATAACAGTCTTGTAGATGCGAATGCTGGGCGGGTTGCTTGTTTGTTATAAAAATGATTTTATTATCCTACAATATTTATGGTATTGCCTAATAAATGATGATCTATGCAATAATGAACTTTATTCAAGGTCTCCCTTTCAATAACAAATAAGTTGAGTTAATAACAATAACTAGGTAAAAAAAATATAGTATAGCAGTCCTCCTTGTGCCCTCCATCAGCTACTCCAGATCATCAAGCTCTGACAAAACGTAGTTCATGCCCTTTCTTGATATGCTAGCAATACATATCAGTGATAAATTTCTCGAAGATCAATCAAGTGCTTTGGATAATTTGGGTAATATCAGCTACATTTTACGGTTTTCCCGCTGCTAACCGTTTTCCCGTGGGAATAAGATATTTTTCCGTGGTATAAAGAAATATTGTAGCTTTCTAATGGTGAAAGAATTTTTGAATTCAGTTCAGTAGTTCCGGAGTTTATCGATTACATACATACATACAAAAAACAAAACTTTCCTCTTTATTATATTAGTGTAGATACTTCTACTTTATTTATTATAATAAATGACATTACAAATAATAACTCTGTAACGCTTTTTCAGGAAGATGAATGAAGTTATGCGGTAAACATTGCAGTAGGTACGTACGGGTGCACATTGCAGTAGGCACGGTTCTTATTTTTTTTGGGAGTTTTTTCTACGAATATTGGCATTACTGTGTATGATTTCATAAATTTAAATAATAAGACTAACGGATAATATTTTTTATTTATGCCTTATTCATATATATTTTTAAAGATATAGCCTTTCAAATGAAAAAAATTACAAATCTTTGTAATTATTTTTTATTTATTTCAATTTTTTCCATATTTCTCGTTAGAAATATAGGTATTTTGATACAAAAAATGAAAAGTACATCCTCGATTTATAAGAAATTCATACCTAAATCAAAATTGTATGTAAAGCCAATGCCACATATTTTTTTTAGTGAAGCGCGGTAACGCGAAAGTTTGAACGCCCCCCCCCCTCCCCCCCACCACGTGCTGGAGTTTGGTAACCGGGCTCAAAAACCTTAGATTGAGGTTCTCTACACGGCCCCATATCGGAATTTCACTTAAACAAAAATCGTCACCTTTCCATACATTTCCAAAAGTCACAGACCTTACTAATACATATTGTTGGACCAACCCGCGGAAACCAAGCTGTATGGTTCACTATATGCCGGCGCTAAGCGCCGGCCTAGTCTGACGTCGGGCTGTAGGGTTCACTATATGCCGGCGCTAAGCGCCGGCTTTGTTTGTGTTGCGCTGTAGAGTTTACTGTATGTCGCTGGCTCAGTTTGCCATGAACTCTCACCGCTGCGTTGAGGCAGTCGTGCGCGGCCTGCGAGGTCTCGTAGGTGATGAACCCGTAGTTGGGGTGTCGGGGCGCGCCGGGCGCGGCGGGCTTGGAGTGCACGCGCAGCTCGGCGACGGGCCCGAAGCGCGCGAAGAGGGCTCGCAGCGCCTCCTCGGTGGCGGAGTGCGGCAGGTTGCCGAGGAACAGCTGCTGCGCGTCCGAGTACCGCCGCGACCCGCCGGAGGGCGCCGCGCCCGCCGGACCGGGGTTGCTTTCCGCTGTGGACAAACAGAACAGTTCATAGAACTTTTCTCAGGCATGGCAGTTCCTTACAGCTGCCTACCCAGCAAGGGATACAAGTGTGATATATGTAAGCTACGTTCATTTGTATATACCTGACTGCGGCTGGTTGTCCCGTGGGCCGCGCTGCCTGGGCGCGCGCTGCTCGGCGGGGGGCGGCGCGTGGGGCGCGGGCGCGTGCTGGGGCGCGGGGGGCGCTACGGCCGGGGGCGCGGCCGGTCGGGGCGCCACGTTCGAACCAGACTTGAGGAGGTTCGCGTACGTCTTCGGCTCCGGGGCCGCTGGCGGCGCTGGAAGTAAATCATCAAAGGTTCATTATATCATTTTAACAATTACCTCCATGGTCTAGCGCAGTGTTTTTCAAACTGTGGTTCGCGACCCCCTTAGGAGGAGGAAAAGTAAAAGTTAACGTAGAACCATAAAAAAATAGGTGGTGTTCCATTGCTGTGATTGTTTTGCTATAGGGTTCATGTCTGCACAGTTTGCAGGGTCCGTAGATCATGAATGAAATTCTCGGACAAAATTAAGCGGTATTGTTTTTTTGGCATTCCTCTCATTATAGCTCCTTCCAAGTCGCTATTTCAAGACTGATAGAAAATCTTACCGGGCAGGGGCAAAGGCTCTCGCGGGGGCTCGGGCTCTTGCACGGGCTGCGGTACCGGTTCCGGTTCGCACTCCTCGTAAGAAGGACTAAAGGATTTTAGAGTTGATGTGTATTGCAATTTCACTCGACAGGCTGACCATCTGTCGCTATGATGATACCCAATCTTCTGAATGACTCTCAAACTTTTGTCACGTTTTACCAGCCTTTTACGCTCTGTCTACCCCGCTAGAGATAAAGGCGTGGCGTGGTATTATATATTATCTCTCTCTTCGTGTGGGCCACCGAGTCGTTCAACGACCCGATGAATCCTGGTTTCAGAGTTTTTCAACAAGTATGTATGAATTACCGGGCGGCGGCGAAGGCTCCCGCGGGGGCTCGGGCTCTTGCACGGGCTCCGGTACCGGCTCGGGCTCCGGCTCACGTTCCGGCGCAGAGTGGCTCAGGCTGGATGCTGGAAATATAAAATAATAGTGAGTTTTCCATTTCGGCGGTAGTTTGTTCAATTATTCTGATAGCCCCATAACCATAACAGCCACAACAGTCCACTGCAGGCCATGGGCCTCCCACTATCGGGGGGTATTGCCATACTCACCACGCTTGGCAGGCGGATTGGGGAGCGCAGTTCCAAGATGTTACATTTACAGGGAATGCTGCTGGATGAATATCCCTTAGTCGCTTTTTACGACAATGCTATTCTAAGCCGGCATCACACGGCATAATATAAAAGCCCCAAATAGTCAAAAACAAAACATAGTTAGCAAAATGAAATGTTCTATCATCTACACTATCCTGTCGGCTTTGTAATTATTCAAGCAAACAGCAAACCATTGTTTCTTATTATGACTTCAAAAATCATGTTGAGATACGCTAGTAAATTGAAAAAGCTTACCCTGCAGCGCCTGCACGAGATGGCGCGTGTTGTCGTCGTGCGCGGGCGGGTGGCCGTTCACGTGCGGCGCGGGCGGCGGGGACACCTGACCACTGCCTACCCCGTTAGATATATAGGCGTGATATCAGCTTACCCTGCAGCGCCTGCACGAGATGGCGCGTGTTGTCGTCGTGCGCGGGCGGGTGGCCGTTCACGTGCGGCGCGGGCGGCGGCGACACCTGCCGACAATTTTTGTATTGAGACTTTCGATATTTTTTGAGAATAGTGTGCATGCCGGCGCTAGCGCCGGCCTGTTTCTGCGTCAGGCTGTCTGCAACGGTTTATATGCCGGCGCTAGCGCCGGCCTGTTTCTGCGTCAGGCTGTCTGCAACGGTTTATATGCCGGCGCAGCGCCGGCCTGTTTCTGCGTCAGGCTGTCTGCAACGGTTTATATGCCGGCGCAGCGCCGGCCTGTTTCTGCGTCAGGCTGTCTGCCACGGTTTATATGCCGGCGCAGCGCCGGCCTGTTTCTGCGTCAGGCTGTCTGCCACGGTTTATATGCCGGCGCAGCGCCGGCCTGTTTCTGCGTCAGGCTGTCTGCCACGGTTTATATGCCGGCGCAGCGCCGGCCTGTTTCTGCGTCAGGCTGTCTGCCACGGTTTATATGCCGGCGCAGCGCCGGCCTGTTTCTGCGTCAGGCTGTCTGCCACGGTTTATATGCCGGCGCAGCGCCGGCCTGTTTCTGCGTCAGGCTGTCTGCCACGGTTTATATGCCGGCGCAGCGCCGGCCTGTTTCTGCGTCAGGCTGTCTGCCACGGTTTATATGCCGGCGCAGCGCCGGCCTGTTTCTGCGTCAGGCTGTCTGCCACGGTTTATATGCCGGCGCAGCGCCGGCCTGTTTCTGCGTCAGGCTGTCTGCCACGGTTTATATGCCGGCGCAGCGCCGGCCTGTTTCTGCGTCAGGCTGTCTGCCACGGTTTATATGCCGGCGCAGCGCCGGCCTATCGTACGAAACGTTGCGCATATGCATCCGTCATCTGTTGTCTGTGTAGCACTTACAATGGGCGCGGTCTGCTGCGGCTGCGGCGCTAGCGGCTGCTGCGCGGGGAGCGCGGGGGGCGCGGGCAGCGGCGCGCTGGAGGGGGGCGCGGGCGGCGCGGGGAATGGCGCGGAGAACGCCGGCGTGGGGAAGTAGCCGCCCGAGGTGGGCTCCTCTTCCTCGCCCTCGGACCGACCCGAAGCGGAGCCCGAGTCGTCCGAGAATACGATGTCCTGGAAGTGAAAGGTTTAGCTAGGTAAGTAAGGGTTCCGTAGTTCAAAGAAAGAAAAACTTAAAGAATCTCTCTCTGTTTTGATCATATGTTTCATCCATCTGTCTGTCTGTCTGTCTGTCGGTCTATCCTAGACCTGCTCTTAGGGTTTACACGCGCACCTGGTAGCGGAAGATGTCGTTGTGCACGTAGTACTTCTTGGGCGACTGCGCGGCTAGCACGAAGGTCTGCGTGAAGCGCCGCATGGGCGCGCCGCCGTTGGACAGCTCCCCAGTCACCTGTAGTGAGACACACGCCATCTATCGTTTGGTACCGGTACTACCTGGTAGCGGAAGATGTCGTTGTGCACGTAGTACTTCTTGGGCGACTGCGCAGCTAGCACGAAGGTCTGCGTGAAGCGCCGCATGGGCGCGCCGCCGGTGGACAGCTCCCCAGTCCCCTATAGTGTTACACACGCCATCTATCGTTTGCTTCTAGTACTACCTGGTAGCGGAAGATGTCGTTGTGCACGTAGTACTTCTTGGGCGACTGCGCAGCTAGCACGAAGGTCTGCGTGAAGCGCCGCATGGGCGCGCCGCCGTTGGACAGCTCCCCAGTCACCTGTAGTGTTACACACGCCATCTATCGTTTGCCCCCGGTACTACCTGGTAGCGGAAGATGTCGTTGTGCACATAGTACTTCTTGGGCGACTGCGCAGCTAGCACGAAGGTCTGCGTGAAGCGCCGCATGGGCGCGCCGCCGTTGGACAGCTCCCCAGTCACCTGTAGTGTTACACACGCCATCTATCGTTTGCCCCCGGTACTACCTGGTAGCGGAAGATGTCGTTGTGCACATAGTACTTCTTGGGCGACTGCGCAGCTAGCACGAAGGTCTGCGTGAAGCGCCGCATGGGCGCGCCGCCGTTGGACAGCTCCCCAGTCACCTGTAGTGATACACACGCCATCTATCGTTTGCTTCTAGTACTACCTGGTAGCGGAAGATTTCGTCTACTTACGCGACTGCACAGCCAGGTCTGACAGTTCCCCAGTCCCCTATAGTGTTACACACGCCATCTATCGTTTGCCCCCGGTACTACCTGGTAGCGGAAGATGTCGTTGTGCACGTAGTACTTCTTGGGCGACTGCGCAGCTAGCACGAAGGTCTGCGTGAAGCGCCGCATGGGCGCGCCGCCGTTGGACAGCTCCCCAGTCCCCTATAGTGTTACACACGCCATCTATCGTTTGCCCCCGGTACTACCTGGTAGCGGAAGATGTCGTTGTGCACATAGTACTTCTTGGGCGACTGCGCAGCTAGCACGAAGGTCTGCGTGAAGCGCCGCATGGGCGCGCCGCCGTTGGACAGCTCCCCGGTCACTTGTATTGATACACACGCCATCTATCGTTTGCCCCCGGTACTACCTGGTAGCGGAAGATGTCGTTGTGCACGTAGTACTTCTTGGGCGACTGCGCGGCTAGCACGAAGGTCTGCGTGAAGCGCCGCATGGGCGCGCCGCCGTTGGACAGCTCCCCAGTCACCTGTAGTGAGACACACGCCATCTATCGTCTGCCCCCGGTACTACCTGGTAGCGGAAGATGTCGTTGTGCACGTAGTACTTCTTGGGCGACTGCGCAGCTAGCACGAAGGTCTGCGTGAAGCGCCGCATGGGCGCTCCGCCGTTGGACAGCTCCCCAGTCACCTGCACGACCACTCCGTTTCCGAGCGTGGCTTGGGCGTCCACCTGTGGACAAAATATTATTGTTTTATTTTGTTACTTTTTTTTTACAACAAACAGTCATTTTTTTATATAGGTACATTGTATGCTTACAACTTACAGACCTTGAGAGTCCACTAAGTAGTTTAAATGTAGTAGAATACAACTAAGGTCGAGGTGATACGAGGCGATGTATCCTAGTCAGGCTCACGGCAGACTAAACACTATTTTTTGTGTCCTGTCCCTAAATATCGTGCTAGGTCACAGGACTGACAAAAACATAAAATAATCACCTGGCTGATCTTGGCATGGCAGTCCCGGAAGTTGAGTTGCTGTATGCGGTTGTGGATCTGCTTCTGCCCGACCACCGGGAGCGTCTCGCGGTTGGGCGCGTCGAGACCCCCGTGCACGAACGACGAGTAGTTGTTGTAGAATCTGGCATGGACTGTAAGATTACCTGGCTGATCTTGGCATGGACTGTAAGATTACCTGGCTGATCTTGGCATGGACTGTAAGATTACCTGGCTGATCTTGGCATGGACTGTAAGATTACCTGGCTGATCTTGGCATGGACTGTAAGATTACCTGGCTGATCTTGGCATGGACTGTAAGATTACCTGGCTGATCTTGGCATGGACTGTAAGATTACCTGGCTGATCTTGGCATGGACTGTAAGATTACCTGGCTGATCTTAGCATGGACTATCGACTGTCTATAGACAGTTAGGCAACACTGGTACAACCTAAGATTACCATCGCTAGTAAATATTTTTATTAAAATTACTTTCTTTGCTAAAATCTCGCCTCATCTCAAACGAATATTTTAATGGGGGAATCTTTTTGTCTATCGGTATAGTAAGAATTTGGCAATTATTGTGGTCTGACAAACAGAACTGCACATTTCTACCAACATCTCCATTCATATTGCAAAATGCATCGCAAACTGATCAAAATACAGGATTTGTCGCGTGTAGCTGGGTCAATGTGAAGATTTAAATTATGAGCAGTCAGAATTTCTTTTGATTGTTTTGTCATTATTTATACTTTTTGGCTTCGTGCCAAGAGATATAGATATAGAAGGTGATAGCATAGTAGATACTATACTACAGACCTGGCTCATCTTGGCATGGCCTATAAGATTACCTGGCTGATCTTGGCATGGACTGTAAGATTACCTGGCTGATCTTGGCATGGACTGTAAGATTACCTGGCTGATCTTGGCATGGACAGTAAGATTACCTGGCTGATCTTGGCATGGACTGTAAGATTACCTGGCTGATCTTGGCATGGACTGTAAGATTACCTGGCTGATCTTGGCATGGACTGTAAGATTACCTGGCTGATCTTGGCATGGACTGTAAGATTACCTGGCTGATCTTGGCATGGACTATCGACTGTAAGATTACTTGGCTGATCTTGGCATGGACTGTAAGATTACCTGGCTGATCTTGGCATGGACTGTAAGATTACCTGGCTGATCTTGGCATGGACTGTAAGATTACCTGGCTGATCTTGGCTTGGACTATCGACTGTAAGATTACCTGGCTGATCTTGGCCTGGACTGTAAGATTACCTGGCTGATCTTGGCATGGACTGTAAGATTACCTGGCTGATCTTGGCATGGACTGTAAGATTACCTGGCTGATCTTGGCATGGACTGTAAGATTACCTGGCTGATCTTGGCATGGACTGTAAGATTACCTGGCTGATCTTGGCATGGACTGTAAGATTACCTGGCTGATCTTGGCATGGACTGTAAGATTACCTGGCTGATCTTGGCATGGACTATCGACTGTAAGATTACTTGGCTGATCTTGGCATGGACTGTAAGATTACCTGGCTGATCTTGGCATGGACTGTAAGATTACCTGGCTGATCTTGGCATGGACTGTAAGATTACCTGGCTGATCTTGGCTTGGACTATCGACTGTAAGATTACCTGGCTGATCTTGGCATGGACTGTAAGATTACCTGGCTGATCTTGGCCTGGACTGTAAGATTACCTGGTTGATCTTGGCATGGACTGTAAGATTACCTGGCTGATCTTGGCATGGACTGTAAGATTACCTGGCTGATCTTGGCATGGACTGTAAGATTACCTGGCTGATCTTGGCATGGACTATCGACTGTCTGACTTACTGTGTGTGACTATTACTGTGGAATGATAACAATACTAGAAGCTGATCGATAGTATCAGTTACAGTGATGGATGAAGGCTATTGGAAGAACAAAAATGAGTGGGTGGAAGCAAGAAGGTGATGGCATAGTAGATACTATGTAACATGTAACATACTTACTTGTTATTTAGTTGTAGAAGGTATAGCCCTATACGTTTCGGCTGGTTACGACAGCCTTCTTCAAGGAGGAGGTGGTTGGTTGATATCGCCGTCATGGAAGCCAGTGCTAAGAACGGTATTACCGGTGTCAGTGGACAAAATAATGTATACATACCTGGCTGATCTTGGCATGGCAGTCCCGGAAGTTGAGTTGCTGTATGCGGTTGTGGATCTGCTTCTGCCCGACCACCGGAAGCTAAGATTACCTGGCTGATCTTGGCATGGACTATCTACTGTCTATCGATGGTTAGGCAACACTGATACAAGCTAAGATAACCATCTCTAGTAATTATTTTTATTAAGATTACTATCTCGCCTCATCTCAAACCAATATTTTAATGGGGGAATCTTTTTGTCTATCGGTATAGTAAGAATTTGGCAATTATTGTGGTCTGACAAACAGAACTGCACATTTCTACCAACAACTCCATTGATATTGCAAAATTCATCACAAAATGATCAAAATACAGGATTTTTCGCGAGTAGCTGGGTCAATGTGAAGATTTAAATTATGAGCAGTCAGTATTTCTTTTAATTGTTTTGTCATATTTATACTTTCGTGCCAATAGATATAGATATAGAATAGAAGGTGATAGCATAGTGTAGATAGGTACTATACTACAGACCTGGCTGATCTTGGCATGGCAGTCCCGGAAGTTGAGTTGCTGTATGCGGTTGTGGATCTGCTTCTGACCGACCACCGGGAGCTAAGATTACCTGGCTGATCTTGGCATGGCAGTCCCGGAAGTTGAGTTGCTGTATGCGGTTGTGGATCTGCTTCTGCCCGACCACCGGGAGCGTCTCGCGGTTGGGCGCGTCGAGGCCCCCGTGCACGAACGACGAGTAGTTGTTGTAGAATCTGGCATGGACTGTAAGATTACCTGGCTGATCTTGGCCTGGACTGTAAGATTACCTGGCTGAATCTGGCATGGACTATAAGATTACCTGGTTGATTTTGGCATGGACTGTAAGATTACCTGGCTGATCTTGGCATGGCAGTCCCGGAAGTTGAGCTGCTGTATGCGGTTGTGGATCTGCTTCTGCCCGACCACCGGGAGTGTCTCGCGGTTGGGCGCGTCGAGGCCCCCGTGCACGAACGACGAGTAGTTGTTGTAGAATCTGGCATGGACTGTAAGATTACCTGGCTGATCTTGGCATGGACTGTAAGATTACCTGGCTGATCTTGGCATGGGCTATCGACTGTGTGACTGACTGTGTGTGACTATTACTGTGGAATGATAACAACACTAGAAGCTGATCGATAGTATCAGTTACAGTGATGGATGAAGGCTATTGGACGAATAAAAATGAGTGGGTGGAGGATAGAAGGTGATGGCATAGTAGATACTATGTAACATGTAACATACTTACTTGTTATTTAGTTAGTAGAAGGTATAGCTCTATACGTTTCGGCTGGTTACGACAGCCTTCTTCAAGGAGGAGTTGGTTGGTAGATATCGCCGTGATGAAAGCCAGTGCTAAGAACGGTATTACCGGATTTACCGGTGTCAGTGGACAAAATAATGTATGTGTACCTGGCTAATCTTGGCATGGACTATCGACTGTAAGATTACCTGGCTGATCTTGGCATGGACTGTAAGATTACCTGGCTGATCTTGGCATGGACTGTAAGATTACCTGGCTGATCTTGGCATGGACTGTAAGATTACCTGGCTGATCTTGGCATGGACTGTAAGATTACCTGGCTGATCTTGGCATGGACTATCGACTGTAAGATTACCTGGCTGATCTTGGCATGGACTGTAAGATTACCTGGCTGATCTTGGCATGGACTATCGACTGTAAGATTACCTGGCTGATCTTGGCATGGACTGTAAGATTACCTGGCTGATCTTGGCATGGACTGTAAGATTACCTGGCTGATCTTGGCATGGACTATCGACTGTAAGATTACCTGGCTGATCTTGGCATGGACTGTAAGATTACCTGGCTGATCTTGGCATGGCAGTCCCGGAAGTTGAGTTGCTGTATGCGGTTGTGGATCTGCTTCTGCCCGACCACCGGGAGCGTCTCGCGGTTGGGCGCGTCGAGACCGCCGTGCACGAACGACGAGTAGTTGTTGTAGAATCTGGAAAAAAACACACATGGTTACATACATACATATCTTATCTTATCTGATTTAGCCATCGGGATCCCACTGCTGGGCAAAGCCCTCCATATATCACGCTTATATCCCTTACGGGGTAGGCAGAGCGTAAACGGATGCAAAAAACGGCCATTTACACCATATTTGACAAGTTTGAATATCACTACAGTGACAGGTTGTCAGTTGTGGCTGTGACAGGTTGTCACTGTCACCTACAATTGTCACAAATCAACTCTCAAATCCCTTAGTCGCTTTCTACGTCACCCACGGGAAAGATAAGGTGTGATTTTATTCTAGGATGGCACTACACCACAAAGGGTTCTATGATGGGGCTCCCATACACATGTTTTTTTTTTCAGATTTCAGATTTCAGATTTCAGATCTTTATTTGCATAGAAAATGGTACAAATATAGCAGATGTTAGGCTTAAAACTAAAGGTCAACATTTTCTGTCACGTACATTGCAACATGCAAATTTTAAATATAATACAAGCAAAAGAATCTAAAAATATTACAATAATTAATGTCATTCAACTCATTCATAAAGCATAGTCATAAAAAAAAAAAAATACATATACACCGCGATAAACCATCATTAAAATTCAAATTTAATACAATACCATACAATGTCAAAAGATTTTAAAAAATACATCAATATTATGTCATAAAGCATAGTCATAAAAATTAAAAAATAATAAAACATCATTAAAATTTAAAGTTTAAATATTCTGTTACACTATAAAACCTCTTATCTAATAGCAGTCTAAATAATGCTACTTTGAATTTGTTTAATGGAAGATCTTTCACATTGTTCGGAATTTTATTGTAGATACATACTGACATATAATTGCAGTTTCTTTTATATCCAGTAGTCTTCGGGCGATCTCCATGTTCTATTCTGTTAGAATACCGTGTGCTTCTAGCAGGGTATAAATCAATGGTAGTCTTGTACAGGTGACTATGCTGCTTTACGAAAACTGACATTTCATAAATATATAAGCAAGGGAAAGGCAGAATTCGCAACTTCTCAAATAAAGGTTTGCAAGAATCAGTCGGTGCTGCTCCGCAGATTGCACGAACACATTTTTTCTGAGCAATAAATACTTTTTTTGAATTCGTTCCATTGCCCCAAATAACTATGCCGTACCTGAGAATTGACTCGACATATGCGTAATAAGCTGTCAAAGCAGCATGTCGGGAAGCAACTTTTTGCAATTTATACAAAGGATAAACGAATCTATTAATTTTCTTACATATTATATTAGAGTGTACTTTCCATTTAAATTCTTTATCTAAATTAATTCCGAGAAATGTCACATTTTCAGCCTCATTTATGATTTGTCCATTATAATTTATATTAAAAAATTGTTTAGTTCGATTATTATTAAAATTTATGTAACTAGTTTTATTTATATTAACTTTAAGATTATTATATGTTAGCCATTCAATTACCGATGATACAGTTTGATTGATGTCAGTTTCATGACTAACATAGTTATTCCCAGATACAATAATGGAAATGTCATCTGCGAACAAAATATATTTATGTCGAGTTATTTGTGGAAGGTCATTAATGTATAGAAGGAAAAGTAATGGCCCTAAAACACTTCCTTGCGGCACCCCAAATTTGTTTGCTACATATTCGGAATTATAAACTTGGATTTCGTCATCTTTATTAACTTTAGTGATTTGAACACACTGGTTTCGATTCTGCAGATATGACGTGATCCAGCTTTTATTTATCTATGAGGGTTCGCAGGCTGTATCTCATAAACGGTAATACTAAGACAGTTGATATTTTCACAGAACATGTATTACTATTGCCACTTTGACAACTAATACGTAAGTAGAATAAAATAAAAATTAATGTGTATATGACAGCACCCATAATTGTAGTTTATGCAACTGCGTAATAATGAGAGGATAATAGTTTGACACGAGCATTAAGCCGAATTATATGCAGTTGCATACACTATTTTATCTACACTCTACAAGAAAAACTATGAAAAATAATTCAAACCTCCGCACTGCACTATGGCGATTGCAAGCCTATCTACAGAACCACCAACTGAACGACTTTTGTACATAAGTAACTTTTTAACTAAACGTTAAAATGGAGGCTCATAAAAACTGAACAACTTTTAAAATTAAAAAGCATTTATCGGTGAATTTTAATTCGAAAAATGATTTGAAGCAAAGATTTAATAATAAATAAGTCCTCATAATTTCAAGTGTCGTCCCGCCCGGGGGCCACTTGTTTTTTTTTTCATTTGACTTACTGTTGGCCAGTGTCAAATTGGAACAGATTACAATTTGGTACGCGGGTCAAATCGTTTTAATTTTTTTTTTCAAATACTAGAAATCGAGTTACTTTATGTAGCTGCCAGTAGTATGCAATTTTTTTTAAAGGCTGTATATTCGTAATGCAGTTCATTACGTTCGTACTTTCGATTCTGTAAAACGAATATTACGAAATGAGTGTAGATAAATGTAATTTTTATACCATTTTTATACACAATGGTACGGCACCCTTCAGGCGCGAGTTCGACTCACATTTGGCCGTCTTTTTTTATACAAATTCCGAGAAAAACCAGTATAAGTTGATCTCTTAAGTGGGTGTTTTTATGTTGGCGATAGTATCATTTCAGCGGCCTATCTAATAGCTAGAACAGGCGGTCGGAAAACTAACACATGAGATATTTCGTCGATCAGGTGTCATACACGACAAAATAAAAAAACAATTACTTTTTTAAGCACTTATTTATATCGCCGACTAATAAAATGAGTACTTGATACTTTTATTACACCGCTATGCCAACAGCCGTTAGCTGTTCGACTCCATATTTAAGATATGTTTAGATGATCAGAAATGTACATTAGCAAATGAAGGGTGATATTGTGAGGAGAGATAAAATAGTTCCTGTGTCTCACAGACTACTTTTTAGCGCGAGAAAACAGTTAAGAATATTCATAACCATTCTTAAAGTAAGGCATGGGTCCTTACAAATTCTACTCTTCAGAAACAAATGTTTTGCTGCCTCGAATGCACGAATTCAAAAATCACAGTCATTATGAATTTCGATAATGATGACAATCTTTTGATTCATAAAACACGCAAGTCATGTTGACTCATGCATATAAGTTATGCAAATATAGGGGAATGTCCATAATCTGACGATAAATAGGGAGCTATAGGTACCTAAACAGAAAGATGTCGTCATATTAGAATGGTAATATAAGCAAGATAGATAATAGACGTGTAATAAACAGTAACAGAGGATAGCACTACCTACCCAACAGTCAATATTAGTCGCGCAGATAAAGAATGGACCCGAATTGGCAACATTATTTTTGACATCCTGCTCATATGTCATATACTTATGTAATATGAAAGAGAGGCAAACAACTATGTTGCTAATTTGGATGCATTTTTTATCTGCGTGACTTATATTGAGGTAGAATTTTTGCAAACATACGTAAGACAATAAATAGTACTTGTTATCGTTTAATAGTTATTTTCCTTGCCTATGTTATGCTAGCTTGACTCATTGTTATTATAACATGTTAGTCTTATCATCACCATTTCCACAAATAAGAATAGCGTACATCAATTGAAACCAGAAATATGGTAGCAGCTAAGAATACTTCTAGTCTCCTCAGGGAGTTTCGTAAAAGGCCACATATAATTTTTGACCTAGACTGAATATATTGCTGATACCACCTACAATAGCATTGCCAAAGAGGGTTGACGTCAGGCAGGCGGCCGATCATAAAATATTGCCAAACCCTTTTGCTACATGATTTTGTGCTTTACGGACATGTTGCGCCGACCCTAAAAGATTTGGGATAAGAGTAGGCAGATGATGATATGAATTGAAACCTAACACCTTCTTAATACTGCTTAAACGACTCTTGTATTATTAAGACTAAACCACCATAATGACGAATTAAAGTTCATGCATGCATCCAGGTACTTTAGATGAATTTAGGTGTTTCCGTAATATACCACGTAAATCTGTCGTGGTATTTTGTTCGCCGTAACGGTACAAGGAAACTTATCTAAAACCTTCAATAACAGAGATGAGAAGGCCCCTATTTCAAACATTGAATAGATATTCAAACAATATGATTGTCTTTGTTCTAAGGAGCTCAAAAGAAATTACTTTTGAAATTTTTACAATTTCTTATCTCTCTATCTCATTGTTAAGTTTCATTGAATGGCCAAGAAATTATTATATGACCTCTTTAACTAATGATAATGACTTGAGAAAGATTTTAAAGTATTCATTCTAAGAAGTCCATAATGGATGGATAAGTACATATGAATAACGCCAGGTACCTGTTAAAATAAGCTTTTGGAATCAATTGAAATCGTATTAGCAAAATACGTACACTTTGTGCGTGTTATTTTCTCTGTAATCTCATGTCATGGCACTCTACCCTAGTATGGAGAAATGTTGTAGGAGTAAGGGTAATGGCAATTTTAGTAGACCCATGTCCAGCATTGGACTGTTGTGTTTATTTGTTAATGGCAATGATAGCGGATGGTTAATGCATGTAAGACTTGTGTAGATTATGTCAAGTCATCAATCATGCATGTCTGAGGCCTACTAGTAGTAGGAGGTATAAAATCACTGACACCAGTCAAGGTTCATGGGGTCATTATTTGACTCGGTGTCCCACACGACAGAAAACAGAAAAAGATGCACCTGTGCAGATGGGCCAGGGCCTTGTTTAGCAGCGTGTAATACTGGCGGAAAAATTGGCGGCACTCACTGCGCCACCTTCCTTACTGCTCATTCTGTGTGTGGCTGGTTGTTTGGTTGTTTACCTGTGCACCGCCATCACGTCCTTTGGAAATGTGAGGCACTTGTGCAAACAAGAAGCCGGACTATGGGTGGTCACCTGCTGTCCCCGAGAGAAGTACAATCCTTTGACCCCAAACAGTATGTGGCATTCCTTCAAATGGCCTGGCTGGAGGTCAGCCACAATAGATCTGCAAAGGTCGCAGTGGCTTTTGGTCTGACCAGGACCAACCTCTTCTTCTCAAATAATATTACCTGTGCAGATGGGCCGGTGCCTTGTTCAGCAGCGTGTAGTACTGGCGGACAAACTCGCGGCCGACGCTCTGCGGTGACGGGGACGCCTCCATTACCATCGCTGGGGTCTCACTGCTGTCCGTACAGCCCTCTGTTGGCCTGGAAACGTAAACCATGGATATTATAAATACCAAATTTTAAAACACTTCTCGTGTTAGGTAAACAATTTTTGGAAAATTTTGCAAGTTTTGTTAGCCACAATAAATCTGAGAAGGTTGCAGTGGCTGTTGGTCTGACTAGGACCAACCCCTTCTAACAAAATAATAATAAGTTTTCCAAAAACCATATTTTAAATTACCTTGTCCATACAAAATTCATCCTCATCAAGCCAGGCATTCATTGGGGACAAACTTCCAAAAACTTTGTTTAAGAAACAAAGTTCCCAACAAATGTTCCAACACATTTGCCAGAAACATTGTTTAAAATGCGTATTCATGCAGAACATTTTCGGAGAACTTTTTTATTTATACAATGTTTCTGAACTTTGCCCCAAAGAGGTTTCCAAATTAATACCCGCCATCATCAGCCCACATCTAGCCATTGCAGGGTATAGGCCTCTTCTATATTGCGCCACCCCCGATGGTCCTGTGCTAATCTCATCCATTTAGACCTGGTCAATTTGATGATATCATCTGACCACCTGACAGAGGCCTGCTGCTTGCAGTAGGCGGTTGAAAAACTCTGACACCAGGGTTCATCGGGTCGTTGAACGACTTGGTGTCCCACACGAAAAAAAGAAGAATCTGACCACCGGGCATACAAAATTACTGTGGCAAGTTCTCATTCAGATTTTTTAACTTCTGTTTAGAAGGTTCTGCTTATCCATAAAATAAACGATAAAACAAGCAGCCCTGACATGTAAAACATGGACCAACCCTTTACACTAAATGCCACGAAAACTTATTTCAATATTATGTACAAAAAAAACATATGTCTTGATCAAACCTTATGTTACCTAGAGAACGTTTTTTTTTTCTAGTTATCTAGTTATTCATTTTACAAACAAACTCTAAGGAAAACTACAGAGTTCCTTTTCAGAAGACCTACTATGCCTAATAATCTCCAGGTAGATCTCTTCCATCAGATGTGGCATGGCAAACCTTTATCTACTTTACAATACAGGGTTATTTTTTAGTCAGTGCGCAAACTTTGCAGGATGTTTCTACTCGTGATTCTGAACAACTTTTACTATGGGGCCACCTGCGAAATCCAAAAAAAATTTTTGGTTGTTCCATACATTTTTGGCAAGTAGGTATGAATTTTTCTATGGAACATCCAAATTTTTTTTTGCGAATTCGCTGGTGGTCCCATAATAGAAGTTGTTCAGAATCACGAGTAGAAACACCCTGCAAAGTTTGCGCACTGACTAAAAAATAACCCAGTATTTAATTTCAAGATATAACAATAAGCGTAATGCCGTGTGGTGCCGGCAGAGTAGAATAGCATCACCCCCTCTCTTTCCGTGGGGGTCGTAAGAGGCGACCGAGGGATAAACCCGACCCAAACAGCCAGGGCCAACCGTATGGTGGCGGTTAATCCACCACAAAAGCATTCCCAAGGAGGGTTGACGTTTGGTATTTGTATAGTAGGCGGCCGGTCGTAAAATTCAGCCAAATCCTTTTGCAACACGATTTTGTGTTCAACGAAACGTGTTGCGCCGACCCCAAGTAATTGGGATAAGGGCAGGAAGATGATGAACAAAAAGCGTAATGCAATCCAAAATCAGGTTCATCAAGGCTCAGCTCAACTTACCCAAATACAAGTGAACTTTGAACTGAAAACTACCCAGGAAAGTCAAAGTACTGAAATCCGATTGATTTTCTATTTTACATTAGGTATTGTTTTTGTTTCTAAATGAGAGTTGTGCAGTTTCATATACAACTACCTAAATGAGCCCTTTCTGGGTTACACAAACTCTGAGATTGTTATAAAAGTCAATAATTAATTTTACCCCATTACCTATCACACTGCAAGAAATTGAACTAAGTACTTTCTTTATCTGTAAATGTTATCTGCATATATCTAGATTGCTTTTGTGTATGTTTTATGATTCATATTGTTTACAGTGTTATTTTAAGATGCTAATATATTTCAACTGTTTTGGGTAATGCTTAAATTATGTTTTCATGGTAAGTAATTACCTAATTGCATTAGCATTAAGCAAGATATGCAAAATATGTGTTGATTACAACTTAATTGTATTCTGGAGTAAAAGTCATTGATATTTTATTACTTTATAAGATGTATTTTATATAACATGAAACAGTCTTTTGCCATTGTAATCCGTTCCATGATGTTTTTGCAGGGCAAAAAGCCATGTCGAGTCAAATAGACCATTTTTTTATTTGGAACATAATTAAACTTTGTAATTGTGCAGTCACAAAGAAAAACTATGATATGGTGTCACAGGTGGTTCCATTGGGGACAAACAAATATAAACAAAAATAAGTAAAGACTTGCATGTAGTAAAACTACGGCAATAAAGTTATAAGTAGGTGTTGTGGTGTGTACAACATTAAGCCATATCACTATTTGTTTGTTTATTTACATGATTTTCATAATTATGTCCAATTAGATTAAACAAAAGATATTTATTTATTTATTTTCGGTATGCCTATAGATCCATACCCGTTACAAAGCAGTGTTATTAGGTGAATTTGATAAGTTTGTAAGTGTACAATAATTTCTGTTATATCATTGGCATGCCACCAGGCCTGCAAGAGGCCAACAGGTTTTATTTACACCAGCAGTGATGATATCAACATTTTTTGCAACTTTTGACACACCTCAATGGATAACAAGGGAGTTGAAAATGTCAGTGAATAACTGTATGTAAGGTAGAATAAGCAGCAGGTCGGAAGTCAGAGGAGTAGCGGCGGGCTTCAGATGCTTCGACACCTTGACTCAGAGAACCTGCTCACTCCAAGTTTCCAAGACACCCATTGTCAAAAGCACGCATGGCGACATCCATCAACATCCTTCAACCCACAGTTACAACACGACATAAACATCCACTGGAAACACTTCCACACGTCGAAAATTACGAAATAATAGCAAAACTAACCGCTATCACACCGCAGAAGGCAGGTAATTTGCGAAACATTGAAATACTTCGGGATTAACCTCAAGAAATACGTCCGCCGACAATCAAAATATTGCGCTCAGATCGATGTCGGATGTCGAAATAACCAACTCTTACTTACCTCAGTAAAATTTAGGCATGAAACTGGCGTAATCTTCTTCGAATTATCACGAAATTCGCGTAATTTTCACAATAAATAAGAACTGAAAACAGAAAAAGAGCCTACCTCACCGTTCGGTGTCAATTTTGTAATAATGTTGCCATTTGACATTATTTGAAATCTACCAAATACTTTTTACCAGTCTCCTTCGAAAGAAACCACGTTGAACGTCAACTTTCGAGACGATTCAGAATAAGGACATTATGCCATCGCATCAAATGTCGTGCAAAACAAAAGAGATGGAAGTATTTTTACGAGGAGAATCTTATTCTGTAATATCAGGAGCGCATTTTCTTAAGCATAATCAAATCTATACTAGTAAACAAATGTGAACGTACGTGTGTTGTTTTGTTCTACTTTCCTATCACTTTATATTCTACAGCCACAAGTCCTATGGTGCACATAGGTCTTACCATACTCACTAACTATACAAAAATCAAAGTCAATGAATTTTTTCTGAGTAGGAATTACAAAATTAAAACTTAAAAAAGAGAAAATTTGTAGTGTAAAATTTCCTCTTTTTTAAAACAATTTGTGTTCCTACTCTAAACGCGGCTCGGGCGGGATAAAAAACTAAAAATAAAGGCACTGCCTCGGGGCTGGCCAGGCCAACCACACAGCATGTACCTATCCTTATGCCTTAATGGAGGACATGTAAATGGAATCTTTTAAAATAAGGTGTTACATGTGTATAGTTAGCCTTGTTAGCCAAATGCTTTCCAGGAACAGCAGACATTCAGCAAACTGATAGTACCTATGGCTACCGCCGCAGATAGGGTGCACCACATGGCACACCACACCACACGCGTCGCAATTCATATATTACAAAACAACCGTTGCGTCACAGAATCACCAATCAGCAGTATATATGTATGTTATGCATGTTCTGGGAGTCAAGTCAGCTAAATGATAACCGTTTCATATTTATGGCATTCCAATTGCGTGGCTTCTAATATTCTGTATTCTGCTAACAGTTTTTAGTATCGAAAATAACAGCGGTAATAAAATGACAGTCGCTGGCATTACAATGGGTAAAACTAGTAGACTTGAAGAAATGGTCTACGCTAAATTTAAAGGCTTGTCTGATGTCTCTTGTGCATGTTTTTATCATAAGAAACAAAAGACAAAAAGTATTGATACATTCCAGCGTGACGTGATAGATAGATTAGGTAGGTACAGTACAATGACAAAAGACACGCAAGGCGACAGTGAAAAGGTTAAGGTTTTTATTCCGTTTGAAGTACGGAAACCCAAGAACGACAGGTGACTGTGCTGTTTAAGAGTAGTGCACAGTTAAGAATTCTGTCTACATTTTCCTTTACTTGTCGTCTTCTTTCAACTGTAATATTAAAAATAGTTGTTTTTTTTTTACGTAGCCTGCTCTGTGTCCCACTGCTGGGCAAAATAGTCGTTTAACATAAAAAAAGACAAACAACGTCGATTTTAATCGAATGAAAATTGGATAAGAAAAATATTGCAGGCAAAACCACGAGGCATACAGTATGGCTAAAATCTAAACCGGCTTCTCATGTCGTGTATTTCCGGGAAAGAAAAGGCGGGTGTCAACGCCGCTAGGTTGGTAGTATTATCGATTAATGACATTTATACCTGTCTCTTTCACACTCATTACGAAATTCATACCGTCTCATTTTTACCGCGTAAAATGCCATTGACCTGACAGAATTCCTTGCTTCTGATTGGTTCATTTAGGTTAAGGAGGGGTGAATGTACAAAAAAAAACACAAGTGTAGGCAAAAGTGTAGGCAACATAGCGACGTTTCGCGTCCACGCACAAACGTATTTCCTGTCTTTCTTCTTCATTTGGCATTCGGTGTTGAAGGTCGTGTTTGGACCTTATAGCTTTAGTTTATTTTTAATTAGTGCTAAAATAAAAACCACAGTCATGGCAAATAACGATAACTTTGCCCAAGACATTACTGAGCAAATGAATGGAAATGGAGAAAACGGTGGAGGTGATAACCAGGAAAATAACAGTGCCGAAGCCCCCGGACGCGATGACGACAGGTACAGTTGAATTCATGTTATTTACTTGTTTTCCAGAGATTTTGTATAATTTAATGTCTGTTTATTATTGCAATATATCAATATTTTAGCTTACGATGTAAAGTAGTGATGTAAAAATTCATTTCAGTCAAGTTATCTCCGCCGCCGTAATGGCGGCGATCCGGCATTTTAGCAACATTCATTGTAAATCTATTTTAATCCTGGCTATCTATTCAAAATTTTAAGTTTTCACATTTGCAGCGTCTTCCTCGCGATGTAAATTTAGTGCTAGCTGTCATAGTTTTCATTTCAGTCAAATTTCAGGTTACTCTTTGCTAAAATGTAGTTTTCTTCGGGCCGCATGAAGTAAAATGGCGTCACATTCGCGTCTCTTTTGCACCCGGCACCGGTTTGGTCCCGTTATTGATTTTTGCATCAAGTTTTTTCTCATAGCATATCGTTGTCGAATGTTACGGTCAGTGGCGCCGTTAGCGGTCTTTGCAAGATTTTAAATCGGTGGCAGGGCTATTAGCGGCGGGGCCGGGGGTTGTCTCGGTCCCGCCGGCGGTCAGTTTGGGCGCACTAACGCTGTGTCTGTCTGCAGGACGTGTGAGCCTGCGACGCCGCCGCGCCGCCCGCCGAAGGACGCCATGGTATATATCTGCTGGGCTCACACTAAAGTAAACAACGACCAAACTGACTAGTGTTTCGGCCACTTAATTTTGGGCCTCTCGTTCACACTTGCCAATTTCAAATCTTGCGATATCACTGTAACATTCTTGTTTCATTTGGTTGTTTCAATGTAAAAATTTCCAGATTACTTTTTGTAAATTACAGGTTGCCAATTTGTTTTGCCGCAGTGCTTGTTGGAGTTTGTTTTTGAACAAAAATGTAGCTGTAAAGTACTAAACAAGTACTGCATAGTGTTAATACTAAATTGTAATTATAAGTCAGTTTCAAAATTGAGAGACATTCTCATATTTATGTAATTCTGATTTTAATTTTGTATCATGTAATGTTCACAGAAAACTGTTTGTGGGAGGTTTGAGCTGGGAGACTACAGACAGTAAGTATATTCCTATCAAAACACTCCCATTCTTGCAATATTTAATCTAAATGATGACTTACTTCAGTTCTGCTTCTGAATTTAGTTGAAGAAAGCTTATACCAAATCTTTTCTGAGCAACCCCCAAAATCAATCTACAATTTTGTTCTCAAGTACTATATCTAACAAGTAATTCCTAACTTTCCAGAGGAACTACGTGAACACTTTGGCGCGTACGGTGAAATCGAAAGCATCAATGTGAAGACAGACCCCAACACGGGCCGCTCGCGCGGTTTCGCGTTCATCGTGTTCAAAGCGCCAGAGTCCATCGACAAAGTGATGGCGGCCGGCGAACACACGATCAACAACAAGAAAGTCGACCCCAAGAAGGCGAAGGCGCGCCACGGCAAGATCTTCGTCGGCGGACTCAGCAGCGAAATCTCAGATGACGAAATCAAGAACTTCTTTGGCAACTTTGGCCAAGTACGTATATTTAGCTAAAAGATCTCCACAGGTTATTGTTACTTTTTGGTTGGCAGATAAAGAATGGGATTAGTAATGGCGGCGATTCCACAATTAGCAGAGGAAGTAATGAACAGAGCCTTAGAGAAAGCATGACCTTCATCTGCCATTTATAATCCTATTCTTTATTGAACCAGCAGCTCAAAAATATAGCGCATGATGAAAGCAACGGTTTTGGTGAGATGAAAATATCTAGACTTCTTCTGAAGATGAAACCGGGCCACTGAGGTTATTCTCACAACATCATGATTCCAAATTCCTTCATAACATTTTTACAACTAGAATCAATTTTTCACAGATCATTGAAGTTGAGATGCCCTTCGACAAAACGAAGAACCAAAGGAAAGGATTCTGCTTCATCACATTCGAATCTGAACAGGTGGTCAATGAACTGCTGAAGACACCCAAACAGACCATTGCTGGCAAAGAGGTAAGAGCAAATTCCATTCACTTATCTCTTTTGATTCATATCACATCCATTTTTATCATCATTGCATTTTCATGAAATTCATTTGTAATGATGACCTAATTCAGTTCTGCTTCTGAGTATAATTGAAGAAGCTTTTACCCACATTTCTGAGAACTTTAACTTTTTCCTTATTATTTTCAATACTAGCAGCTCGTTGGACATGTTTTATATTGTTTTTCCTTGTTTATAGGTCGACGTAAAGCGCGCGACACCCAAACCCGACGGCCCCGGAGGCATGGGCGGGCGAGGGGGCCGCGGCGGGCGGGGCGCGCGGGGAGGCCGCGGGGGTAGAGGCGGCTACGGCGGCCAGGCGTGGGGCAACCAGGGCTACGGCGGCTACGGCTACGGCCAGGGCGGCTACGGCGGCGGATACGACGGCTACGGCTACGGCGGCTACGGTTACGACGGATATGGCGGTTACGGCGGATACGATTACTCTGGATACCCCAATTACGGTAAACGCGGCAAGCAGCAGCACAACAGCCAACAATAGTTAGCGCTCCACCGCTAGCCTGCTCATCCACACATTACCTCGACTGATGTTACCTGATCCCTAGGGAGTAAATGTAGAGTAAGGCGGCTTCGGCCGCGCTAGGTTAGCGCTAGCGGGGTGACCCTCCGTCCGAGAGATGCCTATTTACCTTTGTGTAATTGTACATTTAATTCGAAGAGATCGACATCACGTTAAGCTTAGGTGTAATTTTAGTACGTAGAGAATATTTATTTTTCTATTTTAACTACGTATTTACATAATCTATCGAGATAATGTGTAGAGAATGTTGTCGAGGCGACAGTATACCGAATATAACCACGGGCTGGTCTAATCATTTCAGTAATTAGGATTAATCATTTCATATAACTAGTTTGCGAATCATTTTAATTTTGCATTATTTCTTGGACAACTAATCGGTCGCTTGCCGTCAGCCGCCGCGGTGAGTGGCAAAGGGGGTTGAAGGGAGCGCGCGCCGGCTATGCAGACGTTCCGCCATATAAAAATCAAGTAAGCATGTGTTGGCTTAGATTTTTGTATGTTTCTTGAAGTCTCGATAGCTGGCACGCGGTCCCGCGCCGCGGCGGCTGACGGCGGCGGTGCAACACTCTTTGTCATCGTTCACTGGGTATATTCTGTACATATGTTACCCGTCTTATGTTTTATAAGTGTTTTTTGTAATACCACTTTTGACATATGTAGCAATTCGCCCGAGATTTGATTTTTTTGGTATTTTTATTTTACCTTATTGCACTCTCGCCACTTGCTACATCTGGGAAATGGGGTAATATATGGAGAGACATTGTGAAAGTGATAAAGATATGATGAAGCTTGAATAAAGCACTGTTACAAAAATTCTCAATGTGTTTCCATATATTCCCCCTCCCTCTCCCCCGCGCTTACAGCACCCGACACCAGCTGACTAACCTGCATGTACAAAACACCTGATGGTGGCTGACTAATTGTATCTAGTTCTTCTGTTATTCCGAATTATTTATTTACTATCACAAGTAGTCTATTTGATATCGTAGAAATACTTTACACACTTTTAGTTTCATGTAGAACTTTTATAGTAATAGTAATTTCTTTTTAATCCAGATTTAAAATCAAGTAATTTTTGTATTAATTTATAATTCATAACTGAAAGAAAATGGAAGCTAGATCAAGAAGTTCACTGGAAAATAAGCTAGGACCCAGCTATCTACCGCTTCGCCAGAAAGTATATCGGCCTCGCGTCATGCGTCACTACAAAAACAAATTACACCTGGAAAATTACCAATCAGTTTTTGAAACATCCCGCACACGGAATAAATTCATAGGATCGCGTAGTTTGAAAACGAGTCTTGAACTCTTGAGGATCTTTCGAACTAGACTGGTAGTCAGCTTCTAAAGGGCGTTTTTGGCGACTAGAAATGGAACAGTGAGTACGCTGGACGCGAGGCCGCAGGAGCCGGCGCTGGCTGCTGACTAATGGCTTTGTGTTGCGGGCAGACTACGGCGGGTACGGAGGTTACGAGGGCGGCTACGGCGCGCGCTCGGCACCACGCGGGAAAGGTATTACCGCCTGCTAAACCCCTACAAACCTGGGGCGGAGGCCGCTTTATTGGACTGTATAAAAATACCACTCCCTGTCGGTCACTTCGCTAAATGTCCACTAGATCACCTTGCGTCCGATAGCCCTAATGAGTAATGATTCACCGTCACGAGAAGTAGACATTTCGCGAAGCGCATTACGTCATGTTTGTAATTTCCAGTGTCATTGACGCCATGTCTGTCATGTCCAACAAAACGTTCTAAGCCTGTTCTGTACTCACTAGTTTTTGTGCGATGTACAGTTATGTTAACGCGTAGATTAGAATAATACCGTTACTTCCATTGCAAAAAAGAACATTGGACTTGAATCTCAAACTTTTCGCATGGAAGTGAAGTCTGATAGTCATTCACCCTGCGTGTGGGAATTTCCATATATCGGATAATTTGGCGAGACGAAGACGAAATTGTAAATAATGTATGGGTATCATATCATGGTGGTAGATCTTGCATGACTATCGGACAAACTTTACCGTGTAGCTTCTAAAATAACCCGGCACTATTGGCATAACGTGTTTCGGCAAAAGCATGAAGATCCAAAATTCAAAAACGATGGCAGAAATCCGGTGATGCACTTGCAAAGACCTAAACTGCGGTCTTCATTGTAGCAAATTACATAGTTGTCATTAGTATCTAATTTTAATTAGTTGTGAACAATGTAAATGGAATTTTATGAGTGCATGGATTAGCAACTAGGGTCTACCCACACATATCCTGGGTTTTCACGCTCCAGACCTTTAAATTTGTCAATTTGCAAGAAGATATGAACAGTGCTTCGGTTGTACAGACGGGCGGAAGTGATTGAAATGTAAAAGTGAATATCTTTTGTCTTAGGTTCTGACAGGACTGGAACAGCTGATGACTCAGAGACTGGTATGTGAGGGTAGACCCTATAGGGTAGACTTCCGTACAAAGTAACACTAGCGACAGTCGCGTGGTGTCATTTACCATGGTCTACGTAATTTGGTATTGATAGGAAAGTGTGATATGCTTGAATGTAATGCTTCTCAAAAATAAAGTGCTAAGTAGTGTGACTTTACATGTTGAGATTGTATAATCAATCACTTTGGAAACGTGTAAGCAAAATTGGTTTTATAAAATATAAAAAGAAAAACATTCTGATTATGAATGAGGCCTGCAGTTTACGACTGTCGCTATTGTATTTTTTATTTAATTTTTGCGCTTTATCTATTCTAATTGTAGTCAAAATTCAAATCGTGCTTGATGATCAATCATAGTCTCTGGCTAAGCCAATGCAGCTCCTAATGTCAAAATATTTATTTTCCTGATCATAATATTGAACAACAAAATTATCGTTGAAGTTCAAAATTATGATCACTATGCAACCAACCCATGTATGCTACTTTGTACGAAAGTCTGTAAAGTTCCGTTTACACTGTAGCGTCTGATATATGTGGACGATTGCTTGATGTGCGTGGTCTTACAGCTGGATACCAAGGCGGCAAGCAGCGCGGCGGCGGCGGCGGCCGGGCCAACCAGAGGCACCAGCCCTACTGAACGTACCTGCCACTCATCTCAGTCCAATAGTAAGGTCAATATTTTACTACTTTAGCTAAAGTGTAAAATGTCACTGATGTAGAATGTCATTCTGACTACTCAGACAATTCATATATATTTTTGGTAAAATGTCATAGATGGTATACCAAAATATTAAACACTTCAGTGTTAGGGAAATGAAATACATTCAGAAGTTTTAAAATTCATTGTTGTTTAGATACTTGCGTTAATGACATTTTGCATATTGACATTTTTACATCTCTTTCATATTTATTGTGTACTTTGAAAATATCTCTTTTCAAGAAATTAGTTCTTTAAAATTATTTAGCTAATAAAATGTTTTGATTGTTCCAGGTTAAGTCACATCGGTCATGAGTGCCTCCCGCGCCACGGCGAGTCGTCGCGCAGGGGGCAATTCATTCCATTCCACATAATTAATTTAAGAAGTAATCTTTTTAACAAGATTTTTTAAGGATAAATACTGTCTATGGATAAATACTGTTGCATGACCGCGTTAAGTCGGTCGATGCATTAAATTTATTATAATATAGTATGGATTATACATAGATTCACTGAGTATTATTGCTGATTAGAATCAATTTTGACATTGTCTTACCTTTCGAACTGAAGTAGATTTTATTGATGCGAGCTTACTGGTCCGGTTTAGTAGCGCCGGCGTCGCGAGCAGGTACATAATTAATTACTAATTAGGCGTGAGTGCGTGCGTGATTGAGTCCTGAGCGTTCAGTTCACCCTCCACTGACAGTTGTTCGGATCTCATACTGAAATGTTGTAGTTTTGTATTTTGCTGGTAATATTGAACAAATCAAAAATCATGTATTTTATACAAACTAGATGTTTCTTCCATTGAGTAGGGATGAATTTTAGAAATAAGTCGGACATGAACAAAACTTCTGCAGATATACCGAGTTGTATGTCAAAAATAAAGTAATGTGTAAATAAAATATTGACTTTTTGTCTATTTTCTTTACGAACAGGACCTAGGCTTAGGCTTTCTTCTCTACATTTTTTGTAGTCCTCCTCCAGACAAACAACTTCGCACATAGAAATACTACAATTTTCAAATATCAGACATTTTCTACTTTTAAATTTTACACAAATCAATAGTTTTACAAAATTACTGATTTCAGATTTTGTGGGTCGCTTTGTTGTCGATTTAAATGAAAGAAAACAAAATTGAAAATATTGGCTGAATCCTGGGCATTTCGATCGGTACGGTTTTTCTTTACCCTCTAACTACGTCGGAAGTAAGTTTTATTTAAATTTCCTTTTACCTAAACTTCGATTTATATGAATGAATACAAATATAGCCCACTCAACTCCTTTTTGCCACGTGTATTTGAATTTTTACCCGGGCGTCGTTTTCCCCTTACGTCGAGCCTTTTCCTACAGGAGGCTTATTTTTATATCGGTGTAATCCGATTCCGTGTACGGAAGTCCGCCGCCGCGACGACTGGTCTTCGTATAAAACTTTCTACTTGAATTTGTTAATATCGAGAGAATTTCTGCATTGTTACAAATACAGTTGGTCCTAGGCTTTCATGTGCGAATGTCTGCTCCTCGAGCACGATTTTAAAACTTCGTCTGCGAAGGTCAATTTACTCAGACTAATCCATTCACCCTAATCAAATTCACTCCTTTCCTCGAGACTACAGCAGTAGAAAGTAAATATCAGGTACTAGTCGTCGCGTTTACTTTCGTATGCGGCGGATTTGGATTAATTGGTAAAATGGAGCTCCTGCTCCCACTCCAAATAATCTCGCACACCCTTGACATGCTTAACATTCGAGTAGTAGAATGATATGGCGCGCAGATAAAGAATGTACCCGAATTGGCAATATTATTGACATCCTGCTCATAAAATATATCATATGAGATGATAGAAAGGCAAACAACAATGTCGCTTATTTGGGTCTATTCTTTATCCGCGCGAATTTTTATACACGAGTTGCTAAAAAGACCAGTCTTTGCGGTTTTGCGCATACGAATTTGCTTCTGATTCAAAAATAGGTACCTTCTGCTAGAAGGGAAGCCCTATTTTTTTTTTAACATTCGCATGCTAAAATCTGTGACGGAACGTACCGTCATTCGAATAGGCCATATTTGACGTTAATGCTATGACCTTCGGTGTTGATTTGTTTCCTCGTATGGGTTTGACAGCTGTAAAATTTGGCCTATTCGAATGACTGTACTATATTATTCAAATCCATTCACACACCCACCACACCTTGCTCTTGATAATAAATAACAACAGATTCTAGTAGAAGTGTGATGTGTTGAGTGGATAGACCACTCTTGCAGACTTTCGCATGCGAACTGATTTTAAAATTAGGGCCTAAGCAAGGCCGCAGGATTGTTTTTCCAGACGGAATCGAGTGATAGGTACCTTGATGTTCTTTATCTTTCAGATCTTTTATGAAGAGAAGGGCAGGCAAAAAGGAAAATAAAACCGCTCTTCCCTCCTAGGGGGAATAGGTTAGTAGGGATAGGTGGAACAGGGGAAGAAAAGCCTTTACATTAAAAATAACCATTAAAAATCCTACAGATATTGTAAGTATCTACACAGATATAGTAAGTTACTATTAAACTTAGATTCATTAAGTATCTACCCTACAATACCTATACTACTGATGTAGTATAACTTTGTCTAGCCTAGGAAGATACACAAAGAACCAAGACCACCTGAAACTTTGATGCTGTCTCCAAATAGACTCATGCATGAATCGTGGATGTGAATAATTTCCCCGCGGACGCGACATGCAGACGTCTAGGGCCTAATTTCTGAAACGGTGTATCGATTCCGCACACGGAAGTCCACAACGATGACTGGTTTAACCGCTCGTATCATAATTTCTACTATACGAATTTGTTGATTTCAAGCAGTGTGATATAAGTACAAATTAGTTGGTATACGTATGTGAGAATTCAAAAATAGAGCTCCTATTTCCCTGGAAGCATACCTGATGAAAGTAGGTACACTGTTTGAAGTATTGGCATAGTCTGATTGTTTTTTGCTTTCATACGTACCCCTGTAAGTTTCCGAAATAAATTGCTTGTACACAAACCGTAGGCACAAGAACGAACGCAGCCGGCGGGCAAACGAAGCAGAAAAACGTGTGGTACAATTACATCGCAAAATACACGGCTGGTCTTCACAAAATGCTCCAAGTCTTCCTATACAAAACAAGCAATGGACGAAGCCTTGTCGCGGCTACCGCGCGTAGTGGCGGAGTCATCCCAATCGCGGTCCAGTCCGTAAGTTGCTGCCTGGGAAGAAGGATCGTTTGACGACCCGGGACCCGGACTATCGGTAAGTTATTTCCAATCCAGTTTATTTAAACTTTAAGATTTGAGTTAAAATTAGCAACAAGATATTTTGTCAAACATTTTTAAACTTTGGAAGTACTTTAATAAAACAACTTTGGGAGCAAAGTTATTTTATTATTATTAGGTACCATGTGTTAAGATATTCAGAAACCTAAACGGGTTATAGGGAATGCCGACCAAGTCGCGTTTTTTTGGAACCTAAGATTTTAGTAATATAATACGAATGTTTTAGTTGTCTGTTGTGGCCAGTGGTCTCAAACTGTTTCCGTTACCTCATTTTTGTTTACCTTTACAGCCACAACAGTCCACTGCTGGACATGGGCCTCCCCCGTATTGGGGGGTATTGCCGTACTCACCACGCTTGGCAGGCGGATTGGCGAGCGCAGTGCATGATGTTTAATTCACAGGGAACGCTGCTGCCCATTCCCTGGATAATTATCCCTAAGTCGCTTTTTACGACACCCACGGGTAGAATTGGGGTGATGCTATTCTAAGCCGGCATCACACGGCGGAGAATCATTTTTGTTTAGATAAAATATAAGCCATAATTTTTTTGCGGTTAACTTAAATGCTGCGGTTCTCAAATTTTGGCCCATTATGATGGGGGGCTTGGTGGTTTTTTTATTTAATTTAATTTTTATTCATCAAATTAACGTGTAAATTAAGAAATATTATTATTGTAACTTACGACATGAATACCTAATATTACAGCGTGATATTTACCTGCTTAGACATTTGAGTCTAAAACTGTGTTTACAATGGTTTCAACCATAAACATTAAAAATCTGACTAATTTCCTATTAGGACAATATTAAAAATAATCTGATTGTTAATGGATGCTAGCAATAGGAAACAGGAAGCTAAGTAGTATTGTCATTTGATTACAACAGCCTGATATGATGTTGATGTTAGAAGCAGTGCAATACACTTCTACAAATCAACATTTACTAGGTACTGTCAACTTAGGTCTATAATGTCCAACGCGGCTCAAAATGTCCTTATATTCCAAAAAAGTTTCTCTTTGACATGTGATACCGGCTTAGATTATAATAGCATCACCCCACTACTACCCGTGGGTGTCGTGAAAGTAAATAAGGGATGAATTCGTTCAGGGAAGCAGCGTTTGCTGTGAATATAACATCACATCATGCACTGCGCTCGGCAATCCCTTTGCCATGCATGTAGAAATCAAGGCAATGTACAAGGGGAGGCACATATTAAACAGTGGACTGTTATGATGACTCAATGTAATTAATGAAGCACTTGTGCAAAATTCTATAGTTACCATACCATATCTCAGTTTCACGGTCCTCGATTCGGATGGGACACTTTCTGGGCTTAATCTCAGTCATGTGTAAAAAAAAACTGTAGGTATGTATGGGTATTTGCAGATTAACTGTTCACTCTCTCTTTTCGTGTGGGTTCGATTACCTAGTTAGGAATTAGCTTAGGCAAGATAAAGTCTGGAGGACAATATTAATTCAAATAAAATCTGTTTGCTATTCTCCGCCGTGTGGTGCCGGCTTAGAATAGCATCACCCCATATCTTTCCCGTGGGTGTCGTCAGAAGCGACTAAGGGATTTGTGAGTTGATTTGTTCTGCAAGTTAAGGCGACAGGCTGACAACCTATCACTATGGCGATACACATTACAAAGTCTTCTGAATGACTCAAACTTTTTTCAGACGTGGTGTAAATAGCAGTTACATCCGTTTACACTTACCCCGCAAGGGATAAAGGCGTGATATATGTACGTAGTACCTAGAGATACCTTCGTACTCTGCGAGCCGACAAATCACCCTTCAATTCTAAATTATCTTCATTCCAACTTCTATTTATTTTAGTTACCTACCTACTTACTTTTGACGAAGAATGATTAAAGCGAAATTTCCTTTCTAATGTAAATTTCGAGTGCCAATTAATTTTCAATTTATAATGAAACGGTCTCAAATAGAACGAGAATCGTTGAGTATTTCTCTTGTATAACCATTGTTCAAGTTTATGATTGAAACGGAGAACTTATAAGTGAAGTACGTTGAAACATTCTGTAAGCTGGAAGTTGGACGACGTGCTTACGTAAATTATTGTTGTACCTGCCTACATTTATTTTTGGTCTCAGTTACTGGACTTCTTGTTCCTCTTGTTCTCAAAGTTTACATTGCTGTGGGGGGTCGCTTTGTTAAATTCTTTGTTCGATTGAATACCCAAATTTTAAAACACTTCCAGTGTTAGGTATACAATTTTGCAAGTTTTCCTAAATCTTTGTTTGATATTGGTCTCAATTCTAACAGGATTTATACTTCCTTATCTAATACAGAACATGGTATTCCTGTAGTTATTTCGTTTCTTAATAGCAAATAAAATAGAATATCTGCGACTGTTTCCCATATTTTTACGCAGGAGCATTAAAGATGCTCTTTTATTTTCTTAAGGTGGATCGTTTTCCATACAAAATTTAAATGGAGTTACGTCTTTAAATGAGACAAAATTATGATTAAAAAACTTGATGGGAAGTCCCGTGCTTTTATAACATTGTCGCAAAATAAAACAAATAATTTTTTAACCATCAGATTTCTCTGTAAAAACCGTGTCGCCACTTAATGAACATAGATGGAGCTACTGCTGCAATAAACACGTTTAATTTTTTTGTGGAGAAAATACTTGATATTTTTTTACGTTAAGCAGTTTTGCGACATATTTACGTGTGCCTTCCTCATCTCACATAAAGATTTTTTGATAAAATTGTTGTTTAGCTCATGTGTAACTCGGTTGAAGTTCAGAACTTAGTTTGTATGACGTAACGATCCCCCTTAAGGAAATAAAACTTTTCCTCTCCATTATCAACATGATATTCAGTGCCTAAATTAATAAAGGAATGATATTCCTGTCCCTTTTACTTTTTTACATGGCCAAAAATGTTAAAGCATTGCGCTGCCAGAATAGTCCGAGTTCTTAATTGGCAGTTTGTATGGAGGTATGGTCCCATCTGGCAGAAATCATGAAACTTGGCATGTGTGTAGCTTACATGTGTAAGCTTCAGGAAAAGAAGGGAAGCAAGTTGGACCCCCCCTGCTTCCCCCCTTTACCCCCCCTTTTATGTCCCAAATTTCAGTTATCTTTATTTTTCTCGGAAACGATTAAAGATAGGAGAAATTTGTCAAGGTAAGAAATATTCCTTATAAAATTGTCTACAAAATTGTTTTTGAGTCGACGTTGATAGGACTTACACTTTTCGAGTTATGCTTCTGGGAAACCCATCATTTTTTTGAAGGTGACTTCCAGCTCTGAATTAGCCATAACTACTATGTGATAGAATATTCTTTCAAACTTGCTATTGACTTTTGTTAGTTAGGTAGTCTTCAAAGGAAACCCGCAGAGACAACACTTCAATCACGCCTGTGGGGATGGGGGGAGCGGGGCAAAGTTTATTTTTTCCGAGCTGAACTTGAGGACTTCTGACTCCTTAAGTAAATGTGACACGAGAAATTGAGTATCATTTTCGAATAAACCAAGGACGGAGTATTCATTTCTGGAACGCTTTTTGGTACATTTCATACAAAAATATAAAATATATTAAGTGAAATTGGAAAAAATATGTTTCGTTCTCATTCCAACTCTGTTTTCTTCATGACCTTGAGACATATTTATTAGATAATAACACATACTCGAAGACATACTCACCCTTATTATAAAACCATATTTTATTTTTTAAAAATATTAGAAAATACCTAGCCTACACAAGCCTAAATATTTTTACAAAATTATGTTTGTAGCTGGAAAAATTTCAAGTTCATAGATTTTGTATGCAAAAATAAGATTACCAACCGCAAACTTATATTTCTCAATTGTCGCTAAACCATTCCAGATAGAGAAATGCCCTCATAGGGAATGTTGTTTATAAAATATGGCTTTATAATTCGGGTGAGTATATCTTTGAGCATGTGTTATTATCAAGTAAATATGTCTCAAGGTCATGAAGAAAACAGCGTTTGAATGAGAACGAAACATATTTTTTTCTTATTTCACTTAATATTTTTATATTTTTGTATGAAATGTACCAAAGAGCGTTCCAGAAATGAATACTCCGTCTTTGATATATTCGAAAATGATACTCAATTTCTCGTGTCACATTTACTTAAGGAGTCAGAAGTCCTCAAGTTCAGCTCGGAAAAAATAAACTTTGCCCCGCTCCCCCCATCCCCACAGGCGTGATTGAAGTGTTGTCTCTGCGGGTTTCCTTTGAAGACTACCTAACTAACAAAAGTCAATAGCAAGTTTGAAAGAATATTCTATCACATAGTAGTTATGGCTAATTCAGAGCTGGAAGTCACCTTCAAAAAAATGATGGGTTTCCCAGAAGCATAACTCGAAAAGTGTAAGTCCTATCAACGTCGACTCAAAAACAATTTTGTAGACAATTTTATAAGGAATATTTCTTACCTTGACAAATTTCTCCTATCTTTAATCGTTTCCGAGAAAAATAAAGATAACTGAAATTTGGGACATAAAAGGGGGGGTAAAGGGGGGAAGCAGGGGGGGTCCAACTTGCTTCCCTTCTTTTCCTGAAGCTTACACATGTAAGCTACACACATGCCAAGTTTCATGATTTCTGCCAGATGGGACCATACTTCCAGCTAAGGAGCCGTACTAGAATTCATTCTATATCTAAAGCTCAATGTCTCAAAAGTAGGTTGAATCGTAATCAACATTATTGTTGGTAATATTAATCACAAGGGTATGTGGAGCCAGTTTTTTATCATGTGGGGTCACCTTATCATGCTACTGGCTGCGGACACTACGTATCTCTTCCGCTGGTGCGAATTGTTAAAACATGTATTCATAATCAGAATAAAAACCTTTTTTGCGTAATGGAGATACATAACTTGATTTTAGCGTTGTCACGACCTAGTTATGTAGCGGAAATGGTTTAACCTATTTGTAGAGTTTGCAGTATGTGTGCAAGGCAGCTCATACATAATTTTGTTGGAGAGAAAATCCCTAATATCAATATATCTACATAATCCGATAAAAGTAATCTTTGAAAATGTTGGTCCTTATTTCTAAAAGATTTTCTTGACCCTTTCATATCGATATCGATGGGATCTAAGTAGGTACTTTATACTTCAGGTTTCTTCGAAATCTGAATAAGTACCTACGCTCTTCTTCTGCATCTTAGATTCGTACCGTCCACGTTGTGTATTAATAAATTTGAATTATTATTTTTTATTAAATTTTTCAATATGATTGTCCAAATAGTCATCATATTTAAATGAATAAAGATGTAAACAAACGGGTTAGGAATTAAAATTAACGCTTTCCAGTAAGCCATAAAACTAGAACTATAGTCGTTACGACCGGCACAGTTAAACTTCAGCGTTTGGTAACCAGGGCGCGGGGTTATCGCCACCGATATCCCAGTTAAAAATAATACTGATGCCGAACCAACTTCGCCAGATAAATTGACATAAAACTTGGACTCTGCAAGATTTAATAAGTTCATCTATTTTGATAGAGTTAAAACTTCAACTGGAACTTCAGCCCGGTTAAAAATAATAGTGATGCCGAACTTTGCGAGATGCTTTGACATAAAACTTGGGACTCTGAAGTTTTATCTAAAAATTTCCATTTTATTAGAGACTTGAACAGAATGTTTGGTAGCTGGGTTAACATAAAATTTATGTTGAAGTCTGCTGAATCAGCTGAACATTCTTGATTGATGATACTTGGCGTGGCACGTGTTTAAGAGGACACTCGCCTTATAACTTGAGTAGGATAAAAGATGGACATAAAAACTTATAGCCGATGATGCGTGCCTGCAAATTTAATCATCTCATCGTACGCGCATTCATACAGGCATACAGATGCTGGTTAAAGCTTCTATTCATTCGCAAATATATTAAAGAGGATGTGTACACATGTGATGTAGGTAGGTAGGTACCTATGTACTACATACCTACATACATATATCCCGCCTATATCCATTGCAGGGTAGGCAGAGCGTAAAAAACAGCCATTTACATCACGTCTGATAAAAGTTTGAAAGTCATTCAGGAGACTGTGTATCACCATAGTGACAGTTTGTCAGCCTGTCGCCTTAAATTACAATACACATCAACTCTCAAATCTCTTAGTCGCTTCTTCCGGCATCCACGGGAAGATGATGATGATGCTATTCTAAGCCACCAGCACACGACCTACCTACCTAATTGGCGAGATTACCTTTCATTCGCGCTGAAATCAGCAGTTTTCATTCCGTTTATGGTTTATTTTAGATATCAGATTACCAACTGATCTCGCAAAAGGCTCTAGAGCGTTTGTTTCTAGAATACAACCGAAGTAGGTATCTACAGCAAATCGGCCATACATATGCAATACCTCATGACGAACGTTACATTTAATAACTAGACTAGGGCAATAGAAACAAATGGTCAATATGACCACATATGTGTATACGGTACACCAATCTGGTCAATTCAAAAGTAATTATGACTTCTTTCACATTTCGGCGCTGAAATAGGCCAACGCATTATTGACATGGTTTTAATATTGAACGAATTGAAGATGCCCTGCTCAACAGAACTGGTTAGTAAGTAGTTATCTATCTATGTTTAAGGCTTGAGGCACTGATTTTTTAAAATGTAAGTATTGTTTTTTTTTAGTCTAAACATTATGATGAGGGATTGTGTACAAGTCTAAACTGAACAACCCTTTGAAACTTGTCAAAATATAACAATTAATATCGAACTTACCTACAAACTGTTCTGAAAATGGCTGGCTTTTCCTATCAGAGTTTGTCCAATATAATCATCATTTTCAGCTTATTGACCCTATTTCTATTGATAGTCCCTGAGCCTGCCATGTAAGTAATCAATCACACATCCAAAGACTCCTTTTGTCCCTTTCAGAATATATCCATTATCCATGGACCTTCTCTGTGCCTACGGTAGTAATTAGTTTCTGCCCGGACAGTCGTAAGCCAGTGCCACAAAAACAGCTGGGTAAGGGTTGACTAAAGCTTAAGTCCTCTGGTAACAAAAAACGCTGCTAGGACATAAAGATCCATTGCTCATTTAGAGGGCGTGTGTTTGGGCTTTTCTATAACGATGGTTGATTTTATACTTCATTTATACAAGGATTCGTTTCTATCTTCGTATTCCGACATAACTTTTATATTTCAATAAGTTTTTTACGTCGTGTTGTTCCCTTTCTGATCCTGACTTAGCACAATGTCATCTATTATCATAGGTACTCTAAATACTTAGATATTTTCAATAACTTCCACCGTCCGACAAATATCTTCGCAGGTACTCGACTTCTAAAAATATACTTAAATAAACAAAAGAACATACATCCTTCTAACTTAATATGTGAATTTCCCAAAAATGTCACGTTCAAAGTTACGAGTTGTTGTAAATGTTGTCCCGATTTAAGCACACAAATGTGTAACAAGGTTTCAAGAGAGGTCTTTTTATGAAAGGGCCGTCCTAAAGCAAAATAAAGTTAAACACGCCCTAAACCAGCTTTAGAGCTGAATGGAGTTTGACGTAAAAGGGTTAAATCCTACGTGACACTTTTTCCCCGAAGTTTAAAAGCAGTAGCCGCGTTGAACAACAAAATCTCTTTATGCTTTTGTGGTTTTTAATACGATAACTCTTAAGACTACTTTCATAATAAACGCAAATACAATTGGACTTTGTATCTACGACCGTAATTATAAATAACTAATTTAGATAGTGCCGTGTGATGCCGGCTTCGAATAGCATCACCCCATATAATATGTCCCATGGGTGTCGTATTTAGGTAGAGATTTAAAAGTTGATAAATGTTGCAATTTTAGGCGACAGAATGACAAACTGTCTCTATGGTGATACACAGTCTTTAGATCTGAATGACTCTCAAACTTTTGTCAGACGTGGTGTAAATGGCCCTTTTTACAGTCGTTAACGCTCTGCGTACCCCGCAAGGCGATCTGTGCAGGCTAGCGGTCTAACCACTAAGTTATCATCTATGTTCATTCACGAATGTTGTCTCGCCATTCTGAATGGTTGTTTCGAAAACTACTTATACGGATTTTTATTACTCTTGTACTTGACCGTCCTGGTTCTGGAACTCCCTGTATAATGTAGCGATGCATTGACGTGGTGGCGGTGGCAGCGATACCGAGAAATGATCTGAGCAGATGGCTTGCATGAGGTCATTCTTGCTGACAACATCACATAGTAGCTCTTGCTTGATTAAGTACTATATATACTCACCGGCACAACTAATCGGCCACCAATCTGTAATGGTATATTTCATGTTGATTAGAAATATAAATATAAAAATATTTATTTATCTAATAAAATACGAAATGTAAATAGTAATAGATAATAATATAAATTAACTAATTTACAACTTATATTAACTGTAATTATCAATGTTATAAATATTAAAAAGTATTTCATGCTAATGCAGGTGGCCGATTAGTTGTGCCGGTGAGTGTAGTTCTCATTACAAGTGTGTGATCACAGAGCACCAAAATGTCATTCGCGGCCCCCCGAAAAAGGTTTCATTTGTCTATGTGTGTGATAGATTTGTACTCAACCCAAACAAATTGAGATGAGATAGGTATCTTTGATTTCTGGCATTTAGAAGCTTTAGAAATAAATTATTAACATATTTTAGAATACTGAAAATGTTACCAACCTAAATTGATCTAAGCTATCTACGTCTTGCTTCTAATCTATCGGCAAAAATGTTGTTAGGTAGGTAGGCTAAGGTACGCGCAGTAAGTGAATACTGAGTGAGTAGGTATGCTACGTACATGTTCGTAGCGAAAACATCTTGGATTTCTGTCGTAACCTGAACTTGCTTGCAAAACCATTCAGCCGGGCCATTCCTGAAGAAAGTCTCGTATGTCCATGCCATTACGGGTACGTGATCGTTTTGTGTTGAAAGCATTTTTACTCGATTCGCAGACTAGCTTCGTAGGTATTCCATATCCGTAGTAAAGATCTGACTGAGATAGGATGGGTGTTCCTTAATCGTAATTCGTAGCACTGAAAGCTTATTTATTGCTGAAAAGTAGAATATTGTTTCTTTCTTAATTTAGTAAAGAAGACGCAGACTAAATCACCTGATAATTTAAAAGGAAATTCTAGATGATTCCATGTGTCGGAGAACACATTATATCAACTTTCCTGTATCATCATCATCATCTTCCTGGCCTATCCCAATTACTTGGGGTCCGTGCGTATATTTTCTCAAATTGATATTTGCTATTTCTGATAATTTGCCGTTACTTAGTATGCCAGTAGCTAGTCTAGGTTTTTGAGAAATAATTGCATGTGCCAGGCCAGACTGCAACGAATACGCTATGCTTGAAAGATCGGTGACAGCAGGATTCTTAGGAAAGCCACCTGAAGAACTCTACGTCTTGACACACGATCGTTTTGTGATGAAAGCATTTTTATTCGCTCTCTGTAATCGGTTGGATGCTATCGAGTGCAATGCCATCACGTGCCTGGTAGTTACATATTGAGTAAGCTGTACGTGCCATTGATATCTCAGATGCGAATGGGATTCTTTTCTTCGCCCTGTATCAAAAGTAACGAAAAGGGCATAACAAGCCGAAAGGAGATCAAGGTATTCATGAAACTGAACAACTTTCCCCATGGAACTTAGGTCAAAATATGAAAAAATATTTGGACCTCCCATAAAAATCGCCGATCAACTGATTGATTTACTATGGGAGGTACAATTGTTTTTCTTTATTTCGACCCATGTTTTATGGGAAAAGTTGTTCATTTTCAAGAGTACCTTGACCTCCTTTCGGCTTGTTATACCTACCTAATGTCATGGTATAATGTCTCAGATGCGAAAGGGACCCTTTTCTTTGCCCTGTATCCGTATAGGAACTTGCTACACTTGAAAGTCACTGTTGAAGTGCAACAGCTAAAGTGTTTTGAATGGGGATTTTTTGGACTGACTGCTTCACGAGTCCAAACTAGATGGCGCTGTTAAAATAAAGGGATCATCTGCCATTATTATTTATTATTTATTATACGAAACATGTGTTGCCGCTTTCTAAACTGCAAGTCCTTATAAAGTGTAGATTTGGCGTATATCCTCGATTTGAAGTGTCAAAAATAAGCGGGTTTGCAAAATTATGGTTTGTTTCTTTTTAATATATAATTTCTACAAAATACGAAAATAAAACACTGTTTAGTAAAAAAATATTACCCCTGAATAAGGGAAATCGCTACTGAGCATTTCCATGATTCGCCATCAGCGCCATCTACTAGAAGCTAGATGAACTACTCGTAATTAAAACTTTCCTATTGAAACAATGTCTATCAATTCATAGTCTAATAAAACATGGTCTTTCCTTCCCAGAGAAACACAAGTCAACGTCACTTAGTATTGCCACTTTATTTCAATAAAATACGTTATGGGGTAAATTCAATCTCAGAACAATGGGTTAAAATATTTCTTAACAATTTTATAATTTAGATTTACGTGTGTATTAACTTTAACTTTACAGCAACACTTAAATTTTATTTATTAGTTAACAGTATCTTATATGATTTACAAAAAACATCATCAGAGTGGGTAATTCTGGTAACCCACAAGCATGATGACGTAGTCTTGTGTTGGTCACGTGGTTCACGAGTCTCGGAAAGAAATACCAGGCGGAGTATCTTATTATACCATGTATCAATTCATAAACTTTCATTCAGTGCCAAAAATTTGCAAGTGCCTTCATATTAATCTTACTTACTCTAATGTTCTCCCAATCTCTCAAGAATAGGAACATTATATATATCTACAGTACGCGAATGAGTTCTTGGCCATCGGGGAATGAGGAGGCGCGCGGGGGCGGCGCGCCCCGCGGTTATCCAACTACCCGCATTCGCCCGTAGTCGAGTGATGGGAAAAAAGTGTGTCACAAAGATAAGATAAGATAAGATAAGATAAGATAATTTTATTTACCAAAATAAAAGTTACAATTATTGTAAAGTGCAATCGGATTCCACACTTAGGCCGTAGCCTGTATCGTGGTAATCCAGTCAACAGTTACAAAATCATATATTTTACAATTGTTTTTCTGCCTATGAGTTCTGGTGCATATATAAATATGAAATAGATAAATAAATAAATAAAATATACGTAAGTAGGTATCTAGGAAAATACATCTATTTATGTTTTAATTAAATATATTTTTTTTTATTATGAGACAAAGTTGTCGATATTTTGTCGTTGTGTTGTGTTTTGTGTAGAAACCATAAATACTTCTTTAATATTATTCACAAACAGTGAAGTTACAGTTCGAACAAACTATGGCTAAAAAGGCCCCTTTAATAAGCAAATGTCTCGAGACATATACATTTTAGTTATTTTGTTTTAAAGAAACCTGCCCTTAGTTTATAAAGACCTATTCAACGATACCCTACCTACTCAATATTGTAGGAAAAACAACCCATTAACTAATAACTATGAGTAGTCTGAACTGAACTGTTCGGCAACAATTCTCGATATCGACATCAATATGAATTAGTCACAGCACTACCGCATTCCTCAACATGGTCATGAACTCATTCGCGTGCTGTAGATGAAAATGCCCGACAATATTTAGCGCGTAAATTAAGAATCACTAAGGGGGTCACTGGGATAAGTTTGAGAATCTGTGGCTTCGAATCCCAACGGTAAGTACACTATTCCTTGCAACATAAAATAGGAAGTGTCTATATAGCGGGGCGCCCCGCTCGATAGTCATTTAGGCTATTCACCGGGGCGCCCTGCTGAATAGCGCTTTGTCTATGTATAGGCTATTGAGCGGGGCGCCCTGCTATATAGCGCTTTGTCTGTGGTTTGGTTATAGACCGGGGCGCCGCTCCGCCGTTATTTCGACTCGTATGTAGGTATCATGGTAGGTATAAGTACGGAGCAGTGATGAGGTTGGGTGATGATGTGATGAAGATGGGTGAGGATGTGATGATTAAGTGATGGGGATGGGTGAGAAAGGATTAGTGTGGACTACTGGCGTCTGTTTTTTCTAGTAAGACAATACCTACTGTCGACAGTAGGTATTGGCGAGGTCAAACAAACATAGATTTACTAAATCAAATCAATGTGGGTTCACTTACCCTGTACTTATACCTACCTTCTTCTTCTTCTTCTTTTCGTGTGGGACACCGAATCGTTCAACGACCCGATGAACCCTGGTGTCAGAGTTTTTCAACCGCCTACTGCAAATAGCAGGCCTCTGACATGGTTGTGTAACGACCGCCATCATAGTATCACAACAGCAACTGGGACCGACGGCTTAACGCGCCCATCCGAAGCACGGAACCATCTTACTTGCGGACAATCAGGTGGTTCAGCCTGCAATGTCCTAACCCTAACCAGACTGGGAACAAATTCACAATGTGATAAATATCAACTTTGTGAGTGACCCCACCGGGAATTGAACCCGAAACCTTTGCGTGGCAGGCAGGCATACTAACAACTGCGCCACATCGGCTGTCATGATACTTACATACGAGTCGAAATAACGGCGGAGCGGCGCCCCGGTCAATAGCCTATCCATAGACACAGCGCTATTCAGCAGGGCGCCCCGGTGAATAGCCTAAATTACTATCGAGCGGGGCGCCCCGCTATATAGACACTTCCCATAAAATAACACATTTGCATTTACCATGAAACGGAACCAACATGCGGTGTTTGAATTTACTTCAGCATATTGCATTGCAGTTCAAAATTCAAATACGTTACATTACGAGTTCAAAGAGTGTGTTCTGTTTATGATGCTTGCACCGCTGGCTCTGAAAATAGACCTGCTGCTAGTTTTAATGCGCTTGATAACTTTGTAGGTAAATAAGCCATATTAATTAAAGATTTGAACGAAGGAAGACCCACTAAAATTTTTGAGAACCTGTGGCTGCAAATCCCAAAACTGAGCATAAAATAACACGATCATATTTACTCTGGGCTTTCATTTACCACGAAAAGATAAAATAAGGTGCACTATTTGAATTTAACGCATCCTAGGTAGGTAGTAGGTACGTACAACAGCAGTATACTACCTAAGTATAGGGTTACATTTAATTAAGTACCTACAAATCTGTTGAGGGTGTGGTCTACTCACAAACAAAACTGAACAACTCTTGTTAGAAACTTTTCTTCGAAATATGAAAAATATAATTGGAACCCCCATACTAAGTGACACAGTTTTTCATCATTTTTGTATGGAAGCACATGGAAGGTCTAAATTTGTTTTTCGTATTTCGAAGAAAAGTTTCTCACAAAAGTTGTTCAGTTTTATGAGTATAACACAGCCTTAATTAAGAGATTTGTACTTAATTAAATGTAGCCTTATATTATGCTTATATTAGTGGGTAAGTAGGTAGGTACATAGTTTTAAAGAGTTGTCTACTTTTGTTTACGATGCATGCAGGCTCCTCAAATAGCATTCAGTCCTGTAATGTTACTGCGCTTCATACATAACGTCTTGTTGAAGAAATACAGGGTGTAGGCAACGTTTTTTGAAAATATACTGGGTGTAAGGGACGGTGTAACAAAAACTTTGTAAAAATACCTGTATTTTGACTTTCCATACAAAGTCAGTCAGCTGATCGTGAGTTTTGTATGGGAGGAACGAATTTGTTTTTCGTTTACCACCACATTGTGTTCCATAGGGAAAGTTGTTCAGTTTCACGCCTGCAAAGCTTTCGGTACACGCACCGTCCCTTACACCCCGTTTACTTACATACATATATCACGCTAATATCCCTTGCGGAGCAAGCAGAGCGTAAACGGCGGTATAAAACGGCCATTTTTGAAACTTTCGATTTTTGAAGGTTTCATAGTAATTTCATATTAAGAACTATATTCCATATTTTTTTTCTAATTTTTAGTATGTATTCTTTAGAAGTTACAGCTGGAACAAATTATGGCTCAAAAACGCCCCTTTTAAAAGCAAATATTTCGAGACAGAAACATTTTGGAGAAATTGTTTCAAACAAACCTCCCCTAAATTTTAAAAGATCTATTCAACGATGCCCTACTCAATATTACAGAAGAAAAAATTTTTTTTGCCTTCACACCAAATTTGATGTCGATAGCTCCAAAACTGACGAAGTTATGAGGGCGCGGCATACAGACAGACAGACAGACTTGCCGAAATGATAAGCGTTTCTAGTACCTAGACATCGAAACCCTAAAAAAAGCACTCCTCTCATCAGTCCCTTGTTGCTTTACCGGAGCGTAACTTCGCTATTTATTTACTTGGTTTTCTATACCTATAGTGTGTGCATTTACCTCTATTATACAAATACCCCTCTCTTCTAAAACTATCACAAAATAGCATAAAAGTTAAAAAAATACGCATATAGCTTAGGCGGGACAACTTTGTTCCATAAAAATCCGAGCGAGTCCTTAGAGAGGCATTTGTCTTACCCTTATCTTATTATCTAGTTTGTTCGAAGCTTAAACAAAAAATCGAGTTCCTTAAAAAACTACTTAGTTACGATGCTTGCACCGCTGGCTCTGCAATTATAGACTTGCTACGGGTTTTAATACGCTTGGTAACGTCTTGTATAATAAATACAGATGTAGGCCATATTAGAGATAGATTTGAACGAGGGGGGTCCCCTAAGGGGTCCCACTAAAATATTTGAGAACCTGTGGCTTCTAATCCCAAAACTGAGCTTATAAAGGTAATCACATTTATTCAAGGCTTTGATTTACCATGAAAACTAAGCCAAAACGTAGGTATAGGTACATAGTTCAAAGAGTTGTCTTCTATTTACGATGCATGCAGGCTCCGAAAATAGCATTCAGTCCTGTAATGTTACTGCGCTTCATACATAACGTCTTGTTGAAGAAATACAGGGTGTAGGCAACGTTTTTTGAAAATATACTGGGTGTAAGGGACGCTGTAACAAAAACTTCGTAAAAATACCTATATTTTGACTTTCCATACAAAGTCAGTCAGCTGATCGTGAATTTTGTATGGGAGGAACGAATTTGTTTTTCGTTTACCACCATATTGTGTTCTATAGGGAAAGTTGTTCAGTTTCACGCCTGCAAAGCTTTCGGTACACGCACCGTCCCTTACACCCCGTTTACTTACATACATATATCACGCTAATATCCCTTGCGGAGCAAGCAGAGCGTAAACGGCGGTATAAAACGGCCATTTTTGAAACTTTCGATTTTTGAAGGTTTCATAGTAACTTCATATTAAGAACTATATTCCATATTTTTTTTCTAATTTTTAGTATGTATTCTTTAGAAGTTACAGCTGGAACAAATTATGGCTCAAAAACGCCCCTTTTAAAAGCAAATATTTCGAGACAGAAACATTTTGGAGAAATTGTTTCAAACAAACCTCCCCTAAATTTTAAAAGATCTATTCAACGATGCCCTACTCAAAATTACAGAAGAAAAAATTTTTTTTGCCTTCACACCAAATTTGATGTCGATAGCTCCAAAACTGACGAAGTTATGAGGGCGCGGCATACAGACAGACAGACAGACTTGCCGAAATGATAAGCGTTTCTAGTACCTAGACATCGAAACCCTAAAAAAAGCACTCCTCTCATCAGTCCCTTGTTGCTTTACCGGAGCGTAACTTCGCTATTTATTTACTTGGTTTTCTATACCTATAGTGTGTGCATTTACCTCTATTATACAAATACCCCTCTCTTCTAAAACTATCACAAAATAGCATAAAAGTTAAAAAAATACGCATATAGCTTAGGCGGGACAACTTTGTTCCATAAAAATCCGAGCGAGTCCTTAGAGAGGCATTTGTCTTACCCTTATCTTATTATCTAGTTTGTTCGAAGCTTAAACAAAAAATCGAGTTCCTTAAAAAACTACTTAGTTACGATGCTTGCACCGCTGGCTCTGCAATTATAGACTTGCTACGGGTTTTAATACGCTTGGTAATGTCTTGTATAATAAATACAGATGTAGGCCATATTAGAGATAGATTTGAACGAGGGGGGTCCCCTAAGGGGTCCCACTAAAATATTTGAGAACCTGTGGCTTCTAATCCCAAAACTGAGCTTATAAAGGTAATCACATTTATTCAAGGCTTTGATTTACCATGAAAACTAAGCCAAAACGTAGGTATAGGTACATAGTTCAAAGAGTTGTCTTCTATTTACGATGCATGCAGGCTCCGAAAATAGCATTCAGTCCTGTAATGTTACTGCGCTTCATACATAACGTCTTGTTGAAGAAATACAGGGTGTAGGCAACGTTTTTTGAAAATATACTGGGTGTAAGGGACGGTGTAACAAAAACTTTGTAAAAATACCTGTATTTTGACTTTCCATACAAAGTCAGTCAGCTGATCGTGAGTTTTGTATGGGAGGAACGAATTTGTTTTTCGTTTACCACCACATTGTGTTCCATAGGGAAAGTTGTTCAGTTTCACGCCTGCAAAGCTTTCGGTACACGCACCGTCCCTTACACCCCGTTTACTTACATACATATATCACGCTAATATCCCTTGCGGAGCAAGCAGAGCGTAAACGGCGGTATAAAACGGCCATTTTTGAAACTTTCGATTTTTGAAGGTTTCATAGTAACTTCATATTAAGAACTATATTCCATATTTTTTTTCTAATTTTTAGTATGTATTCTTTAGAAGTTACAGCTGGAACAAATTATGGCTCAAAAACGCCCCTTTTAAAAGCAAATATTTCGAGACAGAAACATTTTGGAGAAATTGTTTCAAACAAACCTCCCCTAAATTTTAAAAGATCTATTCAACGATGCCCTACTCAAAATTACAGAAGAAAAAATTTTTTTTGCCTTCACACCAAATTTGATGTCGATAGCTCCAAAACTGACGAAGTTATGAGGGCGCGGCATACAGACAGACAGACAGACTTGCCGAAATGATAAGCGTTTCTAGTACCTAGACATCGAAACCCTAAAAAAAGCACTCCTCTCATCAGTCCCTTGTTGCTTTACCGGAGCGTAACTTCGCTATTTATTTACTTGGTTTTCTATACCTATAGTGTGTGCATTTACCTCTATTATACAAATACCCCTCTCTTCTAAAACTATCACAAAATAGCATAAAAGTTAAAAAAATACGCATATAGCTTAGGCGGGACAACTTTGTTCCATAAAAATCCGAGCGAGTCCTTAGAGAGGCATTTGTCTTACCCTTATCTTATTATCTAGTTTGTTCGAAGCTTAAACAAAAAATCGAGTTCCTTAAAAAACTACTTAGTTACGATGCTTGCACCGCTGGCTCTGCAATTATAGACTTGCTACGGGTTTTAATACGCTTGGTAACGTCTTGTATAATAAATACAGATGTAGGCCATATTAGAGATAGATTTGAACGAGGGGGGTCCCCTAAGGGGTCCCACTAAAATATTTGAGAACCTGTGGCTTCTAATCCCAAAACTGAGCTTATAAAGGTAATCACATTTATTCAAGGCTTTGATTTACCATGAAAACTAAGCCAAAACGTAGGTATAGGTACATAGTTCAAAGAGTTGTCTTCTATTTACGATGCATGCAGGCTCCCTCCGAAAATAGCATTCAGTCCTGTAATGTTACTGCGCTTCATACATAACGTCTTGTTGAAGAAATACAGGGTGTAGGCAACGTTTTTTGAAAATATACTGGGTGTAAGGGACGCTGTAACAAAAACTTCGTAAAAATACCTATATTTTGACTTTCCATACAAAGTCAGTCAGCTGATCGTGAATTTTGTATGGGAGGAACGAATTTGTTTTTCGTTTACCACCATATTGTGTTCTATAGGGAAAGTTGTTCACCGTCCCTTACACCCCGTTTACTTACATAGGTACATATATCACGCTAATATCCCTTGCGGGGCAAGCAGAGCGTAAGCGGCGGTATAAAACGGCCATTTTTGAAACCAAGTAGTTTTTTAAGGAACTCGATTTTTATGGAACAAAGTTGTCTCGCCTAAGCTATATGCGTATTTTTTTAACTTAAATGCTATTTTGTGATAGTTTTAGAAGAGAGGGGTATTTGTTTAATAGCTGCACACAAATAGTTATTGAAAACCGAGTAAATAGCGAAGTTTCGCTCCGGTAAAGCAACAAGGAAAGAAAGAAAGAAAGAAAAAATGTTTATTTGTTACCAAATACAGACATGAGAGGAGTGATTTAGTTTGTAAAGTTATTCAGAAAGCACCTGTTATTTTAGCTTAGGGGGTAGTAATCCCATTGCTTATCTAACTATTCATGAACTGAAATTATTCATTTTCTCTGCCAAAATGGTAAAGAGCACTAGAACTTAAAGTAGGTAATGTAAGTAGATAAACAGGTAAAATACTGGGTGTTAGGAAAAATTTATACTTTACTACTGTGTTCCTTTTAAGAGGTGGCTCAGATATTAAAACTCTTACCCTTTCCCCGATCTACCATGCGGTAGATCGGGGAATAAGTTTGTACAAGAACTTTTCTTTATAGGGATGAATAACTAGTGATCTCATTCAGTATCATTCGAGGCACAATTTTATTTAGTGATTGGGTTCTAACGTCCATAACCCACTGATTATTTTAACAAAAAGCAATATGGAACTGCAGTAGTCTGTCCTTGCTCCCCTTACATCATTTCAGTCAGAGCAACTGACTCATAAGTTTATATCCCGGTCAACTGTAATAGAAACTCTGACTGTAGATTGCTGTAGAATACATTGCCATTAAGTATTTGGTCTCGATTCTCAAAGTAGATACCTACCTTACCTACTTCTGTTCCTGACTATTAATTTACGTTATAAGATATACGAGGAAATGTTCTGTACAATCAAAGTTATTGCTTACTCGCATACTCGATAACTATGATGTGACCCTTTTGCTACACACAATCTGTTGAGGAAACAAGTGAAAACTCAAGTTTGAAAAATCCCGTGACCGTTTTCTGCAGCGTCCTCTGGTGATTTGTTCGCTTAACAGCCATCAAAGCACATGCACCAGTGAAATCAAAATCTATCACTGAAAACCGCATCAAAATCGGATCAGTGGTTTTAGAGATGATTGTTAAATTACCAATTATTCAATTCGTCCAAATTGAATAATTGGTTTCCAGAAACCTATACGCATTCTCTAACAGTTCCATTCCAGTCTCAGTTCCATCTCGCAAGTAAAAAATCATACCTACCTAATTATTGTTTATTTTTGTTCTAGTAAGCCAAGATGAGGGGTCGTTTGGTGCTGTTGGCGCTACTGGTCGCGGTCATTTGCACCGTCGATGCCGAGGTAAGAAACAGATACTTAAACCTAAGCTATAAATAGATTAAATTCATTTGTATTAGGTACAGTACACCATTGCTTGTACCAATGGGCGTTTTTTGGAAAACTAATCCGCAAGATGGTGTTACACGCTGCCATAGATGGAAATAGATTCAGTGTAAAATTTTGACAGCTAATCCATAGTATAAAGAAAGGGGGGAAGTAAGTCATCTTAGAACAACCGCACCGCGCGCGGCTTGTATGTGTGCGCAATAGTATCTACGCGTCGCCGCACGCACACATCTAATGGCGGCCCCTACCGAGGGTCCCCGAAACGTCCCGAGATTTGTCAGTGTGTGGCGTACAGATATATTGCGCACACATACAAGCAGCGCGCGGTGCGGTTGTTCTAAGATAACTTACTTCCCCCTTCCTTATACTATGGCTAATCCCTTTAAGTCTATGGAGGCGTACAACGTCATCTCGCGGATTAGTTTCTCCAAAAACGCCCATTAATCCTGAACATCAGTGGTGCCTGTCTAGCGAAGTAGTTTATGGAATTGTCTAAAAATTACCTACTATACATACCTAGTTTATTTGCTTCATTGTATGTTACCTTCATGCAGAAACACCGCCGCCGCCACCGGCGCATCAAGACCACGACGCAGCGGCCTGACGCCACGCGTGAGGAGCCAGTGGAACTGAACCCAGCTGCCGTGGGCAGGGAGGACACGGAGGCTGAGCACCTGGAGCTCGGCATGATGGAGAGGATGGACGAGAGGAGGTTCCAGGTATGTACTTCCGAAATAACCTCATAAACCGACTTACATAGTTTTTCTATACCGTTATATTTTTTTGCGGTCTCTGAGCACATAAACATGGTGCACGCTTGCTTATTCTAGCGGGCTCTGTGCACATAAAGATGGTGCGCAAGCGCGCTTGTTCTAGAGGACTCTGTGCACATAAAGAGTGCGCGCAAGCGCGCTTGTTCTAGAGGACTCTGTGCACATAAAGAGTGCGCGCAAGCGCGCTTGTTCTACAGGACTCTGTGCACATAAAGAGTGCGCGCAAGCGCGCTTGTTCTAGAGGACTCTGTGCACATAAAGAGTGCGCGCAAGCGCGCTTGTTCTACAGGACTCTGTGCACATAAAGAGTGCGCGCAAGCGCGCTTGTTCTAGAGGACTCTGTGCACATTAAGAGTGCGCGCAAGCGCGCTTGTTCTAGAGGACTCGGTGCACATAAAGAGTGCGCGCAAGCGCGCTTGTTCTAGAGGAATCTGTGCACATAAAGAGTGCGCGCAAGCGCGCTTGTTCTAGAGGACTCTGTGCACATAAACTCAACCAATAATTTCCTGTTACAGGAGGCAGAGAAAGCGCGTGTCAATGAGATTATGAACGAGCACTCTGACAACCAGGAGAACGACGTTTTCACAGATGGTAAGTCAACATCCATAACTATCATTTAAATAAAACCAGCAAACGTAACATTCTTTGACCCGTTATGTTTTTTGTTTGTATTGCAGACCCGTGCACCAAGGTGCACTGCAGCGCCGGGCGCGTGTGCGAGATCGACGAGCACGGCGACGCCGTCTGCAACTGCATCAAGGAGTGCCCTTACGAGACTGACTCGCGACGCAAGGTAACAAACTATTATTTTTTCCAAGTGATCATAGACAGCAACCGGGACTGCGCAAGGAACTATCTTATTTTTTTGGACAATGAGATGGTTCAGCCTGCAATGTCCTGACCAGACTTGGAACAAATTCCCAAAGTGATAAATATCGACTTTGTTTGTGAGTGACCCCACCGGTGAATTAAACCCGGAACCTTCTGCGTTGCAGGCAGTTGTACAACCACTACGCCAGATCGGTTGTCGTCTACAATTGTGTACAGTTTCTGAAATGACTGTCAAATATTTGTCAGACTTGAAAAAGCCCACCGTTTTACGGTAGTTTTGTGTTTCACGGCCATCTACCACGCGGGAAATAAGTGTGTGATTATATGGTAACTATACTTCCAGGTGTGCACCAACCACAACGAGACCTGGTCATCGGACTGCGAAGTGTACCGCCAGCGCTGCCTGTGCCTGGATGGTTCAGAACTCTGCCGTGGCGCTGCCTACCACCACGTTCAAATTGAATACTACGGTTCCTGTCGGGAGATGCCGGTAAGGAATGAAATAGAGTTGTACATTAGGAATAGAATAGGTCAGAGGATACCTCCTTGAGGAACACCTCATTACTTAGAGTGCTGAGGTTCGAACAACGAGGCATGGACAACGGACTGCGAAGTGTACCGTCAGCGCTGCCTGTGCCTGGATGGCTCGGAACAGATGCCGGTAAGGAATGAAATAGAGTTGTATATCAAGAATAGAATGGGTCAAAGGATAGCTCATTGGGGAACACCTCATTAGCTTAGAATAATGTATTGTACATTCGGAATAGGAGAGGACATAGGACACTTTCTTAGGAAAAACACCTCATTACTTACATTGCTGAGGTCCAAACAAAGATACATATTTATCAGACTGCCGTCACCGTTGCCTGTGCTTGGATGGCTCGGAATTGTGTCGGGGCGCTGCCTATCACCCAAAATTCGCTGATTTTCCCTTGCAGGAGTGTAGCGAGAGCGAGATGGCCGACTTCCCGCGGCGCATGCGCGACTGGCTGTTCAACATCATGCGCGACATGGCCGAGCGCCGCGAGCTATCTCCGCACTTCGCCCGCATGGAGCGCGAGGCCGAGGCCAACCTGACCAGGCGCTGGACCAACGCCGCCATCTGGAAGTGGTGCGACCTGGACGCGCACGACAACGACAGGTAATGACAACATGGAGCTGTCTCCGCACTTCGCCCGCATGGAGCGCGAGGCAGAAGCCAACCTGACGAGGCGCTGGACCAACGCCGCCATCTGGAAGTGCGACCTGGACGCGCACGACAACGACAGGTAATGACAACATGGAGCCATCTCCGCACTTCGCCCGCATGGAGCGCGAGGCAGAAGCCAACCTGACCAGGCGCTGGACCAACGCCGCCATCTGGAAGTGGTGCGACCTGGACGCGCACGACAACGACAGGTAAATAACAATTCACAAATCATACAAAGTTTTTCGTAATAATGATAATATTCTGCACTTTTCATCCACACTGGCCCACATCCACACGCCCTGTGAATCTGCACAGATCCCGTAGAATACGCGCGCTGGCGCGCCCTGTTAATCCGCACAGGACCCCTAGAATACGCGCGCTGGTGCGCCCTGTTAATCTGCACAGGCCCCTTAAAATACGCGCCGTAGTGCACCTTGTCAATCTGCACAGGTCCCTCATAAGCATAATTCATTCAGGAGTAATTTGTTTAAGCTAACTTCTGTCACGTACTTTCAGAGCGGTATCCCGTCACGAGCTGTTCCCGATCCGCGCGCCGCTAATGGCGCTGGAGCACTGCATCGCGCCGTTCCTGGACCAGTGCGACGCGGACGACGACCACAAGATCACGCTCGCCGAGTGGGGCAAGTGTCTGCAGCTCGACGAGGTAAGCTCTACAACTTTCACGAATCAACAAACTACAGAATTTTTAAAACTAAATCCTTTTTTACAAGTAGACCTCTGAAATGGTACCTGCTGTAATAATTATCATCATAGACAGCAACTGCAACCGACAGAGACGGCTTAAGATTGTCGTCTTTCTTATGGACAATCATCTTGTAATGGCCTAACCAAAATGGGAACAAATTCACGAATATTATCAAGTTTAACTTAGTTTGAAACACCTAACGCCATCTATCGGATAGGAACAAAATCAGTTATTTGAACATGATTTGAACAAACCAAACTGTATTTTCATGACTGTTTTCTAATGTTTTATTTCTTTGTTTCAGTACGAGTTAGAAGATCGTTGCGATGAGTTTACGGATGATATGTCGTAAAACACCTCGTTGAGCTGTTTAGTATAAGCTGGAATTGAGTCGCCGCTGAAGACATCTACCTACTTATAAATTAAGGAAAACCAAACTATAGCAGCTCTCTTACTTACTTGCTTACATGAAATCGTATGACCACAAAAATGTTTAAAATAAGCTTTTTCATCCCCTTTGTAAATAAGTTTTCTGTTTCGACACAGCCTCTGTACTTACGCTGCCAGCTATACTGTAACCATAATGTAAGATAAATGACATTTTAGTTTTAAGAAATAAAACAAATTATTATTTTATGTAACATAGTTACGAAACAATTTCTTTATATGCTACTACTATACTGATTGCTACTGCTAACGCCACTGTAAATATGTAACACAAACTCTGTGATTTTATACCAAAACATTAAATAAACATTTGTCTTTTAATAAACATAAATAAAACAGAAAAGATTGTTTTCATTTTACCTACAAACATACATCAAGCCAAAATACCTTGTGGGGTAGGCAGAGAGAGCGTAAACGGCTGTAAAAAAAAGCCATTCTGAACCATTCTAAACACGTCTGACAAAAGTTTGAGAGTTATTCAGAAGACTGTATCGCCATAGCGACAGGTTGTCAGCCTATCGCCTAAAATTACAATACACATCAACTCTCAAATCCCTTTAGTCACTTCTTAAGACACCTACGACCCAAGGGAAAGATATGGGTGATGCTATTTTAAGCCGGCACCACACTGTATTCGTAAAAACAACTGGTGCACAATCCTAGAGGTCTTGAAACAGCAACCCCATCCGTGATGCCTATTTATGTAGCGTGGGACACCCACTCTGAGGATAGTAGGTAAATACTACAAACTCCATCCCTTAGACGTTTCCAGGACTTTTTTTTTTTTTTTTTTATCTATGATGGGCTTACTCTTGACCCCAATCTTACCCTAGAGCAGAGATGGGATCTACGGTGGAGCGAGCTTGCCCAGAAGATGCCTATTCACTCTAGACTTAAAGAGATTCAGGTTATATGCACTCGGAAATACAGACGCAGGCAGGGAATTCCATTCTTTAGCCGTGCGCATAATGAAAGATGATTTGAAGCGCTTAGTGCGTAATGTGGGTATATCAACTAAGAACGGATGGTAGCCGGCCGTGCGTCTGGATGTCCGATGGAAGAAAGGAGACGGTGGTATGAGCTCATGCAGCTCACTCAATAAACGTAAACCAAGGGAGGTTTATTACTGCGCTAATAGACGCTGCTAAAGCTCTGAACCAACTGGTATCTGAAGCGCCCTATACGACTTCCAGCCCAGCTCTATACGACGGATGGTCCAAGAAAGGATGTTCACTACGGAACCTTTCACCAAAACCTCCGTAACAAGTCCGTAACTAAAAATACCAGCAATATAATGCGTGACAAGGAACGCCTTTCAGTTCTGCGTAAAATGAAACACGTTATCAGCGTAGAAAAATGCGTGAAATGGAACGAACATTAAAAATAAAAAATAGTTCTCGAATCCATCACGGCACGCAAGCTTGGCTTGGCAGCACTGTGCCCCTAGCCCGCCAATAGACCGCCATTTTCCTCGGCGCTGATTGGCCAAGACCGTTGTGCTCTGTTGTTTTTTACGTTGTTTCCGCCGACTTGTGATTGGTTGGTCATAGTTTCCGTGAACCGTTGCGCAGCCATCTTTTCTGTGTCGTTGATATTTGGCTTGGCGCCTTTCCTGTGTTGGTTGTTCCTTGTGTGGTGATAGTGAGTTACACGTTTCAAAATGGTGAGTTTTTCAAGATTTCGTGAAAAATAGTGCGTGTTGTAGTGAAATTGTTGTGTCATTTTAAAGATCGTGTTGGGATACACTAACTGGTGAAGTTTCAGCCTCGTACGATGAAAATTAATAGGTTTTTTCGTGATTTTTAGGCTGGTGGTAAAGCGGGCAAAGATTCTGGTAAAGCGAAGGCGAAAGCAGTATCCAGATCAGCGCGAGCTGGTTTGCAGGTATGTTTATTCCAATTCAAAATTGATATAATGAATTTACTTAGCCAATTGTGTGACTAAAACGTTGTGCAAGACTATTTCACAAAATTGAATAATACGCATGACCTCCCTAGTATGGCGGCGTAGTGATTAGCGGAAATAAATCAATATCAAATTGGTTATTTTTTTCAGTTCCCTGTGGGAAGAATTCACAGACATCTGAAAAATAGGACGACTAGCCATGGTCGTGTTGGAGCTACTGCAGCAGTTTATTCTGCAGCTATTCTGGAATATCTCACAGCCGAGGTGAGTAGGACGCATCGCCCCGTCAATATGGCGGCGTCACGGCGGGCTCTTTCGTAGCGTTTATTCAAAGAAGTAGGCATATATCATTATTCAATATTACCTACGCTATTTCGCCTTTTGCGTCTCAGTTCGTTTTTATTACAGAATTGTAATCGAATGTTTATCAATCATATAACCTCAACAATTAATTTTGGCGGGAAATTAGTAAACAATTATCCAACGTCTCTTGTGTACTTTTCTTACTTCCTAGCCAATTTAGCTCTATTCTATTGTACCTATTGACCTGTATTGAACTGCTTGATTCTTATAAATAATGATCAAGCTAGGTAGTCTAGGTACCTACCTATTCGGATGATTACCTACAAGGGATACCTATGGTTTAGCAGAAAGGACTCAATCCCATAGCTAAAAGCTATCAAACCAACAATTCAATCTCAATAACAAAACTATTGTATACACTACTCTAACCTTCTAAATTTCATCCCAGGTTCTTGAGCTGGCGGGCAACGCATCCAAAGATCTCAAGGTGAAGCGTATCACCCCCCGGCACTTGCAGCTGGCCATCAGAGGAGACGAGGAGCTCGACAGTCTCATCAAGGCGACCATCGCTGGTGGTGGTGTCATTCCCCACATCCACAAATCCCTCATCGGCAAGAAAGGAGGACCCGGCGCTCCAGTTTAATAATAGGTGTGTAGTCATTTATTACAAGCACTGCAATTGTCCCAACTCATGCACACTTGAAGATCTCTAGGAAGCAAACCCTAGAGGCATTTCCATGGCCAAGTTTTGGACAAAAAAATATTTAAATTGTTACTGTTAACTTTATGAAGAAGAACTGCAATTTGTGGAGCTTGGCAGTCTGATCTTTGCTGGCGGTACCTAGTGTCATTCCCCACATCCAAAAATCCCTCATCTGCAAGAAAGGAGGACCTGGTGCTCCAGTTTAATAATAGGTGTGTAGTTGAGTATTACAGTGATGCACTGCAATTGTGATTGATGCCACCTAGTAATCACAGCTATGCAGTGCTATGTAGGTATAGTATAGTATTACGTACATTGAATCAGACGGACAAACTCTAATGATGTAGGGTGTTTTGCAGTAGTAAACCGATTGCAGTGTAGAACAAACCATGGCACACCTCTCCTACCCACTTGTAATATGCTGATCTGCTGCAGGATTGTTGCTCAAATGTTTGTTTAAATTTTCAATATTTTATGGAGAATATTTACAGCTCTTTATGCTCTGCCTACCCCGCAAGGGATATAGGCGTGATATATGCATGTATGTAATAATTTGCCACCATTCTATGGCCAACTATTTGATAGATTTTGCAGAATTGTAAAATGAATGTAGACCTTCCTGTTCCTGATCTATAAATATGCAGAAATAATGAAAATAATGCAATAATGGTTGTTTCTTTTCTATTTCAGACTTTCGGAACAAGACTCAACTGCATTTTGATCCGGACAGAACTCAGGAAACGCAATATTACAATATCAATCATCCAATCAGCAAAATAGTTTCTCTATTAGTGGTGTATTTAAGTGTGAACAGTGATGTGTCTTCAAACTGTGGGTCCGGACTTAATCTAGATATAAGTATTAGGGATATGTAGAATAAGGAGATTTATGATTGTATTAGAATTAAGTTTAATTTCTCTGTTTGTTCATGGGACATTTTAATTTGCTGTAACATTGTGGAATACATATTTTCAGATATGTAAAAAATTATACTGCTCTTGACTTCTTTGAACAAGCACTGGTTAATGTCTCTAGACATGATTTTAAAGAAGCCAGTGCTGTATAATTTTGATATTTTTAATGACTGCGCAACATTTGTATTTTTTAAGCTGTAAGCTGTTGTAATTTTTCCTCATTTTGTATTTTTAAAGTGACATTATTGGCAAAGCTAAGTGCCTGCCCGTATGATTGTTCTAAGTAATTTGGCATGATTAAAAACTGTTACAAGTTGTAAGAAATGTATTTTGATCTTTAAAATATAACAATATTCTGAAATAACTGGATTTTTCCTTATTTCAGTAAATTCTTTAGTGAAAAACACAAGTTTAGTTAAAACAGATAGAACAATAATCAAACTGCAATTTTGCATTCTCTAAGAAATTTTAAAAAGTTTCGGTTTACAAAAAATATAATTAATAGTTTTCTCTGTTTATTTATCAAATCAACAATTTTGTTATGTAATTTAAAAAACAGCCAACACCCTCTTAATTGTACTTTCGTGTGATGGGGCTGAAGTACTACAAATAACAATTTTATATCTACAAATCAATGCTTCAATACGTAATTTGCCCTAAAGTGATGGCACATCTTCAGCTTAAAAATAGTACCTAATTAGAACTAAATAATACCCAAAAAATAAAAATGGTAGTAATAAATAATATTGAACTTCTCATACACCGCCAGCCGCCACCCATACTCTAACGTCCGGTTGGCCGATGTATTTTTATAAAGTTAGAAATATAAATTCTAAAACCTATACTTGCCAATAATTAGTACCCATATAGTACCTGGCTTAAGTCAAAATGAAAAAATATATATATGTGCATGTCTTTGTAAGGACCATATCCTACTAGGGTGACTATATGGTCTTTGGACTTGCACATTCAACTTTTATTTTGTATTTTACGCCAGTGATATTTATAATACTAATAAAATTGCGTGTTTGAGTAAGTAGGTTATAATTGAGTACCAATCATTGATATAAGATTTAGAAGGATAGTTGTAACTATTGTTATGATATAATAATAATTAATAACAATACATCGGCCAGCTTGACGTCAGATCGCCGGTGAACGAGAATTTTAATAGGTATTATTACACAAAGTTTTGAGGTACTAATTTTCAATAGGTATTTAATGTCATTAAAATGTGAAGATATACATGTGCTATCCTGACCCGTTTTGACTCTTTGGGTACCGCGTGCGACTGCGATCGGCCGCACATGACAAACTTGCACCTTAACAAGGGTACGTAATACTGTTGCGTAAACATCAAAATTTGATGTTAATTGTTTTTAATTGGTCCGTTGGTTTGTAGCCCTTACAGTACAATTCTTTTGTCAAGTTTCTTGCATAGGATCTTCTAAATACTCTTCCTTGTATTGATCATTCTGTTCGTTTGTTACAATAAAAACCGAAGACTCCGGTGTAGTATTTTTAAAGTTGTTTGTTGAACCATAGTTCGAATGCTGGCTGTGCGGTATGCAGTTCATTTTGACGAGAAACATTATGTTGTCTATTTCGTGCATTGCTATGTCGCGTTGCCGCTCGTCAAGTTTTCTCATTTTCTTTGCTAACAGTTTACAATATAATTCGCATTCGCCGTATTGCTCTGTATCTTCTCTAGCTGTTTCTTCTCTGCGAACTTCAATCTTCCTTTTACGAGGGTATTTTGTGTTTGGGGTACCGTTGGAACCAGACGGTTTTTCCTGTTTTATTTGACTGGAATCGAGGAAATGATGCAACGGCTGGAACAAAGAAACAAAATTAATTAGTTAATAGGTACAGCATAAGTACCAGTGATTTTGATCCTTACTACCCTCAACTTAAAGTTCACAGCCTATACTATAGCTGGTATACAAGGGGTTAAGGAAATCCCGTTTTGACTCTAGGTACGGAAACCTTAAAAAGGCCTTTCATCGCATCAGTTGTCGTTGGGTATAAACTGTGGTGGTAGGTAGCTACTACCAATACCTACCACCATCATCGCCTGCCCTTATCGCAAAATAGTACCTACCTAATTAGTACCAAATAGTTCCTATAAAATAATAAATAGTACCACAAAACTTTGATAATAATATAAGGGCCGCAGCACACAGACGGCTGTTTTTCCGAACGGCGGGCAGCATCGCCTGAATTCGCGTGACCACTTGGCCTGGGGCCAAGGGGGGGGGAGGGGGGTTATTAAGCTAGAGTATGTGTGGCGCGCTGAGATGGGTGAAGCCCGCTTCGGGGTTGTTGGAGTATGTGTGGCGCGCTAAGATGGGTGAAGCTCCCTTCGGGGTTGTTGGAGTATGTGTGGCGCGCTGAGATGGGTGAAGCTCCCTTCGGGGTTGTTGGAGTATGTGTGGCGCGCTGAGATGAATTAACTTAAAAATATTAATTAGGGAACCTACACGACCTAAAAGCGGGACGTGCCTTGATAATATTATGACCAATGCACGGGGAGCTAAAACTGAACTTTTTGAATTCGCTGTGTCGGACCACACTGCGCAACTAGTTAACTGTCCCGTAAAAAGAACATGCACCTTAAAATACTGGTACACGACAAGAAGAGATTATAGTCAAGACAATATGATAAAATTCGGTGAATATCTTAATCAACTTTCCTTTGACGACGTATTTAGAACTGACGATGCAATTAAAGCTTTTGATATTTTCTTTGACAATTTTAAATTACTTTATGACTTGTGTTTTCCTACAAAACGAGTAAAAATTATGACGAAAATAAGACCTAGGTGGGTTTCCAAAGGCATCCGTTTATGCAGTAAAAGGAAAAGAGAATTACTGTGGAAGTATAGAACCACAAAAAAACACTCAGATAGGAAAGCTTTCAAAAGTTACTCTGCCAGGTATCATAAAATAATAAAACTGACACAAAAAGCACAAAACGATCACCACATACGTGAGGCTAAAAATAAATCCAAAGCTACCTGGGAAATAATCAATAACTCAAAACAACAAATCCCTAAAGACAGCCTTAATTCGATAAAAATAGATGGTCGTTTATTTACAGATCCTACTCATATCGCAGAAGCTTTTAATAATTATTATATAGATCAAGTGCAGCCCTTGAATTATTCTTACACTAAATTAAAGTCTACTTGTTTAAACAACAAAGCAGAATCTTTCTTCATGCGACCAAGCTCTGCTTCTGACGTCAGTAGAATAATTAAAAGTCTGAAAAATACTAACAGCACTGGATGCGATGAAATTAGCACTAAGGTCATAAAATTTGTATCAAATAATATAGCTCCAGTTTTAAGCCACGTAATCAACTTATGCATAGAGCAAGGTACATTTCCTAATCGGCTAAAAACCACAATAATTAAACCGTTGCACAAAAAAGACGATAAACTTCAAATGAAAAATTACAGGCCAATAGCATTGATCCCAATTTTTTCAAAAGTAATTGAAAAAGTAATTTATTACAATTTATATAATTATTTCGAAGATAATGGTCTATTCGCTGATGAACAAAAGGGCTTCCGTAAGAACTGCTCGATTGACTTAGCCATTTACAAATTTCTCAACATCGTATATTCACGAATAGATAAGAGAGAACCTGTTCATGCTTTGTTTATGGATTTGTCAAAGGCTTTTGACTATGTGGACCATAATATACTACTACTGAAATTAGAGAAGTACGGTATAAGAGGAAACGCGTTAGATTTACTCAAGTCGTACTTCTTCTTCTTCTTTTCGTGTGGGACACCGAGTCGTTCAACGACCCGATGAACCCTGGTGTCAGAGTTTTTCAACCGCCTACTGCAAGTAGCAGGCCTCTGACATGGTCGTGTAACGACCGCCGTCATAGACAGCAACCGGGACCGACGGCTTAACGTGCCTATCCGAAGCACGGAACCATCTTACTTGCGGACAATCAGGTGGTTCAGCCTGCAATATCCTAACCAGACTGGGAACAAATTCACAAAGTGATAAATATCAACTTTGTGAGTGATCCCACCGGGAATTGAACCCGGAACCTTTGCGTGGCAGGCAGGCATACTAACCACTGCGCCACATCGGCTGTCAAGTCGTACTTAACTGATAGGACACAGATAACTTCTATTACAAGAGTGAACATGGACACAAAAACTGAAACTTCGTATATATCTAGTCCACGTACTGTAGTATATGGGGTGCCTCAAGGTAGTGTTCTGGGCCCACTTCTCTTTCTCATATATATAAATGATATGCCCAAATCAATCTCAGAGCCCATGATCTTATTTGCAGATGATAGCACTATACTCTATAAAAATCAAAATGACATAAATAATAGCTTAATATCGATAATAGAATGGCTTAAATCAAATAATTTAAAAATTAATCTAGACAAGACCAAAATAATGACATTTACACAAAGGGGAAACCCAAATTTAAATTCTGACATTATTTATGATGGACAATTAATTAGTGAGACTGTAACGACAAAGTTTTTAGGACTGCACATAGATAGTAACATGAAATGGACTACACACCTAGATACTATTTGCAATAAGTTACATAAATTCTCATATGCTCTGTACAATCTGAGGAAGGTAGTTGATCGTCAGGCAGTACTTGTAGCATATCACGGTCACGTAGGTTCATTACTAAGGTATGGTATTATGTTCTGGGGAAACGCTACCAAAATCGATATTGTACTCAAGGGACAGAAAAGGTGTATAAGAGCAATCTGTAACCTGAAAAGGACAGAAAGCTGTAGGCCGCACTTCAAAGAACTAAAAATACTAACAGTGCCGTCATTGTATATCTATGAGACAGCAATATTCGTATGGAAAAACAAACATCTCTTTACCCAAATAACACGAGCACGTCGTCGTGACCAACTACGTTTGAATGCTTGCAAAACTACCCTATACCAGAAAAGTGCGTATAGAATGGCCCCTATGATCTACAATAAACTGCCTATAGAGATCCGTGAAAGTGCAGACCTTTACTCCTTTAAACGGAAACTATTCAATCACCTGCTGAGTAACACTATCTATAGCATTAAAGAGTTTTTAAAATAGTTAACACAAATCCGTGACTCCTGCTCCTGTCTGTGTACTCATAGTCTACATTAAACTAATGACATTATATGTATTATCATTGACCTGTTTCATAATTTTTTATTATTATTAATTAATTTGTTATTCAATCCTTTAATTATCTGCATATGTATTATCATTGACCTGTTTCATATTTTTTTTATTATTATTAATTAATTTGTTATTCAATCCTATAATTATCTGCATGTGTTATTTTTGTATGCCGTAAGGCTGATCACAGTGCCTCTTGACATGTTAACAATATTTAAGACCTACAGAAATGTAATTACCTGTGTTTCACAAATAAATAATTCTGATTCTGATTCTGATTCTGATTCTGATGGGTGAAGCTCCCTTCGGGGTTGTTGGTAGAGATGGGCCGAATATTCGGTTTATGTTCGGTATTCGGCATGTTCGGCACATTTACCGAATATTCGGTTTCGGCCGAATGTTCGGTGAACTTTGCCGAATATTTGGCCGAATAAAAATGTGTCCTTTTTATATAAATTGTGTGGTAAATTTTTATAGACAAGCAGTGAAGCAGATTTATTTTAATTTGTTGTGAAAGTTTCCAATGTAACAAGTTAGAGGGTAAAGAGCGAAGTGGTCTGGTGCGAATCAGCGCGTAATTCGTAAACAAGTGATAATCATAACTATTTTATATATACATCATGTCCTGCCGAATTATTCGGCCGAATACTCGGTTCGGCAAACTTTTTACCGAACATTCGGCCGAATATTCGGATTCGGCAAAACCTGTGTTCGGCCCATCACTAGTTGTTGGAGTATGTGTGGCGCGCTGAGATGGGTGAAGCTCCCTTCGGGGTTGTTGGAGTATGTGTTGCGCGCTGAGATGGGTGAAGCCCGCTTCGGGGTTGTTGGAGTACGTGTGGCGCGCTGAGATGGGTGAAGCTCCCTTCGGGGTTGTTGGAGTATGTGTGGCGCGCTGAGATGGGTGAAGCCCGCTTCGGGGTTGTTGGAGTATGTGTGGCGCGATGATGGGTGAAGCCACCTTCGGGGTTGTTGGAGTATGTGTGGCGCGCTGAGATTTGTGAATGAAGCCAGCTTCGGGGTTGTTGGAGTATGTGTGGCGCGCTGAGATGGGTGAAGCCCGCTTCGGGGTTGTTGGAGTATGTGTGGCGCGCTGAGATGGGTGTAGCCCGCTTCGGGGTTGTTGGAGTATGTGTGGCGCGCTGAGATGGGTGAAGCCCGCTTCGAGGTTGTTGGAGTATGTGTAGCGCGATGATGGGTGAAGCCACCTTCGGGGTTGTTGGAGTATGTGTGGCGCGCTGAGATTTGTGAATGAAGCCAGCTTCGGGGTTGTTGGAGTATGTGTGGCGCGCTGAGATGGGTGAAGCCCGCTTCGAGGTTGTTGGAGTATGTGTGGCGCGCTGAGATGGGTAAAGCCCGCTTCGGGGTTGTTGGAGTATGTGTGGCGCGCTGAGATGGGTGAAGCCCGCTTCGGGGTTGTTGGAGTATGTGTGGCGCGCTGAGATGGGTGAAGCCCGCTTCGGGGTTGTTGGAGTATGTGTGGCGCGCTGAGATGGGTGAAGCCCGCTTCGGGGTTGTTGGAGTATGTGTGGCGCGCTGAGATGGGTGAAGCCCCCTTCGGGGTTGTTGGAGTATGTGTGGCGCGCTGAGATGGGTGTAGCCCCCTTCGGGGTTGTTGGAGTATGTGTGGCGCGCTGAGATGGGTGTAGCCCCCTTCGGGGTTGTTGGAGTATGTGTGGCGCGCTGATATGGGTGAAGCCCCCTTCGGGGTTGTTGGAGTATGTGTGGCGCGCTGAGATGGGTGTAGCCCCCTTAGGTGTTGTTGGAGTATGTGTGGCGCGCTGGGATGGGTGAAGCCCCCTTAGGGGTTGTTGGAGTATGTGTGGCGCGCTGGGATGGGTGAAGCCCGGTTGTTGGAGTATGTGTGGCGCGCTGAGATGGGTGAAGCCCCCTTAGGGGTTGTTGGAGTATGTGTGGCGCGCTGAGATGGGTGAAGCCCCCTTAGGGGTTGTTGGAGTATGTGTGGCGCGCTGGGATGGGTGAAGCCCGGTTGTTGGAGTATGTGTGGCGCGCTGAGATGGGTGAAGCCCCCTTAGGGGTTGTTGGAGTATGTGTGGCGCGCTGAGATGGGTGTAGCCCCCTTCGGGGATGCTGAAGTACGTGTAGCGCACAGGGGCATGTGTAGTCCCCTTCGGGGTTATTAAAGTATGTGTGGCGCGCTGAGATGGGTGAAGCCCGCTTCGGGAGTCTCCTTTTGGGGCTGATGGAGTATGTGTGATGACGTGCTGAGGTGGGTATGTGTGGCGCACTGAGATGTGCTATATTAAATGCCCCAATGAGCCAAAACTCGTATCCGCGCCTGGAAATTAAGCTTACCGGGCTTTGTCTTTCAATGTTTACTGAGTCCACGTCGTACACGGATCCTGCAAATATTCTTTCCATTATACTGTAGTACTGCCATCTAGGGGTATAAATATCATCTTCACTCGCACCAGCCTTAATAGAAGCCTTCTTTTTTCTGAAATGCCCTCTAAAAGTAGCCATCAGTGAATCTCTCTTCTTTTTGAGTAAAGGTATGGGAGTATTGTCCATGGCTTGGCTGAGGCGTATCCAAGCTTCGTGAACATCTTTTTTCTTCGTTTTATTCGGGTGGTCAGGGTTCCAGATGACCGGCTCGTTTCCGTAACACTCCAAAAAGCGTACATGAGTGTCGAATGACCATTCGTCTTCCAATATAGCATTTCTTCCCGCAGGGCTGCACATTTTAATTTTATTTTTCACGATGAACTCTTGAATAATGATTATTTTTTATTTATATTTATAACTCTACTGTTTGAGACACTGCCTGACAGATTGTCGCGTCACGCGAGGCGAGAGACCCCGCTCAGACTCGCCATATTATGATATTACTTTACTCTTTGGACTCGCCTCGCCAATCGCCGAACAAAATGACGAACGAGGACGACGCGCGCGAGGAGGCGAAACGCGAGGCGAGGGGAGCGAGTCGACCAACACGAGGCGTTGTATTGTTGCCTCTCGCTCTCTCGGCTCGCCCGCCCTCGCCTCGCGCTCGGTCGATGTCTCGGCGAGTCTGTTTGGATTATGTATGTACAATCGCCAGCAAATCCACCTTTCCTTTTACGTACAAAACCTATACTAAGCAAAACCGGTGTATGTAAGTAAGATCCCTCAAACGGTAAGTGGAACTGCAGGCGATAGTATCCTTGTTTAACACTAGAGGGCAGTCCCACCATTCTTAAGTCCCCACCCTTCGGTTTCACCCACTTAGTACCTACCTACCGTCATCCCGAGGGAATTAAAAGACATTTTACCGCGGTAAAAAGTAGCCTCTATTACCTAATTGCTTGCAGGGATGAGTACCTAGGTAGATTCTAATTTTTTAAATCGGTCCCGTCAGTTGTTTCGGAGTTTAAACACAAACAAAATAATCTCATACTTATTATAGAACAAATTAAAGATGTTCGTTCGTAGGTTGAGGTTCCTAGGATGTAGATTAGGTATAATATTATTCGTACGAGACTACGAATAATATTATAAGTTTTTTACATGCATTATTATATGATATGCTATGCATGGTGCCTAGGTATGTGTCGAAAAAATTGTTTAATTTCATTGATTCTAATGTTAGGTTCGCAGGACCATAAGAATAAATAATAACACTAACGTGGCAGGACATTAAATTAGGCAGGTACCTACCTACCTACCACGTACCATTGCGACCGATGGTACAACTAAGTACCTAATTAATAGTATAGTACCTACCTATCTAGGTACCTACCTAATTGGTAAAAAGTAAAGTAGGTAAAGTATCGTTGATGTGAGTAAATATTCGAAAGTTTATTTCCACATTTAACCCGTTAAAACCATAATAATGAGTAGGTAAAATACCAAATAGACAGATAGATCATTGAACTGTATTTTAATGCAAAATTCAGAAATCCTTGGGACAGGATTATAAACTAGCAGTAGTGGACCGTGCAAGGTGCAAGCGCGTTGATGGCATGTTTCAATGAATGAGGGGTGATGAAACACAAAGCAACAAGTTAAATCATTCGTCTCTTTCCAACAACAGCGCTGCATCAATTTGCCGTCCTATTGCGTGTTTTGTTCGAAAGAGCTACGTGGTCTTTCGCATACACTCATCGGTCGATCAAAGTCCACGAGAAAATTATCGAATATATCAACCGGCGAGCAGCGTCGTCACTTCAGTTACTACGTACAGCAGCTATCGAGAACTTGTGTCGTGTTTTTACATTTTCCTAAATAATTTTGAAAGTTTCTATTTTTTCGACACTTTTCCTGGACCCTACAATTTTTAACTTTTGAGAACTTCGTAAAGGATTAAAAACAAAGGTTAGTGCGATTTGTAACTTGTGTTTTGTAAAATTGCGAAATGGGTTCAATGTGATCCTTCGTTGCGTTAGCGATGCAATTTAATGCATGCATAGGCTTTGTGGAGTTATTTTTAGTTTGCTTAAAGGTTCACGATGATCTGCAAGTTTTATAACACGCACCTAGAATGCGGGTGGAATCGAGAATATTCTATACTTTGGTACTTATTTAACCCTTAACTAAACAACAGTAGTTTTGTACCCGCATTGGTGCATTCTTACATGATTCTTACTTAGAAGGGATAGGTATAATAATTATTACTTACCCACTTTGATATATTTTTTCTTTCCGTAAACGGTGGCTACAAAAAAGGTAGGTACATTCATGGTATAATAAGATACTCCGCCTGGTATTTCTTTCCGAGACTCGTGAACCACGTGACCAACACATGACTACGTCATCATGCTTGTGGGTTACCAGAATTACCCACTCTTATGATGTTTTTTGTAAATCATATAAGATACTGTTAACTAATAAATAAAATTTAAGTGTTGCTGTAAAGTTAAAGTTAATACACACGTAAATCTAAATTATAAAATTATTAAGAAATATTTTAACCCAATGTTCTGAGATTGAATTTACCCCATAACGTATTTTATTGAAATAAAGTGGCAATACTAAGTGCCGTTGACTTGTGTTTCTCTAGGAAGGAAAGACCATGTTTTATTAGACTATGGGTACATTAATTGCTTCACAATCACCCCTATAAGCAGAGTAGGAAGAGCGTCAATGGCCACAAAAATGTTGTTTTGTCGACACCACCAAAGAATTAACGGTGTCAGAATCTATGTAAATGTACCAATTTATAACAAAAAAAGAGTGGAAAACCGAGTAGTCCAACGATCCGATGAACCGTGGCGTCAGTTTTTCAACCGCCCCAGGCCTCTGACATGACATTTTATATTTATCAACAAATAATTTTCCTGATTCCCCGCAGAAATGGCGACAGAAGTGAGTGCCCCACCAGCGATGCCGCAGTTGCAGTCGGTGCAACGTGCCATGGAGCTACCCACAGTCAGTGCAGCCGTCGGGCAGTTCGGCGCATTGTACAGCAAAGTCAAAGGTAGGTTCTACCACAAAGGCGCCAGCCAATACTTACTTTGTGGTTTTACCAAGCTGACCAAGCAAGGTAGACTAATGGAGAGCGATATCTTTAGGCACCCATCGCCTCTTTAGCAAGGTCGGGTAAAAGAGAAGGTAAACAATGTAAAGATTAGTTACTAGATATCCTAATTAGCCTATTAATTGTTATAATTTTGAAGCCTGTTGTTTTTGGCTCTAATTGTTATGCATACGTATGAATATTTTTCAACGTACCCTCCTTTCTTCTTTTAAACGAACGAACGTACCCTCCTAAATTAGATGCTTTAGTGCCTGGTATCAATGGGGCTATACGTGACTGACAACCTACATACATACTTATGATTGATATGGTACTTAGCTGCCTACCAAAGATAGCAAGGACAAAGTTCTTAATAACTTGTTGTAGAATAACACTTTCGCAACAATCGTTTCCTACAGATACAAATTGAATAGGGCGGTACTTCCTGTTCACAGCTAGAAAAATATTCAATGCTCTTCCGGTAGTTACCTAATTACCTATGCAGTTACGAATAAACTGATAAACCAGAATATGTTTCCACTTTGTTCAGTTTCAGAAGAAACGAGTGCAGTTGCATATTTATTTTTAAACTGCTATAAATATTTATATTATTCACTGCGCGACCCAGTAATTTTCCTGCGTCATTTAAAACTGGAATAACCAAACAATCACTCTTATACCTATATTTGCATTTAAACATTTCTGATACTACCTGATTATGATACTTACCTCTCTACTTACTTTTAACAAAAGTAAAATTACTGGAGGGCGATTACCTATTTGATCTATCTACATGCACACACTTTTTAACTCGTTTCCCAGCCGTCTATTCCTTTTTCTTTGCGTCCAGACGCCCTATCTCTTTTTAGAAACTTAACATAATTTATTCTGAATGTTTCTTTTCGTGCAGGTGCCCACTCCCTCCTGGAATGGGCTCTATCCACAGCCGAGGCCGGCATGATGACGGCAGCCACCGTCGCAGCGCCCTTCGTGGCCGCACCCTTAGCCGCTGGAGACAGGAAAGTCACACAAGTCATTGAAGAGCTCGAGAAGAGAGTGCCTCTGGTCACGGAACAGCCCAAGGTCATCGTGGAAACCACCAAGCAAGCCGTGCTCACCAGGATCACACCTCATGTTAGTAAGGTGAGATAATGGTTTCTCTTTCAACTGGAAATAGTGGAGTCACGCAAGCGAATGACTGGGAATAGTTGCGTAGTCTTATAGATAGGCATAGAATATCTTGGTACTGTGCATGACCATACGGTCAGTGTAGTGTTTCGTAATGGAAACTAAAAGACCTTGCAATAGGTGAATAAGTTCATTTAAGGCAATTTAAAGGCTTCTTTATGTAGGTACATTTTAAGTATTGAACCGGGTCTATCGCGTTAATAGTATCAACATCGGCATTTAAGTAATACAGAAAACTCGAGAACAACTCGTCTTGTCGGCACAGGTACTAAATAGATAACAAACAAATTATCATCAACATCCTTCAGCCTGCACATTGAACAGGATGTATTTATTCTCGAACGTTATCTGACGCTGACCGCGATATGAGGACGAACGGGGGATCTCAATTTCAACTCCATACTAGCAATAGCGATGATATTGATACTATTTGGATGACATGTTTATAAAACATTCTCGATGTCTGCTTCGGATCACTGATGTAGATTTTTAATTTATTGATGTTTTTAGATGTGACATTACGAAATCAAAGAATATGAAAAATATTCCACTAAATACAATTTAGGTATCATTGCATATTATAATTTCTATCTGCTGAGTTAGGAAGGTTCCAATTTCAAGAGACTTACTTTTATCTAACCACCAAGCATAAGCGGTTTCAACATCAACAAACATATTTACCTACGCATTTTCTTTAGCAGTGTGTTTACTCAGCATTACGAAACGTGTTACTATATATGCCAGCTTTTCTCGTTATTTCTAGAAATTGGCCGGTACAAAAATAAAATTGTGTATTCGTCATAGACTTTTATTTTACCTACGCTTACGTATGATCTAGTTAAGACTTATGATAGATAACAAAACGTGCGTACATAAAGGAATAATACCAACCTACTTAATAGAATTATGAACAATGCTGAAATAAAGCCGGTTTAGCGTTTGTAATGATGATAAGATAGTTTCGATATTTAGTTGATTGACCCGGAAAGTGATAAGATAACCTTGAGGTGACCAGCACAAACACGCCATCATCGTTAAAAAAACGTTACTGCACTTTATGACTTTATTATAATTTATAACTATAATCTAAAGTATAGTCAGTATTTTTTATCGACTGTCTGATAGGATATCACGTAAAAGGGAAGTTACGTAGGCAATATAAAAAATAATTTTTGTTATAGTTACCTACATTAGGCAACACATTAGGTACAAAACTAGAATTTGTACCAAAAACGGAAGTTTAAGGGTTAAATTTGGTACTTTGTAGGTACTAAAAATACAAAAGGTACAAACCTACCTACCATGTAAAATTTTCCATACACAAAACATTTTTTTCATGAAAACCGATGTAAGATTTCCACTTCCTTCCTCCCAGGTCCAAAACTGCCGCGTAGCAGCCGAGCAGCGCGTGAAGTCCCTGAAGGAGCTGTCCTGGACGAAGGCCAACGTCCTCCTCTCCACAGCATACGGGCAGAAGGCCATCCACAGCGTGGACACAGGGGCCAGCTTTGCCATGCAACTGCTGGACCACTACCTACCGGCTGTCGGGCCACAGGAGGAGCAGACCAGTAAGTTACCTCAATAACTGACCTGCCTATTCGTTGATAATTTTACAAAGTTTCAATGGCGCCTTTGAGTGTTTAACCGGAGCTAAATTTGACTGCAATGGTAGGTAGGTACTAGCAGCAGCATTTCAACTACTAATTTAATACCTACCTAGTAACTTGTTAGATTGTATTAGGTTGATGTGCTGGCGATTGTACCTACCTACCTTCCTTTAATATTTTGCTGGTTATTTTATCGTTAACCACTAATGTATCTAGGTATAACGTTACCTATTCAAAGACCACAAGTGGATACAAAGTCCAAGGATACCACGTCATAGTTTTCCCCAACGATTATCATAATGACGTGTAAAGTCGGTACCATACCACCTATGTACTTGTCTACAATGTGGTAGGTAGGTACAGTTACAAAGTCCGCCATGATGGATGATTAACATAACTACTCATCGAAATAAAAATAAACAGTTTATTTAGACTTCGATCTTCCGGTTCCATGACTTATTCCTTTACCATCCACTTTAGGATTTTAACTACTTTTGGTTCTCTTCTAACTAAGAATGATAAAATGTGAATTTGTTCATCGACTACCTACCTACCTACATCTTTTGAAATTTCCTAAGAAGTCCTTCGCCAGATATGATCAGATTACTACCCGTTTTACAAAAGAAAGGAAATAAAATGGCGGCGGTCCCATAAGCGCGAGGGAGAAATCATGGACGCCTAGTGTACCTAGGTATGTAAGAGCCTTAATGCGAGTAAGAAAGCATGACCTCCGGCCGCCATTTATAGTACCTTTCTTTTTTGAAACGGTTAGTATCGTCAAGATGTCGAAATAGATTTGCCTATAATTCTTTCTTTTTTTTCCAGGTCAAGAAATAGTAGCAGCGACCAGTGACCCAGCCCTGCACACGGTACAAACCGTGGGCAGATTGAGTGCAGTAGCCGCCAGACGCGTGTGGGCCAACTTGGCGTACAAGATCAATGAGTTGAGGAGCTCAGGTAATTTCCTTTTTTTTCTGTAGGAGAGGGTTTGATAAAACACCTCTGTATGATAATTAAACAAACCATAGAAGCAGGAGCCAATTTTATAAAACTACATATTACAAGTTTGAAAAACTTCACGTCACTATACAAACCGCATTCAAAGCCGCCATATTGGAATTTGTTGTTTTCAAATTCATTAATCGCGATAGGCAAAGGAACGAGCTATACAGCTAAACCTGTCAAAACATAAAATTTTGTGATGGGTATTTTAAGTAAACCTAGGAAACCAGATTAACATACACATACCTATACGATCTACAGACATACATAATAATCGTTTATTACGAAATGTTATTTATAATTTAAATAGGTTAAAAATACTTATTGCTCAATTCTATGTAGAACAACAAACTTGATATCAGCAGCACATGAGCCAACTATGATCTTTGAACTGTCGATAAGTAGGCTTCACTTTTAATACAGTACGGAGGTACTTCTTGTTATCGTTTAAGTATATAGTTGATAACACCTACTTAATAAAGGGCAAAGAGATATTAATGAATGTCTCAAGTATACTAAAATTACGATTTCTTTCGAATTTGCTAAACTCAACTTACTTCCAACAGGTATAGAGCTGGACGTCCGTCGCTACATCGCCGCGCTTCTAGCCGCCGTCCATCTCGCCAAGGTCACCAGCGACCAGCAGAAGCAGGAGCAAGCGCAGCAGGAAAAGGAAGAGCAGCAAAATGTCCTAGCTGAACCAGTCCCTATGGTCCCCGTACCCCCCGCGCAGACGGAACCTTCTACCCCCCCTACCGCCTCCACCGTGAAAACCACCCCAGAAGGGAAATCAGCTAAACCTAATGGGCGTAGCTCTCAATCACCTCAATAATAATTATCTGATATTTAGTTTTTAAGTCTTTTATATGTGTATTTATTAATTGTAATTTAGAGACTAAACAACGTTTAATTTGTATAGACATTTCAATTAATTTTGCCGCCTTTTGATACGCCATTTTACATTGCTTAACCTTTATATAAATGCATTTTGAAAAAATTGTTTAGTCTCATTATAGCCACGTTAGGATACACTTTCAGTTTATCTAATGCGTTATGGTTATGGTGATAGAAATAAGTGCACTATTTCAATCATATTTTTAATTTCTATGAATTATATTATCTTTTATTTTTAACTAAAGACTGTCAAAGTGTCTTTGAATTTCGATGTAAGTATTTAAAAATATAAGATTTGGATAAATTTATAAATAAAAGATCTTTTACTGATGACGCATACGTTTTATTTTAATAATACTTTGTCTAAAATCTAGTAATGCGATTACAGAAAACAACATCAAAGAATACTCTTATATTGAAAGACATTTTGAAATTTCAAAGATGCCTGTATGGAATGATATGAAGGAAGATAAGATTTATAGTAGATAGCACCTTGAAAGTAAAACATTGAATAGGCTTATATTCATTTTAGTAATCATTAACAAACAATTTGAAGTGAATTATTTGCATAGAGCCAAACCATTTCTTTTTATTAAAATTATTTTTGGCACATACTATTGCGTATAACGTTCGTAATATAATTTAATTCATATTTTTTTACATAAATTACAAGTAATAATTAATTAAGTACGTAAACAGCCGTAAGGCAAAAATTAACACAATTGATAAACATACAGTCAGTGCTTCTGTGCAGATTAAAAAAACAATTGAAAAAGAAGAAAACAGTGCGAAATTATGCGTTGAGATTTAATTATAAAATAAATTACAATTTAAATGCGTACTAAAATATCAATGCTATTTCTAAATTGATTAAATTAGGCCGACAGTAACCTTCCATTAATGTGTAGATACAAAAAACCATTAATTAGTACCTACAATAAAATAAATAAAAACACCTGATTGTTCGAAGCTCTCAAACATCTTAGTCTCAAACAATAATTCCAATAATGCCTACAAGTACTTTTACATTTTTTGCGGTAATACTAATTTTATACATTACAAGATTGATACGCCGTTACCTATAATATAGTTGGCGCACAAAAATCGCAACGTAAACGAATCACTTCGGATTTTCATACAGCCATGAAGAAGAAATAAGAGGTTGGCTGTAAGGTTCCTGCTGGATAAAAGGTTTGCCCAAGACACAATAGATCGTGATTTTAGGACGACTATCCATCTATGGCTTATAAGAAAATCCGAAGCGAATCCTTTACGTTACGATCTGTGTGCGATAGCCATAGCACTGGATTCCGTTGGCGGATGGTGGGAGACGAGGGTCGTGCAGTTAGCCAAGTCCGTGGTCCTCGAAGAATCCTTGCGGCGTCTCCTCCTGCAACAAGGGTATCACTGAGCTGGCGCTGCTCGTGGCCGAGTTAGCTGACCCATCGCTTTTCGGCACGAATAACTACGAATGTGAATCTACTTTGCTAAATAAATCTATGCATGTATGCATTAATACAAACCATATTTCAGCATAGAAAATGATGGCTAAAAAACCAACTTCACAGTTTAGTAGCATCAAAGAATACTAAATATACCTATATACTCGCTGTAGCATGTCTCTTGAAACTTACTTAACCTATTCTGTTAAAACTATTGCGATTTTTAGTTAGAATTTTTTTAATTAATGAAATAGTGGTTTTTGTGATATATTTGAAGACAAACATACATACATAAGTTGATTAGAAGCACTAGCTTAATAAAAAAGTTTATGGATAAAATGTAAGTACCTATTTGGTCTCACAAGCATATTCTACAATCACTACGTATCATGTTTCTTTTCCTTAGACAACAACCAGAATATTAAAAGTTACTAATTTTGATTAAATATAATTTTACTTAGAAGGGTCAACTTAAATGAATTCGTTTAATATTAGAAAATTTATTAAAACAAACTTATTTCTCCTCTTTAGAACGAAATTAAAATATAATAAATAGCTGCCCGTCAGCGGTTTCACCCGCTCTGCCGTGTCAAAACATTAGACTGTAACTTCAAATTTCAAGTTTTGAGAACGGACACAAAAACATTTTTTTTAGTTTTTGTATGGTTTCTATACGATTTTCGAAGATATTGGAAATAAAATTAAACTATATAGATTTTACGTGTCAAGATCTTTATAGCCATTAAAAAAATTATACTAAAATCATAAGACATACAGAGATACTTAAATAAAATTGTTTTGTCTTAACAACAGCTACAAAAATCTTTGCGATTTGTCAGAACAAAACACTGTACTGTACATTGCAGTGTATTGACTTGACCCAACTGCGGTTGTATTTGTGGTAATGAAACACTGGTTCTAACTATGTTCTGACCTGTACACAAGTTGTACATTGTAAGATCTTTTTTTGATTGTTCACATAAAATAAGGGTCTCATCAAAACCTACAATTTTCCCAAACAAAATGATTTTAGTATGAATAATTGCCGAGATAAACGAGTTTTTAGTTTGACAGCTGTCACATAAAATAAAGGTCTCAACAAGGCCTACAACTTTCCCACACAATCTGATAGTCTAGCTTGAATGTTACCGAGACAAACGAATTTTAGTTTGACAGCAGTGACATAAAATAAAGGTCTTATCAAGGTCTACAACTTTCCTGAACAAACTGATAGTCTAGCTTGAATGATTGCCGAGATAAACGAGTTTGACAGCTTTCACATAAAGTAAAGGTCTCATCAAGACCTACAACTTTCCCAAACAATCTGATAGTCTAGCTTAAATAATTGCCGAGTTAAACGAGTTTTAGTTTGACAGCTGTCACATAAAGTAAAGGTCTCATCAAGACCTACAACTTTCTTGAACAAACTGATAGTCTAGCTTGAATGATTGCCGAGACAAACGAGTTTGACAACTGTCACATAAAGTAAAGGTCTCATCAAGGCCTTCAACTTTCCCAAACAAACTGATTGTCTAGCATGAATAATTGCCGAGATGAACGAGTTTTTAGTTTAACAGCTATCACATAAAATAAAGATCTCAACAAGGCCTACAACTTTCACAAACAATCTGATAGTCTAGCTTGAATGATTGCCGAGATAAACGAGTTTTAGCTTGATAGCTGTCACATAAAATAATGGTCTTATCAAGGTCTACAACTTTCCCGAACAAATTAATAGTCTATCTTGAATGATTGCCGAGATAAACGAGTTTGACAGCTGTCACATAAAGTAAAGGTCTCATCAAGGCCTACAACTTTCCCAAACAAACTGATTGTCTAGCTCAACGGTCTAGCTATACAGGATGTAAATAAATCAACTGCAAATATTTTAAGGGTGAATCAGCCAATGAAACTGAACAACTTTCCCCAAGGAACATAGGTCGAAATATGAAAAATAATTGGGCCTCCCATACAAATAAAATCGGCCGGCTTGTACATTTTGTATGGGAGGCCCATTTTTTTCATATTTCGACCTATGTTCTTTGGGGAAAGTTGTCCAGTTTCATGGGTTGATTCACCCCTTAAAATATTTGCAGTTGATTTTACACCTGATATAACTAAACACTTAGGAGAGAGCGTGATATCCTCCGCGGCGCGTGCGCGAGACGCGAGTTAGTCAAATCAAAACACTGTAACGGCGAGTACAGTCGCAATTATAGACCTTGACTTTATAGACATAGAGTGTGAAATGAGTTTTGCGGCTCGCGCTTGGCTTTGTCAAATCAAAACACTGCAACGGCGAGTACAGTGTTACGCAATTATAAACTTTAAGTTTTTAGACATACAGTGTTTTTTCCATACCAATATCTTGATAACTATAGTATTTAACATAAAACAATGTTCTAGGGGAACATGTAGGAGGGGAAGAGATAGCGAATTGGCTTTATAGAAACAAAACACTGTATTGGACTTTACAGTATGTTGTTTTGACACGGCAGCGCTGCAACCTATTATTCCGCGGGAAAAAAGCATTATTCGCCAAGAGATGTCGCTGTTAGTTTTCGGCGAAAGCGTTTAAAACGCGAATCGGCTCAGTCACGCCACCTATTTCAAAAATATTGGAAAATGCGTGATCCCGTGGGAATGAGACATTTTTCCGTGGTAAAAAGTATCCTATGTGTTATTCCAGATGCCTTTTTATATTTCTGCAAAGTTTCATGTCAATCTAATCAGCCGTTTTTGCGTGATGTCGTAACAAACACACACACAAACATCCGCCTTTATAATATTAGTAGGATAGAATGAAATTCCTTATTTTATCATTGAAGTTTTATTTAAAATATTTCATTATTACAAGGTAGTAACAACTTTTATTGCGAAGAAAAACCTTTAATATAATATATATGTCGCAGCCAACTGGTTAAAAACGCTGTGTAATTAAACAACTAGTTCTTTAATCAAACTCCGCCATCTAACCAAACAACTAGTTCACTGGCTGAATTTTGAAGCATTCCCAACGTTCAACACAGCAGCGGACCGAAAACCCGCTGTTTAATTGAATAAGTACGTTTTTTTGCCACTGCGGCGCTAGAGTCGGTTTGTTTACAAGATGGCGTCAGCGGCACAAAAATCAAGACCGTATTTTGTTATTTTAAATCAAATAATCAGTAATTAGCGTCATCAGTGCTGTTTCATGGTTATTATAAGTGATGGAGGCGCCAACGGGGGAAACGTCTGAACAAAAATTCAAACAGTTGTTTGAAGAAACTCTGCGAAATTATGAAATCCAACATCAAGGTAATTTTGTTGTTATTACACGAATATTGAGCCATTAAATGTTTATTAAACTGTCACAAACCTAATAAAACATGGGTAATTCGTTATGTAATTATTCAATTTGCAGTATCTACTAATTTTCGATGAAAATAGAGTGATATGAACGTAGGCAATTACAGAGTATAAAGCCCTATGCAAACTGCAGCGGGATTCGGATGGGTACTTGGGTAGCGTAGTGGAACTCAATCGCTTGACAATATGTACCAGTCACAATACCGCGTACAGACCCGGTTCCGCTCCGGTTTGCATAGGTCATGCTCGGGTCTAGACTGTAGGGGAGACTAGGGTTGCTTGCACTAGGGGGCGGCCATACAAATGACACATTTTCAAAAATTTCTTAGTAAGGATGGTTGCACTGGTTGAGTTGTATGAAAGGGGGCTGGAGAAAAGTGTTCTAGGTAAACATTGTTGCTGATGAGCAACCCTGTACATTCCCGTCAAAAAACAGGGGGGTCAATATGACCCCAAGGGGGCCTGTTGTGGAGGGGGAAAGGAGAGGGTAATTATTTTTTATTTACAGTCAGCCCCCTTTCATACACCTCAACCAGTGAGAAACACGTTTTTTTTAAATGTGTCATTTGTGCCATACAAATGACACATTATACACCGCCTCCCTAGTGCACTCCAACCCTAGTCTCCCCTACAGTCTAGCCCCGAGCATGAGCTATGCAAACCGGAGCGGAACCGGCTCTGTACGTCGGTACGCGGTATTCTGGCTAGTACAATTAATTATCAAAAGATTCAGTTCCACTACCCATATACCCATCCAAATTCCGCTGTAGTTAAGAATAATTTAGTAAAGCCCTATGCAAACCGTTGTGGAACGTGGGTACGCATAATCTGACGAGTACAAATATCAAGTAATTGAGTTCCGGACTTCCGGTACTCACGTACCTACCCGGATTCCGCTATAGTTTGAATAGGCTTTCTTTCAAATCATAGAATCAGACATACGCGGGCTGTGCGCGTGTTGGCAGTTTGGTACGCACCCACTTGGCAAACCACGCGTTGCCCTTGCGTTTACGACTCGTAACGCGTAAGCTGTGCGTTTGACATTATAATAACGCGCGTGGAGCCCGCGTATGTGTGAATATGCCCTAACACACATGGCTACCCTAGCAAATTAAACGTTAGCCAGTTGGCTAACCGTCATACAGCTGTAGTGTAGAACGTTATCTTCAACCACTTAGCTGATGAATGTTTAGTTGTTTGGTTAGATGGCGATATTTGATTAAACAACTAGTTGTTTTATTACACAGCGTTTTTAACCAGTTGGCTGCGACATATACATGAACATTTGACTCACAAAGAAATGAATAATATTCGTAGAAATCTTATCAGATCTTATATGTCATGGATAGCAGATAGAACCTAAATAATTTATAAATTCGTTGAGAGCCTAATAAATTAATGTAACAAAATAATAAATTCAAATGTTAATAAGTATAACAAAAAATATAAATTTTATAAAAAAAAAACATTGCAACTTTACAACCATGGCACATCAGCATGTTTTAAGAATAAGTCTTTAAATTGAAACAAGTAGGTCATTTGTGAAATCTGGCAGTGTTAGGTTATCCTTTATTTTTTAAATGCTAATGTTTAAAAGTCATAATATGAGTAAGACTTGCATAATGCCGATGGATGATATTGATAATAATGAATTGTATTGTATATTTAAAGTACTTACGTCCAAAAATACATTAATATAAAAAAATACTTTATGAAGAATTTATAATGTCTAAGAAGAGTTTTACTATATTGGAAATCTCAATATTTTATTAAAATTAGACGGAAATTCATTCAATACCCTATCTCTTACTTTATACCTTCCAGATATTATTGCATTGATAAATGCTGAACAAAAACACCAATAACTGTACTGGCAAGTAGTTTTAGATTAGTATTGGTGACTATCTGTTCAAGAAAGGATTGGTCATAATTTGATGATAAAATAAAGAAGTATTTGTGACTTCGTCATCGCATATCTAGACCATAATTATTAGTTAATTATTAGTATCTCACCGAAATTTTGATTACTTAAGACTAAAATCTAGCGACTTTTGTTGCTAAACAGTTACTAATGTTGAATACCGCATATCATACTTACTCAAATTCTTTATGCCTTAAAATTTAGTAAAGTTACTTGGAATGTTTTAAAAGTCCTATCTAAGAATTCAAAAATATCGTATTTCGCTAGTTCCTTAGAACTGATATTATCCATTACGTATTTGTTATATATAAACTTTTTGATAATCCCTTTGGCATGTGGCGGCGTCGGGCGGCAATGGAAGGCTCCGGTGCTCGATGTGTCGTCATCACAGGAGGCCCACCTCGCGCAGCGCTGCGTCCACTGTCTCATCCTAAATCCAGCCTTCAAGTAAACTTAGGAAACGATTTTTATTGTTACAAGTGCGGTTGTGGCAGGGAATAGGAATAACGCTATCTTTTGAAATATATATTTTTTCTTTACTTCATTTAAATAACGTTCAGGAATCTTCAATCTTACCATTTGATCTATGGCAAAAGAAACTCAAATAGTATTGATATATTTTAAACAAGTGTTCAAATACTATCGCGCGTAAGGGCAGCTACAATGGCTCAGTTCTAGTTAATTATAATAAATTACTTTAAAATATTTGAGATGTAAAAACACAATATAAAATATCATTTGTCGACTTGGAGTCTCACTGTCCCACAATCAAGAATATAAACTGTAACTATCTGACTAGAATTTAAGGCTATTACTGCCACATCCGCATTCAATGCAATCAAACCTAGGCTAGGACATAAACCGTTTGCTTTTTTCGTAGTACGACCATCATTATAATAGGTGTAGGTTGTAGTTTTCAGATAATCATTTTTCTGTCGCTTGAAGTGATGTAGAAAAGATAAATATGATAAAGACATGTATGTAATTGCATGGGAAGTAAGTAATAAAGAAACACATCCAGAAGAGCATGCTATTAGTCAAAACCTCCACCATTACCTTAGGACCCACAACCAGCAGTACCAGCATCATTATTGAAAGCATGGATACTTTGCCACGTCGCTTTTTAAGATTAGAGACAAGTAGCAATAGCATGAGTATGCTTTATAGTGTTATCTCCAAAACCTTCTTTCTGAAGGGCTTTTTATTATTAGAAATTGATAGCAATTTCAAACTATTCGTTGAAGATTCGGAAAAAGAACTAGATAAGATTTGTTTGGAAAAATTTTGATATAAACTGCCATTGGCTGTATAAAGTAATTTTATAAACGAGCTATTCTTAATAATAATAATATACAAAACACAATACGACAATACTCATGCTATAGCGGCATAGGACAAAGGTAGGTCATGCAAGAAAACAGAATATCAATTAAAAAGATTATATTTCCATATCTCATTCATTACATAATGCAAGAGCAGCCAGCCAATTATATGTTAGAAATTCACTGATATACCAGTAAATTATAAATTAAAGTTAAATTATATAATGTTTAGCAAAAAATATATTAATTAAATGACTAATATTTTCCATTTTACTGGTATATCTGTTATATTACATAAAAGTAGTAAATGATTATTAAATAACTCGATCTACACAAATATAAAGCCACTGGATTACAATTATACATTGATCAATAACTGCTAAACCAACACCTACGATATCACATAATAATACAGTTAATTACTAACCGAGATTTTACATATGGCAACGTCTTTCTACTGAATTAATGATAATCAATTAATTACTTTGTTAAATGAATAATATGTTGTGATATGAATATGAGTGGAATGTGTCAAGTGTGAAATCGAAGAATACTGTATTTTAGAACGTAAAAATAGTGGGAATTATACGATTGGACTAAATATATCGGGAGTAACAAAAGGATTATATAACAAGCCGAAAGGAGGTCAAGATACTCATGAACAACTTTTCCCACGGAACATGGGCCGAAATATTATGTATAAAAAAGAATGGACTTCCCAAAGTAAATAAATCAGGTGACTGGCGATTTTGTATGGGAGGTCTAATTTTATTCTCATATTTCGACCCATGTTCTATGGGCAAAGTTGTTCTAGATTCATGAGCACCTTGACATGCTTTCGGCTTGTTATAGATATATTTTTTGTTATTTCCTGTATATGTACGGAACATGCATAAAAAAGTATCTGTATTTGTTAAGTAAATTAAACTTGCTGTTGCAAAAGGAGAAGTTATTTCACTCAATATGACGTAAGTGTGTGTATCTAAAACAGTCAACAAGTTAGTTGTAGTAGTTTTATAAAACAGGGCCCGGATGCGAAAAGCATTAAAAACAGCCTATTAATAAAATAATTGAGATGTGATTTAAATATTAATACTATGCCATTGATAGGTATTTTTTTAATAAATTATATGAAACTGCTACGGAAAAGCGCTATGATGAATGCTTTGGGGGTGTCGTCTATTCTACTACTATTTATTAAATCTATTAAATCAATCTACAAAAATAAAACAACACTATTCTACTTGCGAAACGCAAAAAAGATCCAACTACACTGAAGCTTGCCTATTATAAAATCGTGTCGTGACCTAATGCAAAATGCCTTCTGTGGTTTAGCCGTTAAACCCCGGGCTTTCGATCCGGATATTGTAGGTTCAGACAGATTAGTTCAGATCCCATAAGAGGTCAAAATGCAAAGTTGAATTGACTGTTTATCCTTACCACTGCGGATTTGTCCCCTTGTCTGGATAGGGTTTTGCAGACTGTTTACATCTTGACGTCAATAGATGTCGTTAGGATCGATATAGAACGCGGTATGACGTTGTTCACGGCAATACTATATAAGAACCAAATGAATCCATGTTTATCAGTACAGTCCAATATAAAGAGTTCATTTCTACCCAGTGAATACAGTGTGTTAGTAGTATAGTTGAAGATAATACAGTGTTAGTGTAGGATGGACTTATTCATGGTCCTTCGAGCCGGATGACCTGCTAGTTGCAGGCATTCGAAGGGCACCGTGCCAGGTGCAGGATTCTGTGTGGCCAGCGGTGGCCGCACAGCGGGGCCAGCTGTGGAGCTGGTGCCGAGGAAGACAGGGGAGGACCCCTGTCTTATCTACTGGCGACGTCGGGAGGCCGGAGTCGTCGGTCCTCAGAGGACGCGCGCGCGGGCGCGTGGTACTCTGAGGAGGGCCTTGGAGGACGCGTGCGTGGGCGCGCGGGTCTCTGAGGAGGAAGACTGCGGAGGTCCGCGGAGGGCGCTGCTGGACTCTGAGGAGTGGTCCTCAGAGGTCCGCGCGCAGAAGAGGCTGAGGGCCGGAGGAGGCCCTCAGAGGAGTGCGGAGGACGCACGAAGAGGCTGAGGGAGAAGACCTCAGAGGAGGCGTCAAGAGGACGCGCAGGAGGCTGAGGAGGAAGTCCTCAGAGGAACACACCGAGGAGGCTCGGAGGGAGCCCTCAGAAGGCAGGAACTAAAAAAGTGAAGTGTCAGTGTGAATTGTAGGTCTTTTGACATTTTGGAACTATATCTTTTTAACTTTTGACATTTTATAGATTTATTATTTTGTATAATCTTTTTAAAATTGGAAATGGATTTGAAGTACGACTATTTGCTACACTGTCAAGAGGATACATCTTATCGTATCAAAAGGCTTTCGGAAAGGTTTCAAAAGGTTCCTCTTGACAGTCGAACAAAGAATTATTGTAAAATAGTTTTAGTTACTTTGGATGATTATTGGAAGAGGTTTAGGGACGGTCATATGGAATTACTGAAAAATACGCCACAGAATATAATAAAAAGCCTTGATTATATGAAAGAAGATCAATACAGTATCACAGAAGAAATATATCTGGAGTGTAGAGCGGAACTGGTTGATACAATAGACGATGACAGGCACACAGTAAATAAACAGGAAGCAGAACGTGTAAAGAAAGGTCACCCTGACAGATGCTATGGTAACTGCGACCCCTTGCATCCAATGGACATCGTGGATATGAATGTGAATGGTGGGTTATTGACTGCTGAAAATGTGACACAGTTGGAGCTGGTTGTTCCTCCAGTTTGTAACGAAGAAGATTTTAGGGAAAATGTACAAGCTTCAGCGGCGTCAGAGGAAGCGCCAGAGGTAGTGCACGTATTTCCAACTCGAGAGGTAGAAGTGGAAGCTGAATTGCCCAAAGAATGGTCATATACCCAAGATGAAAAGTACTGCGCGGAGGAGTTTCGGGAGGAAACTACTCAATTGGACGGAAGTGTTTTAGTGGGACTTTCTGTCAATGTTAAGAAGCTACAGAAAAGGAGAAACAAAAAGTCCAACCGTTTCAAACGAGTGAAGCTAGTTCCCGAAGACAAATTCTGTTACGGTCCAATGGTTGATCGGAAAGACAGGTACGAGTACGCCAAAAGGTGCGATTTAAGCGGTTTGTTGCAAGGAGGGTATGGCTTGGGTGCATCTTCAAAACCATTTGCAACAAACCACTGCAATAGAATAATTGCTGTTCACACAAGCGAAGAACATTTTTAGGTTTGTTATTTGGTTATTTGTGATTCATATTCGGATTTTTATTATTTAATGTACAAAGAGTCAGATTGATTTATTTGGTTCTAACAATAGGATAGGATAGAAACATTTTTAGTTTCTGTTTGAATTTTTGGATAAGTATTGCTAAGCGGAAAAGGTTCTGAATTTGTTTGTTTTGTTGAAAGAATTAGGAGTTAATTATCTTTGTTTTTGTATATCACATTGTTAAAGGACAAATTACTATTTACCTAATAGCACTTTGTCCTTGGTGGGCGGTATGTTTACATCTTGACGTCAATAGATGTCGTTAGGATCGATATAGAACGCGGTATGACGTTGTTCACGGCAATACTATATAAGAACCAAATGAATCCATGTTTATCAGTACAGTCCAATATAAAGAGTTCATTTCTACCCAGTGAATACAGTGTGTTAGTAGTATAGTTGAAGATAATACAGTGTTAGTGTAGGATGGACTTATTCACAGACTGTATCCAAAGATTGTCCGAAAACTAGCATTACCTATTTCGGTTTTGAGCTACTACCAGTGTCAAGCGGAAAAAGCAAATGATAAGAAATAAAACAAAGCAAAAGCGAGAAGAAGCGTCTACGTAACACAGAGTATCGTCCAGATAAAGAAAGCATCTGTAAATGGCGGAGATAGAATATTATCGAAGTTAAGGTTACAAATCTGCAGGCAAACAAGATGTACATTGCGTAGTTGGTTGGCCATTATGATCGATTCCCATTATTAAACCCGTTACGCAATGCACTTAAAATTATACCTGTAGACTTGTAGCTTGTAGTTTGACAATGTAGGGTACTGGTAGGTATAATATGTGGAAGCGAGAAAGCATGATCGCCGATCGCCATTTACAGCCCCTTTCTTTATCTGCACGGCTTATAGAATAGAAAAGACTTAGTCGAGCGTGCCGAGGACTCTGGGGTCTAGCTTCAGTGCAATAGTCCATCGTTCAGGTCCTGAGAGGCAGACGTCAGTGCATGCATATCACACCAAAACACACCAGGTTAGCAGAGGTAGGTTTAGCGACTGTACAGGAGTAGCCCAAATAGAGAGGTTAGAGGTTTTAGAAGCGCCACTACTTTAGAACAGACTCAAATAATTGTTACATATGTGCTCAATATTAGAGACTACAGACCACAAGTTTACAAGTAACATTTAGCTGTTGTACATTGCGTAGCCGGTTAGTCATTATGACTCCATTATATTTTCAGGTACGCAATGTACTAAAAATTTAAACTGTTGACTTGTAGCATGTAGTTTGATAAAATTGGGCACAGATTTACTTCTTTGTAATTTTTAATAGTTTTTTACTTATTTACGTTCACCGATAAATAGAGTCACTGGCCTGGAAGTATTTGGTTTCTCAATTCTTTTATAAGAAACTTGGAGAGTATGAGAAAAATCATAGCGCATTTATATTTGGGTTTGGGCCACTCCTTTGCATGGGTTAAAGATTAATGAATATTTTAGAAGAAGCCTAGGGTTAGGGGCTGTGCAAGTGTACTAAATGTACAAGTTATTAGTTGTGTTTTACCCGATTTGGGTAAATTGTACAGAAATTAGGTGCTGTGCAAGTTAAAGTACCTACTTCTTTGATTGTAAGTTTTTGCATTAAAGGAGAGCTACCTTAACAAATTGGTTATTTATTTTCATAAACACCTACTCTATTGATTAAACTTTATAATAGGTAAGTAAGTATTAGGTTTAGTTTAGATGATATGTTAGTAGTATTGAAGATATGTTTTAGATATAATATATTATATTAATACGAATTTAATAAATAAAAGAAGTTCCATTCATTACATAAGTACAGTGATTTTATCAATGTGATTTTATCTATCATATTTTTAAGTTAAAACTACAAGAGTAAGCAAATGTAAATAAAAAAATCAAGTAATTAAAATTCAAATTAGATTTCTGATTTTTATACTATTAATTTAAATAAAATTACTTATGCAACAAGATCATATCACTTGTCACATAATAAAATATTTCTAAAATAGCTTTGTATCTCAACTTAAATTACCTACATACATATTATAATAAATATTTTCCTATTCCATGGCTATTCTAATAATACCTATGAGGAACGGAACCTCTTTACATATTTATATTAATTTTAAAAGGCAGTGCGGCTACACACATTGTGATGTATAACACATTTAACTTTAAAGGCACTACATAGGCCACAGTCCTAGCAAATGGTCCACATTTATCCAATTTATTTTTTCAACTAGTTTAACACCTATTTTAATATAATTAATTTGCTAATAAATATAAATTTAAGGGCGAGAATCACTGGAATGTTAACTATCTAGTAAACAGACATTAATTGTAAAAATCTGTCCCAGATACTTTCTTTTTGGAGGTTGGTATGTATGCCAAGATATTTTTACAAAATAACCTATATTTGAACCTTTATTGGCAATTTGTATCGAACCTGACTAGATTTTAAAATGCACACAAACTTGATTTTAATTCCTGAATAAATAATTTGCACAAAATCATAATACTTTTTTCCGTTTGTAAAACATATGGCGATAGTTTCAGAACCATTACGAGATCATATCGTAAATAATATAAATATTCTCAAAAGAATGCATTGTTTTGGTCCCTAAGTCCCTTTTTATAAAGTTAAATGGTACAGAAGTATATTTTTAAATAAAGTCTGTTTTAAAATCTCCATTGAAATACAGAGCATGTTTTCAAAACAAAATCAATTAATTAAATAATCTTATTTAAAGGAATATTTCAATATTTAGTCTAGAATTATGTTGTTGTAGCCTGAATATTGTATGATACGTACAACTTCCGCAAATAAAAAAATAGACCTGAATTGGCAACATTATTGCTGACATCCTGCTCATATGTCATATAATATGATAGAGAGGCAAACAACAATGTTTGTTATTCGGGTCCATTCTTTATCTGCTGAAGTTATACCCAAATTACCTAACTTAACAAAAAGAGACCACACCCATACCAACACGAGACACGACAACATCATAGAGAGAATACCAATTTAAAAACTTGCACACAGATACAAAAATTCTCATGCATTGGCTTTTTAGTAAATTGCAAGTTTCCAAAAATTTGTTTTCTTGGACTCTCAGATTATAGCGCTTTCTTTACAAGAAAATTGGACTGCTGTGTAAAAATGTGTGGCTTGTTCCTTATACGCAAGCAAATTTTCCTTACGTAAACACATAAAGAAAGTGACCTGAAATGGCAATTGGTACCCGACTGCCTCAGAAGGAGAGTTTTGTTTTTGAGAGTATGTGGAGATGTATGTATGTATGTGGACAAGGAATTAATTTTCAAGGGCTACAGCTCAAAAGGCTGAGCGGATCTTGATATGTAGTGTCATTAGATCTAATCTATTATACAACAAGATCTGAATCTATTCGTCTCAGCATCGCGAGTGACACTGGCTTATATTAAAATATCGGAATCAAGGTGGCGTATTTTAAACGCAAAATAAAACTTTGATATCACCGCAGTCAGGTTTGTGTGCCTTGACATTAGAGTCTTGTTGATACTTATATAATTTTTAACACAAGAAAAGCAATAAACGTATTGGGTATGAACTATAATAATTACTATTTCGGGTCTCTTTCTTTAAGTAATTGGTTTATACGTATAGACAGCGCTAGAGATTCCCCGACCCCTTAAGTTAAACGAGTTCATTGTCCTGGCTACTGACCTCTTGCAGCAGGTCCTGTGCCGCGATGGCCTTCAGCACGTTCTTCTTGCTGGTCTCCTGCAGCTCGCCGCCGAGCACCAGCTCGTCCAGGATGAAGTAGGCCTTCTCAAAGTTGAAGATTATGTCCAGCTCGCACACCTGATGATGTGGAGAAAATTCATTACTTTGGTAGTGGGCTAGCCATTATCATCCATCACTTTCGCGTCGCGCAACATGTTTTGTTAGAATACAAAATTATGTAGCACTAAGATTTAGCTATGTTTTATGACCGGCCGCCTGCCTGACATCAACCCTCTTTGGGAATGCTATTGTAAGTGGTATCGCCGCCACCATGCGGTTGCCTATAGTCGACTGATATTCAGCCGAGGTCAAAAGCTCTACGGCGACTTTTACGAAACAACCTGAGTGGTCTAGGGAGGGGTGGCAGTATACTTAGCCACTACCAAACGGCGTTACACACCTTTTATGGGCTAGTTTAAGCTAAATAATAAATACAAGGTATAAAAAATCAACTGCTTATATTTTAAGGGGTGAGCCAGTCCATGAAACTGTACAACTTTTCCCTAGGAACATGAGACGAAAATTAACTTTTTTGGACCTCCCATAAAAATGGGTTAGCCTGTGGTGTAGGGGAACAATTTTTTTTTCATATTTCGACCTATGTTCTTGAAGTAAAGTTGTTCTATTTCATTGACTGATTCACCAGTTACAATTGCAGTTACTTTTTATACAATCAACAGCGGCCCGCATCACCCCATTTCTACCAGTTGTTCTACTAGTGCAAGTTTTTGATCAAAAGCCTAGGTTTATGATAAAATTAAGTTTTATTTTGTCATATGATTAAATTACGATTTTGTCAAATACCTGACAAAGATACAATATCTATCTATGCGGTCACCAATCCGTCTGTCATAGTGACTACGGTAAAAGAAATTGCTGGCAATTTTATTACAAAATTAGGTATTGTGAGCTGATAGGGCAAAACATTTCGTTTCTTAAGGCCGCTATAGAGGTTTTCACGAAGCCCATACAATTTTCCCTGCCAGACCGCTCGGAGCGTCGTTTTGCGAAAAACATGGGAATGTTTGAATATTTTTTACAGTGATATTATGAACAAAAATAAATATATTTTTCTGCAATAAGATTAAGTACATCTTCTTAAATAACATATATTTTTTTTAAATCTTTACTACTGTTATTTATTCATACAGTAGCTGTTACAATGGCGCATTATTTTGCAAAAATTCGTATATAAAAACGTGGTATTATTCTATATTTCTGAATAAAATTGTAAAATGTTCACTGTAGACTTTGTTCTCAAATAAATACTCTATTTTTTTGTATAATTGATATTTTTTTACAGTGAACCAAAACTCTAAAACTCACGCTTGATTTGAGGTCTTTTCCTGAATTTTGGTTTTGTCGCTTTAGATATCGCTGTTTGTAACATGTTTAAAACCAAAATGCTAATATTTACATTGTACATTTTTAGATGAAGATATGCTTGATTAAATGTACAAGTAACATATTAATTTTACAAAACGGTTTTCGAGAAACTCGCATGTTTATAAAGCCAATATTTGCAAATTTGCTAGAAAAAATTGAATGCGCTCTTAATTCAAAACAGTCTTATGTCTGAAGTTGTTAAAATTATAAAAATGAATAAGATCAACATGATACGGGATTATAAATGGCGTCGTGTCGCTTCCGTAAGTGGGAGGGGAAAAGCATGTACTCCTGGTGTATTTAAGAGCCTTAGTGTGAGTGAGAAAGTGTGACCATCTATAATTCCATTCTTTATTGAACCAGGTAGGTAGTAATAGTGATTTTGAAACTTACACTTCCAAAATATTTGTCGAGCAGTTCCACATATCGGTGGATGAGCTCCAGCGTCAGCAGCTCATTGTCCTCCTGCTCCATCGCACAGCAGAAATATAGCGATGCATATCTGGAATACACAAGAATTATGATTTTATTAGTAGGAAAAAAACATGAATTTATTTTGTAACAAATTATATTGTAGAATGAACATGTTATTAGGAATAACAAATGTTTAGTTTTTACCAATTATGTTCATTTATTTTATTTTTATACATTATTGCACATTGAAAAAAAGGCCATGCGGCATCTAGTTAACATGTGTTTCACACTTAGCATGATTCACATCATAACTTTAAGCTAGGGTAATATACAAAGGTGTAAAACTGAGTACATTACAATATTAGTATACTATCATGTTGTTTTATGTATCTGTATGTTGTAGAATTTGCTAACTCCTAAACCTTTTTTTTGTAATAGATAAAGTTTTTCAAGAGAAAGGTCTTTTTCCTGCAGGAAAATTAGTTGCAGCAAGTGAAACCGCTACAGGCTGCTAGATAAGTACAACTTACCTTTTATAAACAACTTTGACGTCTTTCCATTCCAAGAAGGAGCACATCTTGGGTTTCCTGGCGAGGACCGTGGTGATCAGCTCTCTCGTTATCTTCTTCTTCAGCTTGTCCGGATGCGCCACGTACCATTTCTGCAGCCGCAGCTTGCCCTGCCGGCTGAACAGCAGCATAAATTGCATCTGGGAAAGATATAATGTGACTAGAATAGAGTAAAAGATAGGCTACATACCATGAGCCAAATCTCCTATAGGGCGCTTGCATGTAATGGAGAAAGGCACAAATATATCATAAAGCTGTTGAGAATGACGACAGAGACCTAATGAGGGATATGATTTGGGAGATACGGTTGGAATGTAGAATCATCATACAGTAGAATCAAGCATTTGCCATCTTGGTTGGACATTACAAATCAACAGATGAAGAAAAAGTGTGGTACAATGGAATGTTCGAATTTTTAAACCATTGCCGCTAATTTTCATTGGATAAAAGCTATATTCATAAAATAAATACAAGAAAATAGAACACATCACCTACCACCATTATCACAAAATGACATTACCAGTGTTGCCAACTGGGTTTCGAGCTTTGGGGCTAAATGGAGTCCAAAAAAGGGCTAGATTGGGGCTAGATTCTGCCAAAAATGTTTGTTTTCATAAAAATGAATGAAACAAGGGAGTATTGCATATTTTTTACTAATTATTAATAAAATATACAAAAATCAACTTATGTCCCTTTCACTCTCGTCAAAAAGAGTGAGAGATCTGATAGTTGCTTGTGCGTGCGGGTGGTTAGCGTTAGAGTAGTAGATGGGTGGTTTTGGTGTGGACCTCATAACCGCTCAGCTGACTGACCCGGGGCGCGGGCAGGATGACGTAGTCTGGACCTTGCCGCGCGACACTTCAGTTTGATACTAAGACTCGTGTTTGTTATTGTAACACTCGAGACTGTGCTTATCATCATAAGTAATTGTTGTATACTCTAGTCTAGAGTCTAATTTACTTACCCCGTTTTGGGGCTAGATTAGGGGCTAGGGGCTAAATCATTTTTTTACGGGTTAACTAGGCTAAAAAAGGGCTAGATCTAGCCCATCTAGCCCCAAAAGGGCCAACTTGGCAACGCTGGACATTACTTTGACTTTATTTTTCTTCTTCCTTTTTTTTTTTTTTTTTTGTTTGGCCTATCTGGACAGGCGAAGGTCTTCAGACCATACTGCCTCGTCTTAAGTTAGTACTTTTCCGGGTATTTTTTTTTTATAATATACGTCTTCAGCCGGGGCCGGAACGGGACGGAAATGCTCGAAGGTCTTCAGTCTTCTTCCTTCATGTTATTTTTTCAGTTTATGAGACTCTTCTTTTAATCTGGTTCACACCAAACAATTTGTTCTCAATTCTCATGGTTTCGAACTTAGACTAGGCAAAAAAGGGGTTTCGAACACAGTTTCGAATGACATTATTGTTCACATCTTACTCATATGTCATATAATACAAAAGAGAGGCAAACAATAATGTATTGAATTCGGGATCTATTCTTTATCTGCTCAAAGATCACGCAACGGTGCACGAAATATATTGCTTGATGTAAAACATCTCTCCTTCTCATGTGTATAAATTAACCTAGTAACCAAAACCAAGATTCTTTGGCGGGAATTTGGATCAAGAGGGTGAAAATTTTTCAAAGAAAATTTTAAAATTGTTTTTTGCAGAATAAATTGATAATTTCTTAGTAAATTTAATTACTAGTAACTTATATTCTAATAGTGCAATAAAAAAGCAACACAGCTTTGCTGCCCAGCCATGGGTCGCAAAGGCAAACGTAAAAAGGGAAACGATGGCGGAGAGGTAAGCGAAGGAGAGGACCCCGCTATGAGCGATGATGCGGGCGACGACGATGTAGACAAATACAAGATATACAAAACTGAAAACTACATTCGTCAGTATCCGGAGGATGGCGGTGAGTTCGAATATATAGTAATTTACGAGAGCGCGGACGACAAGACGCCGATAGGTGAGAGAGACTTGATGGGCTTGGGAAGCGCATTGAAGCTTAGTAACAAAGGTATCAAGCAATTGAAAAGAATCAATCGTTACAAAATAGCGGTTATATTTGAGCGACCAGGGTTAGCAAATGCAGCTCTTAATAATCTCAAGTCTCAAAAGAGCTAAAGTTGAGGGCGACTATTCCAGCAAGATTAACGGAAGTGACAGGGGTAATAACAAACGTTCCAACATACATGAGCAACAAAAATATATGATGGAATTTCTAGTTGCAGAAATGTTGTATCTGTACGCCGATTCATGCGACGTTCCAAAGACGACGAAGGCAACTCCTGCTTGGTACCAACACAAGCGGTATCGATAACTTTCGCTAGTGCAGTACTTCCTGATTATGTGGATATTAACAGCTGGTATTTCGAAGTAAGGACATACACGCCTCCTGTGAGCCAATGCCTGCGATGCTTGCGCTTTGGGCACATTGGTAAATTCTGTAAAACGCCCAGAGGTGCTCAATCTGCGGTGATTCTCACAATTATAAAGATTGCGTAAAACGGCCAGAAGAAGCAGTCTGTGTTCACTGCAAAGGAAAACATGTTGCAATTGCCAAATCATGCCCAGTGAAAATTCAAAAGCAGAGGAGATAAAAGTTCAGATGCGCAGGGCCTCGTATTCTGAAGTTTTTAATAACAAAAACTTCCCCCCACTAAAAAGTAAAGTAGACCCAGTGCAACAATTGTTTAAATCGGAACAATTCATGAATCTTCTGATTTCTTCAATTATAAAAATTATTTCCGCTAGTAAAGATGCTGAAAATCCCATCCCAATCTCTACTCAAAGTATAAAAGCGCTTTACTTGATTCATTCAGTATCAATAAAACCACAGACCATAAAACTAAGTAAATTCTAATTTATGGATCAGTTAAATATTGTTCAATGGAATGCTCAAAGTTTGTCTAGTAATTTACATGCTTTTACTTATTTTTTATATAATAATAATATTCATGTAGCACTTATTTCTGAAACCTGGTTAAAACCAGGGAAAAAAATTAAAATTAAAGGTTTTAACATCGAAAGATTAGATATAGGTACTAAACACAATGGTGTTGCTATATTAATACAAAATAATTTGCGTTACAATTTGTTAAACACACATTCTGATAACTCATTACAAAATTTGGCAGTTCAGTTACATTTCAACAATGAAATTATTACAATAATTAGTTTCTATAGTCCCACGTTGGCTTCTCCTTCCAACTTAACTTATTCCCGTCTTGATAGTTTGATTAAATCTGTACCGGGGCCTCTTATTATGGCTGGGGATTTCAATGCACACAGTACTTCGTGGGGTTGCACGTCAACTGATGCGCGTGGTATAATTTTGCAAGATGTGATTGATGATAATAATTTATGCCTCCTTAATGACGGCCAAGCAACTACTGTGGGTTCACATGTGTGAAACCAAATGCATTGGATCTTACTCTCGTTTCTTCCTCATTATCATTACGTTGTAGCTGGTCAGTTCATGATGATCCAATGGGGAGTTATCATCTTCCCACTGTTACTAGTATCCTTGGTTCTGTAAATAGAATTAACAATTCCAATTTAAATCAAGGAAATTACATCCGTCCAAATTTTTCAAATGTCGATTGGAAAAAATATCAAGAAATATTTAGTGACAAATTAACTACTTTTAACTTTGACTTTGAACGACCCCAGGAATCCTATTCTAATCTCTGCTCTTTACTACTAAATTGTGCATTTGAGGCTAATCCCACAACCAGAAATAATTCAGTGCAGCCAAATTTAACACGTAGGAAAAGACCATGTTTGCCTTGGTGGAATAATGCCTGCACTTTAGCAGTAAATAATTCTAAAGCTGCTTACATTCAATTTAAAATGACCCAACATTAGAAAATTATATCTATTTTAAAAACAACAAGCTATTAAAAACTTACCATTAAAAGGGAAAGAGAAGCTTCATGGATGGCTTTGTGTGAAACATTTAACCGGCAAACACCTCTGTCTGTAATATGGAAAACAATGCGCATGTTTAATAAATCTTTTCTGAATGTAATGTGATACGGTCTTCTAACACAGATTGGATACCAGCATTTTTAAATAAGTACACAACCGTTTCTCCAAATATTGTCACTACTACTGTTAACTCTCCAGTCACTGGTGGTAATGATTATTTAATTACACCTTTTACTTTAAATGAATTTATTAGTGCACTTAGCTCTAGAAGAGATACTGTTTTTGGTTTAGATCATATTCCATATAAGTTATTAAAAATCTTTCATTGTCAAGTAAAAAATGATTTTGGACATATTTAACTTTCTTTGGTCTAATGACATAATTCCCACTGAATGGAAGGTTGATTGTTTAATTCCAGTTTTGAAACCTGGTAAAGATGCGGATAATTGTAATTCTTATCGACCTATAGCATTAACATCCTGTATAGGTAAAGTTTTTGAACAAATACTAAAACAAAGGCTGGAATTTTTTATTGAATCTAATAAGTTATTACCTCCAAATCAGTTTGGTTTTAGACGTGGTCACTCTGCAATCGAAAGTTTGAATAATCTCTTTCTTGACATTCATCATTCCTTCTCATTTAATAAATTTGTTGTTTGTGTCTTTTTGATATTGTTGGAGCCTTCAATAATGTTAATCACCATGTGCTTGCTGCGGAGTTACAGTTGTTAGGTTTACCTGGAAAATTAATTAGTTGGATATTCAACTTTTTAAATGGTAGGCAAGTATATGTCAAGTTTAAAAATAATTTATATGGACCACAATCGTCATATTTAGGTGTTTGTCAAGGTGGAATTTTAAGTCCTTTGCTGTTCATCTTGTATATTAATAAATTAAATAGTATACTGGGTACCGAAGTAAGAAATTTACAATTTGCTGATGATTTAGCTATATATTGTATTGGGTCTAACATGCAAGCAACAGAAATCAAATTAAATTTAGCATTAGAAAGATTAAAAACATACTTTGATTATTTACATTTAAGTGTTAGTCTAGAGAAAACTAAAGTTGTGATCTTTAGTAGATCTAGACTTTTAATATCTCATATATATTATGATGGTAGCTTATTGCCAGTAGAAGATGAAGCAAAATTTCTTGGAGTAATTTTTACTAGAAATTTATCATGGAATAAGCATGTAAGTTATGTGTCAGATAGAGCTTCTAGAGCTTTTAATATTCTTAAATCCTCGCTAGAACATCATGGGGGCTGATCCTAAAGTTTTACTTATGTTATATAAGTCTGTGGTACGTTCCCACTTTGAATATAGTTTTCTTTGTTATGCTTCCAATCCTATTTTGGTTAAAAGTTAGAAACTTTACAGAATAAAAATTTACGTTTAATAACAGGTGCAATGAAAACAACACCTATTGTTTCTATGCAAGTTGAATGCAATATACCTCCATTGATGTTAAGATTTAAATATCTCAAATTTAGATTTCTACTGAAATTATTTTCTTTTACTCACCATTCCTTATTAGAGAAAATCGCTGAAAATCAAACTTTGGCCTCTGCATCTACTTCAATTAAATTCCCCTTTATTCTGCTTGATTATTCTGAAATAAAAGTTTATAATGAAAGGCATAACATTCACAAATCTGACAAGTTGGCATGTTACGAAGGAGCTTTTGAAAGCAAATTTTGCAATATGAATATAGTTATAGATAACTCCATTAGAACTAGAGAAGAGCTATATGAGAAACTATCATTATGGCCACAATACCAGCATATTTACACTGATGGCTCAAAAACTGATACTGGTGTCTCTCTTGCATACTATCACAGTGCCTTGAAGACAGGAAATGGATATAAACTACCAAAACCTGCAGTATATTTACGGCAGAAGCTGCAGCAATTCAAGCCGCTTTAGAATATATAAACAATTTAAATCACTCTTTCCCTAAATGGCTTATTATTAGTGACAGTATGTCAGTTTTATCAGCTTTAAAGAATAACACTCTGAGTACAAATTATATTATTTATAAAATTAAACAGCTGTGGCAAACACTATACAACGCCAATGTTTCAATTGAATTTTATGGTCTCCAGCACATAAAGGTGTGTCAGGTAATGAAACAGCTGACTACCTTGCCAGAACAATAAACAATAGCTTAATTGGACAACCCAGAAGAATGTCACTTCCATGGAGAGATTTAATCCCATTGATTCAAGAGGAAATTAGACAAAGCTGGATAAATCAACATCAAATTATAATACAAGAAAAAGGTGCATGGTATGCTGCAATCAATAAGAATCTTGGAGAGAAACCTGGTTCGCTAAGAATAATACCTTTATAAAAGAAGATTCTTCACACAAATATGCAGGTTACGATTTGGTCATTGTAAATTTAAAGCCCATCTACACCGCATGAAAATTATTAACTCACCTTTATGTACAGATTGCTCTCTAAATGAAAATCAAACGCTGGAACATATATTTTTCAACTGTCCTGCTTTAAATATTAACCGAATTTTATTAATTGACAAGCTGCAAGATATTTACAAAGACAGTATCCCGCCTTCGCTTCAAGAACTTCTATCGAACCCTGCCACTTTTAATCCAATATTTGACTTTATTATCTCCACGGTTGGAGAGCTTTGACATGGATTTAACCCGGACATGGAATTTTATGAACCTGAAAATTACACAAGAATATATAGAAGAAATGGCATTTTTGCCTTGTTTTTATTGGAAATAAGAAATGAACTATAGAAGAATTGGCGTTTAATGCCTTATTTTTGAAAAGATAACAGAAAGAACTAATAAAAGACTAGGCTGTATGGCTAGTACCATTGCCTATCCTGATGGATGAATTTTTAAAACAACAACAACAACCAAAACCAACCAAAACAATAAAAAAGTAAACTGTCAGGTGAATTCCGAAATTTGCCGAAATCCGAAAATCCGTGTGTTTTTCTGTTTATTTCTTGTAGTTTTTACGGATAGTGGATTTATTTGCTGATATTAGATGATAATTCTCGACATAGAGAGTGATACAATAAATCTCATACGAAAACTTCTGGATTAATCAGGAATTATGGTAAGAAAAACAAAAATAGATTTATGTGCCATCTGTTTACTATTAGATAAGCCGATTTGATGAAATTAATCCCTACATGACCTACTTTTCTGATAAAAAGTGTATAATACTACTTAATATCATTATTATTTCCGGGTGATATGCCTTATAATTTGGCCTTGGTTGGTGTTTCGTAGTGATAGAAAATGCGGTGGTAGTATTTCACTATTTATGTTGCCTGACCTTGTGTTGCCCCAGAGCCCCATTATTTGGAGCTTTTTAGGTCCTCTCTGTTACTTTTCGTGTGAAACATCGAGTCTTCCAAGGATCCGATGAAACCTGGTGACAAAGATTTTCAACCGCCTACCACAAGGATGCAACTAGTAAATATTTTATTCGTCTTCAGTAGGTATTATTAATACTTTTGTTGAATTCCTTATGAATATTACCTATATTTTATATAAAACTGTTATAATTTTATTCACATGTAATAAGAAAAAGTTTAGGGTTTGTATAATTTTTCTCTACAAATTAGTAAAAACCACTTAGAAATAATTTCTCTGAGTAGCATGGTTGAGCAATCCTTAACATAATCTTCTGTATTTTAACAGTTACTCTTTATTACTTTATTTGTTACTATTACTACAAATTAGTACAATACATAGGTCCTATGAAATTAAACCTTTATTAAAAGAAAGCATATGGGCACAGAATACATAATAGTACAGGTACAGAAGACGCACTCTGCCATAGCAATTCAACAAATATAAATCTCTATGCGGGATAATAAAGTTCAATTTCCTTCGCGCCGGATTTGGATACCTACTTTTATATAAGGTGCTATTAAATTCACTGCAAATATTTTAGGGGCAGATGAAATAAAATATAAGCATGTACTAGGCAAATTTTTAAAGAAATCTACACGCTAGTTTTCGAGAAAATTGCATTTAACTAAAAAAACAAAATGATAAAAGTGCACCCTGTTTGTCCTAGAAACACACACTTCAATGAATTTAAATTACGCGCCAAAAAAAGGTGCTGTGATTGGTTGGTTGTTAGTGTGTGTGCGGTGTAAGTGAATCCTTTCTACGTGGGGGAACGTCGGTCGGGTCAGTCAAAGGATGTTCACATAATTAATTAAAAAGTTTGTTTGAAAATGTAAAAAAAATGTGTGTAGATTTTTTTTGTTGAAATGCCTAAGATGTTTTTCTTATACATATTTACGCATGCCCTTAAAATATTTGCAGTGAATTTAATAGGACCTTATACATATTAGCCCGCGCGCAAGCAAAAATGAGCCGAATTGCTGCGCGCGAAAGTTCATCTGCCGCAGACCACCTTTGAAGGTCAAAGCTTTGTAGGGATGCAAATTTCGAGATTTATATGAAAGTAGATACCTACGAAAAGTGTACTGGAGTACATTTATACACCAAAGTAAAACATAAATAAAATGTTTTGTTAAACGTAGGACATTGAAAGAAAATGAAAGCACAAATATTAGAAAAAATATGAAAATTGTATTATCACACAAAATTTACGAATGAGGCAGGAAGGTGAGTTACTTAATACAGAATTAATAAAATAAAATAAATCTTGTGAAGAAATGCGATCGGCATCGGAGCACGCGCGTAACGTGCGGCGCGCGGCAACTAACTGATTATCCCCCGCGCGGGGGTCGCCGCATGTACTTGCAACTCTATACCTACGCCGCGGAGTGCGCCAGGCCTGCTATGGGTTATACTTACCTATTAGGAACTTAGGTTATTAATACTATTACAGATACAGGTATTTTACTTTACAAATACAATATGTATGCAACATGATTAACCATCAATATACTTATTGTCATTATCATTCATTATATATAATAAAACTAAGTTGATAAAAAGTGCGTGCCGATAAAACTTAAAAAGGATTTATATGTATTGTGCAATAGGGACTTATATTGTGCAATAGCCCTTTACCTCCCCTCGAACAAGAAATTTCCCGTATTTTTAAAGATATAAGGGCTTTTACAATCCCTCAAGTAGTGGCGCCACCTGTGGTGGAGTAGTCGAACTCCACCTCCAGTTCGTGATCTTTGATGCAATCTGTTTCAAAATTTTGGATTTTAAATGCAATGTATTTAAAACTTTTTTATTAGACCAACCAAACAGATAAATACCGCGAGTGTAACTGCGGGTGGAAAGCTAGTAAAAAATATAATTATACCTAATAATAACCACCACAGCACTAAAACTCCAACTGTTTAATAGAAAAGTGGTTAATGAGTGCTTATAAGGGTATCTTTAAAAATTCTTGAACTAGAAATTTTGGAAATGAACTTTGTTTCGGTTATTAGGAAGACAAACATACTAAAATATCTCATCTTCCAAATTTTTTATTATCTATTTATATTTAGTACTTTATTTTAAGTGCAAAATGTGTGCCATAGCTTCAGGGTAGGTTTAGTATTGATAAAGAATGCCATAAAAAATATTGAAAAAATACTGTTTTTTTTTTTGTGTTAGCCATATTTAATTAGGTGCGTCCACACTGCGCGAGGCAAATGCTCGTGAGGCATACGCTCGTGAGGCTCGCGAGCCAATTCGGCCTAATTTGGACGCGTACGTTTGAGTTGCCTGCGCGCGCTCGCCCGAGCATGACCTTGGGTGAGCCCGAGCGTATGTCTCGGCAGTTGCCACGCGCAGTGTGGACGTGCCTATTCAAATGCTTATATCTCAGCCACAATTGTTCAAACTCAAAGTTAATTAGACAAACCTTCTTGTTTTGGCACTCTCTAAACAACAAAAGTGAGAAAATAATCATAAAAAAAAACCGGCCAAGAGCGTGTCAGACACGCCCACAAATAGGGTTTCGTAGTCAACGTTTAAATATCAGGTTTTTCAGCATTACAAACTTAATTTTGTTGCTGGTTTGTTAGCAGCAGTATGATGACCAACCGCAAATAGAAAAACTCCATTTTTTCTGAAAGCTTTAAGGGTACGATATCCGTTATAGTTTTCATTGTAACTCCAGATTGTAAGCTATATTCCATATTTATTTCAAATTTTAAGCGTATATACTTTAGAAGTTACAGCTGGAACAAATTATGGGTCAAAAACGCCCTTTTTAAAAGCAAATATCTCGTGACAGAAACATTTTAAAGAATTTGTTTCAAAGAAACCTCACCTTAGTTTTAAAAGACCTATTCAACGATACCCTATTCAATATTACAGAAGAAAAAAAATTGTTTTGCCCCTCTTTCACTTGTATGGGAGGGGGTCCAAAAAACATTTTAAATAATTTTTTCTTAACATTTCTATATTTGGGTTAACACGATCTATCTTCTCACCAAATTTCATGTTGATAGCTCTAAAACTGACGAAGATATGAGGGCGCGGCATACAGACAGACAGACAGACAGACATGACGAAACTATAAGGGTTTCTAGTAGACTACGAAACCCTAAAAATGGGTTTTTATAATTAAAAATTACCAAACAAAACCTTTTTTGACTAGAATTTCTTTCTATATTAAACCTACTATACCAATACTGAATCTACCCTGATGCTATGGCACGTAACTAAATTAACACCCATATAGCTTAAACCATTTGTTTTTTCCAGGACAACTCAGCGGGGTCAAGCAGTGGTGCGGGCGCCGGCAGTGAGTGCGAGGGGGAGGACCAAGATGAGCCCTCTTCTTCCCTCACAGATGTGCTGAATGACACTCTTGATAATTTGACTCTTCATGATAATGCAGAAGTAAGTTTATTGGGCTGGACTGGATTATTTTGAAACGGCGACACAAATGATGATGAACTATTTTCTTACATTTTTGTATTTTTGTACCACAATTTTGCAATTAGAAACTTCAAACTTCAAAAGGGAAAATTATTTTCGAACTTCTTCTTCTTTTCGATTGGGACACCGAGTCATCTAACAACCCGATGGACCCTGGTTTGTTTTGTACTTATAATATGTTTGTCTCCAACAGAAGAAACTTCCTGAGGATGAGTTGTCAGAGTTCCGGCAGCAGTGGCAGCAGGAGCTCAAGTCTACTCCATCCCCACAGCGGGAGCCTGCTGGCACACCCGATGCAGATAAAGTAAGTGCAAGAAACTTCTTCCTTCTTCCATTTCTTTCTTTCGCTCGCAGATGGGTAATCAAATCAGCACCACTTGTTGCAACAATTTCACCCTAAGTGCAAGAAAATTAGTAAAGGTAAAGAAAAATTATATTGATATGGTTAAACCTCAAATGAGGTATCTATCGGCCGCGCAGGTAGTGGGACGCGGAGGGTGACTACAAATGGGGATTGAAAGGGGGATGACACATATAGCCCCTCATAGAGGTGGGAGTAAACCATCTGACTGTGCACCACATTATTTTGTACTACTCCTAGCAGCCCTCAGTTTTCTTAGCATGTTTTAAGTATACATGCTAACCTTTCTCTTGAATTACTCTAAAAACCCATATCAAGATCGTTGCGTGGTTTAGGAGGAGTTAATAGAGAGACACAGAAAGACACTAAACTTTTTCTGAATTCAATTTATCGCGTGTTTTCATCGCTACGGCTACATTCAATCTGTAAAGAATGAATTTAATCGTTCGTTAATTTTATAAAATTAGTTGCCTAACTATTCCGGTAGATGGAGCCATGCCATGCCGCACATGTTGGCCAGAATACACATGCCACAATTGAGCCGCATAACTCCAGATGATAAAGTGTTAGAGAGGGCCAGTACTAATAGCGAAAGTCGCAGGTTCAGATCCTGCCAGCGGCAGACAATTTTGCGAGTTTTTTTCAAAATATGTATTGATTATTTACAGAAAGACGATAAAGAAGATGAGTTGTCAGTTTTCCGCTCGCAATGGCAGCGTGAATTGGGCAGCACTCCGTCTCCGCAGAGAGTGATGCAACCCCAGCCTATTACAAAAAATCAGCAAAATAAAGATGATGATGAGCCACAAACGGATGAGGAGAAAGCGAAGCAACTGTTCCTTAGAGGTAAGGGAATAAGAAAATGAAATGGTACTCTCTTAGAGTATACATACATAATCAAGTTATAGAGTGCGCGTAACGCTCGGCGCAGTTCTGTCTAGCGTAAGCTAGATAGCGTAATAATTCCACGGATAACTACGTCAAAAGTAGGATATTGTTGTCGCTGGCGTTTTTCTACAGATGGACAGAAATATTGTGTTCCTACTAGTGCCAACCGTTCATACTCAGTAAGGCACACTTTATAGCTTGCTTATGAACTCTAAATAAGAGACGAGTTGTCAGTTTTCCGCTCGCAATGGCAGCGTGAGTTGGGCAGCACTCCGTCTCCGCAGAGAGTGGTGCAACCACAGCCTGTTACGGAGACTCAGCAAAATAAAGATGATGACGATGAGCCACAGACAGATGAGGAGAAAGCCAAGCAATTGTTTCTTAGAGGTAAGAGAATAAGGCCCAAATTTGCAGATGATAGTGAAACCCCAGACTGTCACAGAAACTCAGCAAAGTAAAGATGATGATGATGAGCCACAGACGGATGAGGAAAAAGCCAAGCAACTGTTCCTTAGAGGTAAGGGAATAAGAAAATAAAATGGTACTCTCTTAGAGTATACATACATAATCAAGTTATAGAGTGCGCGTAACGCTCCGCGCAGTTCTGTCTAGCGTAAGCTAGATAGCGTAATAATTCCACGGATAACTACGTCAAGAGTAAAATATTGTTGTCACTGCCATTTTTCTACAGATGGACAGAGATATTGTTATCCTACTAGTGCCAACCGTTCATACTCAGTAAGGCACACTTTATAGCTTGCTTATGAACTCTAAATAAGAGATGAGTTGTCAGTTTTCCGCTCGCAATGGCAGCGGGAGTTGGGCAGCACTCCGTCTCCGCAGAGAGTGGTGCAACCACAGCCTGTTACGGAGACTCAGCAAAATAAAGATGATGACGATGAGCCACAGACAGATGAGGAGAAAGCCAAGCAATTGTTTCTTAGAGGTAAGAGAATAATGCCCGTATTTGCAGAGAATAGTGCAACCCCAGCCTGTTACAGAAAATCAGCAAAATAAAGGAGATGATGATGATGATGAACAACAGATGAATAAGAGAAAGCAAAACAACTGTTTCTTAGAGGTAAGAGAATAAGGCTCTTATTTGCAGAGGATAGTGAAACCCCAGCCTGTCACAGAAACTCGGCAAAATAAAGATGATGACGATGAGTCACAGACGGATGAGGAAAAAGCCAAGCAATTGTTCCTTAGAGGTAAGGGAATAATGCCCGTATTTGCAGAGGATGGTGCAACCCCAGCCTGTTACAGAAAATCAGCAAAATAAAGGAGATGATGATGATGATGAACAACAGATGAATAAGAGAAAGCGAAACAACTGTTTCTTAGAGGTAAGAGAATAAGGCTCGTATTTGCAGAGAATAGTGCAACCCCAGCCTGTTACAGAAACTCAGCAAAGTAAAGATGATAATGATGAGCCACAGACGGATGAGGAGAAAGCGAAGCAACTCTTCCTTAGAGGTAAGATAATAAGGCTCGTATTTGCAGAGGATAATGCAACCCCAGCCTGCTACGGAGAATCAGCAAAATAAAGATGATGATGATGAGCCACAGACGGATGAGGAGAAAGCCAAGCAACTGTTTCTTAGAGGTAAGGGAATAATGCTCGTATTTGTAGAGGATAATGCAACCCCAGCATGTTACGGAGACTCAGCAAACTAAAGATGATGATGATGAGCCACAGACGGATGAGGAAAGAGCCAAGCAACTCTTCCTTAGAGGTAAGCGAATAAGGAAATAAAATGGTTTTCTCCTTGAAGTATTTTAGCATTATTATTTTTCACATCTTGTCCAATATAACAAGAGATGGCAGTACTGCGTATCCACAAAGAGTTGTGCAAAGATGATGATGATGAGCCACACACGGATGAGGAAAGAGCTAAGCAACTCTTCCTTAGAGGTAAGATAATAATGCCCGTATTTGCAGAGAGTGGTGCAACCCCAGCCTGTTACAGAAAATCAGCAAAGTAAAGATGATGACGATGAGCCACAGACGGATGAAGAGAAAGCCAAGCAACTGTTTCTTAGAGGTAAGAGAATAAGGAAATGAAATGGTTCTCCCCTTGAAGTATTTCGAGCATTATTGTTTTTCACACCTAGTCCAATATAACAAGAGATGGCAGCACTCCGTCTCCGCAAAGAGTGGTGCAACCCCAGCCTGTTACAGAAACTCAGCAAAAAAAGAGAGAAAGAGAGAAAGCTCAAGAAACTGTTTCTTAGAGTTAAGTGAATAATGCCCGTATTTGCAGAGAATAGTGCAACCCCAGCCTGTCACAGAAAATCAGAAAAATAAAGATGATGACGATGAGCAACAGACGGATGAGGAGAAAGCCAAGCAACTCTTCCTTAGAGGTAAGGGAATAAGAAAATAAAATGGTACTTTCTTAGAGTGTACATACATAATCAAGTTATAGAGTGCGCGTAACGCTCCGCGCAGTTCTGTCTAGTGTAAGCTAGATAGCGTAATAATTCCACGGATATCTACGTCAAAAGTAGGATATTGTTGTCACTGGCGTTTTTCTACACATGGACAGAGATATTGTGTTCCTACTAGTGCCAACCGTTTATACCCAGTAAGGCGCACTTTATAGCTTGCTTATGAACTCTAAATAAGAGACGAGTTGTCAGTTTTCCGCTCGCAATGGCAGCGTGAGTTGGGCAGCACTCCGTCTCCGCAGAGAGTGGTGCAACCACAGCCTGTTACGGAGACTCAGCAAAATAAAGATGATGACGATGAGCCACAGACGGATGAAGAGAAAGCAAAAAAACTGTTCCTTAGAGGTAAGAGAATAAGGGCCATATTTGCAGAGAGCGGTGCAACCCCAGCCTGTTACAGAAACTCAGCAAAAAAAGAGAAAAAGAGAAAGCTCAAGCAACTGTTTCTTAGAGGTAAGATATTAATGCCCCTATTTGTAGAGAGTGGTGCAACCCCAGCCTGTCACAGAAAATCAGAAAAATAAAGATGATGACGATGAGCCACAGACAGATGAGGAGAAAGCCAAGCAATTGTTTCTTAGAGGTAAGAGAATAAGGCCCAAATTTGCAGATGATAGTGAAACCCCAGACTGTCACAGAAACTCAGCAAAGTAAAGATGATGATAATGAGCCGCAGACGGATGAGGAGAAAGCCAAGCAACTGTTCCTTAGAGGTAAGAGAATAAGGCTCGTATTTGCAGAGAATAGTGCAACCCCAGCCTGTTACAGAAACTCAGCAAAGTAAAGATGATAATGATGAGCCACAGACGGATGAGGAGAGAGCTAAGCAACTCTTCCTTAGAGGTAAGAGAATAAGGCCCAAATTTGCAGATGATAGTGAAACCCCAGACTGTCACAGAAACTCAGCAAAGTAAAGATGATGATGATGAGCCACAGACGGATGAGGAAAAAGCCAAGCAACTGTTCCTTAGAGGTAAGGGAATAAGAAAATAAAATGGTACTCTCTTAGAGTATACATACATAAATCAAGTTATAGAGTGCGCGTAACGCTCGGCGCAGTTCTGTCTAGCGTTAGCTAGATAGCGTAATAATTCCACGGATATCTACGTCAAAAGTAGGATATTGTTGTCACTGGCGTTTTTCTACACATGGACAGAGATATTGTGTTCCTACTAGTGCCAACCGTTCATACCCAGTAAGGCGCACTTTATAGCTTGCTTATGAACTCTAAATAAGAGATGAGTTGTCAGTTTTCCGCTCGCAATGGCAGCGCGAGTTGGGCAGCACTCCGTCTCCGCAGAGAGTGGTGCAACCACAGCCTGTTACGGAGACTCATCAAAGTAAAGACGATAATGATGAGCCACAGACGGATGAAGAGAAAGCAAAAAAACTGTTCCTTAGAGGTAAGATAATAAGGCTCGTATTTGCAGAGGATAATGCAACCCCAGCCTGCTACGGAGAATCAGCAAAATAAAGATGATGATGATGAGCCACAGACGGATGAGGAGAAAGCCAAGCAACTGTTTCTTAGAGGTAAGGGAATAATGCCCGTATTTGCAGAGGATAGTGAAACCCCAGCCTGTTACGGAGACTCAGCAAAATAAAGATGATGATGATGAGCCTCAGACAGATGAGGAGAAAGCGAAGCAACTCTTCCTTAGAGGTAAGGGAATAAGGCTCGTATTTACAGAGGATAGTGAAACCCCAGCCCGTTACAGAAAATCAGCAAAATAAAGATGATGACGATGAGCCACAAACGGATGAGGAAAGAGCCAAGCAACTGTTTCTTAGAGGTAACAGAATAAGGCCCGTATTTGTAGAGGATGGTGCAACCCCAGCCTGTCGCAGAAAATCAGCAAAAAAAGAGAGAAAGCTCAAGCAACTATTTCTTAGAGGTAAGAGAATAAAGACCGTATTCCACGGATAACTACGTCAAAAGTAGGATATTGTTGTCACTGGCGTTTTTCTACAGATGGACAGAGATATTGTGTTCCTACTAGTGCCAACCGTTCATACCCAGTAAGGCTCACTTTATAGCTTGCTTATGAACTCTAAGTAAGAGATGAGTTGTCAGTTTTCCGCTCGCAATGGCAGCGGGAGTTGGGCAGCACTCCGTCTCCGCAGAGAGTGGTGCAACCCCAGCCTGTTATGGAGACTCAGCAAAGTAAAGACGATAATGATGAGCCACAGACGGATGAGGAGAAAGCGAAGCAACTCTTCCTTAGAGGTAAGATAATAAGGCTCGTATTTGCAGAGGATAATGCAACCCCAGCCTGCTACGGAGAATCAGCAAAATAAAGATGATGATGATGAGCCACAGACAGATGAGGAGAAAGCCAAGCAATTGTTTCTTAGAGGTAAGAGAATAATGCCCGTATTTGCAGAGAATAGTGCAACCCCAGCCTGTTACAGAAAATCAGCAAAATAAAGGAGATGATGATGATGATGAACAACAGATGAATAAGAGAAAGCGAAACAACTGTTTCTTAGAGGTAAGAGAATAAGGCTCTTATTTGCAGAGGATAGTGAAACCCCAGCCTGTCACAGAAACTCGGCAAAATAAAGATGATGACGATGAGTCACAGACGGATGAGGAAAAAGCCAAGCAATTGTTCCTTAGAGGTAAGGGAATAATGCCCGTATTTGCAGAGGATGGTGCAACCCCAGCCTGTTACAGAAAATCAGCAAAATAAAGGAGATGATGATGATGATGAACAACAGATGAATAAGAGAAAGCGAAACAACTGTTTCTTAGAGGTAAGAGAATAAGGCTCTTATTTGCAGAGGATAGTGAAACCCCAGCCTGTCACAGAAACTCGGCAAAATAAAGATGATGACGATGAGTCACAAACGGATGAGGAGAAAGCCAAGCAATTGTTCCTTAGAGGTAAGAGAATAATGCCCGTATTTGTAGAGGGTGGTGCAACCGCAGCCTGTTATTGAGACTCAGCAAAATACAGATGATGATGATGCGCCTCAGACCGATGAGGAGAAAGCCAAGCAACTCTTCCTTAGAGGTAAGCGAATGAGGACCATATTTGCAGAGGATAGTGAAACCCCAGCCTGTTACAGAAAATCAGCAAAGTAAAGAAGATGATGACGAGCCACAAACGGATGAGGAGAAAGCGAAGCAACTGTTTCTTAGAGGTAAGAGAATTTATAAGCAAATGGTTCTCCTCAAGCATTTTCTGGCAGTTTTACGTTCACAATCTGCTTTTCGAGGGGGACACCGAGTCGTCCAACGACCCTATGAACCCTGATGTCACCGTTTTTTAAACACCCACTACAATTAGCAAGCCTCTGACAAGGAAAGAAAGAAAAGAAAGAAAGAAAATAAATTTATTTCGGTCACAGCACAACAACAATCAAACATTGAACAATCAACAGTTACATTTAAAAACTACTTAAAATAACTACATGTTATTGCGCATATGTGCCGAAAATGGACCTCACTCAGCATGTGCGGCAGATAGCAGTAGCTATCTACAGCGCTGGTATTCTGTGAGACCATCTTAGGGTAACAGTGGACGGAAAACACATACAAAAATTATTCTTAAATGTATGGGTAATATAAGTATCTTAAAACTATACAACAACATTAGATATAAATATTTGAGACTTTTATTATATTTTACATAGAATAGGTATATTATAGAAGGATAAATGCTTACATTTTGATAAACAGACATTTTTGTGGCTCATTTTATACATCCTAGTAAACAGAAAAACACACCTAGAGGTACATAGTTATAGTTTGTCCCAGTGCAACCGCTTGTGGAACAACCAGTTGAACATCAAGTAAATGTAATTTTAGTTGTGTAACGACCGCCGTCTAAATAATCATGGACAGTAACCGGGACCGACGGCTTAGCGTGCCTTAAGCACGGAATCGTCTTGAACTGGGGAACCACTCTCGACTGTGCCTGCTTTCTGTGAAGGACGGGTCAAAATAGCTTCTTACTGGCGCGTTTAGTCACAGTCGCGCCTGCTGCCATCTGCAATAATAAAACCTGAGTTTTCTTCCCCATGGTACGAGGGTTGTCCCAGAAGTAGTCGACCTTAGCAGGAAGGAAAAAAAATATGCCAAAATTTACATTTATTTCACTACATGCTTCATTGAAGGTTAACACTTTTACCAGCCTTGCTCTGTACCTTCAATACCATGTCTATGTATGTCATCCTATTGCAACATGAATTTAAATTTATGTTCTGCTATGTTTACCCCAAATGAATTAAGATAAAGGCAGGTAGATAATGATGATGAATAATGAATGATATATGATAATAAATGATCAACAGGTGTGGAATTCGAGCGTGGCGGTAAGCTGTATGAAGCCATCCAACACTATAAACGGGCGATGCAGATCCTGCCCGACGTCGAGACACGACTGTATGAAAGTTCCAAGGAAAGGGCTGAAACCCCTGAAGGTATAAAATGAATGTAGATATTTCACAAATGAAAATAATAAATAGAAAAAATTACGTGCATCGACCGGGAATCGAACCCGGACTGCATGGGTAAACGCCCCACCAGTCACGCTGCATGGTGTGGTGCATGACATTTTTTTAATTTCTTGTTTTCATTTGTGACCATAATATAGCTATGTAAGTGCATTAATACCCCAATAGATTACAGATATTTATAAGTACTGCGACTTCGTGAGATTAAGAAAGAAATATCGTTTTGTAGAAAACAAGCCCCTCTTTTCGCATGCGTATTAAACTCATCACCTTTATCATACCACAACAACAGTCCACTGCTGGACATAGACCATGGCATTCGGCCTGCCTTTTAGGTACTAATATGCAATAAATAAATTATAAAAAATAACTAGTAAATATCGCTCTGAACGTTTTTTTGAATTCATCATTTAGCCGTTTTTAAGACACTCTAGGGTGATGCTGTTCTAACCCGGCACCATGCCGTATTATAGTGTTTGCAGTGAGTCATTTCTAACTTGTTCTTATTTCCGCTTGTTAATTTTCAGAAGAATCAGAAACGGAAGAGATAACCCTGGAAAGCGCTCATCTGAGCGATGATGAAGATGCGATCCCTGGTGAGGATCTGGTCTCCCGGCTGCAGAGGATCCTGGGCAGGAAGGGGCGTCTTTTTGAACCAGAATTTAATGCCAGGGTAGGCACATTTATTAGTAAGATCACTTTTAGGTAGTTTATTTTTGCTCTTCGTCTTTTAATACACTTCAATTCTGCATTGTGTACCTAAAACGAGAAGTGTTTTAAAAAATAGTAGTAGTATTGGTACACATACGTTTTTGGTCCACTTTCTTTTTAAGTCCTTTGTGGTCCCGTTCAATTTTATTTTTGGTTCCATGAGGGCACTTTCCTTTTCGGTCAAGTTTCCTCTTTTAATCCACTCTTTCGTTTAGTTCTATTCGCCCATTTTCCTCTTTGTTCATTTTACCTTTTTATTCACTTTTCTACTGTGAGTGAGCCTAGTGAGTTAAGCGAAAACTCAGAACCGGTTGGTGGCAAGGTAAGGAACAACTTACCCCAAGTAACATATGTCGAAATACAAAAAAGCGCCTCATACAAAATTGTCGATCAGCTTATTTGAGTTATAAGACATTATAACGGGTTTTAACCCACGGTAGGGATATATCGAGCACCCTATATTTTCCGTTATAATGTCTTATAGTTTTAGTGATTGATAATAACCACGGAACCTATTTGAGTTACTATGAAAAGTCCATTTTGTTTCCATATTTCTCTTTCTTCTTTGGGAAAGTTGTTCCTTATCTATCACTAACTGGTTCTGAATTTTCGCTATCGGTCACTAGTAAAATGTCTCCCATATTTACACTTTTTTCTTTTCAGTAATTTTTCCTTTAGACGACTTTCTCTTTTCAAAATCAATTAATTTACATCCATTTCCTCACACAGAGCACGCACATATCGTGGCTGCCTTACGAAGTGATACTACTGATAATCCGCTGGGTCATAAGCTCTGACTTGGATGCTATTTCGCTGGAAAGGTTGAGCGCGGTGTGTCGCGGGTTTTATGTAGCGGCGAGGGAACCTGACTTATGGAGGTCACTTTGCGTCAGGTAGGTTTTAGTGACTGGTTTTTAACAATGTAGGGAGATGTGTGACCAGATAGCGAAATAACGAGACCAGGTAGTAGAGTAGACTAACGTGACAAGATAATGGAGTAACGTGAAGAGATAGTGGAGTAACGTGACGTAACGTTTAATAGACTAGATTTTAGCAATAAATGATATAACTAACAATAAGTGAAATAAGTGTGATTGTAAAGAAAAATAAAAGGGTTTGGGAGATGTGTGACCAGATAGCGAAGAGACGAAACCAGATAGTAGAGTGACTTGACCAGATAGTTGAGTAATGTAAACATATAGTGGAGTAACGTGAACAGATAGTGGAGTAACGTGACGAGATAGTAAATATACTCGACAAGATAGTACAGAAATGTGACTAGACGAGTATGAAATTTGACCGAACGTAGGTGTTTCGAAGTAATTCTATGAAACAACTGCTTGAGTTTTGACAGTACGGCGCGGGGCAATTCGCGCACTGTATACCTTGCTTATACATACTCTAACGCTGTATTACGATGTGATTCTACTGATCATCCGCTGGGTCATAAGCTCAGACTTGGATGCTATTTCGCTGGAAAGATTGAGCGCGGTGTGTCGCGGGTTCTACGTAGCTGCGAGAGAGCCTGACCTATGGAGTTCACTTTGCGTCAGGTAGGTTTTAGTAACTGTTTTTTACAATATAGTCACTAAGTGACTATAAGGTTGTGAATAAAAATGAACGGATTTGGGAGATGTGTGACCTAGTGATGGGTATCCACCCGGGTAATTACCCGCCCGTGGGTAAAAACCCGGTAAATACCCATTTCAATCCACCCAAACCACCCGATGGCCGGGTAAAAACTGACTATTAAAATTTTAAATGTATTATTATTTCATTACTGATTGAACGTATCTAGCTACCAAAATAAGTTATGAAAAATAGGATTACGCAAGAGCAGATGGAAAATAAACTCATAGTTTATGTGTTAAATAACGGCACAATACCTGTTTTTACATTCATACAGACAACAACAGGGTGAACCAGCCCATGAAACTGAACAACTTTCCCCAAGGAACATAGATCGAAATATGAAAAAATTATTTGGACATCCCATACAAATTGACTCGGCTGGCCATTTTGTATGGGAGGAACAATTTATTTTTTCGTTTTTCGACCTATGTTCCTTGGGGAAAGTTGTTCAGTTTCACGGGCTAGTTCACCCCTAAAAATATTTGCAGTTGATTTTTTTACACTCTATATAGTGTAAAAAATCAACGGCAAATATTTTACTCTATATAGTGTAAAAAATCAACGGCAAATATTTTAAGGGGTGAACCAGCCCATGAAACTGTTCAACTTTCCCCAGGGAACATAGGTCGAAATATGAAAAAAACCGGCCAAGAGCGTGTCAGACACGCCCACAAATAGGGTTTCGTAGTCAACGTTTAAATATCAGGTTTTTCAGCATTACAAACTTAATTTGTTGCTGGTTTGTTAGCAGCAGTATGATGACCAACCGCAAATAGAAAAACTCAATTTTTTCTGAAACCTTTAAGGGTACAATATCCGTTATAGTTTTCATTGTAACTTCAGATTGTAAGCTATATTTCATATTTATTTCAAATTTTTAGCGTTTATACTTTAGAATTTACAGCTGGAACAAATTATGGGTCAAAAACGCCCTTTTTAAAAGCAAATATCTCGTGACAGAAACATTTTAGAGAATTTATTTCAAAGAAACCTCACCTTAGTTTTAAAAGACCTATTCAACGATACCCTACTCAATATTATAGAAGAAAAATTTTTTTTGCTCCCCCTTTCACTTGTATGGGAGGGGGTCCAAAAAACATTTAAAATATTTTTTTCTTATTTGAGTCAACACGATCTATCTTCTCACCAAATTTCATGTCGATAGCTCTAAAACTGACGAAGATATGAGGGCGCGGCATACAGACAGACAGACAGACAGACAGACAGACAGACAGACAGACAGACAGACAGACAGACAGACAGACAGACAGACATGACGAAACTATAAGGGTTTCTAGTAGACTACGAAACCCTAAAAAAATGGGTCCTCCCATACAAAATGTACCAGCCGACCAAGTCAATTTGTATGGGAGGTCCAATTTTTTTCTTTACACCTTATATGTAATAAAAATGAGTTTGAGTAAGTAGTTATAATTATTTATCACACACATATACGTCAAACAATTACCAGTAACTAGTTAGAAAGAGACAATTGCAACTAAATAGAGAGAGTGTGGCTGGATAACAGCCTTGGTGGCAGATACGGTGGCATGTTCTTGGGTTGTTAGAAGTCCAAAGAGAGGAGGAGGACACGATAACCCTAGAATCAGGTCACCTATTCTACTTCAGGGAGCGCACAGTCCCAGGATGGCGTAGGGTTCCTCGTCAATGAAGCTCTCTGTGGCAACGTGAAGGATATCTGCAGCGTCTCGAACAGGGTAGCTTACATCGTACTAAAGTTGACCGAAAGGTACTCTCTTAAGGTCGTACAGGTATGTTTGATTCCGAAGCTGATCTTAGCGCAGTGGAAGCAAATTAAAGTTATCTTAAAATCTAAAACTAAATGGTCGATCAGCCTCGGAACAACATTTGACTACGATTCGTAGTGCTCTTTACTATAGCTAAATAAAATAAATTTAATGAGAAAATTTTCTGTTCCGGAAAATAAAATTTCCTGTTGAGAAATTTTTGTTTCCGATGTCTGTGACGGCCCTTAATCTCCTACAAGATGACTAATATTTTACCGCACTATCGCAGCTCATATCTAAAGTATATGTACCAAGTTCCGGTTGTACTAAAGGTCATCAAGGTGGTGACCTCCACGTAATGTTGCTAAATCACTACAAATAACGTACTTATACAAAAACTAACAGCGAATTGCTCACCGTTTGGCATGTATGTCGCCGCCGTTCCCTTGTGAGTCAAAGTGTGACGGGAAGAGGTATCAGGAATTTTTGGAGCACATAAGGAGGGGAAACTTAAAACACTAAGACTCACGGCCTCTGGATACCAGCTCGAGCTCGCAATCCGTCACTCCACTATTCACTATTGTTCGCGACAGCAAATACGTTCGCTGTACAAGACGCGAAAACCAAAGGATTTCTCCCAGCACGGGAAATCCACCGAACAATCCGAAATTGTATAGGCTTAACTTCCACACTGGACAGGGAACTCTTCCCTGGTGGAAAAAGCACACACGAAATAATAAAAACACCAAAACTACATTTGAATATGTGCCTAACAGAGCCGCGGCGCGCACGGGTCGAGCGAGTGAGAAATGTGAGAGGTTATAGCGCCGCCGGCCGCGTGGTTCGCGGGGACCGCACAACGAAAAGCAAGATGGCGTCGACCGAGCAGCCGGCGTTCAGGCCGCGCGGTCTGTCAGACGAAATGGCGCGAAACTCAAATAGCATTCGCGCGCGTACATGATGCGAAACTAAACAGGTATATACGCCGACTTGAAGCAGCTCGGATTACGAGGTGAAGGCCCTATACGACGACGTGTCGAAGGGCTGAAGGCCATGCACCAATCAACTAAGACCCACTTTATTGTTGTCATGGGGGACTTTGACGCTAAAGTGGGATGTCTCAGTGATCAGTAGGTTCAATACCGGAAGCGATCACCGACTAGTAAGACATGGCACTGGCACCCTAGATATCAATAGCCTCAAGCTAGAGAGAAACCGCATGGTTCTCCGTCCTAATCTGCCCCAAGCCAGACATGAGGAGTTCCAACTTGAACTTAAAAGAAGATCTCCCGGACATACTCGTACCTCTAGATATAGACGAAATCGGGGTAGCTATCAGACAGCTTAAGAATGGGAAGGCTCCCGAGGAAGACGGAGTGGCCTCTAAGCTACTTAAGGCGGGTAGAAAACCTGTCCTGAAGGAGCTGAAAAGGCTTTTCAACTCTGTAATAGTTAATGGGACAACCCCAACAGCGTGGAGCATAGGTATATAGTGGCATTGTTTCTCAAAATGAGACAAAACGCTTCTCAAATACTATAGACCGATCACACTTCTGAGCCACTTTTATAAGCTGTTCTCAAGAGTCGTCACGAATCGTCTGTCATCAAGATTTGACGCCTTTCAGCCACCAGAACAGGTCGGGTTATGAAAGGGCTTCAACACTGTGGACCACATCCATACTGTAAAGCAGGTTATACAGAAAACAGAGGAATACAACCAACCAATGTGTATGGTTTTTGTGGACTACGAAAAAGCATCGAAACCTGGGCTGGGTTGTTTTAGAGTCCTTGCAGCGGTGCCAAGTCGACTGGAGGTATGTGGAGGTGCTGAGAAGCCTCTATCAAATGGCTACGATGTCCGTTCAAGTATAAAACCACAAGACAAGACCCATCCAACTGCTCCATGGTGTAAGACAGGGTGACGTTATATCCCCGAAACTCTTCACCAACGCACTGGAGGATGTCTTCAAGAGTCTACAGTGGGATGGACTGGGCAGTGGGCTCAACGTGAATGGCAAAAGATGTAGCCCTTGAAGTAGTTCAGAAATATGTGTACCTTGGACAAACTTTTCAGATGGGTCGAGACAACTTTGAGGCTGAAATCACCAGAAGAGTGCAGCTTGACTGAGTAGTATTTGGGAAGCTGCGTCACATCCTCGAATCATCTTTGCCACAATGCCTCAAGACCAAGTTGTACAATCAATGCGTCCTACCAGTCATGACCTACGGAGCCGAGACGTGGAACTTGACAATTGACAGTAAAACTGACCCACCGGCTACATGTCACTCAGATAGCTATGGAAAGGACTATGCTCGGTATCTCTAATGAATAAAATCCGCAAAGACCAAAGTGACGGACATAGTCTAGAAGTGTAGCAAGCTAAAGTGGCAGTGGGCTGATCACATTTGTCGTAGGACCGATGGGCGGTGGAGTAAGCGGGTTCTCGAGTGGAGGCCACGCCTCGGCAAGCGTGGACGCCCTCCGGTTAGATGGACCGATGATTTTAAAAAAGCGGCTGGTAGCGGCTGGTAGCGACTGGATGGCAAAAACGGGAGATCATGCCTTATGGCGTTCCCTGGGGGACGCCTAGGTCCAGCAGTGGACTGCAATAGGCTGATATAGTAGCATAGTAGATACTAGATAATATTTTAGTTAACAGTGTCGCATCTCTAGCAATTTTGCGTTTGAGTGCCTAGAAATATACTACTGTTCCAAATTTAAGTTGCATTTAGTCCCTAGGGACTAAAGTATCTACTTTAGTTGCCCTAATATACGTCTAAAGCTTGAATTTTTAAGTATAGCGGATATAAAGTTATTTTTTGTCATAATTTTAGCGGTGTTTACATGGAAAACAAAAATACTAGCTGTAAAATACTAGTTATACCTACTTTGAGAATTTCTTGGGAATATAACCTTTGTTTATTAATTTTATATGTAATACTGTTTTTACCCGTCAATTTGGGTGAAAATGGGTAAAAACCGGGTGATTTGGGTATTTACCCGGTTTTAACCCGGGTGGGTTGAATGGGTTTTTACCCACTACCCATCTCTAGTGTGACCAGATAGTGAAGAAACTTGACCAGGTAGTGTAGTAACGTGACCAGATAGTGTAGTAACGTGAACAGATAGTGAAGTAACGTGACGAGGTAGTAAATATACTCGACAAGATAGTACAGAAATGTGACTAGACGAGTATGAAACTTGACCGAACGTATTACGAAGAAATTCTCCTAATCATCCGCTGGGTCATAAGCTCGGACTTGGATGCTATTTCGCTGGAAAGGTTAAGCGCGGTGTGTCGCGGGTTCTACGTAGCGGCGAGAGAGCCTGACCTCTGGAGGTCACTTTGCGTCAGGTAGGTTTTAGTAAGTAGTTTTTAACAATATAGTAAATTAATGACTATAGTTTGACAACTTCGTGCACGACCTTCCTGCGGGGTACAGACGGTCGGGGGGCGAGAAAGCACGTCATTTTAATATGACGTGCAGCGCGGATGCGCGCGTCACCCTTCCCCGCTACACCTCCGCTACCCGCTGACATCTCCCCAAACGTCTGTCACCCCTAGGGAAGGTCGCGCACGAACTTGCCGGACTATAGATTGTGAACAAAAATGAACGGATTTGGGAGATGTGTGTGTGTGTGTGACCCAATAGTGGAGGGACGTGACCAGATAGTGGAGTTATGTAACGAGATAGTAAAGATACTCAACAAGATAGTAAAAAATCGTTACTAGTTATGTAAGAAATGAGACCGAACGTCTTACGAAGTGATTCTCTTAATCATCTAGACAATAGGTAAGCTCGGACTTGGATGCTATTTCACTTGAAAGGTTGAGCGCGGTGTGTCGCGGCTTCTACGTAGCGGCGAGAGAGCCTGACCTATGGAGGTCACTTTGCGTCAGGTAGGTTTTAGTAAGTAGTTTTTAACAATATAGTAAATAAGTGACTAGATTGTGAATAAAAATGAAGAGATTTGGGAGATGTGTGACAAGATAGTGAAGAAACCAGACCATAACAGTGGAGTAACTCGAATAGATAGTAGAGTAACGTGACGAGGTAGTGAAGATACTCGACAAGATAGTAGAAAAACGTGTCTATATGAGTATAAAACGTGACCGAACGTATTACAAAGTGATACTACTGATCATTCGCTGGGTCATAAGCTCGGACTTGGATGCTATTTCGCTGGAAAGGTTGAGCGCGGTGTGTCGCGGGTTCTACGTAGCGGCGAGAGAGCCTGACCTGTGGAGATCACTTTGTGTCAGGTAGGTTTTATTGACTGGTTTTTAACAATATAGTGACTAAGTGACCAGGTTGTGAATATAAAGACACGGATATAAGAGATGTGGGATCAGATATTGAAGAAACAAGATCAGATCGTGGAGTGACGTGACCAGATAGTGGAGGAACGTGACGAGACAGTGAAGACAGATACTCGATAAGATAGTAGACAAACGTGACTAGATGAGTATGAAACGTGACCGCACGTATTACTAAGTGATACTACTGATCATCCGCTGGGTCATAAGCTCGGACTTGACGCTATTTCGCTGTCGCGGGTTCTACGTAGCGGCGAGAGAGCCTGACCTATGGAGGTCACTTTGCGTCAGGTAGGTTTTAGTGACTGGTTTTGTAACAATAATTGATATAACAAACTATAAGTGAAATAAGTGTAATTATGAAGAAAAATGAACAGATTATATAGGGAATGTATGACCAGATAGCAAAGAAACGAAACCAGATAGTAGAGTAACGTGACGAGATCGTGAAGATACTCGACAAGATAGTAGAGAAACTTGACTAGATGAGTATGAAACTTGACCGAACGTAGGTGTAACGAAGTAATTCTATGAAACAACTGCTTGAGTTTTGACAGTACGGCGTGGGGCAATTCGCGCACTGTATAGCTTGCTTATACATACTCTAACGTATTACGATGTGATTCTACTGATCATTCGCTGGGTCATAAGCTCGGACTTGGACGCCATTTCGCTGGAGAGGTTGAGCGCGGTGTGTCGCGGCTTCTACGTAGCGGCGAGAGAGCCTGACCTATGGAGGTCACTTTGTGTCAGGTAGGTTTTAGGGACTAGTTTTTAACAATATAGTAAATAAGTGACTAGATAGTGAATAAAAATGAACGGATTTGGGAGATGTGTGACCAGATAATGAAGAAACGAAACCACATAGGAGAGTGACGTGACCAGGTAGTGGAGTAATGTGAACAGATAGTGGAGTAACGTGAAGAGATAGTGAAGATAGTAGATAAACGTGACCGAACGTCTAACAAATTGATTCTGCAGATTTTCTACTGGGTCATAAGTTCCCTTCGTTCGCAGTAGTCCTATTGAGTTTCGTTCCATGAAACTACTGCGAAGTTCTTTTTCGCTTTAGTTCCTTTGGGTCATAAGCTCGGACTTGGACGGTATTTCACTTGATAGGTTGAGCGCGGTGTGTCGCGGGTTTTATGTAGCGGCGAGAGAGCCTGACTTATGGTGGTCACTTTGTGTCAGGTAGGTTTTAGTGACTGGTTTTTAACAATATAGTAACTAAGTGACTAGATTGTGAATAAAAATGAACGTTTTTGGGAGATGTGTGACGTGAACAGATGTGTGGAGTCACGTGAACAGATAGTAGAGTAACGTGACCGGATAGTGGAGTAACGTGAACAGATAGTGGAGCAACTTGATCAAATAGAAGAGAAACGTTGGCAAATAGTTTAGTAAAGTAACCTTATCAGATAATAGCTGAGGAATGTTGAGAAACATTATCAGGAAGTAGAAGAATCAGATATGTAGTAAAGAAATGTGACCTAATGTATTACGAAGTGATACTACTGATCATCCGCTGGGTCATAAGCTCAGACTTGGACGCTATTTCGCTGGAGAGGTTGAGCGCGGTGTGTCGCGGGTTCTACGTAGCGGCGAGAGAGCCTGACCTGTGGAGGTCACTTTGCGTCAGGTAGGTTTTAACAATAACTAAGTGAGCAGGTTAAAACGAGACCAGGCAGTGGGGTAACGTGACCAGATAGAAGAGATACGTGACTAAGTAATTAAGAAACGTGACTAGGTTCTACGTAGCTGACCTATGGAGGTCGCTTTGTGTCAGGTGAGTAATTTGATGACAAATTATACAAGTTATCGGGAAAAGGAGGACGATCTTATAACAAGTCAATCTGTTCAACCATTTACCTAGTCTATTGTAAAATATTGTAGAATATGACTAAATCGCGCATTAAAGATGAATTAACGTGGTCAATTAGTGCTCAATTTTAGCCTGATGATAGAGAAACATAATCGGCTAGTGGAGTAACGTGACCAGATAGTCGAACACTTGATCAAGTTAAAGAAAAATATTGGCAAATAGTTTAGTAAAGTACCCTTATCATATAATATATGAGAAATGTCACCGTTGAGAAACGTTATCAGGAAGTAGATGGACTAGATATGTAGTAAGGAAATGTGATCGAACTTATTACAAGTTACGTGAAAAGATAGTGGAGTAACGTGACCAGATATTCGAAAAATGTGACTAGATGAGTATGAAACTTGACCGCACGTATTACTAAGTGATACTACTGATCATCCGCTGGGTCATAAGCTCGGACTTGGATGCTATTTCGCTGGAGAGGTTGAGCGCGGTGTGTCGCGGCTTCTACGTAGCGGCGAGGGAACCTGACCTATGGAGGTCACTTTGTGTCAGGTAGGTTTTATTGACTGGTTTTTAACAATATAGTAACTAAGTGACCAGGTTGTGGAGAAATATGAACGGGTTTGGGAGATGTGTGACCAGATAGTGAAGAAACGTGACTAGATAGTGAAGTAACGTGAACAGATAGTAGAGTAACGAAAACATATAGTGAAGTAACGTGAACAGATAGTGGAGTAACGTGACGAGATAGTAAAGATACTCGACAAGATAGTAGAAAAACGTGACTAGTTATATAAGAAATGAGACCGAACGTCTTACGAAGTGATTCTCTTAATCATCTAGACAATAGGTAAGCTCGGACTTGGATGCTATCTCGCTGGAAAGGTTGAGCGCGGTGTGTCGCGGGTTCTACGTAGCGGCGAGAGAGCCTGACTTATGGAGGTCATTTTGTGTCAGGTAGGTTTTAGTCACTGGTTTGTAACAATGTAGTAACTAAGTGACCAGGTTGTGAATAGAAATGAACGGGTTTGGGAGATGTGTGACCGGATAGTTAAGAAACGAAACCAGATATTAGAGCTATGTGACTAGATAGTAGAGTAACGAAAACATAGTTGAGTAACGTGAACAGATAGTGTAGTAACGTGACCAGATAGTGTAGTAACATGACCAGATAGTGTAGTAAAGTGACCGTTTTTTTAAATAAATATTGGGTAAGCATTTCATTGATGTAAAGTGACGATGCAGACGATGATGGAACATGCTCGCCCAGATAATGCCTATTCACTCTCGCCTTGAAAAGGCCCAGGTTCCACTCTTTAGCAGTTCGCATTAAAAATGTAGAAGCGAAGCGCTTCTTGAAGCACCAGAAGTGATAGTAACGTGACCAGATAGTGTAGTAACGTAATCAAATAGTGAAGAAAAGTGACCAAAGAGTGGAATAACATGACGGGAAAGATACGGGGTGGTGCTATGCTATTCTAAGCCGGCACCACACTGCAAAATCATGCAAATATTTATGAAATTGTTTGTTTCCAGGACTTGGGGCATAGACTGCGGCACTCCACGGAGTCTCGGGTTCGACTCCTGGCGCGCGATGTACATAGCGCGGCCCAGGCTTCATCTTCATGGATGCTACATCAGTAAAACGACATATCTTCGGCATGGAGAGAATTCCTTCCAAGACCAGTTCTATAGGCCGTGGTACCTCATAGACTACTATAGATATCTCAGGTAAGTTGTTAAAATTATGTAGAGTCGTGTGATGCCGCCTTTTAATAGCATCGCCCCATTCCGGGACATGTCCCAGATTATAACATCGTAGGTAGGTCGTAATGTCGCAACATCGACAACGCTGCATCGAATGGTCGCCACATCAAAAAGTCGCCACATCAAAAGGTCGCCACATCGAAACGTCGCCACATCAAAATTTCGCCACATCGAAAGGCCGCCACATCGAATGGTCGCAACATCGAATTGCCGCTACATCGAAAGGTCGCCAAATCGAAATGTCGCCACATCGAAATGCCGCCACATCGAAAGGCCGCCACATCGAATGGTCGCCACATCGAATGGTCGCCACATCGAAAGGTCGCCACATCGAATGGTCGCCACATCGAATGGTCGCCACATCGAAAGGTCGCCACATCGAATGGTCGCCACATCGAATGGTCGCCACATCGAAAGGTCGCCACATCGAAAGGCCGCCACATCGAATGGTCGCCACATCGAAAGGTCGCCACATCGAAAGTGCATTATATCGAAAGTACGCCACATCAAAAGGTCGCCACATCGAAAGGTCGCCACATCAAAAGGTCGCCACATCGAAAGGTCGCCACATCGAAAGGCCGCCACATCGAAAGGGCGTCACATCGAAAGGCCGCCACATCGAAAGGCCGCCACATCGAAAGGCCGCCACATCAAAAGGTCGCCACATCGAAAGGTCGCCACATCAAAAATGCATTACATCGAAAGTACGCCACATCGAAAGGCCGTCACATCGAAAGGCCGCCACATCGAAAGGCCGCCACATCGAAAGGCCGCCACATCGAAAGGCCGCCACATCGAAAGGCCGCCACATCAAAAGGTCGCCACATCGAAAGGTCGCCACATCGAAAGGTCGCCCACATCAAAAATGCATTACATCGAAAGTACGCCACATCGAAAGGCCGCCACATCAAAAGGTCGCCACATCGAAAGGTCGCCACATCGAAAGGTCGCCCACATCAAAAATGCATTACATCGAAAGTACGCCACATCGAAAGGCCGTCACATCGAAAGGCTGCCACATCGAAAGGCCGCCACATCGAAAGGCCGCTACATCGAAAGGCCGCCACATCGAAAGGCCGCCACATCGAAAGGCCGCCACATCGAAAGGCCGCCACATCGAATGGTCGCCACATCAAAAGGTCGCCACATCGAAAGGTCGCCACATCGAAAGATCGCCCACATCAAAAATGCATTACATCGAAAGTACGCCACATCGAAAGGCCGTCACATCGAAAGGCCGCCACATCGAAAGGCCGCCACATCGAAAGGCCGCCACATCGAAAGGCCGTCACATCGAAAGGCCGCCACATCGAAAGGCCGCCACATCGAAAGGCCGCCACATCGAAAGGCCGCCACATCGAAAGGCCGCTACAGAAAAAGGTCGCCACATCGAATGGTCGCCACATCGAAATGCCGCCACATCGTAAGGCCGCCACATCGAATGGTCGCCACATCGAAAGGTCGCCACATAGAAAAGCCGCCACATCGAAAGGCCGCCACATCGAAAGGTCGCCACATCGAAATGTCGCCACATCGAAAGGTTGCCACGTATCATTTTGTATAGGTGTTAAATTAATTTTTCCATAGTCGATCTACATTACTCGGAAAAAGTAGTTCAGTTTCTTGGACTGGTTTGACTGGTAAGGGTTTAGCCATGCGGCCCGGGTTCGACTCCCGGTCGATGTATGATATTTTTTCTATTTCTTATTTTCACTTGGTTTTACCCCGTTTTTCCAGGTTCTTCGCTGAAGGCGTGGTGCTGATGATGACCACGGCGGAGGAGCCTGCCAACTGCGTAGCTCATTTGAAACATCGTGGACCGAGACCGCATTTGGGCATCTTGTCGGGCCATTACAGACTAGTAGGAGATAAGGTAAAATTATAATTCATCGAATGTTTACTATTTTGTAGAAATTTTCTACAAGTAGGTAAGTCATTTCGAATACTTGGTGTTTCCAATCGGTGGCGTGAAATTTTTCCACTTGTTTCGTTTGTATTAACTTTGTAACCAAAAAGTTAATTACAATTCCTCGTTGGCGTGTGGTGCCGGCTTAGAATAGCATCACCTCTTTCCCATGGGTGTCGTAAAAAGCGTCTAAGGGATTTGAGAGTTGGTGTGTATTGCAATTTTAGGCGACAGGCTGATAACCTGTCCCTATGGTGATACACAGTCTTCTGAATGCCTCTCACACTTTTGTCAGACGTGGTGTAAGGTATATGTAAAAACTTTGTCTATTACACGGAAACATCGTTTTCACACATAAATACGTACATCACGCCTCTTTCCCGGAGGGGTAGGCAGAGACTACATCCTTCCACTTGCTACGATCCTCTTTCGCTTCTTCAACCAACATTCATCAATCTTTTCATACACAGTCGTCGGTTTAGGCTACTTTTGACCTGGCCTTTCTTTAAAACGTCCCCAATTTGATCCAGGTGCGTTCAAGATTCAAGATTCAAAACTTTTATTTCCAAGTAGATTCACAAAGAATACTTTTAGAATGTCAATATTAAACAAATCAAATATAATAAAAGTAGGTACATATAAAATTCAAATTATGATTAAGACGAAGTTACAATTGATTATGACAATTTTATACTCCTTGTAAGTCCTGATTTGGTATTCAAAACAAGTGCGTGTTTCTTGTGCTGCGCTGGAATTTCAGAAGTCCACGCATTTTTGTCATTAATATAATCATCTAACTTATAATAAGCTTTATAACATAAAGTTTTCTTAATAACAGACTTAAATTTACTTTCTGATAGACTTAATATATCTTCCGGTATTTTGTTATAGTATCGTATACTTAGACCTTGAAATGAAGTCCTAACTTTGGTTAGTCTAAACTTAGGTTGATCTAATTCATTTCTACTCCTTGTATTGCGGTTATGCCTTTCATAATTTCTAGTGAAAGTATTTATATTCTTTCTGACGTACATGATATTTTCGTAAATATATTGGCATGGTACGGTCAAAATATTAATTTCTTTAAACAGTTCTCTAACGGAGTCACGACTGCAAAGTTTATAAATTGCTCTAATGGCCCTTTTTTGAAGTACAAAAATTGTTTCAATATCAGCGGCGCGACCCCACAACAAAATTCCATAGGACATAATGCTGTTCGTCTATACTTCTCATAAAAAAATCGAGACACATCGCAATTTTATGTTTTGTTTAGATCCCATTAGGAGAGAAATGTATTTATTTACAAATAAATGTCTTGTACGATTTAATAGCAAGTATTATGAGATTTATAAATCCTAAAGTAAGTGTTCCAAAGTCAAAGGAAATTTTCATAGAGATCGTGTTTAGTTTAAAAATAAAGACGAGACGAAAGAAAGAAAAGATTTTTCTGATGATCATTTCCACGGAATCTTCTAATTCATTGTTGTTTGTTATCAGGTGGTGATAGTGATAAAGAAGACGAACGGTGAGAAGAAACCTGCACAATCCTCCAACACGCGGTTTCGCTCGCGAAGAAAAGAGCCATTGGAGCAGCAACATGAACAGACATTTCATATGGTAAACAAAGTTGACTTCTTCTCTTCTTTAGTGTGGACACCTGAGAATATATACAGGGTGTAAGGGACGGTGTACCGAAACCTTTGCAGGCATGATCAGACCATGAAACTGAACAACTTTTATTATGTAGCCAATGATGGGAAACGAGAAAAAATTTCCGACCTCACATTCAAAATTCGCACTCAGCTGACTGACTTTGTATGGGAAGTCAATTTGTTTTTCGTTTACCACCATTAATATGTTCCATGGGGAAAGTTGTTCAGTTTCATGGTCTGAGCACGCCCTGTAAAGTTTTCGTTACACTGTCCCTTAACATCCCGTACAATCAGGATCTCCGAAAAGGCACCAACGATTTTCAGGTTTCGTAAATACGGGTTTTCGGGGGCGATAAACCGATCTAGATAGGTTTCGTTTTCCAAACATCGTTGCTTCTCACCTTTTTTGCGCTTTTTTTATTGAGGCCACCTGGTGAAAACCCGAGGTATCTCTGTCAACCAGGTACTAAATGTGTGTAAATGGCCAAAGTTGTCAGCCTGTCGCCTAAAATGGCAATACACATCAACTTTCAAATCCTTTAGTCGCTTCTTACGACAGCCACGGGCAATTTAAGGGATAATGCTATTTGAAGCCGGTACCACACGGTTAAAAAGTCCTCGTATTAATGTGTTTTCGCCGTCTGATGCAGGCTTAGAATAGCATCAACCCAATTCTACCCGTGGGTGTCGTAAAAAGCGACTAAGGGATATCGTCCAGGGAATGGGCAGCAACATTCCTTGTAAATGCAACATCTTGAACTGCTCTCTCCAATCCGACTGCCAAGCGTGGTGAGTATGTATAACACTCTAGGGTTAGATCCATGTCCAGCAGCGGACTGTTGTGGCTGTCATAGTTATGGTTAAATGTGAGTTATTTACTCAGCAAAACTCTTTCAGGATTTATGAAATCTTCTGTCAGATGGCGAAGGTCGCTGGTTCAAATCCCGCCTGCGGTGGAAAATTATGCATGTTATCTAAAATTGTATACCTAAAACGGAAAGTTTTTTAAAATTTTGGTATTATACTCTTCCAGGAGTTAGAAGTCCGCAGCGTGCGGTCGCGGCGCAACTGGCAGCTCGTATGGCGGCGCTACGCAGTCTCCACGCGAAGGGACCAGTGGACGACCTTCGATTTGACACCTGCCAAATTCCCGCCGTTCAGCTTCAGCCGCGTACGACAGTACACCAGCGAGACAGTGGCGCCGCTACCCACACACGCACAGATGTAGTAAGTGACCGCTAGTGACCGCTAGTGACCGCTAGTGACCACTAGAGACCACTAGAGACCACTAGCGACCACTAGCGACCACTAGCGACCACTAGTGACCGCTAGTGACCGCTAGTGACCTCTAGTGACCGCTAGTGACCGCTACTGACCGCTAGTGACCGCTAGTGACCACTAGTGACCGCTAGTGACCGCTAGTGACCGCTAGTGACCGCTAGTGACCGCTAGTGACCGCTAGTGACCGCTAGTGACCCCTAGTGACCGCTAGTGACCGCTAGTGACCGATAGTGACCGCTAGTGACCGCTAGTGACCGCTAGTGACCGCTAGTGACCACTAGTGGCCAGTGGACCACGTTCGATCTGACACCTGCCAAATTCAGCTACCCACACACGCACAGATGTAGTAAGTGTCCACTAGTGACCGCTAGTGACCGCTGGTGACCGCTAGTGACCGCTAGTGACCGCTAGTGACCGCTAGTGACCGCTATTGACCGCTAGTGACCGCTAGTGACCGCTAGTGACCGCTAGTGACCGCTAGTGACCGCTAGTGACCGCTAGTGACCGCTAGTGACCGCTAGTGACCACTAGTGACCACTAGTGACGACTAGTGACCACTAGTGACCTACTAGTGACCCACTAGTGACCACTAGTGACCTCTAGTGACCACTAGTGACCGCTAGTGACCTCAAGTGACCACTAGTGACCCACTAGTGACCACTAGTGACCCACTAGTGACCACTAGTGACCACTAGTGACCTCAAGTGACCACTAGTGACCCACTAGTGACCACTAGTGACCACTAGTGACCTCAAGTGACCACTAGTGACCCACTAGTGACCACTAGTGACCACTAGTGACCTCAAGTGACCACTAGTGACCCACTAGTGACCACTAGCGACCACTAGCGACCACTAGCGACCACTAGCGACCACTAGCGACCACTAGCGACCACTAGCGACCACTAGCGACCACTAGCGACCACTAGCGACCACTAGCGACCACTAGTATTCGATTTGACACCTGCCAAATTCCCGCCGTTCAGCTTCAGCCGCGTGCGGCAGTACACCAGCGAGACAGTGGCGCCGCTGCCCACACACGCACAGATGTAGTAAGTTCAAGCTGACATGTGTGTAAGACCCCTTAGGGCAGGAGTATTCATGGCTGAAGTGTTCTAGCTAGTGATGGCCGAATGTGAATGATTTATTCGAATGATCATTCGAATAGAGAGGTATTCGAATTATTCGATTGTATAAAAAGACTATTCGAATGAAAAACAATTAATCGAATGAATTCGACTCATTCGAATAAATTTGGACGATTGGTATTTAAATCGCAGAAAAATCGTAATGAAATGAAAATATGAAAAATAAAACTACATAGATATGTTAAAAAAAAAACAATAAATTTTAATGAGATCTTTTATTAAATGTTATTCGAATGAATTTAATCGATCGAAAACCATCCGAATAGCGAATGATCATCCGAATTAATAATTTTCATTCGAATGACGAATGATCATTCGAATACCATTTACAAATTCATTCGAATAATTCGATTGTCCGTTTTTAGAACAATCGCCCATCACTAGTTCTAGCAACTTCATTAGTTTTTCAAATCCAGTTTAGTTATAACTAGCGCAGATGAAGAAAGGATCTGTAAATAGCGGCCCCTTTATCCGGTAGTGACAGAGCAACAATTTTTTTTCGGGTGTCACTTCCCATTACTTTGCCCCGCTTACGAGAATCAATGTTTTTGTTTCGGTTTTTAATGCCCAACAATAGTTTTCTTCATTAAAAAATATAAACACTGCACTTCCAACAAAAACACGCCAAACACAACAAACCGTTTTTTTTGCACGGTGTGTTGTATGGACGGACATATATATGTTAGATCCTTTCTTCAAACACGCTGCTTATACAGATTACATTTCTATTTATTTATATTTATTTTATACAAGAATATTTGCTTACACATTTTATTTTCTTTCAGGTGCGGGCGACTGAATAGCCCGGTCAGTATCGACATCAAACATTGCAAACGCGCATGTAACTACGATTTTGTTATATATTGTTAGGTCCCTTGAGAGTAGTTAACACCCAAGTTTGCAACACTGAAAACCCTGTGCTGCCAATGTCAACGCCAAATCAAAATTTGTTCAGAAGTTTTTGCGCGTGTATCTCATGAACCGTGATAGCTAGAGAGTTGAAATTTTTACAGGTGATGTATGTCTATTGCTGCTATAACAGCAAATACTAAAAACCAGAATACAATAAATATTAAGGGGGGCTCCCATACAAGACACGTGATTTTTTTGCTCGTTTTTTGTGGATAATGTTTCGAAGGCTGTTTCTCGTGAACCGTGATAGTTAGATGGTTGAAATTTTCACAGATGATGTATGTCTATTACCACTATTACAACAAATACCAAAAACTAGTCAAGTATGAGTCGGGCAACAGATATGATATTTCTGTCATTTTTATAAATGATGGTACGGAATCCTTTGTGCGCGAGTACGACTCGTACTTGGCCAGTTTTTTTGTATTTCTTGTTATAGCGGCAATAAACATACATCATCTGTGAAAATTTAAAAGATCTAACTGTCACGGTTCATGAGAAACAGCCTGAAACATTATTTACAAAACCAACAAAATACACGTTTCTTGTATGGGAGCCCCCCTTACTATTTATTGTATTCTGGTTTTTAGTATTTTTTGTAATAGCGGCAACAGAAATACATCACCTATGAAAATTTCAACTCTCTTACTATCACGGTTCATGAGATACACGCGAAAAAACTACTGAACGGATTTTGATATGCATCATCTGCGAAAATTTCAACTCTGTAGCTATCACGATTCATGAGATACAGCCTGGTGACAGACGGATGGACGAACAGACAGCAAAGTCTTAGTAATAGGGTCCCGTTTTTTACCCTATTGGGTACGGAACCCTGAAAACTGACTAAGTGCAAGTAGGAAAACAAAATATGATTTTTTGAAAAAAATAATGTAACAAGAGCTGTTACATTGGAAATTCTGTCATTTCACAGCTTTCTTAGCACTGCGGAAGAATTTCCCATCTTTGACTTGCTGTATCTTTGCAACCAAAAGACATAGTGTGCTCAGGTTTCGCTAAAATTGTAGCAAATTTAGTTATCTTTAATAAAGTTCTATGAAACGTACTTGAAAAAATCTTCGTTATGGTAGATTTTTATAAAAAACTGAAATATTGGCCAAAATTTCGCAGTTTATTGAACACCGTGGAGGCAGCACAAGGTTTTCAGTGTTGCAAACTTGGGTATTAACTACTCTCAAGGGACCTTACAACATATAAAAAAATCGTAGTTACATGCGCGTTTGCAATGTTTATTTATTTTTATGTCGATATTGACGGGGCTAGAAGTAATGCAGTAAGAAGTGAAATCGCAGCGTTGTGTAGATGTACGTAGCACATTATTTTCTTAACTTTATGCAGCCTTAAGCAATAAGCACATTGAACCTTAAATATATGAATCACACCAGTGATTTTAACATGTTTTGCGTATTTCTATTTGTGAGTAATCAGAAGTCGAAATGATTGGTTGAAATGTTTTGAACTACAAGTGTTAAACACTAAAGGATACCTCTTTCTTTGAGAAGATATTTCTATTAAAAAATCTAAGAGATGCTGAAATTCAATGTTACATGATATTTTTACATGTTCCGTGATGGAAGGTGGCTTACTCTTTGTAAATGTAGTTTACCGTTGAATTAAACATCAGTAACTCCCTTCCTTATGTTATCTGTTCGTACCATAACTTTTCTTTTTAGAATATCAATGTCAGGTTGTGATTTTACCACATAAAAGGTGTAACAAATCAACTGTTTATATTTTAAGGGGTGAACCAGCCCATGAAACTGAATAACTTTCCCTAAGGAACATAAGACAAAATATGAAAAAATATTGGACCTATATGACTCGGTCGGCTACTCGGCTGGTACATTTTGTATGGGAAGTCCAAAATATTTTTTTATATTATGCCTATGCCCTTGTCCTATGTTCCTTGGGGAAAGTTGTTCAGTGTCATGGGCTGGTTCACCCCTTAAAATACTTGCAGTTGTTTTTTTTACGTCCTGTATTCTACGTACAATCATAACAGATATGTACTATGACCACTACCAGAGTATGAGTTGTACTTAACTTTCACTAGATGTCGCTTTAAACGTGAGATCGATAATTTAAAGACTTCTCATAGCTCAATGAGGTAGAAAACTGGAGAACTAATGGCGCTACTCTCAAGTGTGCCTTTTTCTGTGATTGGTCGAAAATGTGTCAATGTCAAAGATTAGCTACTTCTTATTGGTTGTCGCTACGTCATTTAGGAACAATTGCATCAGCTGCCATCTATCTGCAATAAGCTTTGAGTTTTTCTCCCCATTGGTACGCATTAGTACGGTATTCCACGGTCCTAGGTTCAAGTCACTTGATAATTTAATAAATACTTCTTAATTTACTAGATTTATGTTATCAATTTCTAAAAATTGTAGTCTTTATTTTTAATATTAATTTCTTAATAAAAGTAAGATTATTTCAGTGACGTAAAGCTGATCTGTTGGTCCTAATGGTTGTGTCATTCGCACAAATGATAAGATAGCTCTATGCTCTATTAAAGATTAAAAAGTGATAAATTGTGGCTCTGTGTCTTATGAATTTTAGAGTTTGCAGGTATATGTTTGCCTATGACTATTACTGTGTACTTTCAATTTCCTTTTCAAAACGGTTTTCGCGAAATGCTGTGTTTTGATATTGAGTGCAAAAAAGATCAGTGATTATCACCAATTTATGTTAAATCTTCTGATAAAGTACAAAAAACAGAAGTACCTACATGATTTTTCTATATTCTTTGTAAAATCGTGTATAAAATGTTGCAAGGAGTACGTTTCTGGTATTAAATGCTATACAGGGTGGTGAAGAAAAATCTAGATTGTAGGCATCCTAAGCTACCAATGTTGCAAAAAAATAAACTATTTCTGCCTTGTGTAAATGTGCTGTAAAATATGAGCTTCACTTCAAGTACTTCTATTCTACTGTCTTCTACTTACTTATGTATCTTGCTAATGATTTATAGTTTAAGAAATATTATTTGACCCGATTTCGCTTAGTTAGAGTGTCAAAAAACGGTTCAAATAATATACCGGGTGTAAGGGACGGTAACAAAAACTTCGCGTGCTTAGACCATGAAACTGAACTACTTTCCCCATGAAACATATGGTGGTAAACGAAAAAACCAAGTCAGTCACCTGATCGTGAAATTTGTATGGGAGGTCGGTTTTTTCGTTTACCATTATATGTTCCATGGGAAAAGTTGTTCAGTTTTATGGTCTGAGCACGCCTGCAAAGTTTTCGTTACACCGTCCCAGGTACTTGCTACTAATACAAAAACCCAAAAACCTGCTTGTATTAGTTGGTGGGCTGAGGAGCTTTAAAAGCTATTTAATTTTAGAGTTTGCAGGTTTGAACTTAGACTGTTTGACTTTGAAATTACAATGTACATAGTTTGTTTTTCATTCTAGTTTCACAATAAGTACATGGTATGATAAAGCTAAACAGCATTAAATGTTGACTAAATGTATAATTATGTAAGAAAATAAAATAAAATTTTAAATATACTTACGATGTTTTTGTATATCCACTCTCAAGTTGCCCCGTCCGTAGTTTTTGTATAGGTACTTAGACCTTGAAGACTTCGACTTCAGAGAGAAGGTAGGCTGGTGGTGACTGGATGGCGAAAATGGGGGATCTTGCCTTATGGCGCACCCTGTGGGACGCCTACGTCTAGCAGTGGTTTGCTGTGAGGCTGATGTGATGACGATGTCTACACTTAGGCCATTCTTAGGCCATTTAATAACCCCGATTAGATATCTTCAGTTCTGTACCAAAAGAGTTATCGACAAAACAAAATGATCTTGTGATCTTACATCATCATATTCATCATGAATCTTACAACTGTCAAATTAGACCTCTTCAATTATTGAACTGAGTTGAGAAAGTTTAAAGCTGCATTCTTATTTTTATTTAGCACTAAGAGTTTTCGTCATATCATCAGAAGTCCCTAAGTCTAGAACGGCCCAGTTTAAAATCTTACTAAGTCCTTTTTTGATAAGTTGTAAAAGAAAATGTATGGTCCTGGACTTGGGCCTTCTGCTGTGCATTGGGGCCTTTTTACTTATTTTGTTTTTTTTTGTTAAATAGTTTTAAAACAAAGTTCTTGAATCTGAGTTAAGTGGACATTTATTTTTGTATAAGGCAAGGAACTCGAAATAGAAACTCGAAAAGTTCATTATTTCATATTTTTTTTATTATACACAAATCGAATTAAATTAAAATTAATAAGTAACGAAAAATAAAACAACAACTAATGCTATTAAATTTTATTTTTTTATTATAAGTTATATATTTTACTTTTAATTTTTGGGTTTTATATTATATACATTAATGTTTTTGTTGAAATAAGTGTTCTACTAATAAAGAAATGTGGTTGTAGTTGGGTTGTCAGCGAGCACCGGTACGTGCGCCAGCCTTGAGCCCGAGGCGGGCGCGCGAACTAGATGAGGCGCTCGCTGAGCCAAATTCAGGTGTCTGCGTCGCGGGGTTCGGGCGGGGCGGGCGCGGGCGCGGGGGCGGGGGGCGCCGGCGCCAGGGGGGCGTCGGCCGCCACGCTGGGTTCCGTGTTGCGGCGGCGCACTTTCCCGCGCTTCTTGAGCATGGTGGCCTGCGGGGGTGGCGGGGGCGGGGCGTGAGGCGCGGGTCACGGGTTGGCCGGGCCAGCGGAGCCGCGCTTGATTTTCTTCAGCATCGTCGCCTGCACACACAACAGGGCGTTACTACCCGGCTTCGGTCCAAGTTTGAGGGGAAATCTTACTAGCCACGTTTTGTACTGATGATAAGTAACAACTTTCTCTTAGGAGCATTATGTCGACAGAATATTGATGTCTCATAGTAAGTCCAATCAACTGATTTGCAATTATTATCATTCGAATCTACGAATCTACGTTCCTTGAAAGAAGTTGTTTTTTATCACCAGTTGATTCTCAGTTCTCGGCCACCAGTAAAATTCCACCTCATACAACGAATGTACTCATAGATTTGACCACACCTTGCAACTCCAAATACCTACATTCTAAGTTCTACATGAGTACATCCGCCTAGTTGAACGTCGCCGGGTATTACCTAACACCCTGTATGTCAACCCGTGCCCGGCCACGCCCCACGCCCAATCCTAACACTCCTCTATTTGCTTCAACCAATCAGCTTCTCTCTTTCTATTTTACAAGCGACTTTTCCAAAATTTCAGAAGATTTTCTGATTGGCTAATGCAATTTTTAGAGTTTAAAATTATATTCTATATGAATTGACCAATTAGCGCGGGACACGGGTAATAAACCGCATTTTCACGTAATTTTAGAAATATAAGCGTGTTTGTGAATTGTAATGTTGATAACATTTTAGTGCCTGTTTTACGGATACATATATTGTATAATTCATAAAAACATTATCCTTTACATTAGTGTTCTATTTATTTGCATATTATTTCTAGTCATCCTGTCACATAACAGTTTTAAATTCAGATTTTTATACGAATTAACTTCTTCTGTTTGATTCCTATAAAAGTGCTTTCGCTGCGGTCGATACGGACATTTTCTAACATGTTGTCTAGAATGATCGAAATGTTTCAAGTGCGATAAACGTGGACATATTCTTTACTGATGTTTGTTCTAAAATGGTCACAAAAATGTTATCATGGACTAGGTATCTATTAGTATTTTGTACAGCGTTTGGTGAAAATGCGGTTCAGTGAGAATGTTCGTTGGTGCGTGGAGCGTGCTCGGGCGAGACGTCACTTGGGACGAAGTTTTCAAATTTAGAACGCCTGATATTTATAAACAGGTAAAATGTTATAGCGATCTCATGCGGTAATACTTTGAAAGGTGAAGTTACGTTTTGGAGTCGCCTTAACATTTTCTTTTTGTTACAAAAACGAGCACATGCACACAGTTTTAGGTGTCGATCAATTTTGTTGCGCAAATAAATAGGTAATAGTTCATAACTTTAAAAAAATATTTTTTTATAGTCCTTAGCATTAAAGTAGCTGTCGTGGATTTTTAAGTCGAGGTTCTTCGAGCCAGATCCTTAGTGTGCATCATGCGCCAACAAACTTGCTCCGTTGGTTAGGTGGTATTGCAAAGACCAAAATTATTTAGTTCCATCTATTTTTTTTATCTACAAAGCGATTATTATTTAGAAACACCTTTCTGAATCTTAGTTGGAACTAAAAAGTTAGATCTTACAATACAAAAGCGTTATAAATAAGTATTACAACATCATTATTTTCTATACATTTTGCTAAAAATATTCTGAAGCGCAATTCCTTATTATTTTATTACTTTCTTACCTACATACTTTGAGTGCTTGATGTGATATAAGTGTTCAAGACATTAAATCTGAACTTTAAGCTGGTGTCATTTTGCTCTGTATGTTATGCTTTAAGATTACCTATTATTTGAGTGCTACGAACCAAATTGTAGGTAGGTACCTACAGTAAAATTGTTAGGTCGTGCTATGGTGTTTATGGACTTTTGAAAGAATGCTATTTATTGAACAAGAATTATTGGGTGTTAGTGCATTGAGGACGCATCAAAATTTGTTTAGGAATTGCGCCTAAGAATACGGAGTGCCTTGGACCTACCAACTTTCCCAAAAACGCTAAGAGCCTTAGCACACTAAAGATTTAAGAGTTGATGCGCAGCGAATCCGCAAAACAAATTGGACCTCCTATACAAAAATATCAGCTGTAGGTACCTACCGAGCAATTTTTATCGATTTTTTTCTATAGATATTTTTTTGGGAAAGTTGGTCGTTCGATACCACCCGGTATAGTGTTTTATATTTACCTTGAGTGCGGATTTGAGAACGACGACCTCGCTCGGTGCAGCGACCCAAGGTTCACCGTCCACCTGAACTGGTATCTCGCTTTTCAGATTTATCTTGATGTGCCCGCCCTGAAAACAAATATTTTTCGTACAATATATATTCATGGATTCCTGTGAAGAACGACTTAGGTACCAAAAATAGATACCTATTAACTGAAAATCACCTCCATAATTTTTAGGTTACTTGAGCCGAAATTGCTGTATCCACTATAAGTTGGCGCAGCCGGCCTTAGGTTACTTGGGCCAAAATTGCTGCACCCACTATATGCCGGCGTAGCCGGCCTTACGTTACGTGGGCCGAGATTGCTGCACACACTATATGCCGGCGTAGCCGACCTTGGGTTACTTGGGCCGAGGCTGCTAAAAACGAAGAACAAATTAGCTACACTGCACCTGTGCTATTCTCATGGCGCCGCGCAGGCCGGACTGGATCTGTCCGAGGTGCACGACGCCCGTGACGCCGACCACCTCCAGCATGCCGTCCCAGTGGTTCCCCATCATGATGATGATGATGATGATGATATCTACCTGTGCTATTCTCATGGCGCCGCGCAGGCCGGACTGGATCTGTCCGAGGTGCACGACACCTGTCACTCCGACCACCTCCAGCATGCCGTCCCAGTGGTTCCCCATCATGATGATGATATCTACCTGTGCTATTCTCATGGCGCCGCGCAGGCCGGACTGGATCTGTCCGAGGTGCACGACGCCCGTGACTCCGACCACCTCCAGCGTGCCGTCTTAGTGGTTCCCCATCATGATGATGATGATGATGATGATATCTACCTGTGCTATTCTCATGGCGCCGCGCAGGCCGGACTGGATCTGTCCGAGGTGCACGACGCCCGTGACGCCGACCACCTCCAGCATGCCGTCCCAGTGGTTCCCCATCATGATGATGATATCTACCTGTGCTATTCTCATGGCGCCGCGCAGGCCGGACTGGATCTGTCCGAGGTGCACGACGCCCGTAACGCCGACCACCTCCAGTATGCCGTCCCAGTGGTTCCCCATCATCATGATGATGATGATATCTACCTGTGCTATTCTCATGGCGCCGCGCAGGCCTGACTGGATCTGTCCTAGGTGCACGACGCCCGTGACTCCGACCACCTCCAGCATGCCGTCCCAGTGGTTCCCCATCATGTTGATGATGATGATGATGATATCTACCTGTGCTATTCTCATGGCGCCGCGCAGGCCAGACTGGATCTGTCCGAGGTGCACGACGCCCGTGACTCCGACCACCTCCAGCATGCCGTCCCAGTGGTTCCCCATCATGATGATGATGATGATATCTACCTGTGCTATTCTCATGGCGCCGCGCAGGCCGGACTGGATCTGTCCGAGGTGCACGACGCCCGTGACTCCGACCACCTCCAGCATGCCGTCCCAGTGGTTCCCCATCATGATGATGATGATGATGATGATGATATCTACCTGTGCTATTCTCATGGCGCCGCGCAGGCCGGACTGGATCTGTCCGAGGTGCACGACGCCCGTGACTCCGACCACCTCCAGCATGCCGTCCCAGTGGTTCGGCTTGCTGAACTGGTCGTCCTTCTCCGGGCCCCACGGGTTCGCGCCCGAACCCCAGCTGTGGAAACATAATAAAGCCGTTCTCAGATATAGAACAAATTATTGGATACCAAATTTTTGTAAGACTTGCAGGATTTGAAAGATAGGCATTAGTGGCCAAGAAACACTTGCACTTTTTCGCAGGCTGAGACGAAAGTCCACATGTATATTTTAATGATTGTTAAGCTCTGGTTGTACGTCGGGTCGTTCATCGATTCAATGCTTACGACAAGCAGAAAAAGAAAAAAGGTAATGGGTAAGTTGCTTTAAGTTTCTTTGCTGTTATTCAATGCAAGTTATATTTTTCGGCTTATTTTCCAGTTTCGTATTTTACAAGAGTTGAAAACAGTGAATTCTTCTTAACTCAGCATCGAAATATCTTTGGGTGATCATTCCAAGATGGCACTAAAGTTTATTTTTTGCCATGGGCGTGGTCATTTACCTTACACAAGAACGAATAAAATCAACCATCACACTATCCTTATCTTACCCAATCCATTTGGGATCAACGCAACAAATTATTTAGACTTATGGAGAAAAGAAGATTTAGAATCGAAGATTACCTGAGTATATTGAGGATAATGATGCCCTCGACGGCAGGCAGGTCGACGGGCTTGCCGTCCACCTCCAGCTTGACGGCCTTGTGTAGATCCTTGCACATCTTCCGCCCGACCATCTTCCGGAGACCCATCTTCACGTACACGCCCTTGTTGCGTAACCTGGTTGAAAACAGCAAGTGTAAATTGTTGTCAATGGAAGGGCTGAAGTCTAAGGAAACATGTAAGTACAGACAGATATATCTGCGAATCCACTTTTGATATGGATATTTTCTTGACCATGATTTGAAGAAACTTAACTTGGCTCTCTGGTACTGAAGAAGCTGTTTCTAAGATCTATGGTGAAGGAGTCACTTTAAAACTTGTTAAGAAAACTCAATTTCCTAGCTGAATCGGCCTTTTAAGTTTATAACTTTTATTTTGGATCAATTTCCTTATTTTACTTTAGTTGAACTTCTGGTGTTCAACATCAAATACTCCTGGCCCTCGATCAGAAGTAACCCTTTCTTTACAGCTTTTTTCCATTTTCAGAGAATTTATAACTTTTAAAGCACTCGCGATTACTTTCACACATAATAATTACTTTAACGGGTCTTATCGCGATCGTTTTTTAGGTAAATAGTGTGAGTGTTGTGTGCCGGCCTAATGTGTAATGTTTACAAACAATTTAAATTATTAAGACAATATGTGGGTAGCAGAAAATCTAGTTGCCCACCGCCCTGATGACAACTCGCTGCTACTTCAGTCTGCTCGCGACCACGACTGGTGAAACCCAGTCGAAACGTCGAGTTTCCAGGTAAATCCCTGATTTACCTAAAAAACTATCGCGATAAGACCCGTTAAAGTAATTATTCAGAGAATTTGTGGACAGACAATACCTAACTTGAAGGGATAGTGTTACAGATTTGAGTCGCGTTTAACATTGACTGTAATAAAAGATAGGTAAGTATTTTTATGTCTGACCTGCTGTTGAACTTGTTGGGGTTCTCCTCCCTGGCGTTGTGGAAGTCCAGGCAGAGGTCGGCGTCGATGCCGATGCCGAAGTAGTTGTTCATGACCAGGATCTGGGAGTTGTCCTCGCTCTGCGACCCTGTGGTCACATACGCTGCAATGCACCAACAGTACAGACAACGAGGGTCTAACTGGTGGGATTGGGGTGTGGGGTTTTCTGATAGCTTTCATCATTTGCTTCCAATCATTTGGGGTGGGTACATGTTTTGTTAGAGAACAAAAGGATTTGGAAATGTTGTATGACCGGCCGCCTGCCTGACGTCAACCCTCTCTGGGAATGCTATTGTAGGTGGTATCACCGCCACCATGTGAATGACCATAGTCAACACATATTCAGCTGAGGTAAAAAACTCTACGTCGCCTTTTACGAAACATACTGAGTGCCCTAGGGCCCTGATTTTTGTAAATGCTCTAGGTATTAGGTAAGTAGTTCGCTCATGTAGTTAGGGTCAAAAATTTGGGGAGGTTGAGGACTAGACTTTCAAATTGTTTGCTTGTAACTGTGTACAAGTTAGAGAACCAAACATGAGGATCTATGAAGAAAAAGGTGAAATGTTTTTTTTTTCAGGTATTTTTGTAAAGGGGAATAGTTTAGCAGCGTATACAGACCGTTATTAAAAGTTATGTCTTAGAAAGAAATATTATAGAGAAGAGAGAAGAAGACAAGAAAAACATCAAAGTGTAAGGTGTCATCCATGTAAGGTATAAGCTAAGCATGTACTACTGTGTGTGACGGACTTGTCCGATTTTTTATTTGGGGTTGTGTGTATGCTAAGTAGACTGGTGCATAAGGAATTTTCACAAACACACAAAACATCGAATAGAGCACGTAAAATCAATGACCAATTGAAATCAGGGTTCTTCATTTTGTCTTGCGTGAAACCTTTCTGTCTTGCATCAGTAATCAGAAGGATAGGTACGATATAAGAGCATGAAATCGGTTACTAAACCTAAGATACCCTTTTTTTGGACCTTAGTGCTGAAGGTGTGCATAAACTAATAAAGTGACTACTATATTTTTGCAAAAGTCTGAGGCTACGTCCCATATAGTGCCTCAAAGCATTTCGCCTGAACGTTGAAGTTTCATCCATGTCCAAGACCTCAAGTACAACCAAATCTGAGGAATACTACTTTGTGTCTTCAAATGTTTTCGTTCTTTAGTACCTAATAGTGAGGATTCTGTGCAGGTCGGTCGTTCACTATACATCTTAGGGTCTCAGTGCATTGAAAATACGTGCTCTGCCATTCCAGTGCCAACACCACAACACCAATACCAGACAAGCCGTTACCTGGCAGCTGCTGCCTGACAGCGGCTGCTTCCTTCGGGTCGTCCTGCTGCTTGTTGTCCTCAGGGTGGAAGACCACGGTCCACCGGTCGAGGCGGATCTCCTCCGCCTCGATTACGTCGCGGAGTAAGGAGAGCGGGTCCTCGCAACCAGTGTAGCCTGAGCCCCAGCGGAGTACGCGCGCCAGGTCGTTTCCTGAGGGATGAATATATTGTTAGATTTGTAATAGACGAGGTTTCCTCAACCTATTTGAAATACTTCACGAGGTTTGCCTGACTATATGCGTGATCTAGTGTTCTTATCTTGACCTCTTTATTTGCAGGACTCTGCTATCGATTTCGATCGACGGCATGATCAGCTAAGTTCCTAATAAGTTTCATGCTTGCTAGCTGCAAGCTCCAATGGGATCGTAAATAGTGGATGCTGCGTGGCTGCGCTGATTTATCTTTGCGTATGCAGCAGCACTCAGCTGATAATGTCGTCTATGTACGTCAGTAGGTTGCTTAATAGTGTGTTGGAAGACATGATGCATCGTATACCTGTGTATTATAGCGCAATACGGGTCGAAGTACTGCAAGTCATGTCAAGACACTGCAGCACCCAGCCGATTGTGTGTCTATGTGCTATGTGTTGGAAGTTATGAAGCTTTATATACCTGTGCCTAGAGGTACTATAGCGCAGGGCGGGTTGGAACACTGCGAGTCCTGGCCGACGTTGTCGAGGCACTGCAGCACCCAGCCGATGGTGTGTCTATGTGCTATGTGTTGGAAGTTATGAAGCTTTATATACCTGTGCCTAGAGGTACTATAGCGCAGGGCGGGTTGGAACACTGCGAGTCCTGGCCGACGTTGTCGAGGCACTGCAGCACCCAGCCGATGGTGTGTCTATGTGCTATGTGTTGGAAGTTATGAAGCTTTATATACCTGTGCCTAGAGGAACTATAGCGCAGGGCGGGTTGGAACACTGCGAGTCCTGGCCGACGTTGTCGAGGCACTGCAGCACCCAGCCGATGGTGCCGTCGCCGCCGCACACCAGGATCTTGTAATTGGGAATGTGACGAAAAACATAAAGCCTGAAAACGAAGATACAAGAGTTAGAAGGCTTACACAAATGGTTAGTTTGTATTCATTTCATTTTTTGGGTCGTAAATCAGAGGTACATTTGAATTGTAGGGTTGAAGGGAATTCTCACTCTCCAGAATGTATTTGTATTCAAGGTCTCGAAATATCTGGACCTCAAGATGCATTTTAAAGTGAAGAGATTTTTTAACACAAAGCTTCATGCTATTACATTATTTTGAAGAAGATTTATCGATTGGAATTAGACTTACCCGGGCAGAGGGCCACCATTTTCCAGGTCGAACACCTGGTAAGGGTTCAGGAGCTTTCGAAAAGAGGAAATCAGCTCCAAACCTTGGCAGCCGCCCGATTTGACATTGACAAATACCAGCAGAGGCTTCACCCCCGCCGGAACCATTGACGGTTCGATACTAGGTAACAGCATAACTGCAAATAAAAGATGTACCGTTAGGAAGTAAATTCTTAGCCGATACAGCTGATGTGGCGCAGTGGTTAGTATGCCTGCCTGCCACGCAAAGGTTCCAGGTTCGATTCCCGGTGGGGTCTCTCACAAAGTTGATATTTATCACTTTGTGAATTTGTTCCCAGTCTGGTTAGGACTTTGCAGGCTGAACCACCTGATTGTCCGCAAGTAAGATGGTTCCGTGCCTCGAATGGGCACGATAAGCCGTCGGTCCCGGTTGTTGTCTATGATGGCGGTCGTTACACAACCATGTCAGAGGCCTGCTTCTTGCAGTAGGCGGTTGAAAAACTCTGACACCAGGGTTCATCGGGTCATTGAATGACTCGGTGTCCCACACGAAAAGAGAAGAGAGCCGATACAGCAACAGCATTAGTTGCTGTTTTATGTGAGTACCTACAGGCTAATCTGCATTTACCTTTCAGATCTAAGGTCGTGGATTAGTTATGAATATGCAAGCAAATGTAGCTTTGCGAAGGCATGTATCTGTTTATTTAACTCTGGTGTCCCTTATTCTACAGTAGGGGATTTTGACCTTGGCTTTAACCTTGTGAATAACTAAAAATAATGTCCATTTTTATCCCTTGTTTGCTGAAGAAAGCTTAAGAGTATACATAAGCCAAGGCGTTCACAAGTTCTTTAGCCCTCCATGGCCGCTCTTGAATATTATAACCCCATCTATCGGCTCTACAACTTGCAATAACTTACTTAATTTTACAAGTTTTCCGAATATTGTGTACCTTACACGGGAAGTGTTTAAAAAATTTGATATTCGACTACTTACCTAATAAAGGCTTATCTTCATGTTTGGCCTCTCTGAGGGCGTAAAGCGCGCGAACAGCTTTGCTCGCGTCCTCATACGTGATCACCATCGAGCCGTACTCGTAGTAGATGGGCCCGATGGAAGTAAACTTATTTTCTGTGGAAAAAACAAAGAGTTCAGTCAATTGCTGCTTCTTGAGTTGGTTCAGATGTGGAGGCGGTGATCGAAGAACAGGAACGTGCAAGGATATCTATGTCATGACGTAACCATTTAGTAAGAAGACTATTTCATCCGCCACAGTCACAAAGCAATAAAAATAGGATAAGACGAGGATATCAGAGAACGTTTGGGAGATAAAAATCTTACAGCTTCTATATGGATCCAGAATACTTATTCCATAAGATAAGCTGAGCGGTAGAGATGCTACAAAAAGAACAACTGTGAGTCTTCTGCCCAGTTAAGAGTGGGATAAGACGAGGTTTGGAGAGGAGCTTTAAAAGGTGGAAAAAACTCACCTGTACCAAGAAATTCTACAAGGATATTTTCATATTTCCGCTCGGATAGGCCGGGCGGTAGAGAGGCTACGAAAAGAACCACTGAGTCTTCTGCTCAGCTATACCTGTTCAGAATTGTTAAGAGTGGGATAAGATGAGGTTTGGAAAGGAGCTTTAAAAGGCAAAAAGGTGGAAAAAACTCACCTGTACCAAGAAACTCTACAAGGATATTTTCATATTTCCGCTCGGATAGGCCGGGCGGTAGAGACGCTACGAAAAGCGCGAGCGTGGGACCGTGAGGGTCCTTCTTGGGCTGCAGGTAGAAGCGCGCCAGCTCCATCCGCCGCACCGACTCGCGCGCCAGCCGCACCACGATGCGCCACGGCCGCTCCTCCAACTCTAGCACCCTTTCAGATACTGCAATGGTAAGGGGATTATGAGTTTCCCATTGGTTGAAGTGCACACGTCGAGGGCACCGGGCACCACCATCAGAATTAGTGTAAGATTTATTTGTGTGATTCTGGAGGCCTTACTTCACTCTAAAATGTTGGAAGGCCAGAAGTCTCCATTATTGAGTTTGTTACGTATTATATTTGGACTTTTCACAGGTTGCTCTAGTACCCTTTAATATATTGCAATGGTAAAGGGATTGTAAGTTTGCCATTGACTTCAGCATTTGCCTGAAGAGGACGGTTCTTAGTGGCACCGGATGGATACCGCCATCAGAATTAGTGCAAGATTTATTGGTGTGATTCTGGAAGCCTTAATCACTCTGAAATGTTAGGATACTAGGTTTCCATATCGTGTTTGTTACGTATTATTGAACTTTTTGACGGGCTGTTTATGTTTATTCGGCGAAGAAGTCCAAGATAATCTTGTTTACAGCGTAAATTCGAAAGAATCATCAAGATAACTGATTTTACTCACGAAATAATTTCAAGCGCGGTACTTACCACCTCGATCTAATAGGATCTCTGAGCAGCGGTAGTCCGCAACAGCTGTCGAGGGTTCCAGCCCGAATTTCTCCAGGGCCTTGGCCATGAGATCGGCGACCGTGTCTTCTCCATTCACGTTCACAGTCACGAACGTCTCCGACGAGGCTCCTGCGATCCTGCCAGGGTACACTCGCACGTCGCCGCCGCCGGTTTCTTCTTCCCTGTAAGGTATAACTCGTAAAAAAAAACAGCCTGATTGGTCAGCAGGTCCATGTTCCTACTACGTCAGCTGTCTAGCAAACTTGACCGGTTATTATAGAGGCTGAATGACATCAGCTGACTACAAGTGGAATTGCCAGTATTAGTGCACAGCGTTAGACCTTTTCTTCTCTTCATAGTATAATAAGGCTTGAATTTGAAAATTGAGTTTCTGCCAAGTTTGTAGCTTTAAAATTAGCTACCTACCTACCTAATGGTTTGGGAATTGAAACTGGAGATTGTTAAAATTAGATTCGTGTCCTTTGCAAATTGGCTACTCACTTGAAACGTAGATACAAAGCGACCCTCTTGTTCGGAAGCCGTGTGATCCGCATGAGCGGCGTGGGCTCCTGCAGAGGGACCTCCTCCTCGCCCTCAATGGCGCTCGTCAGCTCGAAGAGGCTGGGGTCCCGCGCCACGTGGAAGGCTCGGAGCGCCGCAGCCACTAGCTCCTTTTCACTCCAGTTGCGTCCCACCACAACTGGTCTGTAGATCTTTCTCGACCACGCCCCATCGCCATCGTACACTTTCACCACCTCTGTTGCATCAAATTTTTGATCATGTATTGATGGAAATGTAGAAATACAAAGGTACAAACTCCTAAGCAATGTTTCTTTTGTACAAGCATCGTATTTACCTTCTTCTCTGTCATCGGGCGTCTTGTCGCGCTGGTGCTTGCCGTGGTCCGGCCGGTGCTGGTCTTGCTGTTCGGCCAGCGTGCCCGTGGAGGTGTTGACGGCCAGCGACCGGGCGTCCCCGCCGGAGGAGAACTCCTCACTGACGCTCCGCGCTGCAACACCCACTAGCTCTCATCGGTCCCGACCCCCCGACTCCAAGCCTGGCCCCTCATACGACACGCAAACAACCCCTCCCAAAGCAAGCAGGTATGCAGTTACTTGTATTTTGTTTCTATTGTGGTGTGGACGGTGTTGATAGCTAGCAATTTGGTTGTCTGTCTTTTGTAAGATCTTACGTCGCGTGCTAGGAAATCATCTATGTAGGACACTTCAATTCCTTTAAATCTAAAAGTTTGTATTGCTTGTTAAGTTTACTAGATATCAACATTAGAACATCAAGCTAGTCATTGGTGGGCTCATATTCTTTGTTTTATTTATTAGTTATCTTTGTTAGTTAAAGCGGTTTGTGGATTTTATTATTTTGTATTAGGTCTCGCACATTACGACTGCTTCAGTCAAAATGTGCGAGGTGGTTATTATTTCACTCTTTAACACACTGAATCTAATAATGAGCTGTTTTATATTGAACATTTAATGCAGCGTTTGGAAAATTTACAGCTTGCTATTTTATGAGTGATGCCCAACACTTAAAACATTCAAAGTTTTTTTTCTGTATTTCGTTACTATCTCAATATAAAACAGCTCTTTTTTCTACAAGACTAAACACCAAGAACATTGAGCTCCGTTTACAACGTGAAGTAGGTATGGTTGAAATCTTTGTATTTTGCCTTTTTTTACTTTTAAAGTAGCTTTTTGTAGCAAGCTGTCGATAATATCACATTTCGGCATGTATTGAAGATTCAGGGCTTTGACGGCAATCTATACATAGCCCTTATACACTATGTGTAGCTCTCCTCATTTTCTAGAACGAGAGTTTTCTCAGTAGGTAACGTCTATGTGCCAAATCTACTTTGCTCGTACCATCAGCCGCAAGTGTCCTTCCACTCTTCATGTCTATCAAATTATTAGTAAGTTATTTCGCTGACTATTTGTTAGACATCCGAAGCAGACAAGTCAACTAGTGACCTATGGTACAATCACGTTCTTAGTGCGTTCTAGACGGTGCTCTGTGCTACACCAGCGTCAAACATTGCTGCACACATCTATTTTAGTAAAACGTGGACCTTTCGTAATTCTCATCTCTTTTGGTATGGGGTTCACATGGATTTTGTAGGTCCCATATTTATTCCGTGCTTCTAAATCTAATACAGCTTTATTGATGTATATCATTCATTTATTAATCTACTTATTTTGGTAGCTATTACTGAATTGCAGTATCAAATTAGATCATTTTAATTCTGATTTTGATGATTGATTACAAAAGACCCACAAACAAAAAAAAATCGTTACATTAGTTTCAACAACACATATAATATTAATGGCGGTATGTGGTCGTATGTCTGTTACCTGCAGTTGGAATACTGCATCATGAGTATTCTTAGCGGAGTCGGACCCCTGAGGCCTTTCAGTAAAGAATCGAGTAAAGTGAAATAGAAACTACAAGATCACGCGCAAAAGCTAGATAAGTACTTTTGGAATATACTGTGGCAAAACTTTCAAGCTCTAAGATTAGCTGGAAATTAATACTGCTGTTGTGTTGAATTGTAAAACGAAAATATTTAGAATTTAAAAGCATCAGATGGATTATATGCCGGCATTAAAAAATGTATTGTATTGGTAATTGGTATAATGATAAATGTATCATATAGATAGAAATGAAAAATTACATGATTTGAATGTTAGAGTCAGTAATCTTGTAGTTTTCAGTAGGAGAATATCAAAATTTTGAAAAGGAAACATTTTTCAGAAAACTTACAAATGGGACAAAAGACTTTCGAAACCGTTTAGATCGAAAGATGTTATGAATGTAAGTATAGGTAAGTAAGTAGATGTTATTGCTAACATTTTGAGATATGTAAGTGCAAAGTGTTCGACATGTAGGACAAACAGGTATGGGAGTTGCGAACACAGCGTGAAAACTTATGTGAACAGTGCATGGAGCTGTATCGCAAAGTGCAGGACAGACCAGGCGTAACAAAACCCTCAGAGAGGTGAGCAAGGCGTAGCGTGATTTGTAAATCAAACTAAAATAAGCACACGCCAATAGCAGTTATTATGCGGTGCCATTAGCAGAACTACGCCTTGAAAACTTCAACTCCGTTTGCGGAGTGACAAAACATTTTGATCGTATAAAGGATGTCAACAAAATGCTCGTCAAAGAGTAGTTCTACGAGGCACGGGTCATCAGGTCATGCGGCCCTACGGGGGAGCGGTTACCTCTGGAGTAGGGGGGCGAAGCGCCTCCGTGCGGGGAGCAGGCGGCCGGCAGCAGTCGCCGCGCCAGTGTGACCAGCCGAGCAGGAGACCACGCGCGCCGCGCTGCCCAAACCACACGGCTACATGCCTTCATACCGCTCCGCCAACCACGCTCCCACCCCGCCCCGCTACTACATGTGCCACGCAATTCCAAGCTTTCTACTCTACCCCTCGATATACTCAGATTCAGAAATTATTCTAATGAACGAGAGGTCACGATCATACCAAGTCTCCGAGAGAGGGGCAGACTGCTAACTAGGAGCTCTTTGATCTACTGGCAGAATCTGGAGACTGACAGGGCGTGCGTTTCAGGCGGTGCCAAAAGTAAAAAGATATTTAGAGATGGTATGAGGGGTGAACGGAATGGTCTGATCGCGCCGTCTCGAGCTGTCAGAAGAGCTACAAGCTACAAGCTGCGAATGGCGCGGCACATGGGGCGCAAGCTGTGCGGTGCGGGCGCCGCTCTGTGGAGCTGACACTTACGGCATCCGAAGTCCCTCTGCGAGGGCATTGAGTGCACGTGCACGCCGATGATCGCCTCCATCGGGACTTCCGTGCGAGGTATCGACACGGCCGATGGCGGCAGGAAGATCGGCTGCAGCATCCCGAAGTTGCATTCTTCTGGGACGAGCGAGCGGCAGCCGGCGTGGCACTGCAAATGTCAAAACGTTTTATTGGAGCACTATTCCAGTTCTCTAAAGGTTTTGTGATTGCCTCTTGGCGTCAATATCTGTGAAGGAGGAAATGCTGATACTGACCGTACTACCGCACCACTCGCACCGGTACCCGGTGAGGCACTCGGCCGAGCAGCAGGCGCGCCTACAGGCCGAGCATTTGGAGTTGTTGGGCAGGTTGCCCTCCCGCCAGTGGTGCACATGCCGGGGCTCCGTGCCCGCGCAGTACGTCGCGTTCTCCTTGCAGTCCGCCGCCGCGAAGTCCACGCATTCACCGTGCACGTAGTACTCGCATACTGCAACGGTGCACATGCATTCTTAGAAGAACATGGTTGACATTGAAAAATATCGCATATGGAAAAATATCGAGCTGATCTCCCGTCTGTTAGCATCGTACAGGGTTAGATGGGCAAGGAAAAATGTTCTATATCTTCAAAGGATGAGCTAGATTTTAAGGAGAGGCTCGTGTCAACTAGCATAAGATTTGACATGGTGGATCAGGAGCAGTAAGTACCAATGTTATAAAGGGTGCGGTACCGATCACGAGCAATGTAAAGAAAGTATTGAGCTGTTATAATAATGGAAGTAAGGATACCATTGAAGGATTTTGATCAAACGAGCACATATAATTATCATATCACACTCAAATCTTTATCTAGCCACTACAAAGAATGTTCTAAAATCTAGCTTCCAATGCTTTCACACAATTTGTAGATACCTATACCACCCGGGAAACTTCTGATGATGTACCTGAATAACATTATAAAGTGTTACTTTTGTTTTTTGGAAATATTGTAGTCTCAGGTGAAAAAATTGGTCTGGCAGCGAGACCTATCATTCATCTAAAGTATTACCATCGAAAAAGTATATCAACGGAGCCCTACATAATAATATGTTCTTAGCTGAAAATGGATGACTCTGTATGTCATCGATCGGACTCCCGAACTGAGAATTTGGAGGGGAAAAAGTGCGAACAGAGGACAAAGAAGTTGTCATTGTGGGATCTGGAATCAGACAGCATTGGAATTGAGAAAAATCGACAATGAAATTGTCGTATTTGTGTAAGCAGACCCAGTGAGGGGAGAGTGCGAAACATCGAGGCACAGTGTTATAGTTGTAGAGACAGCGTGGCATTTTTTTGGCTATCCAATTGTATCTGACGCGTACTGATGATGATCGAGAGGACGCTAAGACCATGGGAGGTAGAGAACCTAGAACCTCTGCTAACACCGGCCACGTTTGCCTGCCCGCCATCTACTTTTGTGGCTGTTATGGGATGTCAAGGTTAGGACGGTATTCAGGCTTCTTTGTCAGGTGTTAGAGTTCTTCAACCGCCTAAGTAGCAGGCCTCTGACATGGTTTGCTAACGACCATGGTCTAAGACTGGGAAGAAATTCACAAAGTGATAAATATCAACTTTGTGTAGTGGCCCACTGGGGATCGATCCCGGAACCTTTTTTTGTCTCAGGCAGTCGCACTACCTCTGCGCCACATTGGCTGTCACCCGCTGGTATTCAAAATGACGATATGATGACTTCAGTAGTGCCAGCATGCACCCGGACAAAACCCAACTCGCGCAGATTGAATCGCGGCCTCTGTTCTTCTCTAACATGCGTTTCGCCGCGATTCAGTATGTTTACAAAAATTTCTTTCTCTCGCGGTAGACAAATAAAGCGAGGTTGTTAAATTAGAAAAACAATTTAATATTTCATTGGTAACACTGGATTACTTACTCATGCAGTGCAGCGCCGGCAGCTCATCGAGCCGCTTCCGGCACACTGTACAGAACTTCCGCTTGTGATGCGTCGGCTCTGACCAGCAGTGCGCCACCGGGTTCTGGAAACATACGAGCGAGGGCATTCAATGGTGGTAAATCGATAATTGTCGTGTGGTGCCGGCTTAGAATAGCATCACTCCATGTCTTTCCCGTGGGTGTCGTAAAAAGCGACAATGGGATTTGAGAGTTGATGTGTATTGCAATTTAGCCTGTCACTATGGTGGTACACAGTCTTCTGAATGACTCTCAAACTTTTGTCAGACCCTGCAAGGGATATAGGCGTGATGTATGTATGAATATGTAGGTATGTAAATTGATAATGGTTCTTCGCTATGAAACGTGTATTCTGTATCCTTCAGATTGTACGAAAGACTCCTACTAGGAAGAGGTGCGCCAACACAAGACGTTCTACTTGCTATACTTATCTAACAGTTAAAGTATTTTAACACATTTTTGCCCTCGAGTTTTGTTAACTTCACTAAGTACTGAGTCATTCTTTAAAATAAGCATGGTCTGTAATCGCTAACCTACTTTGTAAATCACGTATAGGTATGGCAGATATAGAATCCTAAACAGTAGCCTAGCTTGTCCTGTCGAAGACTGTTTTACCTGTGACTATTGTACCTAATTACCTACTTAGATACCATTACTAGGAATAAAGTACGTTGCAACAAGCCATAAAAATTACTGGTACCTTGGTTCTTTTTTAAATTGGCAAAAGTCTGTTTTTGGTGGCTCATTTTCCTACATCCTCAAAAACTGCTTAAGCTTTTTACGTTATTAAATATTGACTTTCGTGCTATCGTTGGGGTATATTTAGACCGAATGGTCTGCGGTCACGGCATAGGGTCCCTTGAGACAGAGCATGGTTAACTTACTAATTAATTAGAAACTTTTTATTGTAAGTAATAGTCCTGTATACCTACTTACCTACTTCTACCTGTGCTTCTACCCAAACTCTACATATTTAAAAAAAATACCGTATATGTTCAATGCGTTTAGAATCTCTTTATTTGGATGATATTATTGTTATAAGTGAAAATAAGGGATGGGAAAAAATATCAAGCGTCAACCGGGGATCGAACCCGCGTCAGATACGGTACCGTACCGTCCTATTGCTGTGGTATTGAGCTATCGACTCACCGGTTGACCCTTGCCAAATCTTCATTCCTTGATGCTCGTCTCAAAGCGACGATCAGGCCGGTTAGGAGGTTGGGTACCCCTGTCCCAAGTTCGATCCCCGGTCGGCGCTTGTCATTTTTTCAATTAATTGTTTTCATTTATGAGAATAAAATAGCACTGGAAATGCATCTTTAAATTGTTGATATTTATGTTTATATAGATTTTAACTTTGTTTGATTAGTTTAAACCATAGCTCTAGGTAGGACAATTCAACAGTATTTTTCTGTTTTGCGACTTTCCAAGTAGAAAATAAAATTCTCTGACCTTGTAACGCAATATTGTTGTAATGCTTGCATCTATAGAAGACCTTGTTACAAGATTTCTGTAACAAGTTACCTTACCCTGCTTTTACAGAAAATTACATCTTTGTGTAATTCGAGCTTCTTTGCACTCAAAGCATGACGTGTAATGCACTGCATCATGCATTCGAGATATACATGGAAGACATACAATATGCTTGGCCGTGTGGTGCCGGCTTAGAAGACCATTATCTTTCCCGTGGGTGTCAAAAGAAGCGACTAAGGGATTTGAGAGTTGATGTGTACCTATTGCAATTATTAAGAATCTTAGGCTACAGGCTGAAAATCTGGTGATGTCTTCTGCTATATGACTCTCAAATTTTTGTTACACGTGGTGTTAATAGCATTTTACGCTTTGCCTACCTTGCAAGGGATATAGGCGTGAAATATGTATATGTCGCAGTACGATGGCAGAATTAGGTTTTTGGCCAAAAACCTAGGTTTTTGGCCAAAAGCCGGCATATGGCATAATCGTAGACTTCCTTCGGCCATCGTCCTAAGTTGATCCAGGTTTTTGGCCGAAATCCTAGATTTGTTTAGTATTATGGCTTTTTTGCATTTCGGGGGAACTAGGAATGGAGAGGAACGTTATGCACCTCCCTCTGATCTGATTAGGGTAGCGTTGGACACCTTAAAAGGCGGGGAGTAACATCAGACAGCCTGAACAGCAGGATTGCCTCAGATGACCTGGAGGGTAGAGAGGAACATCAGAGACTAAAAGGCAGGATGAACAACTGGACGCTCTACAGGATCGAAGGTAGCGTCGGACACCCTGGAGGACAGGGGGTAGCGTCGGACCCCCAGAAAATCCAACGTCTGTCATCTTTCATCCTTCAGCGTGTCCGACGCTACCCACGCCCTCCAGGGCATCCGACGCTACCTCCCATCCTCTAGGACATCCAACGCTACCTCCAACCCTCCAGAGACGCCATGGATGGGAAGGGGTAGCGTTTGACCTACTTCTATGTTACAAAGTAGCGTCAGACGCCCTGGAGGGCGTGGGTGGCGTCGAGCACTCTAGAGGATAAAAGGTGGCAGGCGTTAGTTTTACTGGGTGTCCGACGCTACCCCTTGCCGTACAGGGCATTGCTAGAGGGTTGGAGGTAGCGGCATGCACCCTGAAAGGCAGAAGGTAGCATTGCACGTTCAAGAGGGTAGGAGGTAGCGTCGGACGTCCTGGAAGGCTGAAAATTTCTCAAAAACTCTGGGATGGGCTGGGAGGATGAAATGTGACGGGCGTTGGATTTTCTGGGGGTCCGACGCCACCCCCTGCCCTCCAGGGCGTCCGCCACTACCTCCGATCCTCCAGAGCGTTTAGTGGTACATCTTGCTCTTATGGTGTCTGAAGCTTCCCCCTTACCCTCCAGGGCATCCGAGGCAATCGTGCTGTTCAGGCTGTCTGATGTTACCCCCTGCCCTTCAGAGTGTCCAACTCTACCCTTAATAAGTTAGAGAGACGTGCATAACGTACTTCTCCACTACGTAACTTACGATTTTGGCCAAAATCCTAGATTTTACATTTTGATGGAACTTCTTTGTCTTTGAGTGGTACACCAAGTCGCTTAACGACCTGATGGACCCTGGTATCAAATTTTTTCAACTGCCTACTGCAAGTAGCAGGCCTCTGACATGGTTATGTAACGACCGCCGTCTAAGTGATCATAAAAAGCAATCAGGACTGACGGCTTACCGTGCTCGTGTGGTTCGGGGGAACGAAGAGTGGAGAGGTACTTTATGCACCTCCCTCTGATCTTTTGAGGGTAGACTTGGACACCGTGAAGGCGTTGGACACCTTGAAGGACGGGGGGTTACATTGGACAGCATGAACAGCAGGATTGCCTCGGAGGCCCGAGAGGGCAGGGGGGAGCGTCAGACACCATAAGTGCAGGATGTACCACTGAACGCTCTGGAGGATTGGTGGTAGCGTTGCACACTGTGGAGGACAGGGGGTAGCGTCGGACCCCCAGAAAATCTAATGCCCATCATCTTTCATCTTCCAGAGAGTCCGACGCTACTCACGCCCTCCAGTGCGTCTTGACGCTACCTCCCACCCTCCAGAACGTCCAATGCTACCTTCTGCTTTTCGAGGTGTATGCCCGAACTACACGGGCACGTTAAGCCGTCGGTCCCGACTGCTCTCTATGATCACTTAGACGGCAGTCGTTACACAACCATGTCAGAGGCATGCTACTTACTACTTGTTGGCGGTTCAAAAACTCCGACACCAGGGTTCATCGCGTCGGTAGGCCACTTGGTGTACCACTCGAAAAAGAAGAAGTTCCCCCAAAATGCAAAAAAGCCATAATACTTAACAAATCTAGGTTTTCGGCCAAAAAACTAGGATTTTGGCCAAAAACCTGGATCAGCTTAGGACGATGGCCGAACGAAGTCTACGATTCTGCCATATGCCGGCTTTTGGCCAAAAACCTAGGTTTTTGGCCAATAACCTGATTCTGCCATCGTACTGCGACATATACATATGTATTTATGTAATAATAATAAGATAACTAACTATAAGTAACTTTAATAATATTTACCTTGATAAGACTGGGCGCTACGCCGCAGCACGGCGTCACCACCTGCCCCACGCATCTCTCGTGGACTATGAAGTTGCATACTGAAACAATACGATACATTGTTAGTTATCGAGTAAAGGCATGGTTAATGGATAAGTGAACTATCGCCAGCACATCAACCCAGCCATATAAGGGACCAATTAATACTGGGCTTCATAAATGATAATAAGAAATCGAAAAAATTACATGCATCGACCGGGGCTCGAACCCGGGCCGGGACCCCACCGCTCTGCTACTGAACTATCGATGCACCGATCGATGCTTGCCAAATTTCAATCCCTTGATGCTTGCCTTCTATCGACGATCTAGCGACATCTAGTAGAAATTATTTACAACTTTATGATTTGGTTATGGTTAGTCCACATTATGAATGGAATTCAAACCATATGATGAAGCTGGTGCGTAATCAAACTATTAGGATTTTAATGCAGTTACAGTGCTTTATTATTTTCATTTAAGAGAATAATATAGCACTGAGTGCATTAAAATCCCAATAATATACAAGTTTTCCTTACAAATACCAAGGAATTCTAGTACCAATATTTTGATCCCTTAAATTGGTAGTTTGATGTGTTGGCGATATAACTGTAAAGGGCATAGTGCAGGGCCAAAGCTGGTATTTAAATGTCACACGAGTTTCATGTGATAATTCGTTTACACCTCAGGTTAGGTATTTTCGAGTATTTGCGGGTTGCAGGGCTAAAATTCAAATGTCACACGAGTTTCGTGTGAAAATCCGGTTAAATCTGAAGTTAGGTATTTTCAAATATTTGCAGGGCTAAAATTTAAATGTCATGTCACATGTGAAAATTCGTTTAGCCCTGACTCTCGTGATTAGCAATTTTCGATTTTGCAAGTTTTGTTTAGGTAGGTACCTAGATTAGATGCCTTATGCACAAGCTTCATAGAGTAGACGTGTGACGTAATATGGCATCTGTCAAACGAGTGATCGTCGGAGACTGCGATCGATACTTAAAACCGTTTTCATACAAAATATATTAAACAGAATAGACAAAGCTACACACGTGAGACACGCGTCGCATCGATAACGGCTGATGATCGCTTGTCTGACAGATGTCATGTTACGATTCGCGTCCTGCGTATATTCTGTGGGGCTTGCCCCTTAGGACAAAGATATTATAAACACATTTTGCCTTAGGATGAGCTTCAAGTAAGTATTTGCGAGTTTTGTTTTGATGCCTCAGATACCTTTCGATGAAGTCGATCTTCTTTATGTGAATGATCGGGAAGTTGAACACGATCGCTTACTATAGTACCGTCATTCAAATAGGCCATATTTGGCAGCTGTCAAAATCATGTCAATGCTATGACATACGATCTATTTTTCTATGTTGACATGTCTTTTAGTATGGGTTTAACAGTTGTCAAATATGGCCTATTTAAACGACTGTACTGTACGCGAGCTCGCGTGGGCGAGCGGAGTGAAGTGAGTGAGTTACCCGACGAATGTTTACTCGGACTTTTTTGGGCATTATAGCGAATGCGTCATCTATTTACTCTGTAGTCTGTGGTTGCACCCGACGAGGGTTATTCCTTACTATTTCATAGAATCGTAGAGTTATTTTTGTAAATACTGGCTGGTTTGTAACTGGTCTCATTAGATTAAGATAGTGTTGCTGTAAGCACACCCCTTCCTAGCTCATAAGTTACAATTTATGAATGTTGTGTTCATCTATAACTGTCAATCATATTAGAAATTAGCCCTATACTTATAAGATTACTAACAATGTAAAATATGATAAGATGTTGATGATCCTTTTTCCAATAAATAAATAACATGGCGTAGCATCTCAACGCGTAGGTACAATGTACATATTATTTAATCCTTTACATGGCAAAACAGTACGTTCACTAAGAAATAATTGTACCTAATCTATAGTTGGTATATAATATTAGTATGGATATTATACTCCAAACTTTATAGTAGGTATATTTCGCAGTAAAATCGTTATTTTTAATTTGGTTTTATTTTATTTTATGTTGTTTATATACAGGAAAACCAACTGCTATCAGTGACAAATTCCTTTAAACAATTCAGAAAGCCATTATTAAAATAGTCAATACTATGATGTGTAAGAAAACTCGACAGTCAAGTTTGAAAGTGAAACAGAATTGTAGATAATATTGACATTTAGTATCTAATTTCGCATGCTAAAGTAGATAACCATCAGTTATGTATCATAGTACCGCCACGATACGTGTAAAAGCAACCGTACCGAAGGGTTCAATTCAAAGTGAGGAGAATGTTACAGACGGAAACCTAAGAAAATTTAGAATGCAAAAAATTACCTATTTTCGACACAGAAAGCCCACTCGTATGAATTTTTTGGATTAAATATTCATTCTTGAGTTGTAAACAGGTTGAAAGTATAGAAATTATAGAATGAAAATTACACATCGTTATTTTTTTGTGTAAAGATTTGGTAAGAACTCTCATACTGTACTGTAAGAACTCTCATACTGTACTGTAAGAACAGTATGAGAGTTCTTTCTAATTTTGTTTTAGTGCATTACTATAACTACACTATAAGTCTCATTACCCCGAGTTTTCATGGCTTCATTTTCATAGTATCTAATTTTTTTCATTCTTATTGGTTGTTCATTCGAAAGGTTCCTCCTTCTTCTTCTTCTTTTTCTTTGCATCAAAACAAAACCTAAGTTCTAACGATTGACACAAAAAAGAAGGTTCCTTTTAAAACATTTCTTTGCCCTACGCTGACACAACCTCACTTTGAATAATGTAAGCCGAACATGTGTAATTCAACACGCTCGTTACAGCTTGCATTCAAGTTCAGGCTTGAGGTTAGGTCACGCTATTTCGACATGCGATGCCGGCTGCCGACTGTTAAACATTGATACCTGTTAAAGACACTTTACGTTGGCCGTCGATAGATGTCGCTGTTAGTTTGCTAGAACGCGCTAATGAGATGTTTTCTTGTAAACTATATAGGGACCTATGTAATAAAGGCTCAGTTCCTCATACAAATAAAATGTGGTATTATTTACATAGGGAAGTAAAGTAGCAGTTATTCAGGTCCTTTTCAATACCTACTGCCAACACGTTAAAGTGCTACGAGAATGCTACGAGCTACGAGTGTCGTAGCTGGGTCTTAGTAAGAATGTTAAGGTGGGTCGATTCCTATACTAAAGTTAAATGGACTTACGTCTGTAAAGGAGACAAAAGTTTGATCTAAAAAATCGAAGGGAAGTCCCATGTTTATAAAATATTTCCGCAAAATAATATAAATAATTTTTAATTCATCAGATTTTGCTGTAAAAACCGATTTGCCACTTTATGGATACAAATGGAGCTACTGCTGCAATACATACGTTTGATTTAATTTAAGTAGTTTTGCGGCAAAATTATGTATGCCTTCATAATATCACATAAGAGCTTTTTTTTAAATGTTGTTTAAGTTGATAGAAGTTCAGTAATTCATTTGGATGACGTGCCATATCCGCTTAAATGTTACGAGCTACGAATTTCGTAGCTGCGTAGCCTTCGGCGTAGACGTAGTACCACAAATTAGGAAATCGGCGCGGTGGTAGTAACTTAGGTTTTGCTTCGCGAATTTCCAAAGATGTCTAATATATAGTAGATTTGATACGTTCAGTTGGTATCTTTTTGGCCAGCAGGGTTTTAGTTTCGGATTTGAAATGAGACAGTAGGGCATAATTTGTGGAAAAATCGCATTTTACAGTGGTATCTGTACGTTGATGGCTTCATTCCCGAATATGAATGATCAGAATCTCTTCAGGGCAATACCATAAAAACTTCCCGTATAAGGTATACTTATAATTATTGGAATACTTTCGGCACCTGTATTGCCGTCGTCTACCAACTGGGCTACCGTGTTCAAAACTGAGTGGAAAATTTTGCAAGTTTCCCAAAATTCCCTTCAAGTTATATTTTAATTTCGGTCAGTAGTTTTCTGTGGATGATGTTATAATCTGTGACATAATCGTGTCAGTAGCGGTGTCTCAATGGCTACTAAGCATCTACTAACACTAAGCAACTGTCCGCCGAAGGGGCCCAATTTGGTTTCCATTGCAGGTTACATTATACTGAAGACAACTAAGACTCTACAGGGAATAACAAAAAAGGTATAACAAATCGAAATGAGGTACTCATGAAGCTGAACAACTTTATAGAAATATAAAAAAAAAATCTTAAACTCCCATAGTAAATCAATATCAGCTGATCGGGGATTTTGTATGGGGGCCCACATTTTTTTTCATGTTTCGTCCCATGTTCCATGTGGAAAGTGGTCCAGTTTCATAATTTGACCTCCTTTCGGCTTGTTATACCCTTTCTGTAACTCCCTGTATATACGATAATAAGCGTTCGACGCCCTACGGACAGATGGACTGATGACTTAAAGAGAGCGGCTGGTACCGACTGGATGGCGAAAAAGGCCTACGTGCAGGAACCGAAGTCTGTTAATTGAAGATTGTTTCAGTTGCGTGTAGAGGGTTTGTCAGTATAATGGTTTTTGTAGCTTCGTATTTGACCTCCCATAGTAAATGAAGTCGGCTGATCGTGATTTTGTATGGGAGATCGAATAATTTTTACGTCTCTTGAAATATTATCTTATGGGAAGTTGTTCATTTTGGTTCTAGGCCTACGACTAACCGCCATAGACTGAAGTGAAATGATGCTGAACCAGCGATGTATGCCGAATAAGATGCCGGCGGGATAAACGTACTAGCCGCTCTCTGTATTCGGATCGATATGGCTCTGCGCATGCGCGAGCCAGCGGCCGGCCGCTCCAAGCCCGGCATCTGACGGGAGGGATCTAGCCACGAGACAATCACGCCTCTATGCCTTGCGGAGTAGGCAGAGCGGCTACGGCCTATTTGGCAGCTTTTAAATATATGAGCACATGTAGCCGGTCGTAGCGCATTCCTCTACACTCCGCGTGGAAGTCGAAGGTGTATGTACTGTAGGAAGATAGAAGACATGTCAACAAAGGAAAATAGACCATAAATAACATTAATATAATTTTGACAGCTGTCACTTAAGGTCCGGAAATTCAGAAAATTAAACCTACCTAGATGAATTTAACAAGGTGTAAAGGGCGGTGTACCCAAAGCATGCAATTACGATGAGAGCATGTAATAACTGAATAACTTTGTTAGAAAACGACTAGAGGCTTTCGATCTACAAAAGTACATGATCAGCTGCATGCTATTTCCAAAATCAATACCTACAGAAAAAGGAGCTATTTTAAGCCGATTTTTTTTCTCTCATAAACAGAATACAAACTTTAGGGAGTAGGTACCTACATATTGACATAATCACAAGTGTAATCAAGATTCGACTTAAGGGTTATGCTTTTTCCGAACGGGAAATTGGTCAGCTGATCACAAATTTATGAATTGTATGAGAGTCACAGAATAAGGTGGTCAAATTCATAACTGAGCACGGTACCGATATCCCAGGCATCACAGTCAAAAGCCTAATTGTTTGTTAAAACTGTACGGGTCGATGCTATGGCCAGATAAAGAATAACATACTTCACAAAGTCTTTACAGCGCCACCTTAAAAGCTTGACTTGTAAAGTGCGGGACACGTGTGCAGTCTCCACTGAAGAGCGCTCAGCCGAGCGGCGAGCTGTCCTCGACTGTACTTGCGAGCTGCACTCGACTGTACTTTAGCCAAGTCTGTCATTAGCCCGTCTTTCATCAAAGGCAGGTTGGAGTTTAGTCAGAAGACTTTAGTCAGGTTGGAGTTTAGTCAGATTGATCTATTAGCGCGAAAATTGAAATATACAAGAAAAGTTGACAATAGATGTCGCTGCTGGTATTTTAAAACGCGCTATCGACATGTTCTTTTGAAAACTATACAGGCTTACTGCCCACCGACCCGTTGCAATGTATGTCATTAAAAACACGCTTGACTAATTCTTGCCTTGACCGCACCACCTTAAAAGCTTGACTTGTAAAGTGCGGGACACGTGTGCAGTCTCCACCGAAGAGCGCTTAGCCGAGCGGCGAGCTGCCCTCGACTGTACTTGCGAGCTGCCCTCGACTGTACTTGCGAGCTGCCCTCGACTGTACTTTAAGGTGCTTTAAGCTAGTCTGTCATTAGACCTTCTTTCATTTAAGGCAGGTTGGAGTTGGAAGACAGTTATTGATCTATGTATGGATGTAGCATTGTAGAATGTTAGAGCCACAAATTAGGACAAGTGAAAACAAAATTTAAATTTTGAAAATACCCATGACTGTTTCCTGCAGCGCCCCTTGGTGAATTAGAAGCGTAAAACCTATCTGAACATCCACCAAAGAATCATTACTGAAAACTGCATTATAATCGGACCAGTGGTTTTGGAAATAATTGGGATCATTGATTGGCACAAACAAATGTTTATTGCAGCGCCCCCTGGTGAGTTGTTCGCATAATACTTATCTAAGAACATGCATCAAAAAAATCCAAATCTATAACTGAAAACCGCACCAAAATCGGACTAGTGGTATGGTTGATATTTGGTAACATAAGCTTGCACACACAAACAAACACACATTCTCTCACCCCAAACGCAAATACCGTCTCCGTTCCGTCGTGGGCAAAAACAGCGCGCGGGGCGCCATAGGGCTGAGCTGTAGGCTACTAAATATGGGGTCCACAGGTAGCGGATAGTGGAACGGCCACTAAGATATGGTTGTTAGCTGGTAATATATTGAATAAGCAGTCTCCGACCCGACCACACAGCGGCAAAATCATCACGATGCTGTAGGGAGTCGAGTGGGTTGGAATTCTTTAAAAACAGCCATATCCGCAAACGATCTCGAGACGTGATAAGTAATGCTGCCACTAACCAGGCATTCCCCTGGTGTCAGGCAGCGGTGGCACCAGTACTGGATGGAGGCCAAAGAAATGTGACCCGGTAGGGCTAATGACCTGACTAACTCACTCAGTACCTACTAGCGACGATTTTGACGGAATCTTAGAGGAAGTCAAGGTAACTAGAACTTAGTTGCAACGGACGTCATATTACTTGAATTAAAATTGGCTTAGAATCGTTATGATGTTTTTGTAGCAGATTTTACGGTTTTGATGTTCTTATACTTTGAGATTGGTGACAGTACCAACCCTGGCTATGTAACAAATTACAATCGCAAAAATCCTGAATAGGGTCGAGTGAACCATCTGAAAACTTTATATTTTGTGACTTATACACTGCGGTGTGGAAGGCAAGTGTGAAACCACCACAATTAGGTAATTTTCCTAAAAAAGAGTATTATGAAACTGGTGGTTACTCCACCGACAAGAGTTCTTAATATTAAAGAAGAAAAAGTATGTAGCATGACGTGGCTTCAAGGGCTACGGCGTAGCAAAGGTCTGCGTAGCTCGTAGTAACATTATTATATCGAATGAAATTTTACTAGTGACCGATAGCGTAAACTCAGAACCGGCTGGTGATAAGGAACAACTTTCCCCAAGGAACATGGTCGAAATATGAGAAGAAAATTTGGAATCTCATAGAAAATTCTCTGTCAGCTGATTTGAGTTACTATGTCACAGGGGTGATACTATACTAAGCCAGCACAGAAGGCAAAAAAACTATTTCCTATCCACTATCTACGCTATTACGTCTACGTATCGTCAAGCCTTGATTCCATCCGTTGCCCTTCGCGAGAGAGCTTTATTGACAGCGTGCTATAAATACCCCACCGGTTGTTTTATCGGTTTTATTGCATCTTGAACTACGTAGCCCGGTGAGTATTTAGTGTCAAGCTGTAAGAGTTACAAGCTTAGTATTAATCTACACTACTACACGTATACAGGGTCCAAAGCAAGGTCCAAAGTTAATTAAACATTTGATCACCTTAAATTCTTTAAGAATCTTTGTAGTCAAACGTGCAATATCACCACTGTTGCCGTATTATCACAAAATAGAGAGTTTACAGAAGGTTCACTCGAATCTATTCAGGACCTTGACTTCCTCTGAGATTCGGTTATTTCCAGTTTAAGTCAGTAAGGGTCAAAATCAATGTATTGGAATTTTTAATGCACTCACAGTGCTATATTATTCTCATCTCATAAATTAAATAATGAGAAAATTGAAAAATTCAATAGCGATCGCCGGGACTTGAACCCGGGACTGTGGATCACCGTTCCACCGCTCTACCGACTGAGCTACGGGCGCCTAGCGGTCGCTGTTGAACTTTTCAACCTCTTGATGCTCGTCTTGAAGCGACGATTAAGCGACATCTAGTAGTAGTTTTTACAACTAAATACTTTGGTTAGTCCACGTTACAGTAGGAATTCAAACCATATGATGAAGCTTTTTGCTTAAACCAATGTATTGGAATTTTTAATGCACTCACAGTGCTATATTATTCTCATAAATTAAATAATGAGAAAATTGAAAAATTCAATAGCGACCGCCGGGACTTGAACCAACCTACTTGAAATGAAAGTATTTAGTTGTAAAAACTACTACTAGATGTCGCTTAATCGTCGCTTCAAGACGAGCATCAAGAGGTTGAAAAGTTCAACAGCGACCGCTAGGCGCCCGTAGCTCAGTCGGTAGAGCGGTGGAACGGTGATCCACAGTCCCGGGTCGCTATTGAATTTTTCAATTTTCTCATTATTTAATTTATGAGGGTCAAAATCGTTCTTATAATGAGTGAGCCATCTGTGTAGGCGCCCCGCGTGCCGTTTCCCTTATTTGTGGTATTATGTTTTAAACCGGATGGTTCTAGTATTTTAGACGCTATGGGCCAAACAATTTCCGAAATTACTTCCACATGATATTCTGCCTACATCGCAAGAGAAACAGGCGTGTGTTTTATTTATTTGTAAGTTTTTTACTTTTTTAGACTGACTGCAATATCAATAGGGCCAACTTCTGGTCTAACAAAATAAAATTATTATTCATCGATAAATCCCGTGTGATGCCGTCTTAGAACAGCACTACCCTATTTACTTCCCGTGGTTGTCGTCCATTTTATGTGTATCACAATCTTAGGCAACAGGCTGACAATCTGTCACTACCTATAGTGATTTTCTGAAACGGGCTTCCTTTTTTCGATCGTGGTGATAACGACCATATTTTACGGCCATGCTCTCTGCCTACCCTGCGAGGGAATAATATGTCTATGACTCAATTAAATACTCTTTATACTACACCTGCATAGTAATTTACCTATAGCTTTACACTTTATAGGGGGGAACGTTAGTCATTGTTCAACGTACAAATTAGCGGGAGGGAATTAACCATACAAATCACTTTCCTCCCGTGGTAGTTTTTACCGAATTTAGTACAGTACAGTTGATAGGGTAGGTGAACACAAGTTGATCAGTTTTGAAGTTGTCATTAAAAAGTTGTCCAGTTTTATAAGTTGTACAGTTTTTAAGGTTGTTCAGGTGTAAAAGTTGTTCAGTTTCAAAATTTGTTCAGGTGTAAAAGTTGTTCAGTTTCAAAAGTTGTTCAGTTTCAAAAGTTGTTCACTCCCAAAAGTTGTTCCGTTTTAAAAAGATATTCAGTTTTAAAAGCTGTTCAGTATTAAAAAGTTGTTGAGTTTTGTAAGTTGTTCAGTTTTGTAAGTTGTTCAGTTTTGTAAGTTGTTCAGTTTTGTAAGTTGTTCAGTTTTGTAAGTTGTTCAGTTTTGTAAGTTGTTCAGTTTTGTAAGTTGTTCAGTTGTGCAAGTTGTTCAGTTTTGTAAGTTGTTCAGATTTAAAAGTTGTTCAGTTTTTGTAAATTGTTCAGTTTTGTAAGTTGTTCAGTTTTTGTAAGTTGTTCAGTTTTGTAAGTTGTTCAGTTTTGTAAGTTGTTAAATTTTGTAAGTTGTTCAGTTTTGTAAGTTGTTCAGTTTTGTAAGTTTTCAGTTGTGTAAGTTGTTCAGTTGTGTAAGTTGTTCAGTTCTGTAAGTTGTTCAGTTTTGTAAGTTGTTCAGTTTTGTATGTTGTTCAGTTTTGTAAGTTGTTCAGTTTTGTAAGTTGTTCAGTTTTATAAGTTGTAAATTTTTAAAAGTTATTAAATCTAAATATTGCGCTGCCGTATGCATGTGAGAGTTTGGAAATGTGTATCTAAGTAGTTTATTTTTTGCGGATGTTTCAATTCACCCCGTGGCTGTTACAACTGACTCCGCAGGTGTAGTATAAAGCACTATGTATTACTCGGATGAAAGTCCGACTACAAACTCGTGTGTATTGAGGCCCTCAGCTGCGCTTCGGGCCTCAAACTACACCCTCGTTAGTAATCGGTTTCTTTCTCCCCGCGTATACAATGTACTATTATTCGACTATATTATCTGAGTACGGCTCTGGAACTACTAGTGCCAGCCAATGCAAACAATCCTGAAAAAGTCAAAGAGCAACATCCCACCACCAGTCCTAAATATACAGAGTGTTTCCAAGCGGGTTCTGACTCTAAAAAACAGTGACACAATAAAGCATAATATTAAAAAACAGAAACTAGATGGCGGTAACTTAAAATTTCACCATTTTGAATTTATGAATTTTTAATAAGTACCTATGTCGAATGTGACTTGCGCTGCTGAGACGAATCTAACGACACCTCATAATGTTTTTGTTTTAGTAATTGAACTTGTTACCTTATATAGGTACTATGCTATGCAGCATTCAGGGGTAAGGTGATTCGCACAAATGGATACCGAACGAAATTGCGTTTCGTAACAGCCACCACAAAAACGTGACAGCCGAAAGATGCGGCGACATGTGTCATAATGTGTTGTAATTAAACTTTTTTCGTGAAAAACCAATGCCCCAAGTTTGCTATTTTCTAGCCATTGTAATGCCAGCGACACTCAACTGTCTTTGTATTGATGACTGAGATTTTCTACACTGAAAACTAGCAGCATTACAACCAAAACCATCCAACTGACTTGCCATCGACCTACAACTGAAACGATTTTCATTTAGCAGACTTCGGCTCCCGAAGAGATTGTGATAATTTAAATTCGGGGATGATAAAAGTTGAAATAGGAAGCCATCAACGTACAGATAACACAGCAAATACGATTTTGCCACAGATTTTCCGTGTGATTTTGCCACTGCTGAAATGATTTTCGTTAAGAGCAGTCTTCGGCTCCCAGATCGGTATGGAAACTGTCTTATCTTTTTGGAAAACTTGCAAGACTTTCCACTGAAGGCCAGATTTTAATTGTTTTTACATATTTTGAAACGAGAAGTGTTTTAAAATTATGGTATGCCACTGTCTTATCTATCCACCGAGTCCGCTCCTGCATATTCTAGTGCCAACGTAAACAGTACTGAAATAGCGAAAGGGCAATAGCCCACCGTTGGACCGTCAGCAAGTTCAATGTTTACGTTACACTACAGCTTTGATGTCCCAATACCAGCTATTTTTGTGCTGTCTCTACAGTAAAAGATAAGACATATTTTGAAAAAGCTTTTTTATGTTTTGTTTCGTATAATGTGCCATTTACAAAGACTGTAGTGCTTGCTACGAGAAAGGCTACGATTGCTACGCCGTAGCAAAGGTCTGCGTAGGTAAGATAGAAACTTTTTGTTAGGTCATGGGGAGAGAGACATAGAAAGAGAGAGAGAGAAGGAAAGAGAAAATGATATAAGTAAAAGGCGTTCCACGCCACATGATATTGAAGGTGTTTCACGTTACAATTAAGGGCTACTCTTTCAATTGCGTTTTTTACATATGTACATATATCACGCCTTTGTGGGGTAGGCAGAGTGTAAACGGCTGGAAAAATGGTCATTTACATCACTTCTGGCAAAAGTTCGAGATCTACGTTTAAGAGTCATTCAGAAGACTGTGTATCACCACAGTGACAGGTTGTCAGCCTGTCACCTCAGTGTATCAGTTACTGTACATGGACATTACCAAACTACTGATTTGGTAAAATGTTAAAATATTCCGACCGAATTTCCACCCTGCCTCCCCCGCACGGAAGTAGGCGTGACTATATCCATAACCCTAACGTTTGTGGTTAAGTTGAACCAATTAACACTGTCCGAAAATACTCCGCGTGATATTTTTAGATGTGTGAGTGAGTATGTTGAGTTGTGCGTACGCATGGTAAATGCGTATGTAGTACCTAACTATAGCTGTAGGTAGGTACAGTCGGTGCGTGTGTCTGTATTTTGGTATGATTTTATGAAGTAAAGAGGTAAGTTAATTCCGTGTTTCGGTGGGCATGTTATGGTGTAAGTTTAGGTTTAGGTTACCTACTGTTTGCGATGTAAACGGGTTACCATTTCGAAATGGCATAGGTAAATAACTAGTAACTACACAACAGCGTATTCAAGTAAAATTTTGAGCGAATTTAATTAAAATATTTTTGTGGGACCAAAACCTGCTCTCGTGCCAGCCTTATGTCTCACGGAGCCTATGGAAAGTTATGGACTAGTGAATAATATAGAGGCTATGGGCTGCATGTGATGTATCAAAGATGAAACAGATTTCGAAATGGAATAGGTATCTACACAACAGCAAGTAATTTTTTTTGGCCAAAACCAACTCTCGTACGAGTACCAACTTTATGTTCCACGGAGCCTATGGAAAGTTATGGACTAGTAAATAATATAGAGGCACTAGCTTTCCGCCCGCAGTTTCACTCGCGGTAATTGAAATTGGAATTTTAAATTTTGCGCCCTTACTACACATGCTGTAGTTGCTCGCAGCGCCTTTCTAAACGCAACTCAAATAATAGTTGTTCTGAATGTAGTTCAACTTACATCTTTAAAAATACGCTCTTTAAGTTAAAACGGGAACTTTCTTGTTCGAGGCGGGATAAAGGGCTATTGCATTATGTAAGTCCCTTTATCGTACCGAGAATCGTTTTTAAGTTTTATCGGCACGTACATTTTATCAACTTAGTTTTATTATATATAATGATATTGTCACGGAGGCAATGGGCCGTATGCGATATACTAAAGATGAAACAGCGGTTATGTACTTCGAAATGGCGTAGACAGGACACAACAGCATATTCAAGTAACTTGTTTACTGAATTTAATATAAATATATTTGTGAAACCAAACCCATCCTCGTGTCAACTGCCTAAGGAAAGTTATGAACTAGTAAATAATACAGAGGTATCGTCGTAGAGGCAATGGGCCGCACCGCGCCGCACGCGATGTCAACAGGTGCTCCGCGCCAGCTTGCACTATTGCACATGTACAGTGTTACAGGTTGGAATTTTTCATGTACTTATAGAAGAAGAAACGGAATTCACTGACTAGGTATATCGGAAGTAACAAAAAGGCTATAACAAGCCGAAAGGAGTTCAAGGTACTTATGAAACTGAACAACTTTCCCCCATCGAAATATGAAAAAATAATTTGGACGTCCCATAGTAAATTAATTAGCTGATCGGTAATGGGAGGTCCTTTTTTTCCATATTTCGACCCATATTCCATGTGGAAAGTTGTTCAGTTTCATGAGTACCTTCACCTCCTTTCGGCTTGTTATACCCATTTTGTTACTCCCGGTATTTCACTTATTTTGTTACCCGGCTGCCTCGGAAGCAAACTTATGTTTCTTGAGAGTATGTATCTGAATGGACAAGAATATTCTTTTGCCCAAGCAGCTAGGCGGATCTTGAATGAGGCGTCGTTATATTCGTCTCAAACTGGCGGATTTTAGACGTAGTTTTTAATAATTAGACTTGTTGTATGAAAAGGTTTCGACGATTCTATTTTATTACAGGATTATTTGAGGTGTAGGCAAAAGGAAAGATTGTCAGCCTAATTGCACATGAAACGCTCGAGTAAGAAATGTGGTACGGTATCCCTTTCATAGGCATAATTTTTTTTCCACTAATATGTTTTAGCATAACATGTTTCGCATAATTTTTTTTCGCCTACCATTGCTTTGACATAATAGTTTCTTGCCATAATATTTATCTTGGCATAATCATATTTTAGACTATTGTATTTTATACTAACAATATTTTGGCATAATTGCTTTTGTAATAATTTTTTTAGACTAACATAATATATTTTTTATTTTGTTCAAATGGCAAGAAATGTAAGTCAGTTTAGTATTTTTTAAGATATATTAGGTTAAATTAGGTCAGTTTAGGTTAGGTTAGGTTAGGTTAGGTTATTTTTATACAATTTAGGGGTTCTTCTAATGCATCAGATTTTTATGCCAATTTTGATTATGGATATGACATTTTATGGTTTTGTATTTTAGGCCTATGTACTATTATGGGAATATTTTTTGTGCGTAAAGAAATTATGCCTAAACTGTTATGCGTAAATGAATTATGCGTAAGTATCATTAGTTTAAATTACAGTGTGCCAAAATATATTATGCCAATTCTTTTTATGCAAATGGATAGAGAACCATGTGGTACTATTAAGTGTACTTACGTCTGCTGACAAATGGTAAGTAACTTGAATGCTCCATTGCAACTAGTGCAGTTACATTGCATTGCACTAGCTTGCAAGCTCGCGTAATGTAGCTCAGTGGGGAAGTTAGGGTGAAAGTAATAGGAAATTTTTGGCCTATTCGTTTAGTGGTGTTTTTAGTCGTTCCTTGTAGGTGTCGCTCGTGCCAATGATGGGAATGCTCAGTAGCCTTTTTCCTAAGTAGGGGCAATAAATAGTATTATTTATTATGATGTTTTATTTTCATATTTAAACAAAACCGCACCTCATATCGACGATATACGCCGCCAAACCTATACTTTACTTACAGTTTAATAAAATTATATTTCGTATAATTCACTGACATTTGACTGATGATATCTCAATCTGCGAAAAGTTAATAGCGCCATCTATTTCGGACTAGTGTAGCTGTCAGTTCCAAAAATCCTCATTGTAATAAAATTTACAACCAATTTTGTTTTGTTGTGTAAAAATTCCTTTGCGGTGGCTTTTTTATTAATTTATATTTCACTAATAGCGTAATGTGAGCAAAATCTTTGTTTATAAACATTGTAGACTGTAACTCTTTTGTTTCGACCTGCGACTTTGATCCAATTTATTTTATTGACGAGACATTTTTATGTAGAGCTTCCAAAGAAGTGCACATTTCATGTGAGCCTGCTACACCCTTAACTAAAACAAAAGACAACATTATCCCAGCTTGACACTTAAACAGAAATAAAAGCATATCACTAGCTGCATACAACAAAATCGCTCCGTCCAAAAATCGTGATTATTTTTCAGAAGCGCGGCGGCGCGGCCTTCGGCGGGGTGCGGGCGGGGCGCGGGCGCGGCGGCGGGAGGTCGCCATTGACGTCACGCGGCGCGGGCCAATCGCGCTACGCCTTCCATATTCGAATTTGACTTACCGCGGGTGGCTTTGCCTCTATCCCAACGGGAGCTTCGGCTTTGGCTGTATGCGATACGTTGCCTTTGCAATGCTTTGCATCTTATTTGCTCTTTTAAAAATAATGGGCAGAGAAAAGAAAAACAAAATGGCCGCTTTTAGAGTGATATAGTGCACAAAGTGTTAAAATGGGATTCGTGGAAAATTTACACTTTCGTGTGCCTTATTTGGTGCTAGATAATTCTAAGTGGATTAAGTTTCTGACCATGTAAATAAATGTAAACGTAGCAGTATTGGTATCGTAAGAGCCGTAAGAAGAAAGAGAATTGCAATAAAAGTGATTTGATTAAAAGCTCTACAACCATTTCTAAAACATCATTGATAGGTATTAATGTCAATGAATCTGTCATATTTCTTTTCAATGTTTTTTTTTGTAAAACATGTGTGCGTGTCAATTTTATTTCGTACTGAATCAAACATGTTTTTAGAGTTTGTTGGATTTCATAAATTTCAGCAGGATTCCTTCAGATAGGTATCATGGACCACCTTAGAATCTCAGCTTGGAACATAACCAAAATTTACTTTGTGTAGGAAGGAAAGGGAATGAGAGCTTGAGATTAGATTAAAACTTTGATTCTGAAAAACAAAAAATTACCTACTTATTTCTCACATGTCTACAGAGAACTTTTATTTGAATGGCTAGGTAATACAGGTTTATTTGTATTATTTTTATTTGAATGTTAAATCAGTGGCCGTGTGGAGCCGGCTTAGAATAGCATCACCCCATATCTTTCACGTTGGTGTCGTAAGAAGTGACTGAGGGATTTGAGAGTTGATGTGTACTGCAATTTTAGGCGGCAGGTTGACAACCAGTCACTGTGGTGATACATAGTCTTCTGAATGACTCTTTAACTTTGTCAGACGTGGTGTAAATGGTCGCTCTTTGCAGCCGCTTACGCTTTGCCTACCCCGCAAGGGATATATGCGTGATATATGTAGATATGTATGTAACATCAGTTAAAGAGAACGAAGCGTGACGTCTTTATATTGACGCTTTTATTAGTAAAGTCGTCAAGAAACAGTTCTATGACGTTACAGAAAACATCTTCACACTTTTTACGACTATTTACACTCTTAAAACAGTAGTACAACCGGAACTAGCTGCACCTGACATAAACAAACTGCTAACAACCTATTTTCAAAATAAGAACACGGTCAAATAAACGGTCAACACGAACGTAGATAGGTTAGTTAGTATCTCGCTATATCATTTGGTTTCATGTACAATTTTTAACTATAATATGCTGACTACCTGTCACGATTTTTTTGAAACGACCCTCAAATACCTACCTACCTACCTACCTATTTTACGGCTGTTAACCTACCTATTTTAGGGGTGTTACAGTCTCGTGATAAATAAAGCCGGCTAAACAAAAACAATTATTATTGTTTTTGTTACTCGTTCAATAACGTGATGTGAAAAGTGAGATGTGAATGGTAGAGGCTGTTTCTTACAGCAGCTTTCTGCCTACCCCGCAAGAGATATAGGCTTGATATATGTATGTATGCATGAGGTGCAAAGCGCATAAACATGACCGGGTCAACCAAGACGTCATAATCTCCCCCCCCCCCCACCCCCTTATCTCGGGAAGAGTCTCTAGTCGTGTCTAATCTGTCCATTCCGTGCGTCATTAGTGTGTAGACAGACTAGACCGAAATTCAGCGGCTGAATTAATTTCCGTCAGTTTTCGACTTTTTGGTTGAGAGGATACACTATAAGCACCGAAATTACGTAAAAATCACGCCGAATTACTTCGGACTGACATTCAGCAACGGAATTTTGGCTGAACTGAAAAATTGCTGGCGCCTACAGACAGATTATGTATAAGAATATGTATTGATGATGATCTACGTAAGATAATTACGTTTTTCGATTTTCATGGAATTGTGAATATAAAAGTAAATAATTTATGTGCAAGTTATCAATATCATATTTCACGTTTACAGAAATCTAACCTTTATTTCACGTTTGGATTATCTTATTTTTTTAAAATAATGTACAGACATGCGGGCAATGTCGGCTATTCTCTTGAATTCTCTTACAAGGCAGTCAAAAGTCAAATTAGCTGTGACCCAAGATAATGACTGAAAATATAGCGATGCACTTTACATAAAGATATCGCTAAGTTGAGTCGTAGCACTTTCGTAGTATATTGTCTACGTCGTAGCCACCTGTAGCAAAAACCGGAGGCTTTTTGAAGTTTTTGGTTCTTTTTTCCGGAGGTTCTAAAAGGTTATGTACCTAATTCAAACCAAATCGGGAAGTTATTAAATACAGAATTGTTATACAATTCATATGAGATAAAATACCTACTTATATCAAGTTAAAACAGTCCGCACGCTAGTTTGATACAGAGGGGCGTGAAATGTAGAGGGCACGTTGCAACGTAACCGGGTCAGCTATGACGTCACGATATCATGCTATCTCTTTCTAACCGTAACCGATCTCGCCCGATCGCCTGATGACAATGTTGTATCGAGATGACATGAATGCTAGTATGAAGTTGCAGTCAGAATGGTTACATATATAAATATACAAGAGAGAATAGAAATAAAGCACATGAATTATTTTCCGTGTAGTGCCGGCTAGCATCACCCCTTATCTTATCTTCCCCGTGGGTATCGTAAGAATCGACTAAGGGATTTGAAATTTAATATGTATTGTAATTTAGGCGACAGGCTGACAACTTGTCACTATGGTGATACTCAATCATCTAAGTGACTCTCAAATTTTTGTCTGTCGTTTTTGCTGCCGTTTACGCTCTGCCTACACCGCAAGGAATAAAGGCCTGATATTTGTATGTAATAATTAAAACTATAGAACAACATAGAATATAAAGCTGAAAAAAAATGAAATCTATAAGCTTTTCTTCTGAACGTTGATTTTCACTATCTAAAATTCCCAAAAATAGAGTATTAACAAGGTGTTTTATACAAAAGCCTTTACAGAATGTGTTATTCAATTGAAAACAAAAACTTGACAATATTTAAAAGTTGAAATACCAAAAGGTCACAAAACTAACGAACTGAATACAAAAACTGCTACTATCAAAGAGTTGAAATACCAAAATGTCACCGAACTAACTAACTGAATTCAAAAACCTCCAGCTATTGAACGAAACAGTTTTGTCAGGATTAAGAGCTATCCATAGAGCCAAGTTTTCATAAAAACATATTCCCTGTTTGCTTTTCCGAATAATAAATGTAGAGATATAATTGTTTTGATTACATTAAGTCTTACTATATGCATGTCCCTATTTATTTATTTTAAAAAAGTAATGACTAGAAAGTATGAGCAATTTTTCTTTTCCATAGAAAATGAAAATATCTTTTTCCGTTTCATGATTATTTTATCAAAATAATAAAAACATTGGGCATGCCTACTAGTAATCTTTAATTTAATTAAAAAATACATGCATTATTCTGAAAGATAATAAGAGATAATAGACGAAAAGGTGAAAAAAAGCGCCACCCAGGTATATAAACGCCACCTCTTAAACTCCATACAACCTGACCTTTCCTATTTTTGGTATTTGAACTATGAACTAGGTTTTCCTGGAACTTAGATCAGGATGTTCCACGTATTACAATGTTAAGTCGTGGAAAAGGGGAAGGGGTTGGGGAGGGGGGGATATGACGTCACAGCTTGCGCTGATGACGTAGATGCAACGTGCCTCTTGCATTTTACATAAGTCACGCCCCTTCTCTTTTACAAGGATCAGAAATACGGTATTTTTATAAGAAAATTGTACGTAGTTTCTTATGTGCCCACGAGTCACCCTCGTCCCTTATTTTTCTCATGGTATTGAGAATATTCCCGCGGTAAAAAGGAGGAATTTTCATCGTAAAGTGTTGGGGGTGGGGTGCGATTTGACGTCAGCTTCGGTTGATGACGTAGACGTTGCAACGTGCCAGCATTTTACATAAGGCACGCCCCCAGTTTTCACGAGTTTGTTTTTAGAAGTGAAATGTATTAATAAGTATTTCGTAAAGTTAAATTAAATATTTTCTTAGGGTAGGTAAGTATTTGGAGGATACTAGGACAGCTCTCCGAATATTGATATGGTGCATTTAGACCTTTAACTGAACAAATTCCCGCAAGATTTTTTTCAGGAGGTGTAAAATTTTTTCTCATACAAAATCACGATTAGCTGACTGTATTTACTATGGGAAGTCAAAACTTTTTTACTTTTATTTTACTGCACTTGATGCAGTATACATACACCCTTCACCTCTCATGGGTTGTAGATATATTTACCTACACTTAACTCACTACAGCAGGAGAGAATTACAGCTTTAAAAAATGGCCCTCCGAACGGTCGTACTTTAGTGAAATATACTAATGAAACAGCAAAGACACGAGCTAGTGCTTCTGTTGGAAGCAAGCTGTATAACCGGGTCACCCGTGACGTCAGGCGCAACAAGCGCGAGCTTCTCTCTCTGTTCTCACATTTTATTGCAACGAAATAACAGTATGTATACCAAAAGAACGTTAAATAGATATATGATGAAAAAGCAAAGACACATTCATGAGGCAAGCTATAGATCCGGGTCACCCGTCGTGACGTCAGGCGCAACAAGCGCGAGCTTCTCTCTCTGTTCTCACATTTTATTGCAACCTTCGAGCAACGCATATTCCGTCCCGTTCCAACCCATTGCAACAAAATAATAGTGTACGTTCCAACTAGGATCACTATATGCCGATTATTATCGGCTTGACTTTAAAATATCTTCGCACCTTTGATGCAAGTTACATGTATGCATACATATATTACGCCTATATCCCTTGCGGAGTAGGCTGAGCGTAAACGGCTGAAAAAACGGTTATTTACACCACATCTGACAATAGAGTAATTCGTAAGAGGCCTGTCGCCTAAAATTACAATACACATCAACTCTCAAATCCCTTGGACGCTTCTACGACTCCCGCTTAAAAGATATGGGTTGATGCTATTCTGAGTCGGCTCCTCACGGCAGGTAGGTAGATATAAAATTAACAAAAATAGAAATATTATTTTAGTCGTGGAATTTTGGATTGTATAAATATGACATAATTATTCGTGCCAGTTGTCATATCTCATTTGTAAAACCTAAAATGTCGTGCGTTCCGACTCGTACATATTACAATTTTGTAAACAAAAAAAAAATACAATGTTATTTTTAGCATTGCGTTCAAAACCTCGCACAAAATTAGTTTCCCTTGAAATAAAATTCTATATTAACGTTGTAAGTTACTGTTTGATTCCGAAGCTGATCTTAGCGCAGTGGAAGCAAATTAAAGTTATCTTAAAATCTAAAACTAAATGGTCGATCAGCCTCGGAACAACATTTGACTACGATTCGTAGTGCTCTTTACTATAGCTAAATAAAATAAATTTAATGAGAGAATTTTGTTCCGGAAAGTTTCCGGCCGAGAAATTCTTGTTTCCAAAATCTACTTAAACAGGGCCCAGCAACGAATTGCTTACCGAGCGAACGATGACGCCGTTTCTTTGTGAGTTTAAGTATGACAGGAATCAGGTATTCAGGATATTTTAGGAGCGCAGGAATAGGGAATAACCTAAACTCACAGCACTGGAACATCCGCTCGTTCTCGAACTCCTTTCCTCCAATTTGCACTATAGTTCACAGTTCGACATCACATAATGTTTTTTAACACAAAATAACTAAAAGATTTCTCTCCGAATGAGAAATCGGCCCCGTTGGCCTCCAATCATTTATAATTAAAATACGTAGCTATCGGCAGCCACGACGCGAGCCAACGAAAAGTGAGGTTATATTTTGCCGGCGGTCGCGTGACTCTCAATCAAAGCGCCGGAACCAAAATCACTTGGTTCACTTCCCCACCGAACAGGGAAAACCACACGAGAAAACCGAAAACACACTAATTACACCATTTATAATTAACATTCGCATCAACGAAGCGGGCGACGGCAGAGGACGTGACAATGACAGAGCAGTGTTGCCAGCACCGCGCGCCCATTTTATACGAAAACTAAACATTCACCCGCCCCGGACCGACCCATCGGTCCGCTCTATGCATGGCAGGCGTGATAATGTAGCTACTGCTCGCTTAAGGACTGAATCCCCCACCTGAACTTCTGCAACTCGAGGAGTGCCATCACTACCCGGAAACAGGTTGAGAATGCGCCCCCGGCGCCAACGCAGTGGCGGTAGGTTGGCATCCTTAACCAGAACGAGATCCCCAATGCAGGGGGGTTCAGTCCTGTCCGTCCACTTAAGGCATTGCTGCAGAATGTGCAAGTACTCAAGCGACCAACGCTTCCAAAAGTTTTGAGTCATTTGCTGCAACAACTGATAACGCGACAAACGATTGCTATTCACCTCCGTATAGGGATATTCCGGCAAGGCGTTAAGTGGGCGGCCAATTAAGAAATGCCCTGGCGTCAGGGCCTCTAAATCATTTGGGTCTGAGCTGAGCGGACACAAAGGACGCGAATTGAGTACAGCCTCAATTTTACAAAACACGGTCGCCAGCTCCTCGAAAGTCAAAATTGTTAACCCTACAACGCGCAACAAATGCGTCTTAGCGGACTTTACAACCGCTTCAAAAATACCACCCCAGTGAGGGCACGCTGGTGGATCGAACACCCAGGTAATGCCCTGACGGGAGAGGCCCGTGCTGATGGCTTCTTCGTTCTCCCTTAAGAACGTTACAATTTCCTTCATACACCGATCAGCACCCTTAAAGTTGGTACCACAATCCGACCTGATCAGCGCTGGTCGCCCTCGTCGCGACGTAAATCTCTCCAGCGCTGCCAAAAGGCCTCCGTAGATAGGTCGGCCACGAGCTCCAAGTGGACGGCCTTGGTGGCTAGGCACACGAACACGCACAAGTACGCCTTGATAGACTTTGCGTTCCGTAGGCGTGATGCCTTTACCATGAAAGGGCCTGCAAAATCCGTTCCCACACCTGCAAACGTCCAGGCCTCCGTCACCCGGTCCGGTGGAGATCTCCCATCTGTGGCTGCATTGTGGCTGCCTTCAAGCGGTAACAAGGCAAGCACCTAAACACAACGCTACGTACCGTTCGTCGTCCCGATAAGATCCAGAACTCGCGCTGTAGGATGGCCAATAGCGCATTACAGCCCGCGTGCGAGTTTTTCTCATGACGATCCCTGACTAAGAGCTCAACTAAGGGTCCCCTTTGGGAAGTAACAGTGGATGCCGAGCCGAAAAGGGCAGGCTAGCGTTCCGAAGTCTGCCTCCAACCCTGAGCATACCTTGCTCATCCAGGAATGGGTTGAGGCGCACAATTCCTCCCTTCAGCTTTCCACGTCCATCCCTGAGCAGCCTGGCCTCCTCTTCAAAATGTTCCGCCTGGACGACTCTAACCAATGAGCATAGAGCCGCATTCCGCTCCGCAGGCGAGAGGACAGGTGTAAAGTTCCGTTCTGCTTGAGGCTTCCTGCAGTTGTTCACGAACCGCTTGATCCAACCTGTCACCCCAAGAAGTTTGTCGAGGAGCTATACCGTTCCAGCAAGAAAGCTGGGTTAGGCTTCGGTACGAGTTGCCCCACGTTCACTCGCAAACCTCGATCAGGTGGCCCAAGCGGCGCCCTGCACTCGTTGAATGGCCATTCCTGCGGCGACTCAGTCAGCCATTGAGGTCCCCACCACAGTGGGTGACTCACCAAATCAGGTGCCCTGCACCCGCGCGAAGCGCAGTCCGCTGGGTTCCATTCTCCCGGTACGTGCCTCCACACTAACGGAGTTTCCGACCCCGTAATCTGTGACACCCGATTTGCCACGAAAACCTCAAGTGTATGTACCGACGTCTGCAACCAGCACAGAACTATCCGACTGTCAGTCCACGCGTACACCGTTTCATCCAAGTTGATGGTACCACGCAGATTGCAGGTTACATGATTTAGCAAGCGCGCTAGAAGAGCTGCCCCTGCCAATTCCAATTTGGGGATGGTCCATCTAGTTCTGACTGGTGCCACCTTACTTTTGGCCATAACCAGACGCACGTGCACAGTTCCCGTTGAACTTGCTGTCCGAAGGTATACAGCTGCCGCGTACCCTCGCTCCGAGGCGTCACAAAACCCATGTAGGGTAGCCTTACATCCCACCGATGGGACTAACTTGCGGGGTATCGCGATGTGCACAATCCCTGGTAAGGTGGTCACAAACTTGAGCCAATCCTTCAACAACTCTCCGGAGAGTTGGTCGTCCCATCCTAAGTTGGCTAGCCACAACCTTTGTAAAAGCACTTCGCCATGAACGTAACCGGGGCGATCCATCCGCTAGGATCGAACGTTCTAGCGATTGTCGACAGTACCGACCGCTTAGTCCAAGTTTTCCAAAAGGTCGGGCTCGATCTTGTACGTGAATACGTCATGCGTTGGCCTATATTGCACCCCGAGGATGCCCAACGTGTTTGGATTGTCCGGGTTCTCAAAGAGGTGCGGGTCCTGATGGAACTCGCCTGGCAAACCGGCCAGGAGCTCTGGGCAACTGGACAACCATTTCCGCAACTCGTAACCTCCTGAACCCATGATCGCGATCAACTCGTCTCGTAGAATTAGCGCCTGCTCCACGCTATCAGCACCCGTGCAGATATCGTCCACGTAGACGTCGCGATCCAGTACTGCTGCGGCTCGAGGATATCTTACCCTTTCCTGTGCGGCCAACTCGCAGCGTACGTACTGCCAAATACGGACTTGGCTTAAGTCCATACGTCACCGTGTTAAGTTCGTATGTGACCATCGGCTCATCTGGGCTCTCACGCCACAAAATCAGCTGATACCGACGGTCATCCGGATGTATCATGGTTTGGCGAAACATCATTTTGACGTCTGCGACGAACGCTACCTGGTGTAACCGAAAGTCTGTGAGAATGTCCACAATGTCCCGGTTCAATTTAGGACCCGCGTGCAAACATTGGTTCACAGACACACCATTCGAGGTAGGAGCAGAACCGTCAAACACCACCCGTATTTTCGCCTCAGGTGACTTCAAGACAGCCAGGTGTGGAATGTAATAATGCTCGACACACCTCCAATCCAGGCTGGACACCGACATCGGCCTCGAGGAACGACTTCAGATCCTCGTAGGTCGGGAGGTGGTCCGAGGACTTGCCCCCATGTAGCTGCTCGAATCGAGCGACCATTTCGCTCGGCAGGCGGCGAAGCACTGTGTGGACCAAGATATAACCGTAGCCCGCCACTGGCAAACCCTGTCGCTCTCGTGCGCTGACCGCGACACTGACTGGGTGGAAGATTTTCTCGCGGAGGTCCGTACCTCGCGTTATGGTTGGTATTGACAGCCACTGGTCTAACAGCCTGTCTACAATCAGGCGCTTGTTTCGATACCGGTCGGTAAGGATCTTCCACGCCACCTCATAATTGCTATCCGAGACAGCCAAATGCGTCAGCAATTCATGAGGCTCTCCATGTAGCCTGGACATCAGCTGAGCCATCTTGTACGCCGGCGTTATGTCCGTCCGTGTGTGGACCACACTGCTATACAGGTCCTCAAACGCCGGCCAGTCGGCGTAATCGCCTGCAAAGACTGGAACCGTAACAGGCGGAAGAGGCACCTGTAATCCTTGTCCCACTTTACCACGGAATGGCTTTTCCTTTCCGTCACGTCGCCTAGATATGTCCGCAGCTGCCTGCGCAATGTCCTGTGCCAGCTCCAAGCACTGGCTTACATCGCCCTCAACCAGCTCCTTATCTTCAGGGTTAGGAGCTTCCTCAAGGAGCATGAGGCACTCTGTGAGGTGTTCCGACACAACCCGAACCCGTTCATCTGCCTGTAGTGCACTTTTCAAGAGCGCGTCCTCCCGGTCCTCGCGGCCGATCATTGCCGCTGTGGTAGTAAACCACCTTAATTCTGTCTTTATAGCAGCCTTATACCTGGCGATCGAGGAGCCATGGTACCAACTTTTACACACTCGACTTAATAAAACGAAAACCAATAAACAAATACCACACAAAATAAATGTTAGTTGACTGGCCTAGACCTTACCGATAAGGTACCGTTCACTAGGCAAACAATACAGTCACAAAAAAACCGAAACAATATTTTCCAAAATTAATAAAATATGTGGGTAATATAAAAACACGCTTAATACTAAATTACGGCTAACTATGTTGCAATAAAGCAACCACGCTCTGCTACCAAAAATGTTTGATTCCGAAGCTGATCTTAGCGCAGTGGAAGCAAATTAAAGTTATCTTAAAATCTAAAACTAAATGGTCGATCAGCCTCGAACAACATTTGACTACGATTCGTAGTGCTCTTTACTATAGCTAAATAAAATAAATTTAATGAGAGAATTTTGTTCCGGAAAGTTTCCGGCCAAGAAATTCTTGTTTCCAAAATCTACTTAAACAGGGCCCAGCAACGAATTGCTTACCGAGCGAACGATGACGCCGTTTCTTTGTGAGTTTAAGTATGACAGGAATCAGGTATTCAGGATATTTTAGGAGCGCAGGAATAGGGAATAACCTAAACTCACAGCACTGGAACATCCGCTCGTTCTCGAACTCCTTTCCTCCAATTTGCACTATAGTTCACAGTTCGACATCACATAATGTTTTTTAACACAAAATAACTAAAAGATTTCTCTCCGAATGAGAAATCGGCCCCGTTGGCCTCCAATCATTTATAATTAAAATACGTAGCTATCGGCAGCCACGACGCGAGCCAACGAAAAGTGAGGTTATATTTTGCCGGCGGTCGCGTGACTCTCAATCAAAGCGCCGGAACCAAAATCACTTGGTTCACTTCCCCACCGAACAGGGAAAACCACACGAGAAAACCGAAAACACACTAATTACACCATTTATAATTAACATTCGCATCAACGAAGCGGGCGACGGCAGAGGACGTGACAATGACAGAGCAGTGTTGCCAGCACCGCGCGCCCATTTTATACGAAAACTAAACAGTTACATCAGTGGTAGTAAAAAGGATCCGTGTTACGCTCGTAGTGTAGTTTCAGTGTATGTGAGGGAACTATGACGTCACGACCGACCCGGTTTCAGCTCGCTACGACCCGAATGGGTTTCAACATTATAATAGTGCAGGATATAATATATAACCCTCCTTTTTGCTTTGCTGTAGTGGGGTAAATAGTTGTGTGGTGCCGGCTTATAATAGCATCACCCCATATCTTTCCCGTGGGTGTCGTAAGAAGCGACGAAGGGAATTGATAATTGATGTGTATTGGAATTTTAGGCGACAGACTAGTATAGGTAGTGTATACCCTGTCACTATAGTGATACACAGTCTTGTGAATGACACTCAAACTATTGTTAGACGTGGTGTAAATAAATGGCAACCGTCTTTACAGCCGTTTACGCTCTGCCTACCCCGCAAGGAATGTAAAAAGGATCCGTGTTACGCTCGTAGTGTATTTACAGTGTATGTGAGGAAACTATGACGTCACGGCCGACCCGCTTCCAGCTCGCTACGACCCGAATGGGTTTCAACATTATAATAGGGTAGGATATATTAACTCTCCTTTTTGCTTCGCTGTAGTCAGGTAAAAAGTTGTGTGGTGCCGGCTTAGAATAGTACATCACCCCATATCTTTCCCGTGGGTGGCGTAAGAAGCGACTAAGGGATTTTCGAAGTTGATGAAAATTGCAATTATAGGCGACAGACTGACAACCCATCACTATGGTGATACACAGTCTTCTGAAGGACTCACAAACTTTTGTCAGACGTGGTGTAAATGGTCGGTTTTAGAGCCGTTAAGGTGCTGCATCGAAGCTGCCAGCACCGTTTTGGCCACGCCCCCAGGGGGTGCTCCCTTTGCGGGGGTAAAGATGTCAAAACATTTCTTTCCAAGTAAATTCACAATAATTAGCCATCTGTTGATCAATTGTGGAACAAAGTAGTGCAATGCCACCTAGGGGAAAAGCTTTGAACAAATACACTTCTAAAACAGGCGAAAGTAAATATACCCGAACACCCGCAAGGCAACGCACTCACCGTACGCGCCGAATAATGCGGATGGCTTAGCACACTTAGCAGCAAGCACAGCTGCATCGAATCGAATCGGTGTTGCCAAGAAAGTACTTTCCTCCCAGTTTAATGGATAATTTTGCCATGTATGTGTACTTTTCGGAAATTTGTTGCATGCGGCAGGCAACAATAGGTGGAAATATTTTTGCCCACTAGTTCTACGGTGGAACAAAACTTGTAAGCATATCATAGGTGCCACTAGTTCAACGTTTTAAAAATATTATTGTTCAAGGAAGTAGAATGTGCAGATTTTAAGTATTGAACCGGGTCTATCGCGATAATTATTTAGGTAAATGTGTGTAATTACTTAAAATGTGTGAAAACAATCGCGAGTGCTTCAAAAGTTAGAATGTGCAGAAAGGCAAAATGACAAACGTCATCATCATTATAGTGTATGATCAGCACTGGCTGGGGAATCCGTTCGATTCGGCGCGTGCGGTGCGGAAATATTTTCGAGGTTCCATAGATTTACATACAAAGCATCCAAAATTCGGTGAGTGCGTTTCGGGTGTGCGGGTTATAAGTAGGTACTTTTAACTATAAACAGCTTTGCAACTCTGAATTCATGTAACAAAAAGTGAGAATTGAGATGGAATGGAGTCGATATTTTCTTTTACTTGTAACATTAATTTTGCTAGTGAACAATACTAAAAACCTAGAACTTGCGTTTAAAATTATCTGAATGGGGTTATGGAACGGAGTAGATTTTTTTTATTTTAAAAAGATATTTCGCTAGTGATCAACACTCAAAACCTACACTAAATTTCAGTAAGTGTAGGTTTTTGTCGTATAGTTTTTAAAATGAGTTAAAATTCACTGAAATAAATTTACTTGCATACGTTTATTAGTTCCTATATATATATTTTTAAATAGGCTAGCAACGTTCGACCGGGCTCGCATGTGTGACGTCACTAGACATAAATCAATGAGACGGAGACCTACGCAACGATGTCAGATGTCTACGCCACAACGTCATAAACGCCTAGGCAATCATATCAGAGGACTAGGCATTAATGTGCGAGTTATAAAAAAAAATATTATTTTAAAGTTGTCTTATTGAAAAGATACACTGGCATAGCCATTTTTAGGGTTTTGTAGGGTTTCTACTCATCATCTGCCTGCCCTTATCCCAATTTATTTGGGGTCGCCGCAACATGTCTTTCTCTTCCATTCATCAGCCGTCAAATCTTAGTTTACACCTTTTAGATTCATATCATCTTTTACACAATCCATCCAAACTTTTTTAGGCCTTCCTCTCCTTCTGCGTCCATCCACATTCATATTCATTACCTTTTTCGTCACTCATGATTTCCATCCCTCCTCACGGCTAGCTCTCAACTTTTCTGTCACAGGTGCAACTTTTAAACTTCCTCTAATATACTCATTCCTTATTTTATCCATTCTTGTCACACCACACATCCATCTCAACATTCTCATTTCAGATACATGTAATCGTCTTTCATCCGTCACTTTTGTAGGCCAAGACTCAGATCCATACATGACGACAGGTCTGACCACCGTCTTGTAAATCTTGCCCTCCAGTTTGAGGGGCATTCGGGGGTTACACACTGTGCCCGTGACCTGTCGCCATTTCATCCATCCTGCATTTATTCTGTGCTTGATAGTCCGGTCTACCTCACTATCGCCTTGCAAAAGTGAACCGAGGTACCTGAAGTCGGAGCAGACTGGTAAGGTAACGCCATTTAGCGCTACCGGAGCATAGCCGGAGAGACCGCCGAAATCACAAAACATTTCTTTTATTCCGTCTCCGTTCTGCCGTTTCTCAGGCCGACACTCTCCAGCTTTTCCCGCCATTTTTCCAGTCTCTCTCTCTACCTCATCAGGCTAGTTTATTTATTATTAATAATAAAAATATATTTGATGAGATATTAGCCAAAGTCAAATCTAGGCAAAGTCATGCCAAGTCTAAGGTTCCTTGATGCTATTTCTTTATTCATATAGTTAAATTTATACGACTGGCCGTTAAATTGTATACACAAATCGTATGTAAACGTAACGTTCAACGGCCAGTCGTATTAAAGATATAGTATCAAGGAATCTTAGACTTGGCATGACTTTTTAGAGATAAACAAGCAGCTCCATCGAGACTTGGCTACTTTTTTACAGATTGTTTTTGGTGGGATTTCACTAATTTTATCCTAGTTTTTAAAGTTTTCCTTTATGTGGTCATTAAAATCTAACTCCGTACTAAATTTCAGCTCTCTGAGTTTATGGGAAGCACTAGTTCTATTTTGATGATCATGAGTGAGTGAGTGTCTGTCTAACATCTGAAACTTTGCCTTTGCTTAACTTCGGAACTAAATGACCTACGGACTTGAAATTTTGGCTTTTAAGTATGTGATTATAGCTTACGACGAGATAGATGCCTGAAAATGCGGCGAAATTGTTCCAGTAAAGGATGGTACGGTAGTGTTTGCTTTGCGCTCGACTCGGCGGGGGCACTGCCGTGCTCCCAGATAGACAATAAAATTTCCACTGCTGACAGGATTTGAACATGCGACCTTCAGCATCTGCACTGCTGTATATTCACACTTATGTCATTATCATTGTCCCTTTTTTTTATATTTCGACCTTTGTTCCTTGGGGAAAGTTGAACCTTATCACCAGCCCGTCCTGAGGTGTCGGTCACTAGTCAAATTTCATTGTATATAAATTTTAGTACCTATAAATATATTTAAAAATTGACTATCTGTGTAAGCCATTACTAATAATACCAAGTAAAAAAAATTTTTGCTAGGTACGTACATTGTTTGGTCATCAAATTTAAATAATGTATTGGCGACTCTATGTACTCTGTGCCAAAGTCTCCGTCCGTGACGTCTCTGGCAGATATTTTCGCAATTTAAAAATCTGTAAATATCTAATCTAATGTATAGGTAAATATAAAAATTATTTAAATTATTTTGTGAATATGTTCATGTAATTATGATGGTTTTCATTGATAATAAGCAATAAATAATAATCCAATAATCTTTCATCAAGTTAAAAAAAAACATGAAAGAATAAGTAATAAGTATTAAGAATTTATGATTAAAGTAAGAGTGTAAAAAGAGAAAACCTAAAAATATCCAACAAAATAAATACAAAAAAACTATATCTTGGGGATTTGATCCGAGTACCCAAAGTTTATTAGTATGCAAAAGAATTCACTCACTCTAGCCACTAAGCCAAAGTCACATCCAAGAGAGGTATCAAAATTTAGAGTAGGTATCGGCAAACTCGTTCAAAGTAATGCGATTGATTAGAGGAGATTCCATGCATCAACACTTCTCTCTACCAATAAGGTGTCTACATAATTTGTACGCGTTATATTGGCAAAAAAGGTAACTACCTACTTCTTCACTAACATAAATATAATTTACTTTTTCACATAAATAGATAGTACTTGATAAATATGAACAAAACGTTCACGTATAATGCTAAATGTACTTATTTCCTTATTTCTTTGCATTTTGCTATTTTCGCGTTGAAAAAATCTTTTTTGCGCTTCCTCGATATGATTGTTTTTGATTTGTTGCCCATTTTTCAAATTTACATTATGGGTACACTGGATGAGGGAGGCACAAGACCGTAAACTGGCGTAAAAAAACTAGATACACTTATTCTAGTAACGTATCTTATTCAGAGTTGACTACAAAATATTTAGAAGCCTAAAAATATACACAATCTTCAAATAAACAAATAACTGAAATTACGACAAAAGCTGTCAGTTTCGGCGTAGCGTGCGACATGACCTCTCTCTGGCAGTGGCCACGGTGGAATGCACAGATGAACTTAAATATGTAGACTAGTGGAATGAGAGCGGAGCTGGGTGTGGCCTGTTTGCAATTCGCGCGTACGCGTTAGAAAGGGACAAAGCGACCAGTCCGCAAAATGGTTGAAACCAAGCCATTGTTGAAAATCTAAAATTATTGATTTTTCAGCAATAAAAGGTTTAAATAAAAAAACAAACGTTGACGAACTAGATAAGTATAATGTGCTTATGCTTACGAAAAATCATTGATTAGCCCGGCACCGTTTCGGCATAAAATGAAAAAAATAAAAAAAATTGAGTCATCTTTGGAAAAAAAATCTATCGAGAAAATTTAATCGAATTGTGTTTTGCGAACGTTGAGAATCTAGCAAATATTATCAAAAATCATATATAAAAAAACCACAGTCAGGTGTCGTCTCCAAGTGGAAGTATTTTGAATTGAAAAAACCCTTTTTGCATCACGGCACGGCCTTAACGCTCTGCCTACCCCGCGTGATATAGGCGTGATTTATGTATGTATGGTAATGTATAGGTAGGGAAACCCAGTAGGTACGTAACGATTGCAAGAGTAGGTAAGGTATAGGTTGTTTAATAGAACAAGGTACGTCCTTGTTGAGATTAATTAATAAAACATGGTATGTACCTAGTCTTGTTTAAACGATGTATGGAATCTAATCTTTAAACCGTTTGAGAAATAATTGTAACATCAGGATCTCAGAACAGCACTAACTATTTTCATGAAATTTCGTAAACTTACTTAGGCGACGGCGAAACGACTTCAGGTGCTATATCGAACTAACTAAGATTTACTTATCAGAAAAAGATTTTTCAGCCGTTTTTCTATGAGTTGTATTTTACTGACAACGTCATCTATTGAGACATAAAAAAAAAACAAATCTTTGCGAACTCGGTCCTCCAGCTAGTTAGAATGTTTTTTTATTACCTTTTACGAAAGTAAGTAACGCAAGAATTGGGACCAACTCGATAAAATCGCAAGGAACCACGTAGTCTCAGCGGCTCCGAGTAAAATTAGCCATCTCTGCCCACAAGCAGGCCACTTATTGAGACTACGCGGATCTTAATGGGGCATCCAGCGAAAGTCTGTTTATGAGTCAATTTTTCAAGAAATGGATAGGTTATCGGGTTATACCCATACCTAGGGATCTTCAAAATGGTTAATTGCAACACACTTGGGAGTTCCCGAAAAATTAAATTACTGCAAGACTGAGTTATCTATAGGAAACTGTGTATTCATTTGACCAAATTTTTACCTTTTAAGTAAATACCAACCAATAAGTACAGCAATAAGTTTATTTGGAGGGACAATTATCAAACCTCAAAAACATATGTAATTCTTTGCAGCCGCGCTAGAAGGAGCGATGAGAAGTGAAGAATTTAAATTTGCTTCGTCTGATAAATTGGTAGGTAAAAGTCGTTTCAGATAAATCGTGTGTCGCTTTAGTAACAGGTTTTCAGCCTGTCGCCTAAAATTGCAATCCCTCCTTACGCCACCCACGGGAAACATGGGGTGATGCAATAATAAGCCGGCACGACACGGCAAACCGGAATTACACGACTATTGAAAATGGCTTGACCAAATCGCACTACATGTGCGCCGGCCCTTAAGCGGATCTAGGCCACAGTACAATGTTAATCGCACTACTCCGCGGCTATTCCCGTCTGCGTACAGGAATACGCCTGTATTTTAGATTCGGTGGTATTAATAGCACAATTGTACCGCATTTGACCCACATCCTTGATAGTCCAAAACCGTATTTTAAGTTTAGTTTGTTTATAAATCTTCTATTATTATTGAACAGAATACAACAAAATCTGTCTACGATAGCCCTCCAGCATATATTTGTGAAAAAATGGTGACCCTAGTTGGGTTCCCTAGTGCACTCCCTAGCTTAAAAACTAGCGCTGTCCATACTTATTAAGATTGTTTATGCATTTCTTTTTATGCCTATGCATGCCTAATAATAATGTTGGATGGAGATGTTTGGGTGTTATTTTAATAGTATTATCTTTTATTCGTGTTTAATAAGGTACTTTGTCGAAGGCGTTTTCGAAATCGATTTAAAGAAATGGTACTTATTTTTTGCTGTAATAGTATTTTCTTGCATTCTTGCAGCAACAATTTAGACTGCACGTCTCCACAGCAGAAAAAGACCGAGACAGACGCTACTATCGCATGAGACAGAGTGACTCACGTGACTGAAAAAAACTTTAATAAAAAAAACGACAAGACGTTGCCAACAAAGGTCAATGACATCACGTGAGCTGTTGGGTAACCGCTGAAGCACAAACATAAACACGATTTGAAAACACGGCGATGTTTCACAGTGACAATGCATATTAGGCATAGCATGATATGGTTATACGGTGTGTAAAGGAAGATTACCAACTTTACAGGCATACTCAGACCATGGAACTGACAACTTTTTCTGCAGGCTATAGTGTACTTTTTTACAGATATTTACGGTTTGCCTACCCCGCATGGGATATAGGCGCGATATATCTACGTATGTACAGAAAATGTCTTCTTTTGAAAGCTACACCTGAAACAATGCGCTTTTCCAAGAGTCATTTAATATTGAGCACTTCCAAAGTGCACTTGTTCTACTATTCTGTTTGTTCGCGTCTATAAGGCGTCTATTCTATTGTTTCAAATAGACGTCCATGTGTCAAAAAGAATCAACTCTTTGTACCACATGTCAGTTTTATTTTTTACCGGTAACTGTAGACAGAAAGTTCACAAAATTCTAAAATGGCTTCTGAAAAAGTGTTTTTTTTTTAGAATTGTATGTATAAACATGTTCTTGCTTATCTCAAAAACTACTAAACGTTATTCGATGATTCATTATTTATTGGTTAATTGGTTGAAAAATTCTGATACCAGGATTCATCGAGTCGTTGGATGACTCGGTGTCCCACTCAAAAAGATTAAGCGTTAATTTTGAAAATGAAATCATGTAGTTGGAAACAAAATTTTCCTCCACGATTTCAAATAGAAAACTCTAGCTAGAATGTAGGCCATAATTTAGTAGACCGTTCACAAAGCAAGCTCATCGAATATTAAGGCGCTCGCTGCACTTTAGTTTCAATGTTTGTATCGTGTATTGTTTCAACTGCCAAGTTAACTGCATTTTCGCTCGTGGAACACAATGGTTACATAATTTATGACGAAGTTTTGTTATGGCTCTACTTCAGAAGGATAATAGCTATTTTTCAGAGATATAAGAATAGCCAGATGGCCATACTGCACAAGCATTTGTATCAAAAAACAACAACCTGACTGTGGTAATTTCAAAGTTAAGTATTTTACATTTAAAATGCGCTATTTGGAATTAATTTAATTTTGATTTAGCCAGTGTCACTTGCGCTGCTAAGACAAATCTAACAACATCTCATACTGTCAAAACTCATAATAATAATAATATGTGAAAAAGATATTTGTCCACATACATACATACTCGCATACCTGCATACATATCTACATACACCTCTCGAAAACCATAACCCTCCTTCTGAGGAATTCGAGTAAAAATACCGTACTAGTCTCTCCTGCCAGTGAATAATTATTGCCAATATTTTTAAGCTACCCCATTTAAAATGAGGAACGAGATTTAAGACGTCAAACTATTATAATATGTATAAGTAACATGTCTAAAATAAAATGAAATCTTCTCCTTTGTACAACTTGCGCAGACAACCTACTCTTATGAGAGGCAAAAAACAATGTTGCCAATTCGGGTCCATTCTTCATCTGCGTAAGTTATACGATGGTTTTCCTTGGACTCTGACAAGGAATGTAGAGTCTATTAAAACTCAGCCTTATACTAGAACATAATTTATTAAACTCAGAGAACTGAAGCCCGGCTATTGAATAGACAAGGAAACTTTTCTCTAACAACAAATGCATTGTGCACCGAAGTGAATGAAGCTCTACTCTGTTTCCTAGGAACTGACAGTGAATGGAAAATAGGTGGAGTGGAGCATTCATACGTGCGCACTCAATGTAATGGTGTGATAAGGCCGGCGGATACGGCCTGACAGAAGCTTCGCAAGACGTATGAATAGATGTATTGTAGAGAAATGTGAGATGGGTATTGTTTTGTAGTTTTCCTCGGCTTTTGATTGTGTTTTGTGTCGCTACATAGTTATTGTCTATCGGTGATTTATTGTGGCTATTTTACAAGAACGTTCTATAGATGTGGAGTCTGTTCTTTTGACGGTGACGTATTAGCAAGTAGCCGATAAAAATGTAGTTTTCAACTTTCAACGTGAAAAGTTTCAAAATCATTACAACTACGGCATCTAGTTATTTAAAAATACAATATTTAATGTAAGATTTCAACAAGTAGGGTTTGTATGAATATGACATCAAGAAATTTTCAACTACATTGTCATATTTCGTACAAATCGAAACGTGACAGAACTTTTACATCCAATACAAAGTACCTAGCTACCTACAAATTTTCTTAAAATATTTTTTTGCGTTTAGGCAGCCGGCCGGTCATAAAACGTAGCCAAATCTTTTGCATTATTATTTTGTGTTCGAAATTAAAACATGTTGCGCCGAGACCCCAACTGATTTGGGATAGGGGCAGGAAGATAATGATGATTTGTAGCGTTTAACTGATTCTGAATAACTAGTAAAATGAAATGATTATGGTACCTGTGTGATATAACACAAATCCACTTTACGTTTGCCACATCCAACTTCACAACTAGCCCACTTGAACAAAGACTTGCAAATTACAAACTCCACCACTTCGAGCACCATGACCGTTTTGCAATAATTTTGGCACGCCCCCTTCGCGTGCCATGGTGAAGGGAAGGGGAGGGCTCGTGCAAGGGCCCAGGGGGGGGGGGTGCACCATTGACGCGCGTGTCTCAATGGCACGAATGTAGGTCAGCAGTGACGTCATGGCTGGCCTACATACGTCCCAGCCACCTCATCGAAGCTTTTTTCGCAAGAACCGAATCTAAATATAGAAATAGAGAATCAAGGAAGGTGTGCGGAGTATAACGATAACATGGAAATCGTTTTAAGATTTTTTTCTATCGGCGGGTGGGCCGGTTCCAAACGGGTGTGGATCGGGACGGACTGACGGAAATAAGATGTTATAGATGCAGAAATAAGTAGGTAGGTATGTTGTGTTGTAGGTACTCATGATAGTTATCTATTCTATTATTAGATGTTACTTATTCTATTTTATACTTGTTTGACCATCGCTGGTATATTCTTAAAGGGTTGTAGGCATGATGTCTTGTAATATTAGTTAGAGTTTTGTTTGTTTAGAGGCTGTATGAAATTAGGTAGCGCGGCTCTCCAGAGTTTGGTACTATCGAATATTCGGTGTTTGATGGAAACATAATCAATCGAATAATGGCGATACTGGAGATCGTGTTTTGTGGCGTATGTACCTAATCTGAGTAAGGGCTTCGTCTAGCACTGGACTACGATGGACTTATGTAATGATGACGTGATATGATGTGTAATGCAGTTTTAGGCGTCAAGCTGGCAATCTGTCACTTCAGTTATACATTTAACACATGTTTTGTAAATTATCATTTGTATGGCTATCTTGAACCGCAATATCGTTCGATATTTGTGCGATTTACCACAGGATTTACTTAAATCATTTAAATGTTTTTCCTTTCAGTTTATTGCAGTTTTTCCCTTATGCCGGCTTTAAATAGCATCAACCGAATTATTCCCTATGAGTGCGGTGACTAAAAGATTCATGGGTTTCATGTGAAAGTTTTAGGGGACGACCGATAACATTTCTCTGTAGTGATAGTGATACACGATTTTTCAGAAAAAGCCCTCAAACATTTGCCAGATTTGGCAAGAGCGATAATATTTTTAAGGTTATTAGACACTGAGCCTACCCCGCTAGGGATTAAGGCGTTTACTGATGATGATGATGATGATGATCTCTCATTCCAGTTTCGGTCATGGCGACCACTTCTACTCCTGATCAAGTCGGCGCTGATGCGCCCGCAGGTGGCTATTGTAGCCGATTTTGGCAGTAAACTCCCGTGCACAGTGTGGGCACTATAGTGTGAGTGAAGATGGTTCCGTCTGACCATTCTCTACGGTTCCGTCAGTTTATCGCGCGCCTATTGTCTTGCCCCACACCGCCATACTATTAGGTATATATTCTGTGACACCGCTCCATTCTCCACCCACCAGTTGTTCTGTTTGTCCGCTGTCCATCTGCCATTGTGAGTAGTGTTGTCATATACCGTGTGATGCCGGTTTAGAATAGCATCACCCCAATTCTACCTGTGGGTGTCGTAAAAAGCGACTAAAGGTTTAATGTCCAAGTAATGGGCTGCTGCTGCGTTCCTTGTGAATTAAAGACTGCTCTCGCCAACCCGCCTGCCAAGCGTGGTGAGTATGGCAATACCCTTCGATAGGAAGAGGATCATTACCAGCAGTGGACTGTTGTGGCTGTACCCAATGCTTCTTGGGCGCCCTCCGGCCACATGGGCCGATGACTTAAGGAGAGTGGCTCGTAGCGACTAAATAGTGAAACCGGGAGATCAAGCCTAGTGGCGTAAACTGGGCGAGGCCTACGTCCAGCAGTGGAACACTATGGGCTGGTGTGAAGTGCGTAGTTTCATACAGTTTCATTTGTTTCATAATTCAGTCACCTTATCGTGCAGACATCCGTTGTCTTGCGCCATACTGTAGGTATTTTTCTTTTCGCGTAGGATGTAAATTGTCCAAGGACCCGAAGAACTCTGTAGTTAGAGTTTTTCACGTGCCTACTGTACTGTTAGCAGGGATCCGACTCCGACATGGTTGTGTAACGACAGCCTCATTGTCTTGCTACACACTGCTCCTGATAGGATCCTGAAAACCCTACGATTTTGGCCGAAATCCTAATTCTGCCATCGTACTGCGACATTTACATCGAATATCACCTGTAGATTTGTAGGTAGCCTGTAGATTCGTTGCATAGGCCAATGGTATCAGAGTTTTTCAAGAGCCTACTATACTAGTAGCAGGGATCTGACATGGTTATGTAACGACCGCCTATTGTCTTACTCCACACTGCTCTATATTGTTCCACCCATCGCTGGTTTTGCTGTCCGTCTGCCATTATGTGGTTGTCTTGTTGTAGTAGCGTTTGAAACTGGCGTGGGTGTTAGGCTTGTATGCAACTGATAGTTAAGGAGCGATCTACAAAATTGATGAGATAGAGATGTGCAAAGCGCAAGAAGAAGCAAAGCAAGGGCAATTAAAACTTCTCTCTGATTCCTTAATTCACAAAAACAGTTCTAGCTTTCCGTCCCCCGGTTAGACAGGCTACTTTGTTGTTCGAGGACTTACGGATCTCATGTTCTGTTTCACTTGTGTGAAAGGGACTTCGGATAAGTTGCAAAAGTCGCCTCAGTGTGCACGCCCGGTTAGTTTATCGCACGGACATCTAGGTATTGTCTTGTTCCACACTGCTCTATATTGTTCCACCCATCGCTGGTTTTGCTGTCCGTCTGCCATTATGTGGTTGACTTGTTGTAGTAGCGTTTGAAACTGGCGTGGGTGTTAGGCTTGTATGCAACTGATAGTTAAGGAGCGATCTACAAAATTGATGAGATAGAGATGTGCAAAGCGCAAGAAGAAGCAAAACAAGGGCAATTAAAACTTCTCTCTGATTCCTTAATTCACAAAAACAGTTCTAGCTTTCCGTCCCCCGGTTAGACAGGCTACTTTGTTGTTCGAGGACTTACGGATCTCATGTTCTGTTTCACTTGTGTGAAAGGGACTTCGGATAAGTTGCAAAGTCGCCTCAGTGTGCACGCCCGGTTAGTTTATCGCACGGACATCTAGGTATTGTCTTGTTCCACACTGCTCTATATTGTTCCACCCATCGCTGGTTTTGCTGTCCGTCTGCCATTATGTGGTTGTCTTGTTGTAGTAGCGTTTGAAACTGGCGTGGGTGTTAGGCTTGTATGCAACTGATAGTTAAGGAGCGATCTACAAAATTGATGAGATAGAGATGCAAAGCGCAAGAAGAAGCAAAACAAGGGCAATTAAAACTTCTCTCTGATTCCTTAATTCACAAAAACAGTTCTAGCTTTCCGTCCCCCGGTTAGACAGGCTACTTTGTTGTTCGAGGACTTACGGATCTCATGTTCTGTTTCACTTGTGTGAAAGGGACTTCGGATAAGTTGCAAAAGTCGCCTCAGTGTGCACGCCCGGTTAGTTTATCGCACGGACATCTAGGTATTGTCTTGTTCCACACTGCTCTATATTGTTCCACCCATCGCTGGTTTTGCTGTCCGTCTGCCATTATGTGGTTGTCTTGTTGTAGTAGCGTTTGAAACTGGCGTGGGTGTTAGGCTTGTATGCAACTGATAGTTAAGGAGCGATCTACAAAATTGATGAGATAGAGATGTGCAAAGCGCAAGAAGAAGCAAAGCAAGGGCAATTAAAACTTCTCTCTGATTCCTTAATTCACAAAAACAGTACTAGCTTTCCGTCCCCCGGTTAGACAGGCTACTTTGTTGTTCGAGGACTTACGGATCTCATGTTCTGTTTCACTTGTGTGAAAGGGACTTCGGATAAGTTGCAAAAGTCGCCTCAGTGTGCACGCCCGGTTAGTTTATCGCACGGACATCTAGGTATTGTCTTGTTCCACACTGCTCTATATTGTTCCACCCATCGCTGGTTTTGCTGTCCGTCTGCCATTATGTGGTTGTCTTGTTGTAGTAGCGTTTGAAACTGGCGTGGGTGTTAGGCTTGTATGCAACTGATAGTTAAGGAGCGATCTACAAAATTGATGAGATAGAGATGTGCAAAGCGCAAGAAGAAGCAAAGCAAGGGCAATTAAAACTTCTCTCTGATTCCTTAATTCACAAAAACAGTTCTAGCTTTCCGTCCCCCGGTTAGACAGGCTACTTTGTTGTTCGAGGACTTACGGATCTCATGTTCTGTTTCACTTGTGTGAAAGGGACTTCGGATAAGTTGCAAAAGTCGCCTCAGTGTGCACGCCCGGTTAGTTTATCGCACGGACATCTAGGTATTGTCTTGTTCCACACTGCTCTATATTGTTCCACCCATCGCTGGTTTTGCTGTCCGTCTGCCATTATGTGGTTGTCTTGTTGTAGTAGCGTTTGAAACTGGCGTGGGTGTTAGGCTTGTATGCAACTGATAGTTAAGGAGCGATCTACAAAATTGATGAGATAGAGATGTGCAAAGCGCAAGAAGAAGCAAAGCAAGGGCAATTAAAACTTCTCTCTGGTTCCTTAATTCACAAAAACAGTTCTAGCTTTCCGTCCCCCGGTTAGACAGGCTACTTTGTTGTTCGAGGACTTACGGATCTCATGTTCTGTTTCACTTGTGTGAAAGGGACTTCGGATAAGTTGCAAAAGTCGCCTCAGTGTGCACGCCCGGTTAGTTTATCGCACGGACATCTAGGTATTGTCTTGTTCCACACTGCTCTATATTGTTCCACCCATCGCTGGTTTTGCTGTCCGTCTGCCATTATGTGGTTGTCTTGTTGTAGTAGCGTTTGAAACTGGCGTGGGTGTTAGGCTTGTATGCAACTGATAGTAAGTCCATCCTCCAGTACTATATTGTGTCATGACCAGCCTAAGCGGGAGGCCAAGTTACTCTGGTCGCTATACTTAGATACCACGGGACCAGCGTAACTTGACCTCGCGCTTAGGTTGCTCATGATCATGACACAATGATAGAAGATGGACTAAAGGTAATTTTTCACAAAATCAGAGTTGTGCTAAGCGCAAAAATTGACTAATCGACCAACTGACGAAGCTTTGCTAAACGTAAGTTCAGATTAAGCGAGGGCAAGTATAACTTTTTAATAGAATTATAGAATTGGGGTGATGCTATTCTAAGCCGGCATCACACGGTCGGTATTAACATGAGAATAAGGTTGAAATTCGTATTGTCCTAACGCATGCGTTACGCAGCGCAAAAAAAACGTAATTTTAAGCGCCATTGTGCCGCAGTGTAATCGCTACGAACTACGAGCTACGACGCTCTACGAGAAGCTACGCAGACCCTTAGTCGCATTTTATAATATTTTTTGTAGTTGATTGTAGTGACAAAATATAAATGATTTTTCTTTGTAATATTTCAAATGTGATTTTAATTAGATGTCAGTCTTTTAATAGTTTCTCTCTCTACAACATAGATTTTACTCTACTATCCTTCATTCAAGTCAAAGATTGTAATTGATAAATATACGTGTAAATCACATTATGTAATTAATTATATTAATACGCCTAAATGCGTGCTGTGCACTTTGAACTTAATAGTCGACTAAGTTATTGACCCTGCTACGAAACGCCTACGTAAGCTCTACGATATCGGAGCCTTCAACGATGTACTACGATAAACACGAAACTTGCTTAGTGCTGCTTGAAGTCATATTTATTGGAAGATCCTATTTGGTCATCTTGTGTAGGATATGAAGTCAATCCTAATATAATTACCTGACTGCCTTAAAAGGAAGGTTATCTTTTTCAAGATCGTATTATGTATGTGAGCAAGAAATTATTTTGACATATGAGGTATCGTTAGATTTGTCTCAGCAGCATAAGTGACACAGGCTATATTAAAATTTCATAAATTCAAAATGGCGGATTGTAAATGCAAAATATAATATTGAAATTACCGCAGTCGTTTTTTAATACTAATTGTAGATATTGGAGGTTCTCTCATACAATTTTTACTTTTGGTATTATGAACGCTCATCAAATCGTAATAAAATATTTTGTCAAAAGCTTATATCAAGCCAGCGTTTAATATAAAGTCGGGCAACGCAAGAGGTCCAAAGTGATTATTTGTCATGTTAAAAAATTTACACTCACGAGTGATTTAACTCTTTATCCTATAGTTCGCAGTTTACAAGATTATCCACGTTTCATTTTATTGAAGAAAATGTACTGTTTCCTTTCTGTGGTATTTTGCGTACTACAAAAATATTTCGGAGTATTTGTAAAAAAAAATTCGATACAGTTTTAATAGTTCCAAATTGCGTAAAATCATTATCTATTGTAAATAATTTGTTGGAAATTCAAATTTACATTAAATAGTTACGGATCCAGCAAATAGGTATGTCTGGATCACAAATACACATGTCAAAGGCACCAGTGGTAAAGTAGAGAATCAGGAAAAAAAGTTGGCAATGTTGGTAAAGTAGGTAAGTTCATCTTTTACTGCGCTCGCCAATCCACCTGCCAAGTGTGGTGAGTACGGCAATACCCCACGAAAGGGAGGGCAGTGGTCTGTTATGGTATGAAGTATGTATGTCTAGTATAACACCTATCTTGCTCGATGGTATGGTTTAGCGTGTAATATGGTGTGACCGCGATAATACAAGGAAAGCTGAGGTAAATAATGTATATTTATCACAAATACGTTGATGTGACATTCAATGAGTCAATGTGGATTTCATTACTTGAGGAAAACTAATTGATATTTATAGACATGATATTTAAGTAATGGCATTACGTAATACTTAATATTAGTTGGCATAAAACGATTGTATTTAAAATGTTCAGGTTATTACCCGACTGCCTCAAAAGGAGGGTTAGGTTTTTCGAGAGAATGTAGGTAAGTATGTCTGTGGAAAAGTAAATTATTTTTTACGGACCTCAGCTCGGCTAAGCGGATGTTTACAAATGAGGTATCATTAGATTTGTCTCAGCAGCGCAAGTGACACTACTCTCTTTTTTAAAATTCATTAATACAAAATGGCGTAGGTATTTGTACGCAAAATATATCTTTGAAATTACTGAAGACGGGTCTTCGACTTTTTGAAAATTATGCTTGTTTTTGGATTTCATTGCTAAGTTTGCCAGCGACTTTCCTTCAGAAGGTTGAAGTGAAGTCACGAATTTTAAATGAAGCTTTTGGTACTTTCGAATGACAGTTTAAATATTGTATTGTAATAATAAGATTTGCAAAATTTTCAGTAGTATGTAAGTAAGTCAAATTAGTTTTATGTTACAATGGAATTTATTTTTACCTACTATAAAGAAAAATAAGATTTAGGTACTTTTTAAAACCTTTCAAAGATTCTAAAGAAAGGGTGCAGATGGATTTTGTGTTTTTTGACCGCACGTACGAGTAGTACGTTGATGTAATAACCCGTTACTCAAATGAGCTACACGTTTTGAAATGACATTTTGTATGAAAATATTGAAAAATATTACGTTTTAATTCAGCTTTTTGGATGGCGTCAATGCTGTACCTATTTTATTTTAGTAATCCTAACTTTTAATATTTTATAAAAACTATGAATGGATTGTGTATTTTGGACAATAGTTTCAAGCATTATAACTTTTGCTTTGCATTTTTTTAATGACCCAGTTATGTCGCTAATTGTCAAATCAAACAAAGCTCACCTGCGTATTTTCGGATTTTCATGATTTCAGCACTAATTGTGTGATAAATATGACAACTTGCACTATAACAAAATCCTTGATGTCACATTTGATGTAGAATTCCGCAACTAAAACTACCTATGAACAAGTGAATTTTGATCTTATCGATATGGTCCATCGTAGTTTTTCGGTGGATCCAGGGTGTGTCAGATTGTTAATGTATTTAATTTTTAATGCATTTGACGTTTCGACAGTTCAAAAACGTTTAAAAAGCTCAGGTTAATGTTGTGTAGAGTATTCAAACCAAAAAAACTATATTAATTTTTATATTTTTAGTAATGTCTAATGTGAAATGTGTACCTACTATGTAGGGTATTGATATTTAAGATCAAAAGATTCTCTATGAGAACATACCTATTTGGTAAAAAAAGCGAAATACTTATAAACATTTTCGGTTCGCTAACATCGCCATTAGATTTTGTTAATATCGCAATGACTCACACGCCCATGTTTGATCGCCATCTCATCACTACATCGAAACTGAGTAAATTCCGTAAAGATATATGAAAAAGCTTCATTATTGCTTTAAGCTCATTATACTAGTTCACCTGAAAAGCTGTTGGAGTGTTGTACTTACGACGTCTCAGTTGAAACGCAATAGTGTCATGTCGTGTAAAGCTACCATTTCGTGTAAACCATCCACGTAACTCCTGTGCTTTCGCTTGAGGCATCAAAACAAGTTGCGCAAAAACAAGATGTCTTCTGTGGGAGTATCGACTAATACAAGAGATGAGAGGAGACACGTCCACAGCACGCGGCCCCGCCCCGCGCCCCGCGCGCGCTCGCCCGCGATCCGCCTACAAGCACGTCGATCGATATCCGAGCTCGTCTACTTGACGGTGACTTTCAGCTGATCGCGGCTTCGACCCGACCACCTCCCGGCACGAGCCGAGGGGCAGCCTGCACGACCACAACCGTCCACCGAGATCAACCATCGCAACAACACACTTCAACCAAAACATGACTTTGAACATTTGTTATCAGATACAGGTCGCAAAGACGGAAGATCGCGTTGCACGCTCACGTTCGGCAGGTCGCGCGACGAGGCGGGCGCGCGGGCAGGCGGCGGGCGGGTCGCGTGCAACGCGCGTGCAGGGGGGCGGCGACACGCCCCGCACGCCGCCGGGGTTGCATAACGCGCTGGTCGTGCCGGACACGCGCGCGGAGCCGGTATCGACGCGTGCGGGGCGCATGCGCGTCGCGTACCTTCACAGCCGTAGCCCTGCCCGATGAGACCCCACAGCAGATCCGAGCAGTGGTGGCAGTAGGTGGGCTTGTGGAAGGTCTTCTTGGCGAAGGAGTGGGTGGCGGGTGGCGATGGCGCGGCTTGCGCCATGGCGGGCGCTGCCGGGCCGGGCCGGTCGCGCGCTACTCATGCCGCGGCGCAGCGGTGCGCGCCGCGCTTCCCGAGCGGCTGTCGCGGCCCACCATCGCGGCGCGTCTGCCCGCCCCCGCGAGCCGCGCGCACACCCCCCCCTCGACCCCCGCACGCCCCCCCGCGCGCGCCGCCGCCGCCGCCGCCGCACCAACCTCGTCGCGACGCCGCCGCCCGAACGATCGATCTCATCTCTTATCACCTGAGCTTTCATCGCTGCATGAGAGCTTTATGCAATTTAATGATTTGATGTTTCTTTTCAAGCTGCATCTTATCTTATTTGTTCTTTGCACTCGTTGATGTCTTTTGTTGAAACATCTCGATTGAATAGTAATTAGTTCAAAAGACTTCAACGCGTAATTAATCGCCTGACTATTAAAAATTATATCGCCAAAAACGTATGATGCCTTGTATATTTCCCTACCTATATACTTACTAACTCCCTAGACTACAGTAGGTACCTAATACCTACGTACTAACTGATTCATAGAAGAAGGGGACCCGAAGTGGCAACATTTTTGTTGACATCTTGCTCAAAAGTCATGTAATATGAAAATAACGCAAACAATAATGTTGCCATTTCGGGTCCCTTTCTTCTATGAAACAGGTTATACCCATTTCAGGCATTAGAAACTTTAAAAAAATATATTTTTCGAGCATTTCCCCGCCGCTACAAAGTCACGTCGTCCGGCCGCGCGTGCGCGTTGCCGTCCTCAATCGAAAAAGCTCTTGTTTACAATATTAAGAGCAGCAGCTTCCAGCGGCGGCGGTGGGCAGACGCCGACAGCCCAGTCTGTGGCCCAGTCTGACTCTACCTTAATAATGTCCGCCATAGGCAATCCTTAAGCCTTGTACATGTAACACAAAATAGAGAAGGATGGATAAGGATTACGTTGTAATGTGTACAAGTAGCTTATCGCAGAGGACGAAACTCACAAGACTTGTCTCAAAACACTCGTGAGACCGATGCTTCGCAGATTCGCATTCATAGTCCAACTGGACTATACTTACGTATCCCAAAAGAAGGTGATGATCCGAAATGAAGGTGAAACAACCAGAACCTTTCGCCATCGGTACTTCGACACTCATCGCTAAAATAGAGAGAGAAGGTTCATTCGACCTTTTAGGATTTTACTGATTGTCACTTGTTACTTAGCCAGGGTTGCTACTGTCAAGAATATCAAACCAGCAAAATCTGATACAAGAACGTCATTAACTAATATGAATACCTAAGATCCAATTTCAATCCAAAAAGTATGACGTTCGTGGCAACAATCATCTTGGGAACTCAAGGTGAATACCTTGAGTTCCCCTGAGGTTCCAGTTTTTTCCAAAAGTAAAGTCAGTTAGCGTCAAAATCGTCGCTAGTACTGAGTGAGCTATTTGTAAAGGCTCCCCGTGCGCCGCTTCCCTAATTTGTGCACGTACCTAATAAGTAGAGATGTGATTTGAAACATTGGGGAGATACCTAGTCCGCTTGGCAAAATACAAAATACAAGGACTAGTTAAGTACTTATTTAGTCAAATAAACTGAGTCGCCTCTCTAATAGTTACGATTATGAAGGCTAATTTACACTTCGACATGTAAATGTAAACGGATCTATTTTGCCTTACGACCACGTCAGAAAGAGAGATTCGCTTAACATTATCATCAGTTAGAACACAAAATCATATAGCAAAATGATTTGGCTATGTTTTGTGACCGCTTTACATATATATCACGCCTATTTCCCTTGGGGGTTGGCAGAACTTAAACGCTACTAGGGAATGGGGAGTACCGTTCCCTGTGCACATCTTGCACTGCGCTCGCCAATCCGCTTACCAAGCGTGATGTGTGAATACGGCAATACCCCCAATCGGGGGGGCCAGTGGACGATTACGTATACTTCTCGAAGAAGAAGAAGATATTGAAATTGCACAGCGTAGATTTGCTTTGCACAGTTATAATAAATGGTTTTCCCGTGGATTTCGTAAGATGCGACTATGGGATTTTAGAATTGATGTGCATTGCAATTTTAGGCGACAGGCTGACAACCGGACCATTATTTAAACCCTTTATAAATTGCTATAGAATTACCAACTCCATGCAACCTGTCACTATGGTGGGTGACACATTGTCTCCCGAATGACTCTCAAACTTTTGTCAAAAGTGATGTAATTGGCGGTTTTTTTACAGCCGTTTACGCTCTACCTACCCCGCAAGGGATATAGGCGTGACATATGTATGTATGTAGGATGACCTCAACTGCAGAGATTCTCTGAAGATAGTTTAGTATAGTTAGTGTGATTTAATGTATGATATGATTAAAGGTGCTTAAAATTGCTACGAGCTACGCAGGGCTACGACGCTACGCAGACCCGTAGGTACTACGCAAACAGATACTAAATGTATGATTATTACAAATACAGACTCATACGTAGATGAATCACGTTCTTTTCCTTGCGGAGTAGACAGAGCGTTAAGAGGCCTAATAAAAGTGTTTTTCATGGCATGCACAGAGTAGTATAAAAGATTGCTGTATATTCAAAGGAAAAAGTATAAAAGGCGACTGAGTTACCTTTAAAATAAAATCGGTATTTTGTGTTTCTCTGTCATGAACACCGCGAACTCCTCCCAAAACACACAACGGCTTTCGATGCAGTTTTTATGGATAAAGTGGTTCAAGAGGAAAGCGCTTTACACACATAACGTCCGTTTCGTCGTTAATTTTGCGCTGCGTAACGCATGCGTTGGGCAATATGAATTTCAAACTTATTTAAATTGTTTGACAAATGCTTTCGTCGATGCAGCGTTGTGTGATAGGTATTTTTGCGCTAACGGATATGTCCGTCAAACCGTTTCACATTTTTTCCCAAATGCAACGGATGGCGCTGTGCAAAAATAACGCACAAACGGACGTCACTGTGTGGGGACGTCGCTGGGGCGAGCGGCGGGGTTTTTTCATCCCCGTGAACAGCTATTTTAGTGTCAAAGCTGGTCATTTTAGGCGACATGCTGACAACCTGCCTATATGGCGATACACAGTCTTCTGAATGACTCTCAAACTTTTGTCAGACATGGTGTAGAGACCGTTTTTACAGCCGTTTTCGCTCTGCCTACCACGCATGGGATATAGGCGTGATATATGTATGCATGTCCGAAAAACGTCTTATTTGTAAGGAAAAACGGATTCGCAATTTGTGCAACCGCTGACGAGTCGCTGGTTAAATAAAAATTTAGGCAATATCTTGACCACCTCTAAAAATATGCCCCCGTTTTACCCGCTGGGGCGTGCGGCGGGGTGTTTTCATCCCCATGAACAGCTATTTTAGCGTCAAAGCGGCGCTGGCAAGCACGCGGCGGCCCGGCGGGCTTTCCATGCGATTACATTCTTTACATATCTACCTATTGGCATGGCTGTGTAGCTACAGGACGGTATTTACATGGTGGTATAAATTGAACTTACGAAGAAGCCAGACTTTTGGATCTAGCATAAAATAGAAACTTACCAGAAGGCTCACTCGACCCTATTGAATTTTGCGATTCTCATTTGTTACATACCCTGGCTATGAAATAGACATAGACAAATAATATTTCTAAAATAGAGAGTTTACAGAAGGTTCACTCGCCCTTATTTCGGATATTCGCGATCGGCATTTGTTACATAGCCAGGGTTGCTACTGTCAAAAATCTCAAAGTATAAAAATATCAAAACCTTTGATCAAAACAGCAAAATCTGACAAAGAACGTCATATCGTCATAACGATTTATCTATCTATCTATCTATATGATTCTGAGCCAGTTTTAAATCCAATAAATATGACATTGTACTTACCTATTTTTGATTTATTTTAATCACGAGGGTGTTTATCACACCATGTACTGTTGGTAAACGCACCTAACTGACTCTACCTATTTGTGAAACCTGTTGTGTGTAACTTTTCCTTTCATACATATTAATTTGTGTCAATACTATTCATTTCACTTTTATCAGATACTTACTTAAATAAGGAGCAACTTGTCGGAAAAATGCACAGAGACATATGACATTTACATGGTCTTGTAAAATCCACCTTCTAGCAACCTCCAGGCGCAAGCTCCACAGAGTAGACGTGAGACGCGTAAGGTAGCATCTGTCAAACAAGTGATCGTCGGAGACGTAAGATGTACGACGTCGCGACGCTTGAAACCGTTTCCATATAAAATGTATGCAACAGAAGAAACAAAGCTACGTGAGACGCGCGTCCTATCGATAACGGTTGACGATCGCTTGTCTGAAAGATGTCAGTTTGTGCGTCGCGTCGCGCGTTTATACTGTGAAGCATGCCCCTTATTTTCAGAAAGAATCATTTTTGGGCCGTGTCGCCAAACTCTAGGTTCTCTCGATGACACAGAAAACCCCGCAGAGAGACCTAGTATTCAAACGGCCCACAGATCAAAAACATACTCAGGTTTTTCCTGTGCAAGTTGCTACTTACTAAGTTGGTAAGGTACGCCATTGGATATTTAGTCTAGTACCTATTCTGTTTTCTTTACGTACGGTTACCCACTTCAGCGAAACATTTTAAAAATAGCTCGTACGTAGCCTAGTTGCACACTTGCCTGGACATGTATAAACGCTAATGCCACGGTTGACGCTACAGGCTCAAGCCATCGAAGCATTCAGTGGGTCCTATGCCTGATTAGCCGCAACCCCTTCCTACATGCAAGGATGATAATGGCTGAAAATCTACTTCTAGTATGTAGCGCCTGCTGTAAAATTTTGAGCAAAAGTTTATGTTGCTTTTGCTAAATAATTATGTCAGGCGTTTATGTAAATCAGTTTTGATTTATGTAGGCTGAAATATTTTTTTAAAGTGATTTAAAATAAATTTTGAAAAAATGAATGTAAATGGAGCTTGTGTGTGTCCGGGACCATGGACCTAATACCGTTCCGCCGCTCATAAACCTACCCTGAGCTCAGAAGTCAGAACTTTGGCTGGCCAGGGATGGCTATGAACGATCTTGATGCTCATCTCAAACACAGTCTCAACGCGACGTGTAGCGACATCTAGCAGTAGTTATTAACGAGTAACTCGGATTCAAGTCAAGTCAAGAAGACTCAACTTTCCAAACATAGGAAAATAGGTAGCGGCAAGGTAGCGGTAAGCGTAATAAATAATTCATTTACGAAATCATAAGATATGATATGACTCATATTTATATGACTCAGTCACGATCACGAACACCCACGAAATGTTTGATTGCGTATTTATTCGTGCAGTACTCGAATCGAGACCCTGTTGTAATTTCCAGCACTATAATAAATAATGCATACTATGGACGACCGACATCGTATTGCCATGTATATTGAAGTAGTGAAGAAATTAAAATGCCGACCGTACCCTGTTCCAACAGCCACAATTTCTGTTTAATTTCATGACTTGAACGATATTTGGTGCACAAACTCTTATTTTTTTATTCAGGCTGATAGTTGAAAATTTGCGTAATACTATGTCGAGAAATATCACGTTGGGCAATATAGTACCGCGACAAAATTTCTAAACGAAAACGCTGTGTCAACACTCTCCTCCCCCTTCGCCCCGCGCGCTGATGAACTGTCAAATAATCCGCAAATATGACCGACGATACACGCAAGAAAAGTTTTTTGGGATTTGATTTTAGCACTCAAAGGGTGAGTTATTTATCAATTAAATGTTTTATCAATAAAATTAACTTTCATTTACAATCCTTATTAAAAGCAAAGTCGTACGTATTCTTTTTACCGTCCAATTATGTTAATTATTTAGTCAGTAATTTAATTGGGGCATTTTTGCATTGTAAACTCATATTTTGTTTACATTTTGTGTTTTTCTGACATTATTCAGCTGAATTAATACGGTTATTCGTCGGCTGCCTTGGTAACAAATCACAACGCTACGGAATTAACTGTTTCTGTTAAAAATACTGTATGCTTCACACATGTTTTCTAAAAACCTAAATTTCATTTTTTTGTAAATTCTGTTACGGTTTATGTATTTTCTGTTACGGTTTAGTCATAGGTAAACATATTTTTTGTTAACAATTGTGAAGTTACATTATTATCTCATTCATATCAATTACATACTATATAATATATCATATCATAAGATTTTTACTGAAGTGACCTTGCACCATAACCGAACTCCAGTTTATTTCCTAATTAAAAATCTATTTAAGCCAAAAAAGCAAAAATCTATTTAATATAGAAGCAAAAAATAATGGTTTAGAAAAAAGCTTTATTTCAATTACTTTTTATTGGACTCTATCATTATAGTTTACTTAAATTAAAGCAGTAAATGCCTATCTTCTTATCTATTCTCTGTGTTATAATAATGTCTTGATAACCTCCGGTATTATCTATGATGTCAACAAGTTTAATTCATTTACATCACATTATCTCGTTTGGTAGTCTTCAAATAAATTTAATAACTTTTAATATAATTCAATTATGAGTATAATTTTGAATATAATTTACATTACTATGAGCATAATTTTCCTGCAAATAAAATTATTATGTTTATATGTTTTAGCTGAAAGCCTTGGTGATAGATGAAGACTTCACAATACTTCAAGAGGCAGATGTGGAGTTTGATGTGGATCTCCCAGAGTTTAGGTATAAACTCAAACATTTTAAAATTATTTGTACTTCACTGTACTGTCACATTATTCACTCTTTATAGTCATGGTCCTTAGCAAAAAAATACTGTTTTGCCGGCACAGTTGATGCCGCTTTGCTCAGTGATACTTGGGACCATTGTGAATGATTCCATCCGAGGAAATGAAATATCCATCCACTGGATTTCAAGATGGCGGACCTTCGTTTTTTTGTATGGCACTAAAAAATAATTCTTCTGGAGCCCATCGTGTGGGGTATCAAATGAAAGGGCTAGACGAGACAATTTCAAAAATATACTATAGTTTTAATACGTTTCCACTGCCCTCTTAGAAAAAAATCAACTTACATTTTTTAAAGTAGTCAAAACATGCCAAGTTTGAGGTCCAGTAGGTACAAAATGGCTGACATATAGTTTCATAAAAGTATGCCAAATGATCCACCATATCCTCAACTCTAACGTGACGAAAGGAATTTTGAAAATAATAAGATTTAATGTATATTTTGCAATGGAAAAAAGATCATTGGGAACTGCAGTAGGTTAGTAAGAACTGCTTGTGCGCCTCCATAAATGTTTAAGATGCAATTCTCATCATGATTGCTTTTACACTTAAAGCTAGATTATGATGTGCCGGATCATTTTGAATCTTCGGGCATGGTTGTGCCCCCGCCAAGTCGAGTAAAAAGTGGCTTTGCCGTACCATATTTCTCTTAAAGCAGTTTCGGCCAAAGTTGAGACCCCTTTACCGATATGTTGGATAAAAATAGAAATATTTAATTTAGCAGATATAGAAACTCTAAATGGAGTAAAATACTTAAGTTTAAGAATAGAAAAAAAAACAATTAACTATGTGATTATATGTGAATACACAGGAATACCATTTTAAATTTACAGCGAAACAGCATTCATTGCAGTTTTAATTGTAGAATCATGTTAGTGTTTAGTGTATAAATATGAAATACAATGATTCTAAAGTTATTTCGTACCGACGACGTTGTGGATTGCACAACGTTTCTGGTGGAGTGGACTTGGCTGTCTTTAACAAAATATATCATGCAAGTAGTAAGTATATGACTATTTGTTTTTGCAATTATTTAAAATCGGTCGCTCAAATAGGCCATATTTGACAACTTTCAGATATAAGGTTATTTTTCTTTGATGATGTGTTTTTTAGTATGGGCTGTCAAATATGGCCTATTGGAACGACCGTACTCGAAGTCAATATTTTATGTACGAAAACTCTCATTTTTTTGCGGTAGATGTACCTAATGAGTGGTGAGACTTGCTTTTTTTTGAGTTGTGTTTTGATGGTATCTCATATCTTTACATAAGGCTTTTTTGATCTCACTTCATTCATATACCTAGGTACCTACATGTAATCTAAAAGTGCTTTAGAAGTTTTATGGTACGTCGAATGAGTAACAGATTTAAGCGAATTGAATGATTTTTTGAAATATTGAATGTTTATTTAATGATTGTTTGGGTCCTTAACACACAGGTTTCAAATGTTATCCAAAATATCGTTGTTTTGGGCGTCGAAATTGACCTGAACAGTTTCGAGAGAATTTTTTTTATTTAATTTAATCATTTATTGTAGGTACCTACACAAAAACAAATACAGAACAAATACAAAAATAAAAACGGTACAGCAGGCACTACTTATTTCTAACATGAATTTTTCTTACAGGCCTACTAAACTGAAATAGCATTCATGAGTAGATCAACATGGTACCTATGGCTTTTTACTCAACTTGGCGGGGGCACAACCGTGCCCGCAGATTCAAAATGATCCGGCACATCATAATCTAGCTTTAAGTGTAAAAGCAATCATGAGAAGAATTACATCTTAAATATTTATGAAGGCGCACAAGCAGTTCTTACTAACCTACTGCAGTTTCCAATGATCTACTTTCCATTGCAAAACATACATTAAATCTTATTATTTTCAAAATTCCTTTCGTCACGTTAGAGTTGAGGATATGGTGGATCATTTGGCATACTTTTATGAAACTATATGTCAGCCATTTTGTACCTACTGGACCTCAAACTTGGCATGTTTTAACAACTTTAAAAAATTTTACTTGGTTTTTTTTCTAAGAGGGCAATTGAAATGTATTAAAACGATATATTTTTGAAATCGTCTCGTCTAGCCTTTTCATTTGATACCCCACACGATGGGCTCCAGAAGAATTATTTTTTTAGTGCCATACAAAAAAACGAAGGTCCGCCATCTTGAAATCCAGTGGATGGATTTTTCATTTCCTCGGATGGAATCATTCATAATGGTCCCAAGTATCACTGAACAAAGCGGCATCAACTGTGCCGGCAAAACAGCTTTCGGGTGATATTTGACCGTACCCGCTTAGACTATTATAATCATTATTGAATAACATACCTACATAATATAACTACCTATTATACCTATTACTAAATACTTTCTGTCAATAATTATGATGCAATGCATTAAACAATCTATAGAAAAAAAACACAATCATCTTTAATATAATTCCTTTGTCAAACAAATATTAAATTTTTGTAATTTATTTGTCTAATTTTTGTCATTGGTTATTAAAAGTTCTCTCTTTTATTTTATATGCTGCCAATGAAGATCATTGAGGTATTTACTTACTAAATACAAAACTAATATGTATGTTGTAGGTATAGTATTTACTTTTAGTTTTTTTTGTGTAGGATTGCTGAGAATCGAATTTTCCAAAACCAAAACCTTATACAATGTATTACAGAACAACAAATAAAGCCGAAAGGAGTTCAAGGTACTCACGAAACTCAACAATTTTTCCCATGGAACATGGGTCGAAATATGAAAAAAAACTTCCATTTGGCTTTATTTGTTTTGCAACTTCCAGTATTTATATTCTTTCAATTAACTTTTTTATGTTTTCATAGAACGTCGGGTGGCATGGTACGCGGCGAAAAAGGGGCAGTATGGGCGCCGCCGGCACTATGGGTGAAAGCGTTAGATATGGTGATGGATAGATTGACCCTTGCTGGCGTGGATTTCAGCAATATACACGCTCTTTCTGGCGCTGCACAGGTAACAGAACAGTAAAAACTATTTTAAAAGTAAGCATCATACTCTAGAAATTAGAGTCTTGTAAGGGCGCAGTTCGGACTCTTATTGCTATAGGTGACAGCGTTAGACATGGTCATGTACAGATTGACTTTAGCTATTGTCAACTTCAGCAATATACACAAACTTTCCAATGCTACACAGATTTGTAATGGAAAAAGTAGTAGGACCTGCATAATACCTACACTTTAGATTACCATATGGTTAGCAGCGGGTAAACTGCTGAGCTGGCCTCTTACTTTGATAAAAGTATGGTTGGTGTTCACAATCATATGAAAAAGAATAAGTTATTGATAATTTATTTAAGGCTCCTACCGCCCCCTCCTCTACCGGAAGGTTCGAAATTCAAATAATATTCGGAAGTCGTGTCCGAGCTGGTCAATGAGTAGTTTTACAGAGGTGTCACTCACCATTCCAACAATCTTAGAAAATTTAGGTAGGTACGTACTATCAGCAGCATATCAAACTATTTGCGGATTATTCTTTGTAGGTTATTGTATAGAAAACGTTGCATGTTGAATGGTGATGAATAATGACGTCCTTACATTGAACTGTTAGTTTGCTTGATATTTCTTCACATTCAGTAAACGAAAAGAATAAATTCATCCAAAAATAAACCTTTATATTGTGATCGATCATACTTACATTTTACTAAGAAACTCTTGGAAGAAAAAGTTTTCCGAAAGTGCAAGTGGCCAGTATCATTATACGCACTTCGCGCGAACTTTGACAAAAAGTTTTTTTTTATTGATGGACGACTATGGTCAATCAGTTTATTCATATAATATGAAGACACTTTTGCCAGCGTCCAGTTATTTAAAACTTACCAGTAAAAAAACCGCCTTTGGTTAGGTTACAACCTAAACCACCTGATTATCCGGAAAAAAGATAGTTTCGTGCTTTAGAAGGCACTTTAAGCACTTAAGTCTTTGTCAGAATAAGCATGATTGATTACTTAAATGGCACCTTTTACAAAACTATGTCAGAGGCCTACTAGTTGCTGCTGAAAAACTCTGACAGAAAGGTTCAATGTATTGGAGTTTTTAATGCACTCACAGCGCTATATTATATAGCGTGAAATTGGTATCCCTTTCGTAGGCATAATTTTTTTTCCACTAATATGTTTTAGCATAACATGTTTCGCATAATTTTTTTTCGCCTACCATTGCTTTGACATAATAGTTTCTTGCCATAATATTTATCTTGGCATAATCATATTTTAGACTATTGTATTTTATACTAACAATATTTTGGCATAATTGCTTTTGTAATAATTTTTTTGTACTAATATAATATATTTTTTATTAAGTTCAAATGGCAGGAAATGTAAGTCAGTTTAGTATTTTTTAAGATATATTAGGTTAAATTAGGTCAGTTTAGGTTAGGTTAGGTTAGGTTAGGTTATTTTTATACAGTTTAGGGGTTCTTCTAATGCATCAGATTTTTATGCCTATTTTGATTATGGATATGACAATTTATGGTTTTGTATTTTAGGCCTATGTACTATTATGGCAATATTTTTTGTGCGTAAAGAAATTATGCCTAAACTGTTATGCGTACATGAATTATGCGTAAGTATTATTAGTTTAAATTACAGTGTGCCAAAATACATTATGCCAATTATTTTTATGCAAATGGATAGAGAACCCGTGAAATTTTACTAGTGACCGATAGCGAAATCTCAGGACCGGCTATTGATAAGGAACAACATTCCTCAAGGAACATAGGTCGAAAAACGAAAAAATATTTTGACCTCCCATAGTAACTCAAATCTGCTGATCGGCAATTTTGTATGGGAGGTCCAAAAATTATTTTGTATTTCGACCTATGTTCCTTGGGGAAAGTTGTTCCTTATCACTAGCCGGTTCTGAGTTTTCGCTATCGGTCACTAGTAAAATTTCACCTCATATAAGCGCTATATTATTCTTAAAGGTTCAAAGTGTCGGCGACTAGATCTCGCAAACGAAAAAAAACAATTAAAACATAGGTTGTGATACTAGTACATAACTGATAGCAAAAATGCAGGGTGCGCATAAGGAACAGCAAAGGTCGAAATATGAAAAAAAAACACATAAAAATGTTGTAAAAGTATTATTTTTTGTTTCTTATAAAAGTTGTTCAGTTTTGTAGGTAGAAGAGGGTCACTTCAATATTTGAACTTAATTAAATTTAATGATCACGGTATAAATGCAAGTTTAAACATGATTGACATTCCATTTGTGGCATACAAGGCCTTCTTTACAAACAATATTTTAAAGGGTGAACCAGTCTATGAAACTGAACAACTTTCCCTCAAGAACATATGACTAAATATAAAAAAATGGGCTTCCCATACAAACTAAATCGCTCAGCTAGTGCATTTGTATGGGAGTTAAAAAATGATTTTTTATTTTTCGACATACGTTTCTTGGGGAAAGTTGTTCAGTTTCATGAGTAACTTGACCTCCTTTCGGTTTTATTGGTTGATTTGTAACTTTTTTTTTTATTCAGGACTACTTCAGGAACTTTCATCTTAAGCTGTTGCGTAATTAGGTAACAGACATCATCTTACAGTAACTATATCGATTTAAAAACGTTTATATTTACAATAACTAGAATGACCCGGCCATCGCACTAGACCATCGTATCTCACAAGCAAAAAGTGTGATTGCAAGTCATTCTAGTTATTGTAAATATAAAAGTTTTAAATATCGATATAGTTACTGTAAGATGATGTCTGTTACCTAATTACGCAACAGCTTAAGATGAAAGTTCCCTGAATTAGTCCTTGAATAAATCAATAACCGACTTGGCATCACATGGATCTCACAACTTTTTACAGTAGATGAACTGAGAGCGAGACTTGGTTCTTTTTACAAGTAAATGTTTTTGTGGATCTCACTTTTGTAGATAGTCTTCCTCTTTCTCTTATCTGGAACTACCTCTTGAGCCTCAGCTACAGATTTCTCAAAGCCCACCTGCAAAGTTAACTTTGTAATCCCATACATTTGTATGGAAATACTAAGTTAGTTATGCGGTTGCAACCGAATTTGCAGAATGTTATAGTTTTCCCTTTATTCATACACTAAATACAAGGTGTATTCTAAGTTTCAAGCTCCTCAGTCTGCTAGAAGTACCTTAGAATTTTGATGATCGGTCAGTCAGTCAGGCAGAAAATTAAGAAACTTTGACTAACTATAACTTCTAAACTACTGGTCCAAATTAAATGAAATTTGAAATGTATCGTGTCTATGCAGTGCTTGATAAAATATTTTAAAATGATTGTTCTAAACTTATAGACAAGGGAGTTATGGGGGGGTCAAAAATGGCCTGAACTGGTTCGAGAAAAGGATGGTACGGCCGTGCCGCTTTCAGCTCGACTTGGTGGGGGCACTGCCGTGCCCCCAGATAATGGTGTAGGTTTATCAAAAAGTTGCATCTGTGATGAGTTCAACATTGAATAGTGAGTAATAATCATATAAAGTTTAATAATTTTCAATAACCATTGACGCAAAACATTTGTACAATATGGTAGCATGGTCATGATAACAGTGAAAAATAGAGGTAACTTCACATTTTTATTTCTTAGTATTTTGGGATAAACTTCGATTTTTGGGTTTCAGGAAGCTTTTCCCCATATTTTGTAGAAGAAAATTCAATTTTTTTCTTATAATGACGTGTCCTAGATTATGTAATATATAGGAAAACGTAGCTCGTTTTCAGCTCGCTTCATAGGAGCTCCCCCCTTAATGAGCCATCTAATATTTTTACAGCAACACGGCTCAGTATGGTGGGCGAAAGGCGCCGAGGAGAAACTCTCTTCCCTATCTCCTGATGAGTTTCTCCATACACAATTGGCTGGGGCCTTCGTAGCTGACTCCCCTGTGTGGATGGATGCGAGTACTACTGAGGATTGTACAGCCATCGAAGAGGCTATGGGAGGACCGGAGGTAAGATGGGGCCATGGGGGGTAAGAGGGGTCATGGGGGTAATAAGGGGCCATGGGGAAAGTAATAGGGAGCCATAGGAGTTAGGAAGGGGCAATGGGAGGTAAGAGAAGAGCCACGGGAGGTAGGCGGGGCCCATGCATGAGAAGGACTCTATCTCCTGATGAGTTTCTCCATACACAATTGGCTGGGGCCTTCGTAGCTGACTCCCCTGTATGGATGGACGCTAGCACCACTGAGGATTGTAGAGCCATCGAAGAGGCTATGGGAGGGCCAGAGGTAAGAGGGGGCCATGGGAGGTAGGAGGGGGCCATGGGGGTAATAAAGGGCTATGGGGAGAGTAATGCCCCCGCAATGGGAGGAAGGAAAGGGGCCACGGGAGGTAGGCGGGGCAAGCAGAATTTCCATCTGCGACATTGGCCATCTCATCTGTAACAAAATATCACACTACTTATAAACAAGTAAAAGATGTTTTTGTAAAAGAAAGAACTGCCTATTATTTACTACGCAAAAACAACGTTTGAACGCCGACAGATCGTTAACTATTTATTGAATCATACTTTTATTTATGAAAAGTGAAAGTAGTTTTTGTCGACCGTATAAAATAAATAAATCTAGTTTAATAACGTTGTTAGCGGATTAAAATAGCATTGCTTTTTCAATAACACTTCTGTTTTTTTGTTGCCAACTGGTCCACTTATTTAACTTTCTCTAGAATTCCATTTTCATGAATAAAGACCGAGTATTGCTAATGCCGGGTAATGTTGATGTTTGTATGAATTTAAACAAAAACGTTTTTTTTAGGTGTCTTTAGATGATAAGTAGCGATTGAATATAATGTGAAAAAAAATTAAACACAAATGTTTCAATTATGATGAACAGAAGTAACGTCGATATGTTAAAAAAAATGCGAACCTCCAAAAATTGTTTTTATACTTCGACCTATGTTCCTGGGGGAATTGGTTCAGTTTCGAGGGCTGATTCACCCCTTGAAATAATCCAGTTTTTTTATTTCCTGTATTAATAAAAAATGTATGTAATTTGATTGATTCGCTTTTATTTTTAGAGTTAACGCCGCTCAAAGTTAAAAAAAGAACAGGAAAGAGAAATCTGATAGTAAATATTTTGGTTTATTTACAGGAACTAGCAAAAATCACAGGGTCCCGAGCGTACGAGCGTTTCACTGGCGCTCAAATACGCAAGATGTTCCGCACACGACCTCGGACCTACCGCGCTACGGACAGAATATCCCTGATATCATCATTTGCTTGTTCATTGTTCCTGGGGAAGATTGCGCCAATAGATCTGTCTGATGGATCAGGAATGAATCTGCTGGATGTGAGGAGTCATAGCTGGTCTACCGAAGCCTTAAAGGTCAGTGTTCTTCCTCCAAAAGTACCTCTATATCTAAATTCGAAACTGGATGTTTATAGATAGAATATTCCTGATATCGTCGTTTGCTTGTTCATTGTTCCTGGGGAAGATTGCGCCTATAGACCTGTCTGATGGATCAGGAATGAATCTATTAGATGTGAGGAGTCACAGTTGGTCTCCAGAAGCTTTAAAGGTCAGTATTTTTCCTCCAAAAGTCCTGCTATATCTAAATTCGAGACACACACATACCGCGCTACGGACAGAATATCCCTGATTTCATCATTTGCTTGTTCATTGTTCCTGGGGAAGATTGCACCTATTGATTTATCTGATGGATCAGGAATGAATCTGCTAGATGTGAGGAGTCATAGCTGGTCTACTGAAGCCTTGAAGGTCAGTTTATTTCCTCCAAAAGTCCTTCTAGGTCTAAATTCGAGACACCTACCGCGCTACGGACAGAATATCCCTGATTTCATCGTTTGCTTGTTCATTGTTCCTTGGGAAGATTGCACCTATAGACCTGTCTGCTGGATCAGGAATGAATCTGCTAGATGTGAGGAGTCATAGCTGGACTCCAGAAGCTTTGAAGGTCAGTATTCTTCCTCCAAAAGTCCTACATACATACATACATATATCACGCCTTTATCCCTGCGGGGTAGGCAGAGCGTCAACGGCCATAAAAGCACGGTCGTTATCGCCACGTCCGACACATATTTGAGGGCTGTTCTAGCTATTGTCGTGTATCGCTATAGTGACAGGTTGTCAGCCTGTCGCCTAAAATTGCAATACACATGATACCCTCGAGTCCTTTAGCCGCCTCTTACGACACCCACAGGAAAGAAATGGGGGGTGATGCTATTCTAAGCCGGCATCACACGGCTCCAAAAGTCCTGCTATATCTAAATTCGAGACACCCACATACCGCGCTACTGACGGAATATCCCTGATTTCATCGTTTGCTTGCTCACTGTTCCTTGGGAAGATTGCACCTATAGATCTGTCTGATGGATCGGGAATGAACCTGCTGGATGTGAGGAGTCATAGCTGGTCTCCAGAAGCGTTAAAGGTCAGTATTTTTCCTCCAAAAGTCCCTCAAGATCTAAATAAGTCCTCGGACCTACTACGCTACTGAGAGAATTATTAGTGTCAACTTTGCTGACTTAGAATAGCATGGTATCGTAAAAAACAACTAAGGAATATTCATCCAGGAAATGGGCAGCAGCGTTCCCTGTGAATGAAACATTTTGCACTGCGGTCGCGAATACGCCTGCCATGCGTGGTGAGTGTGGCAATACCCCTCCGAAAGGGGGATGCTCATGTCCGGCAGTAGACTGATAGATATGTAGATGAATACTTTATTGCTTACAACTTAGGTGCACAATGAGGAACATAAATCTTTACATAAATCTAAAACTAAAACGTTAAGCTAAGGCAGCCTTATGTGGGCTCATATGGCTGTAGTAATTTTTTATCGCATAAAAATTGAGTCCAAAACTTTGCTTTTTTTCAGGCTTGCGGTGATGAAACTCTGGAAAGCAAACTAGGCAAACCAGTGCCAACAAGCACGGATTTGGGTCCCGTATCGAGCTACTTCGTGTCCCGCTACGGCTTCCGACCCGACTGCAGGGTTGTCGCTTTCACTGGAGACAACTGTTCGGCGCTTGCTGGTATGTAAGATTGGGCTACCATCAAAATCTCTACAACATACTACCTATTTATTATTTACTAGCGGCCCGTTAGCGGCTTTACCCGCTGCAACTCGTTTTCCGCAAGAAAAAGGCTTATTCCCGGCATGTGTAATACATATCAACCTTCCTCTTGAATCACTTTTATCTATTACAAAAAACCGCATCAACATCCGTTGCGTGGTTTAGGAGTTAGCGTGCTCACGACAGACAGACAAAGAAAAAAAAACAACTTCATTCAGCTGACAACAAAACATACCATCAACACCTAATAAGTATACTGAAAATCAGATTATTATTTCAGTTGTTGCTATCTCTAGCTACTTATCTCTAAAATTGTCTCTAAATCGTAAAATAATTCGCTTTCCACTCGAGTGCACGAAGCGATAAGAAATATATGTCTTGAGCGGCCAGATATAGTTAAACTACTACTTTGTTGATAGTACTGATAAGTTTTTTATCATGAGGGAATCACAATTTTACAAAAACTTACCTGTATGTATACTTAGATGCGTGAAAGAAAAAACAAGGTTCAACATACAAATAGGCACATTTTTTGTACGTATGTATACTTGCCAAACTAAAACATTGTGTTACCTAGACTATTATAACGAGGTACATAACGAATAAATGGGATCTTGTAAACGGCTCCAACGGTTTTCACATAATTTCTTATAAATTTTGAGTGCATTTTAAAGTCCTAAAATATTACGCGTTAATCGTAAGTTTTTTATTATTAACAACGCCATCTATGGTGGTGTAAAAACCGCAATATTGAGCGAGTTCGGTATGTATCCTTTCTTCCTAATTTCCAGGGCTCCGCCTCCGCTCCGGCTGGGTAGGCCTCAGCCTCGGCACCAGCGACACGCTACTCCTAGGGCTCCAAGAGCCGGCCGCGCCTCCCGCCGGACACATCTTAGTAGGCCCCACCAACGATGCCCCCTACATGGCCCTGCTGTGCTTTGCGAATGGAAGTCTGACCAGGCAGAACCATAGGGATAGATTAGCCGAGGAAAAAAGTTGGGATGCCTTCAATGATCTGTTGAGAGCGACTGTTAGAGGAAATATGGGGTACATGGGTAAGTGTTCAAAACCCAGTCTTATTTGCGTTTGTGTGGCCGGTTCTCCCCTATGATATGGCATACAAATTTTTGTCAGGCTGGTGATAAGGAATAACTTTCCCCAAAATTTTTGGAACTCAGCCTTTAAATAGCTGATCGGCAATTTTGATTGTTTTTTTTTTCTATTTTGACCTCTGTTCCTTAGGGAAAGTTGTTCCTTATCATCAGTTTTTTTTTAGTTTTCGCTATCGGTCGCTAGTAAAATTTCATCCAATATAATCTTGAATTTCCTCATTATTATTTCCAGGCATATACTACGACACAGCTGAGATAGTCCCGCGCGTGCCGCCCGGCCGCTGGCTGTGGGACCTCAACGACCGGGCTATTGAGAAAACCGCGCCGCAGTTCGAAGCCAGGGCCTTGCTAGAAGGACAAGCCATAGCTAGAAGGGTGCATGCTGAGGATATGGGGTTCAAACTAGGTGAGATACATAGATAAATATTTAAAATATACAGTATTAATAGCGATCTAGGTAAGGCCCAGGTTTTAGCTAAGTTTCGATTATAGTTAATACTTCATGATATATATAACAATTGACAAACTGCATTGAATGGGGAAGCCATAACTAGGAGGGTACATAACATAATGAAGATATGGGGTTCAAACTAGGTAAGACAGAAACTAGGAAATATGAGATAGAACACTAAAACTATAGAAGTAGGTAAGCAAAGGTGACTAGAACACTAAAACTATAGAAGTAGGTAAGCAAAGGTGACCTTGGTAAGCCACAGGTTTAAGCCAAGTTTCAGTTACAGTTAATACATCATGATAGGGTTATAGAGAAAATGAGATAGATAATATATAAACATAACAAATATAGAAGTAGGTAAACTATGGCAGTCTAGCTAAGCCTTAGATTTCAGCCAAGTTTCAATTATAGTTAATACATCATGAAAGGGTTATTGAGAAAACCGCGCCGCAGTTCAAAGCCAGGGCCTTGCTTGAGGGTCAGGCTATAGCTAGGAGGTTTCATGCTGAGGATATGGGGTTATACCGGGAGTAACAGAAAGGGTATTACAAGCCGAAAGGAGGTGAAGGTACTCATGAAACTGAACAACTTTCCCCATGGAACATGGGTCGAAATATGAAAAATAAATTTGGACCTCCCATACATAATTGCCGATCAGCTGAATGATTTACTATGGGAGGTCCAAATTTTTTTTTCATATTCCGACCCATGTTCCTTGGGGAAAGTTGTTCAGTTTCATGAGTACCTTCACCTCCTTTCGGCTTGTAATACCCTTTCTGCCCTTTCTGTTACTCTCGGTATACAATACAGATACACAGATAAAAAAAACAGTAGGTAGCAAGTGAGGAATCGAGTATCGACAGATAAGAAGAAGAAGCAAAAGTGACTTAAGCATGACACAGGTTTCATTTCAGCCAAATTTCTACTACAGTAAATACTTCATGCCATGATAGAGCTATTGAGAAACCGGAACACAATTCTATCACTTTCATACATGAATCTACTTTGTTTGACTTCCAGATGAGTCGTCGAGGATAATCGCGACGGGAGGTGCTTCAGTCAACAAGGACTTACTGCAGATTTTCGCCGATGTCTTCAATACGCCTGTATATGTGCAGGTAAATTAATCCATTCAAACAAACTATGTAATGCGATTAAGCCGCTGTAGCTCAGTTGGTAGAGGCGTCGGCAGTACTGATGCCGATAGTAGCAGGTTCAAATCCAGCCAGCGGTAAAAAAATAACGTCTGGACGGTGAAAACGGCCATATGCCATAGAGGTAGCAATCCAGCAGTGGTATAGATGTAGCGAAAATATACAAATTTGAATGCTTGGTTTCTGGAACTTGCACAACACTTTTAGCCACTAGAATACAGATATTAGGATTTTCAAAGGTTGATCATGATATTGTAACATGCATCTGCATTGCATTGCATTTTTGGACCGTTTAAAAACCTGTGGCGATAGGCCGTGCGGTGCGTGACGCTTATTGTCCTTACGTACCCGAGATTCGGGGACTCGTCCGAAGTTCACTCACTTCATCTGTACTGCTTGGAGTAAAGTAAACTCAGCAAGTGGACCGGCCGACCGGTACCCGTGTACAACCGTGCAAGCGCAACGCAGTGCATAGGTTTATTATGTAACTTTTGAACCGTTATGAAATAGATTTAAAATCTTATAAATTCTACTTTTACTCCCTTTTATTTTCTCAGGAGCAACACGCAAACGCAGCACTACTCGGCGCTGCCATCCGCGCGGCCGAAGTGTGGAGCCACGAAAACAAAGTGGAACTCAGCGGGACAGACCCTACTGTAGCTCCCGTGGCCACCCCTTATAAGGGGGCCGATGAGACATACAAACCTATGTTGGAACGGTACAGAAAACTGGTTAAAACGCTGCCGGCTCTTGCTTAAAAATCATTTTATTAGGCGCGTCACACCTAGCGAGGCTGTTCGCGTGTTCATTGCCTCGCGCGGCAAACGTTCAAAAATTACGAGGCTCACCCGAGGCAACGCATGCTCGTGCTCGAGCGAACGCGCGCGGGCCGAGCCAAAATCTACGCGCCTCAGATATTTGCCTATTAATTTATTAAGGCGTCCAAATTGGGCACGAGCGTGTGCCGCGCGAAGCAATGAGCACGCGAGCAGCCTCGCTTGGTGTGGACGCGCCTATTGAAATTTAAATATCGGTAGATCATCTACTCCAAATGACCTCAAAGCGCTTTTAAACTGAAAGTAAAATGCGACACTTATCATCTAGCTACCCAAAATAATACCAGTTCAATTCTCTCATTGCGAATTACAAAGGTCCGTAATAGCAATCTTAAAACATACCTACCAAACATTAACATATAAAAATAAACAGTTTGCTAATCCTTAAAATAAAACTTAAGACTTACATTTACTCAGTGAGCTTTACTATGCATTTTATAGCATTTAAAACTAAAATAAACTCAAGTGAAACACGTACATTCCAGTGCCTACTAAGGATGCATAATTTATTTACAATTTTAATTAAGTTTTAAATGAATCTGATTGTTCAATCTTGTGATTTAGACTTATTTTTTATAGAATATTTATTGTCTTATTTTGTTATTCGAAGAATTTTCATATTAAACAACTGTACGTCCTATAACCATACTTAACATGAGAGTAGCAACTCATCTATACCTACAGCTACGATCGCACTGTCCTTGCTCGTGATTGGTTGCTCCCACCTCCCCGCTCCTCACTCCGACGGCAGGGCGGGGCGAGTCGGCCCGCTTGGCTTCATTGGCGATTTTTCTGTGCTAACGCACGGTCGCGCTCAGAAAATAATTTTTTGAATTTCGCCAAAGTTTTATAATTCATAAATTATAAACTTTAAAAAATTATTTTAATTTAACTATTTCAATTTCTTATTTTATGGCGTTTTCGAAAAATTATTTTCTTTTAAATTTTTAATTAATAACGGTTTTACACCGTTCGTTTTTTAAATATTATAATTATCTGTCCTTTTAAAAATGTAAATTCAGTGAGTGTGCAAGATTGGGTAAGTCCTTTCTATTTTATTGAGCATGCACTTGAAAATCAAATTTCTGAAGGCGGTTTCCGTCGAACACTACTTTGCAATTATTATTTTTTACGACTGTTCATAATTTAGACCAAGCTCAGTCTAAAGTCCGTTTACGAGTAAATAAATTGTTCAGGAAGGCCGCGCCAGTGAACTAAATAGATAACTATTTCAGGGAAGTAAGATCCCAATTAAATAAGCAAAGTGTGTTAAAGAAATTTGGTTGGTATCGAAGTAATAAATTCGTTCTCTTCTTTTGAGGACAATCAAATGAAAATCCAGTAATCATAGTGCCTTTCATAAGCCTTGAGTGACATGATTTAAATATTTGCAACACAAAAAGCTGATCCGTGGAGCTAGTTATCTGTAAGTGATACATTTTGCCTCAGGGTATATTTTTAGTTAAATTATTATCCGTTCGAAATATTTGTAGATGTCCTCCGTGTACGCCACGGAGTGAAGTAAGGTCACTGATTGATTTATGGATTTTCATCAACAAATATATTATTTAATTTAAAAAACTTCAGTCTGTAATCAGACACGTGGTTTTTAAGTTTGTGTTTTGTTTGACACGTCGCAACGTGTTCGACGCTATAAACACGTGGTCCTCACTTTTTAAAATCGTTGATTTACATATTCAAAATCTACCTTCAAAGTTCTTTTTCTTTGAAGTGTTTCTTTAAAATTAAAGAATTTCACTAAAAAGGGTGTCGCTGTGACCCCGTATAATGCAGTGAGAGTTTACGGCACACATAGTCCGTAGAACGTCCTACAAAATAGAACAAATTAAATCTCCGCAAGGATATTTTGTAAGGTATATACCTAATTTTATTCTATTGCAATGCTAATTGATATTATATGGCTTTGTGAACTAGGCCATGTTCCCTTGTTTTTTATATGTTACCTCTGCGCAATGCAAGGTATACCCTATATTATAACATCATTAGGAGTACGTTGGCCGTCAGCGCATGGCGAGCCCTTGGACTCCTACATCCCCGCGCAGGGGTTGTGCTTTTTGATGTCATGCAGATTGCTCTCGCCTGCACTTGCAGGAGGGCCTTAATTTTCGTCCTAGTGCCTTTCGTATACGTGACGAACTGATATTTTGTAATGCGAGACAAATATCGCAAAAAATAGTGATAAGTATATTGTTGCGTTTCGGTACTACATACTCCTCAAAAGGACGGGGTCATCGTGGACCCAAAAGTTTCGAAACGTACCTACATATTATTTAATACCTCGCGCAGAAAGAGTCGGCCAGCGCCTTTGATAAAACTCTGTGGCTTAAAATATAAACTGTACTGTATTAGGTATTACTCTTATACCTATCCCATATCAAACAGCCGAAAGTCGGCGCATGCACGATATGTCTTATCTACAAAATAAAGGATTCTCCTTTTACTAATTTCGAAGTATTCTATAAAAACAAATAGTACATCGTCAGGGCCTTGCCTCAGACGAAATTAACGAGTGTAACAAAGGGTAGTGTGTGTGATAGTGAATCTCGCAGGTTCGAATCCTGCATGTGGCATTTTATTAAGATAAGTATTCTAATTGAATACCTACCCAACACGGTTTGGTTTACAAAGTCCATAATCCGATGGACGCACCTGAGATAATTATTTTCAATGAAAGTTTCTTTGAGATGACTGTTACAATTTCTTGTAAAAGAAGTTTACATCTTAGCGTATGTAGAGGCATTCCAAGAAAATGTTTTGAGGCTTCTAATATTTCCGTGTAAGAGATTTGATATTAACATAAAAGTTTTAAAAAAATTCACATACAGTAGCTTTGTATCATACAAAACTTAAGCGTAAAGTAGATGCTAAACGTCACGTAAGCGACAAGAAGTTGATGTTTTCGTGGAATGCCCCTGCGTAGCTTTGAGCTAGTTAGAAACACCTACGCAAGGAGATTGTCAATAAGGACATTACCATAACCTCAGGTTATGCTGAAGGCTGAAGTTCCGGCAGGTTAATGTCTTAAACAGTTTCACTTTGTGATCATTACAGTGGCTCACTGGGCCCTGCAATAAGAAATAAGTTACAACATTGTTCTGGTAATGGAACGACCATTTATGCATTTCCCTTGCTCACTGTCATAGGTAGCAAGAAATCAGGTCTATGAAATAATATTCTCTTACTACTGTGTCCCCTAAAAATATAATACGTTAATACTAAGGTCATGCTAAGGGATATCCCTTACGCTTGTCATTCGTTTACTTCTTTGAACTATGGTCAAAGAGTGTCATGAAAGTACCTACTTCAAATAGGTACTTGCTGTATTTTGGCAGCAATCAACCCGGAGGAAATATGTACAATCTAAGCTCTCTGAAGAGTTAAGTTAAAATTTACATGTTTTAGCGAGATTTTAAGCAACATGAAAACAAACAAAAGTGGGGAGAGAAGGAGGCCGTATTGTAATGGCCTCATCTCAAAACGGATAAGTAAATAACTACCTACATAACCATTCAATAAATGTCACACCTAAACTATGAAAAGTTTTTGCTTTTTCAATTTATCGAGAGAAAAGTGTGTGTTTGGGATACAGATTTATGTAATGTACCTAGGTGATTTACTTAATCCATCATGTTGCAAATGTATAACTACATTCTGTTGTAGATTAACAAGCTATGAAACATCAAAACTGGTGGTAAATTGTCTTAACAAGTCTAGCTAAGGTCTAGCTACTGAAAACTAGTAATGTCTACATGTCATATCATAACATAAGTTAGGTATACTTGAAGTACCTACCTCCTAGGTTGCCATGACCTTGGACATGATATACGTAATGTTACTTTAGAAAGTTTGCCTACCCCGCAAAGGTTTAGGCGTGATATATACGTATATGTATGTATCTAGGATGTTTTCATACTTACTATCATAGGTAGTAATACACTCAAAGTGTTATGATATGAATTACATGCTTATTACGTAATGTGTCTAACCAACTGCACTAGAGATAAAAGTTGTAAACCGATATCAAAATAACCATTTTACTTAATACCGTCTCGATCGGTATGATCAGGTATGAGTTTTTATTTTTATCTTGTGTGGTCATCTTGCTACCTACTCTATTTATTATGAATGAAGTCTTATGCGAAAATAAACAAAAAACTACCTACAGTCTATGCGGGTACTTTTATGAAATAAACAACACTATAACACGTTTCAAAACTAATGATGTCAAATAGAGGGTACTTTCGCAAATTGACATCGTTTTTGAGACACGAGTAAAAGACTCCTGACTGCCGTGCATAAGGTGTTTTGAAACGTAAAGTGGTGAATGAATCTATCTATTTTTAGACACACGTAACTCAAAATATAATGCCGTTTGTTCCAATATATTTGCTCTGAAGGTCAGGCATTCGTGAAAGTACCTACCTATTAGGTTAATATGTCTATCAAGTATAATATTTTGCAAAACAGATAGCGGAAATGCCATTTCGACCTGCCTACAAAGGTACGATGGTAGTTTATAATTGTACAGATACATTGTGAACTAACGGTGACTGTTGCACTATGCGTACACAGGTGCACTCTGAGTTGGATATCAATCTATTACCAATTAAGAGATTTACAATGAGTTGTTTATGCTGACTACCTACGTCAGCAGGCAGATACCTACATTTTTGTTTTCCGCGGTAAGTGGGCTATGTTATATGTACGTTATACAGACAAGTTCATGCGCTTTTAATAAATTTTAACGGTTACTTGGGTTTCTAAGGGACGGTCAGAGGTAGATAGTCTGTTATTAATAATAATTTTATTCACCTCGTTAGTTGTTCTAAGAAGATTATATCAATAGATTCATACAATGAAGTTTCTGTGACAGCCAGAGTGATTGTGTTTTTATGAAGCTTGACCGTTACTCCGACTACACTAGACAGACTTAAACAAGGTTAGTTTTGATTATTATTTGCTAATCTTATAAATATTATGGTAAGCCCAAATTACGTATTAGAAAGTCATATGAAGATATGATTTTTGCAATTATTATTATATTAAGAAAGTTTATTTTATTGGAATTAAGGTATTTGATGGCCAGGTTTTCTATCTGCCATTGCCTAGTTAGGACAATGCATACCTTAAGATTTACCGTTGAATTTTTAGTAAGGGATTCAGGTTACACTATTACATTACCTACAGCTTGAGCAATCAAGCACAATTAAAATATATCAGCTTTGTTTTTCTGTGTGTAATGGTTGCTGATTTACTTACTATCTTAGTACATAGGTAGTTAGAATGGAAGATTATATAAATATTACCTATTTTGCGTATCCTACCGCTAGCTTACGGTGGTTACCTTCCTCTTTTCTTTATTGTTGCGATTTAAGAAAAAGGTACCTATTATATTTTTGTTGATTGTTTCGGAAAACTGCAATTGTGTTTCCGTGTACTAATTCACTATTTATTCACAATGGATTAGGTAATGTAAGTCTGTAATTTGTGAATTTGATTTCAGATACGAGGAAAACTTTTGAAAGGCATTATGTCATGTGTTAAATACTCTAGTATTTATCATTATTCTAATATGCTTGACTAGAATGCCATAATGCAGTAAATCAGATTTGTAATAACATTTATATTTATATTTTAATAATTTACGCTTATTAATCGTCAAGAGTGAGTGTCTGGTATGACAGAATTTTGTATTTTGTATATCCTTAGATGATTGTTTAATTCATTTATATAGTGGACCAATATAACTGAATTCAACAGATTCTATATCATAAATTATTTAACAATATTTGAATTTTTTATAGTTTATCACATTGGCGATAGCTCCCACTCCTCCAGGCGATAGGAAACATGTCTCATGTTAAGTATGGTTATAGGACGTACAGTTGTTTAATGACAGCATTTTACCTACCAATAAAATGCTTATTAAACTACTTACCTCCTATAACCATACATTTTTAATTCTGCCTGGGATATTTTGTAAAAAAATAAAAAACATTTTCTACAAAATAATTATAATATTCTAATTAGAATATTATTGTGAGACGCAATGAAGCCAAGCGGGCCGACTCGCCCCGCCCTGCCGTCGGAGTGAGGAGCGGGGAGGTGGGAGCAACCAATCACGAGCAAGGACAGATAGTGCGATCGTAGCTGTAGGTATAGATGAGTTGCTACTCTCATGTTAAGTATGGTTATAGGAGGTAAGTAGTTTAATAAGCATTTTATTGGTAGGTAAAATGCTGTCATTTTGTTGTAGTTAGATAATTTTTATTTAACTTTTATTTACATCTATAAATGTACAACATATCACAATGCGATGGTGCTAATGATTTTAATATTTACATTATTCATTATTATTTTAGTTCATAAGTAATTAATGAAATGAAACATTCCTTTTTAATAATACTGAAATAAATTGAAATAATTTACGATGCTTTAAGCTTTGTTATACATTTTACACGTTTGTAATAAAGATTTTATACACTAATAGACTTCGTTTTCATTCATTATCAACTCCTTCGAAGAACAAAGGCTCGAAGTAGCCTGCCAACAGCGAGCATTGCTATATTGCAATGCAATGATCCGGAACTTGTTTCCAATGAATACCTGCCTTCAGGAACCAATTGCTATAGGTAACAATGCGCACTACTACTCCTACGACTACGATTCCCATCACATCACCTCAGCATAAATCAGTTCCCTGCTAGACAGGCAGCCTTCCTCAGAATACACCACATGGCACGATCTCCCGTTTGCGAAAGTATGGAAAACTGTGCGACCGAAGGGAGTACTTCCTAGATCCATAATGGAAAAAGAAAGTTCGTTGAGCTGGAAGAAAATCCTTTTTTGTATACTTTCGCAAAAAAGTACATGGCTGTATGAGTTTCAATTCCTACGGCTACTAGATTTGACATTCGATTAAAAAGTTGATTTAATGTTGCAAAGCCGCATCGATTCCCAAGGATTCTTTTTTAACTGTAAAACTATTTAACTTTATAGTTAAAATTATTTTCTATTTTATTTAAAACTTTTTAGAAGGATGTTTTGTATATTTTACGTTGCTCATTATTAGTTCACCTAGAAACAATACACACACACACACACATTACGCATCATCAGATTCATCAGTTTCAGTAGTTAGTTTACATATTTAGCCATTTTTAAAAATTGTAGTTTGCAACACTAAACTTGCTTTGATCCCCAGATCACTTATATATATGTCCCTAACGGGACAGATAGGAGACGCTCAATATAAAGGTGCCAGCATATAGAATCCCAGGTTTTTTTTAATTAAAAACTACCAGTGAAGATAATATATCAGAATCTTATTGATTACTACGTTCGTTTAGCAAAAAAACCGTTCAGAAATATGATAGGTTATGTGTTAGGCGCAGACCTTTTTGGACAAAATACTGGCCTGTGCATAGAGCTCATCTGTGTATGACTTTGACTGTGTCAAGTGTTGTCGTGTCACAGTGATGTGAAAAAATACTGTCATTGAAAGTGTCTAGGTGAAAACACATTGTTGTAAATAAACTCGAGAAAATAAAATTCGCCAGCGCTCTTTTGATATTATAGTTATATTTTATTAATAGGTCACGGACCCGCTAATATTTGGGCGAAGAGTCGCGAATAATTTTTTCGAAGATGGATTTTACGACGAAAATTGATATTGGGAAGCTGGCCGGGAAATCAAACTGGACGACGTGGAAATACAAAATGTCAATAATGCTGGAAGGGACGGAGAATGCAATGGCAGCCGTCGAGGGCAAATTGACTCCACCAACTCCTGTAGAAGGCCCAGAAGGTGACGCCGCCGTAACAGCTTATAATGCGGCTTTGGCCAAATATAAGAAAACTGAAACAGGCGCTCTGCTAATGCTGACCACAAACATGTCAGAAGACACCTTAACCAAAGTAATGAGGTACAGGAAGGCATCAGAGGTATGGCAGGAGCTGCACAGATTATTTGACGGGAACACGGGTGACAGGGCATACACGCTGTGCATGGAATTCTTCGGCACAAAACATGACAAGGCAGATGACATCGCGACACATATGTCAAAGCTGAAAAATCTGTGGAACGATCTGAAAGCTGAATTATCCAAAACAGACACAACTGCGAAACTACCGAAATGTTCTTAATATGCAAGATTCTTGATACTCTGGATGACCGGTTCGTCAATTTTAAGTCAAGCTGGCTCATGCTGAAGCAGTCTGAAAAGACAATTGACAGTCTGACGAGTCACCTCTGCACCTTTGAAAGAGACTTAGGCAGTCAAGAGACCACTAGAATGGAAGCCCTAGTGACTGCACCGAGTGGATATTGCAAATGCAAGGACGAGCACCTGATTTGCAACTATTGTCATGCAAAAGGACATAGAGTTCGCAAGTGTAAGAAGTGGATTGGAGATGGGAGGCCACCCAAACCAGCACAAGGCACGTCAGGCAAAAGCTCAGAATCCAAGCAAGTGCAACAGATCTCACTGATGGTGAACGCTTGCTCCAGTGCGAATGGTCAAACTCAAAATAGAGACAATTGGTTTGTCGACAACGGAGCAACTACACACATAGCTGTAAGGAGAGACTTCTTCAAAGAGTTCCATGAATTCGACAAAGACCACACTGTTACAACAGCTGACGGAACCATAATTCCTGCCGTAGGAAAAGGCTCTGTAGAGGTCGAAGCGAAGGTCGATGGCAAGAGGGAGAAGATAATGCTCCGAGATGTGTGGCTAGTACCAAGTCTGACAAAGAACCTTTTCTCGCCGCTCGCTGCACATGATAGAATGCAGAATACTGAATTCACGTCAAAGACTACAGAGTGCAAGTTTGACGTTGATGGTACGACAAGAATTGTCGGCAAAAGATCGGCGTTTGGCGGACTGTATGAGTTGGAAATGAAGACAGTCATGTCAGTCAAGCAAACCATAGAGGTTAACGTGATCGATGGCTCAAATATGCTGCAGCTATACCATGAACGCCTCGCTCACCAGGATAAGAACCACGTCATTCGCGTAGTGAAACGCGAGTTAGGCATAGAGCTTACTCCTGACAAAGTGAAGTGTGAAGGCTGTATCTATGGGAAGGCACATAGAAAACCCTTTGGTACCAGGGAAAGAGCCTCGAGATGTGGAGAGCTTATCCACACAGATGTCTGCGGACCCTTCGCTGATAGCATTACGAAGTACAAATACTATTTACTGTTCAAGGACGACTACTCAAGTTACCGACTTGTCTACTTTCTTAGACAGAAATCAGAGGTCAAAGACAAGCTCATCATGATGCTTCAAGAAGCAAAGAAGGCTGGGCACGAAATCAAGACTATTCTGTCAGACAATGGAGGCGAATTCGACAATGCCGCTGTCCGAAAAATATTACAAGACCAAGGTGTGCAGCACAGGTTAACAATGCCTTACACGCCCGAACAAAACGGCTGTAGTGAGCGAGAGAACCGCACCCTCGTAGAAGCTGCAAGGTCAATGATGCATGCGAGAGGAGAGATGCCGCAAGTACTATGGGCAGAGCTAATCAACACGGCCGCTTACGTGCTAAATAGAACGGGCCCTACTAGAGTGGAATCTAAGTCACCCTACGAACTATGGCACGGAAAGAAACCGAAGATTAGTCATCTGAAGTTATAGGTAGCGAATGCTACGTCCATGTACCCAAACAGAAACGTAAGAAGATGAGCAAGAAAGCCATCAAGGGCATGCTCATAGGCTACGAAGGTGACGACGGCTATCGGATTTGGAACGGAAGAGAAACGCTGAGGTCGAGAGATATCTCTTTCCAAACCGACGTAGAGTTCAAAATCTCCACTAGTATGCCCCTACAATCAGAGGGAGCTGAGAGCGGAGATAGAAACATCACCGAGACTGAGCCTAACGTGGAAACTGAAGACCATGAACTAGCTCTAGAGGGAGATAGAGTGGTAGATCAAGATCAAGTTCATGAAGAAGAACACAGCATTGAAGATCCCGAAGATGCAAACGACGTGATCTTAGAATCAAATGAGGAAGAGCTAGAGATAGCTGAACCTGTCGAGCAGGAACCTCGCTATAATCTGAGAGACAGATCACAAATTGCGAAACCACGAAAACTCGAAGACTATGTTTGTGGAGTGTGTTCTGTTGTCGATGACAGTTCTCCAGAATCTTACAAGAATGCCATTGCACGACAAGATGGCGAAGAATGGCGTAAGGCAATGGACAGTGAAATAAATTCGCTTAAGGATTTAAATGTCTGGACTCCCTGCTCCTTACCAAAAGGCAGGAAGGCGTTGCCCTGCAAGTGGGTCCTGCGCATCAAGAAAAATCCGGATGGGTCCATAGACAAGTATAAAGCCCGACTTGTTGTAAAAGGCTTTAGACAAAGGAAAGGTATTGATTTTGATCAAACCTTTAGCCCTGTCGCCAGAATGGCTACGATAAGAGCTTTATTGAGTGTCAGCGCCCAAGAGAATCTGCACCTTGTACAATTCGATGTCTGTACTGCGTTCTTGAATGGGAAACTTCAAGAAGAGATCTACGTACAACAACCAGAAGGTTATACAGACGGCTCGCAGAATGTTCTCAGGCTGAACAGAAGCTTATATGGGTTAAAGCAAGCACCACGCTGTTGGAACTCTTGCTTCGAACAAATACTGCTGGACATGGACTTCAGACAGAGTGAAGCTGACTGTTGTCTATATACCAAGCGGATCAATGGAAAAAAGATACTCATCACCCTCTACGTTGATGACGGGCTAGTAGCTGCCACTGATGAAGAGCTTGCGAACAGCTTCCTGGCTGATTTAAGGACAGTGTTAAAGATAACGACGAAGCCAGCGTCGTACTATCTAGGTCTGGAAATTAACAGAGAAGCGGACGGTTCTATCTTTATCAAGCAAGAAGCTTATGCCAAGAAGGTCCTAGAACGATTTGGGATGGCCAACTGCAACCCAATCGGGACACCAATTGAGAGTACTCAATCAGGAAAGTGGATGCTACAGAAGCACACTTCCCCTACCGTGAAGCCGTTGGGTCACTCGCTTACTTAATGACGGGAACGCGCCCAGACATCGCTTATGCCGTCGGAGTTGCATCTCGTAAGCTAGAGTCTCCAACCAAAGAAGATTGGCTTTTAGTAAAGCGTATCATGCGCTATATCAAGGGCACCAGCGCCTATGGAATCAAGTACAAGGCTCACCAAAAGAACCCCTTACTTGAATGCTTTAGTGACGCTGACCATGGAGGGTGTCAATTAAGTGGAAGATCAACCACAGGGCTGATATGCCGTTACGCAGGAGGCATTGTATCATGGCTAAGCCAAAGACAAGCGTCAGTCGCCATTTCTACAACAGAAGCAGAAATCGTCGCTGCTAGTGAAGGAGCCAGAGAAACACTATGGCTCTCAGGATCTACAAGATCTTACTAAACTGAAAGAAGTTCCAGTACTGCATGTAGACAATGAGGCTGCTATACGGCGCACATCACTGAGTTCCATAAGAGAACCAAACACATCAGAATAAGACACTTCTTCGTCAGAGAAGTTGTAGAAGAAGGCTGTCTGGTAGTGAAGAAAGTGAGCTCAGATGAGCAACTGGCTGACTTCTTGACCAAGGCTGTTCCGAAGCCGAAGCAAGCCAGAACGTGTGCCCTATTAGGTGTTTGCAGCAGAAATACCTAAAGTGCAAGGGAAAGTGTTAGGCGCAGACCTTTTTGGACAAAATACTGGCCTGTGCATAGAGCTCATCTGTGTATGACTTTGACTGTGTCAAGTGTTGTCGTGTCACAGTGATGTGAAAAAATACTGTCATTGAAAGTGTCTAGGTGTAAACATTGTAAAATTATCTAAATCGAAAATAAAATTTGTTAGTGCTCTTTGAACCCGAATATCATTCCACTGTTACTCTGCAGAACGAGTATAAAACTTAATATTATGTACCCCTTGGTTATACCTCTTTTTGTAGTACGGTCATTCGATATAAGGCCATATTGGACAGCTGTTAAATATGGCCTATTCGAATGACAGTACTATAGTACCTTACTGTACCGCAATACATTTTTTCTTAGTTTCGATTAAATAAAAAGAAAATAAACATTCCCACTTTTATCATAATTTTATTCATTCTTCAAAACATCTTCAAAACAAATGTATAAAATTTTCGAATTAACAAACAATATTTACAAAATAAGCATGAATTGGTTGTAAAGGAAGTATCTAACACTAAGCTCACGTTATCATCATGAACATATTTATGAGTACCTAAAGGCAACTGAACCCCAGAGGTTTATTATAGCGTGCAATACAAATCTTAAGTAACTGGAGAATACACTGTTCTTACATAATTCACTGGTTTGTAGTGTTCCCGTGCGTGCATGCAAACAGGTCTATCTTAGGTGCCCGATTTGCTGGTCGTGGCTCGCGGGCAGCGATGTGGTGCTGCTGTCCCCAACTTTAACTCCCACAACACCTTTTCAGTGGATAAAGTGGCTAACATATTGTAACAAACACTGCCTGTACAACAAAATATTGCTGTGCTCTTTGCTTTATCCGTGGCAATTCTGTCCGTTGAAATCACGAAAAACTCACTTGCTACAACTTCCGAATAACTTGTTTGCTTAGAACTGAAGTTAAATTTAATAAAACTTGAGATTAATAATAAAAAGAATAAAACTAAGGAATAAAACAATAAATTAAATAACTGACGCTTTGACTTGACGTTGACAAAGACAACTGGCGTGATAGTCCACAAACTAGAAAAATAAGTTTGTACATAAATAGGTTTGTTTGATTTGTTTTATATTTTGATCAAAAACTTCTTGAAAAGTAGTAAAGTTTTCTTTTTTGAAAAATAAGAAATGGCCGTCGTAAAAATCATCTGTTTGATAGCTGTTATCTGTGGTTTAATCTATGGGTTTAATAAGGAATATGTCATCATATTGGCGTTTCCATAGTGTGCAGGGTTGCCAACCGTACGAGATTTCTCGTACAAATACGAGATTTATGGTCCCCCGTACGAGGTACGAGGACACTGTCTATCTCGTACAATTTTGTACGAGATTTTCACATGTTACATAATTTTAATTGCTGCAAACCCTTTTTTGCTTCTCAAGTAGTGATAGTCTATAAAAAGTCATCGATTGCCTATGAAAGAAATACCCGAGCGTGACGGAAAAGTTCCCGTTCGTTCGCTCGCTGGTTCATTCGTTCGTTTCTCGCACCATTTGTCTCTGTCGCATATACTGAAATATCTTCTTTTCTTTCTTTACATGTAGATAGGAGATTTTTACTTTTGTTTGTCTTTGTAGAAGTGAGCGTTGAGGGATTGTTTTCAAATAAAGAAAAACTTTACGTTATGATTCTAAATGATATATGAAATTTAGTGTGAATTCGCTGAAATCAGTATGAGTGATAGCAACGATGAACGCCAACTTGAATTTTGTTGGTTTTACTTTACCACACGTCCAAAGCTGTACGAGGTTCGAAACGTAAAATACGAGATTTTTAGGACCTTGTGTACGAGAAAAGAAAATTTTAGGTTGGCAACCCTGATAGTGTGCTTTGATCGCGAGTAGCCGTCGTATTTTGCGCTTTTTGTTCATTTATTGTGAAATATTTGTGACTATTCATTGTGGAAGGCGTAATTTAGGATACAGGAGAGCTAACAAGCGAAGGCACCATGCCTTCGATCGACGTGATGCAGCCTGGAGGGCAGGCGGGCGACGGGCCTAATGATGAAGCCCCGACGCTCTCCGGGCCGGTTATCGGCATCATCTATCCTCCACCTGAGGTCAGGAGTATCCTTTTGCAATAATAAATGGCATAAAAGTGCTGAATAAAAGGTATTTAGGGTGGCAGTAAACATAACCTCTTTTTGTTTTCCTTGGACACCAACAATACTCCAAATCGGAAGGAAAACATGAAATCAAATGGAATTTAGGTATATTCTTACCAAACATTTTATTGCTCAACCACAAAGCCTATTATTAAGTGTGACAAGCATTGTACATCATAATGATCAAAACAATATTCAACAAAACATTTCCAAATCATGTTCGAGACATACTTTTGCCAGCTGAGCCACAGTTGTAATACTTTTGGTCTGTTAAGATTTTTTGTATCATGATGATCTAAGTAATAATGAAAGCATAGTGTTTTTCTAGAATAGAAGGTCTTTATTTTGATAGTGTAATTACCAAATACCTGCTTAAACTGAAATCCCTCTTCAATTCAAACCCATGTACAAGCATGTTTTCAGATGCCAATTTCCTTAACAACTGCTCTTAGACATTGTTGACAAGACTGCAAGCTTCGTGGCTCGTAATGGCCCCGAGTTTGAAGCCAGGATCCGGCAAAATGAGCTCGGGAACCCCAAGTTCAACTTTCTGAACTCCGGAGACCCGTATCATGCCTACTACCAGCATAAAGTCAAGGAGATCAGGGAGGGAAAAGGTATGTATTTCATTAATTGAATAAATTGTATTTTGGGGCATTCCATTAAAAAATATTAAGGTTTTGTTGCTTACATGATGCTATGCAGAGTTGGGGAAAAGGTAATTTGCGAATAAATCATCCTGCGAATAAATTTTTCACAAGTAAAATATAGACAAATGGCAATGCCCTGTATTTTTTTAAAAATGGAATTAAAAGTTCTTAGTTAACTTGTAATAGTCATGGTCCTTAGCAAAAAAATACTGTTTTGCCGGCACAGTTGATGCCGCTCTGCTCAGTGATACTAGGGACCATTGTGAATGATTCCATCCGAGGAAATGAAAAATCCATCCACTGGATTTCAAGATGGCGGACCTTCGTTTTTTTGTATGGCACTAAAAAAAATATTCTTCCGGAGCCCATCGTGTGGGGTATCAAATGAAAGGGCTGCACGAGACAATTTCAAAAATATATCGTTTTAATACATTTCAGTTGCCCTTTTAGAAAAAAATCCAGTTATATTTTTAAAAGTAGTCAAAACATGCCAAGTTTGAGGCCCAGTAGGTACAAAATGGCTGACATAAAGTTGGATAAATGTATGCCAAATAATCCACCATATCCTCAACACTAATGTGACGAAAGGAAATTCGAAAATAATAAGATTTAATGTATATTTTGCTATGGAAAGTAGATCATTGGGATCTGCAGTAGGTTAGTAAGAACTGCTTGTGCGCCTTAAAAAATGTTTTAGATGCAATTCTTCTCATGAATGCTTTTTATGATGTGTCGGATCATTTTAAATGTTCAGGCATGGTTGTGGCCCCGCCAAGTCGAGTAAAAAGTGGATTTGCCATAGGTACCATGTTCAATCCGCTTTTTACTCGACTTGGCGGATCTAACCGTGCCCACGTCATTATCTAGCTTTAAGTACCTTCAAAAGCAATTATGAGAAGAATTGCATCTAAAACATTTTTCAAGCGCACAAACAGTTCTTACTAACCTACTGCAGTTCCCAAAGATCTACCCATTGCGAAATATACATTAAACCTATTATTTTCGAAATTTCGTCACGTTAGTGTTGAGGATATGATGGATCATTTGGCATACTTTTATCAAACTTTATGTCAGCCATTTTTACCTACTGGGCCTCAAATTGGCATGTTTTGACTACTTTAAAAATATATCTTTATTTTTCTAAAGGGCAACTAAAATGTATTAAAACGATATATTTTGAAATCGTCTTGTGCATCCCTTTCATTTGATACCACACGATGGCTCGACGATTTTTTTAGTGCCATACAAAAACGAAGGTCCATCTTGAAATCCAGTGGATGGATTTTTCATTTCCTCGGATGGAATCATTCACAATGGTCCCTAGTATCACTGGGCAGAGCGGCATCAACTGTGCCGGCAAAACAGCTTCCGGGTGATATTTGACCGTACCCGCTTAGACTATAATAACACTATAATGAATAAAGTTACTCATAATAAAAATATTTGTTGGGCAATTTATTAGTGAAAAATTTTTGCCCAACTGTGATGCTATGGTAGCACCTAGTTATGCTTATTACACAAAGCTGCTGGATGTGTAGAAAATAAAAAAGCTTTTAAGTGCAATCAATACTGCATTTACAAAATTGTTGTGTCCTACATGGATGTATTAGAAATCAGGGTGTAACGTAAGCAATATTTTCGTAGAATGTTCCATCTACAGTAAAAGCTACTGACAATTGTATTTGAGACTAATGTGGCCCTTCCCTGTAATCTTGAGTATCACATTCATATGGAGAAATGAACCTATTTACACACTGGTTCATGTCAAGATTTCTTAATTTTTTGGAGTTCACAACCACTCATCATTCTACCTAGTTTACTTGTATCACTTATTAACTGAATCTGCCTGATATTTTGTGAACAGCCTTTGGGTTGAAAGATATGATAGATGAGGTGTAACCCTGTATCTTTGATAAAAATATCTTAATTTTCGGTTCATTTCTCACTTTTTAGCACACATTATAGTCATTTATTTGTAAACAATATTAGGGTTTTAATTAAATGAGGTTGATATCAGAATCTTTCCCCCCTTTATTTAGGTACAGAGCCTCCCGCGCCCGCGCCAATGGGCGCCCCGCAGCGGCCCGGCCTGGCGCCCGCCACCGCCGCGCGCCAGCAGGAGCTCCTCAAAGCAGCCGCCCCAGTCGAGCCGCCCCCGCCCCGCGACCCCCCGCCGGACTTCGAGTTCATCGCCGACCCCCCCTCCATCTCCGCCCTAGAACTCGACATCGTCAAACTCACAGCTCAATTCGTGGCCCGAAATGGACGTCAGTTCTTGACCGATTTAATGAAGAAAGAGGAGCGCAACCACCAGTTTGACTTCCTTCGCCCTCAGCATTCCCTATTCCAGTACTTTACCAGGCTTCTCGAGCAGTATACCAAAGTGTTGCTACCCCCAAAGGAATTAGTGACCAAATTAGGGATGGAGGTGAAAACGGGAGTGCTCGAGCAAGCGCGCAGTCGCGCCGCGTGGCACTCTCACCAAGCGCGCCGCAAAGCCGCCGACGAAGCTCGCATCGAGAAGGAACGTCTCGCCTACGCTTCTATAGATTGGCACGACTTCGTCGTAGTCGAAACGGTCGACTATCCAGCTGGCGAACCAGGTGACTTCCCGCCGCCGACTACGCCACTCGAAGTCGGCGCTCGTGTCTTAGCTCAAGAACGTGGAGAAGACATTACGACTGGCAACCAAGAGGACGACGACACAGAAATGCAGCTGGAGTCCGACACCGATTCCGAATCGGACGAGGACTTAGCGGAAATGGAGGATCGAACGCAGCAGCAGCAGCGTCCTGATGACAACCGCGTGCAAGACATGGAAGAGGACAGTTCTTCATCCGAAGACGAGCGTGTCCCGGAGCCCGCCAGGCCGCCGGAGGAGGCGTCGATGCCGCCGAAGCCCGACCGCGTGGTGGTCAAGAAATACGACCCGAAGAAGGCTCGTGCCCAGCCCGCGCCGACCAGCGAAGAGTGGCTGGTGTCGCCTATCACTGGAGAAAAGATCCCTGCCAACAAGGTCAGTCAGTTTTAAAAGAGTTGCTACTTTTTTTAAATGCAGCAACATTTATTGAACCGTACAACATAGTTTTTGTCCGGCTTGTTGGTATCAAACATAAAAAATCAAAACCTTAAAATTTTGATTGAGAGACTGTTCTATTTGTGTCTGTGAATTTTCGTAACAAAAGTTTTATGCTCACAAATGTACATTGCTGTATTTTCAAATTTATGCTGTATGATGAAAGATTGTTTAGCAAAGTAATCAAGCAAGCTCTACAATATATGGCACTAAGATTTACCAAAGAATCTACAAGTTGCAATGTGTGGACTCACACATAGTTACTAAAGGCAGCTTTATTTTAACGCGCTCGGTACGCTACACGTAATCAACGATTGGTAGGCCCGTAGATAGGTACCATATGGACTTGAGTATGAGTACCTTGCGATCATACTGGCTAAAATCTTTAATACGAGGAACTATTGTCCAACGAGAAGATTGTAAAATTTTGCTTTATACTTACTCATGCTTATGAAATAACTGTTTCAGGTGGCAGAGCACGTCCGCATAGGTCTTCTAGACCCTCGCTGGCTGGAGCAGCGCGACCGGGCCGCCGCAGACCGCGGCGACCGCGACGAGGCGCTAGCCCCGGGGGCTGCTATCGAGGCTTCGCTTAAACAGGTCTGTACTTGGTTTAGTTTGCTCATAGATGCGGGCAGAAGTAGTAAGGCTTAAAAAATTTGGATCGATTGTCTAAAAGCCTAAATGAACAAACAAGATGAATAGAATGAAAAGACATGTTGCAAAAAGACAAATAAATTTGGGCAAACAAATGATGTTAAGTTTGAATTGGCCGGCAATAATCCATAGTAAAAATACAGATTCCTAAGGATTATTGCCGGCCAAATTATTTAGGTGTAGGAAAATAAATTCTACAGTGGGTAACTCTTGTAGTAATAAGCACAAAGCGACGCGTTAAGAAAAAACCTTCAAGATGGCGCTAAAAAATGGAAACAACGGGGAAGTGTTCAGTTCACAGCCAACTGCATACAAATGATATGTCTCTTTCAAATAAAAAAAAAAGTTTATGTTGTTATTAACATTTTATGTAACACTAATAGGAATGTGCCTATTCAAAATGTAATTAAGTATACAATTTCTAACCCAACCCTTCCTCTCCACAGCTCGCCGAGCGCCGTACCGATATTTTCGGTGTGGGCGACGAAGAAACCGCCATCGGCAAAAAGATCGGCGAAGAGGAAAAACGACGCGACGACCGAGTCACCTGGGACGGACATACTTCTAGTGTGGAGGCTGCTACCAGGGCTGCAAGAGCCCATATCACGCTGGAAGACCAGATCCAGCAGATTCACAAGGTAAGATCGTCTTTGCGCGTTTTAGAAACTATCAGTGACATCTATCGGTGCACAAAAGAAGCTTTTAAAGACCGAGTCACCTGGGACGGACATACTTCTAGTGTGGAAGCTGCTACAAGAGCTGCGAGGGCCCATATCACGCTGGAAGACCAGATTCAGCAGATTCACAAGGTTAGGTTGTGTTTGCGAGTTTTAAAAACTAACAGCGACATCTATCGGTGCACAAAAGAAACTTCTTAAAGATCGAGTCACCTGGGATGGACACCTGGAGTGTGGAGGCTGCCACGAGGGCTGCGAGGGCCCATATCACGCTGGAAGACCAGATCCAGCAGATTCACAAGGTAAGATTGTGTTTGCGCGTTTTAAAAACTAACAGCGACATCTATCGGTGCATAAAAAAAGCTTCTCAAAGACCGAGTCACCTGGGACGGACATACTTCTAGCGTGGAGGCTGCCACGAGGGCTGCGAGGGCCCATATCACGCTGGAAGACCAGATCCAGCAGATTCACAAGGTATAGTTGTGTTTGCGCGTTTTATAAACGTACAGCGACATCTATCGGTGCACGAAAGAAGCTTCTCAAAGATCGAGTTACCTGGGACGGACATACTTCTAGTATGGAGGCTACCACGAGGGCTGCGAGGGCCCATATCACGCTGGAAGACCAGATCCAGCAGATTCACAAGGTATGATTGTGTTTGCGCGTTTTAAAAACTAACAGCGACATCTATCGGTGCATAAAAAAAGCTTCTCAAAGACCGAGTCACCTGGGACGGACATACTTCTAGTATGGAGGCTACCACGAGGGCTGCGAGGGCCCATATCACGCTGGAAGACCAGATCCAGCAGATTCACAAGGTTAGGTCGTGTTTGATAGTTTTAAAAACTAACAGCGACATCTATCGGTGAACGAAATAAACGACGCGACATTTTCACGGAATCTTCTAATTTATCATGTTGGCTGTGTTTTATGTAAATGTACCATTACTTCCGCAGGTCAAAGGCCTCTTACCAGACGAAGAGAAAGAGAAGATCGGTCCCAAACCGGTCCCATCCTCCGGTCGGCAGCAACCGCGCGCTCAACTACCTCAGCGAGCCCCCCCTGCCCCCCCGCAGCCGCCCGCGCCGCCCGTGCGCGCGCAACCTGTGCTGCTGCAGCCGATACCGCCGCTGATGGTCATACCGCCGATGGCGCCGAGACCGCCGCTCATACCTACTCCTATTGGTGAGTGCACAAGAGAGAGAGGGGTGGAACGCAAAGTTGAATAGGGTGGAACGCGAAATTGGAAAGGGGTGCATTACGCAGTTAAATTGAGAAGGAATGCGTTAGATGGGGACAAAATACAAATTTGGATAGAGGTGGAACGCAAAGTTAAATAGGAGTGAAATGCAAAGTTAAACACGATTGAAATGGGTCTTCTTTTTCTTTAGGTGGGACACCAATTCTATATAATGTCCCGATGAAACCTAATGATAGAGTTTTTCAACCGTCTACTGCAAGTAGCAGAAGCGTCTGACATGGTTGTTTAAAGACCGCCGTCTAAGTGATCATTGACAGCAACCGGGACCGACGGCTTAACTTGTCCTCCGAAGCACGGAATTGAAATATGTAAAATGAAAAGTCAGTCAGGATTGGAATGCGAAATTGAATTGCAGTGAAAGAGGAAGTTGGAATAGGTGAAGCGCGACGTTTATAAGAAGTTTTATTGATAGTTTAACAAATACGGAATCCAGTAAACTAAGTATGTATTTTCTTTACAATGAAACATTTAAGAAAGACTCATCCGTTTAGCACGCAGTCTCCGAAATTACGGATTAATTAAAAATCTTAAATAAACACAACTTCAATCCATTTTAATTGTTTCATTGTAATAAGTGGTAGGTGTGCAAATAGAATAAAATACGGGGTGGAAGGGACGGTGTAACGAAAACTTTGCAGACGTGCTCAGACCATGAAACTGAACAACTTTCCCCATGGAACATATGGTGCTTCACGAAAATATAATTTTGACTTCCCATACAAAGTCAGCTGATCGTGAATTTTGTATGGGAGGTTGGATTTTTTTTATCGTTTATCAACATTTCCTCCATAATAAAAGTTGTTCAGTTTCATGGTCTTCCAATAATAGTAGATGAGCGACAGGGAGTTATTATTATTATACAAATTAGTTGGTGGTCAAACTTAGACTGCACACTTTATTCTAAAAATTACATATTGACAGCTCGATTGCCTAATACTAAATTTCTGCTAAGGCAAGCAATACGCTTCTAATGGTTATGCGGCCACTACAGTCTGATCATGCCTGCAAAGTTTTCGGTACACCGTCCCTTTACATCCTGTATTATGTTTTATATTCCAGGTGCTCCGACGTTCGGTTTCGGCGCGGCGCCGGGCGTGCCGGGGCTGCCGCCGCTGGGCGCGGTGCCGGCGCCGCCCGCCATGGAGGAGGACGAGGGACCCAGTGCTAAAAGAGCCAGGACTGAGGACTCACTAGAGCCGGAGGGCAGCTGGCTGGCTAGGCATCCCGGCCCGCAGACACTACAGGTATGATGATGATGATGATGATAAGGATCTCTCCGGCCGGCTTCGGCCATGGCGACCACTTCTACTCCTGATCAAGTCTGCGCTATAGTTCGACAATTTCGTGCACGACCTTCCTGCGGGGTACAGACGGTCTAGGAAGGGGGCTAGGAAGCACGTCATTTTAATATGACGTGCGGTGCGGATGAGCGCGTGTCCCTTCCCCGCTACACCTCCCGCTACCCGCTGACATCTCCCTCCCAACGTCTGTCACCCCTAGGGAAGGTCGCGCACGAACTTGTCGGACTATAATGCGCCCGCAGGTGGCTGTTTTAGCCGATTTTGGCAGTTAACTCCCGTGCAAACAGGTATAGCATCAAAGTTAAACAACGTGATGTGTATAGGTGCGAACAATCCGCGTGAAAAAAATCATCACAAAATGTGCAGTAAATATTTAGCGCCACGTAATATTAGGTAATCTATCTACCCTTGTCACACATGACGTCGAATCTTCATTTGGCAATTGACGCCAAATATTAACTTTTTTGAATAATTTATGACGCGTATTGCCTGCACCCATGCGTATTATGCTTCTGTCTTAGCGTTAAACGCTTCGCTCGCGTTACATATTGTATTATTATTTTAGTGCGTGGACTTGCTTCGCTCGCAATCCATATTGTGTTGGTGTATTGGAGTATAGTGCTTATCTGTAAAACTACTCTACAGGGTGTTAGGAAAAGTTGTACGTTCCGTTTAACTTCTGTAAGTATAACAAAGTGTCTTGACCATGTTAAAACAAATAATAAAAAATATTTTAAATAAAACATAATTTACAAAGACCATTTTATTGAATTTGCCAATACCAGGTCTGAGCGCTACATAGCAGACAGTTGCGGTTGCACCGTTGTAGACTTTATTGCGTGCGGCGAAGGATCGGTGCAAAGTTATCCGATCCGTAATTGACTGTACAGAAACGGTAAAGCGCGCTGTGTTGTAGGGTTGAACAATTTAGTCAAAAATATTTCTGAAAAATATTTTAAACTTCTAATATTGCATACTTTATTATACCTACCGAAGGAACGAAGTGGTTTGAAGGAACGTACTACTTTTCCTAACACCCTATATAACGAGGATTTTTTTTGTTGTCATTTATAGTAATTATTTTCGTTCTGTCCTCAGGTGTCGATCCCGCTAGCGCCGGAGCGCAGCGAGTGGCGCCTGGACGGTCGCGTGGTCTCCTTCACCATCCCGCTGCAGGCGCCCGTGGCCGAGCTCAAGAACATGCTGCATCGCCACACCAACATGCCGCAGGCCAAGCAGAAGCTGCACTACGAGGTAATATAGCCTTTGATTCCATATTCCGTCTAGCTCCGCACGTATCGACCCGTCGTTCCTGTGAAGTCAGCCAGGAAGGCCGAGAGGGTAGCGCAGGCCCTGGGCAGCCCTGCGTTTTCCATAATTGCGTCCCAGGCAACGCAGTGACTTTGGAGAGCGTGAAAAAAACATTGCTGCTCCCGTATCGGCTTATACAGCCATGAAAAATGTTGCCTCAGACACTGAATAAATCGTCTGATACAGACGTATGAGGCCAATGATGATGATTCCGTCCAAAATTCTTGTCTTATATCACCTCTCATTCTTTAAACAGAAGCTGCACTACGAGGTAATATAACTATCTACCCCTTCACCCCTCATTCCACCCACAGTCTTCATTTACCATGTGATGGCGGGTTAGATCAGCATCACCCCATTACACGCGCCAGTGGCTGAGCTCAAGAATATGCCGCAGGCAAAACAGAAGCTGCACTACGAGGTAATACAGCCTTGGTGCACGTTAAGCCGTCGGTCCCGGTTGCTGTCTATGAAGGCGGTCGTTACACAACCATGTCAGATGCCTGCTACTTGCAGTAGGCGGTTGAAAAGCTCTGACACCAGGGTTCATCGGGTCATTGAACGAGTCGGTAACCCACACGAAGAGAGAGATAGCCTTGGTCATTTTCTGATCCTACCCTCGTCGCACCTCACATACTCTCTCATTCCATCCCATATCCTCCCATCATTCCACCCCACATTTCCCCTCTCATTCTTTCCTCATTCCACCCCACATCCTTCTCTCATCCCACCCCACAGTCTTCCTTCATTCCACCACACATACTTCTTTCATCCCACCCCACATTTTTCTTTCATTCCACCCCGATTTTTGTTCTCATTCCACCTTACATACTTTTAATTTACCTCACATAATTTTAATCCACCCCACATTCCTTCCTCAGCCTACCCAAATTTTTCTGTCGTTCTCACTACTATTTTTATTAAATAAACAAATGTCTATTGTTACAGGGTCTTTTCTTCAAAGACACAAACTCTCTGGCGTACTACAACGTCCCGCCAGGCGCAGTTATTCAACTACAAGTCAAAGAGAGAGGAGGACGCAAGAAGTAAAGTGATGTCTCTTTCTAACACAGTTTTATTTTCGATCGATATACGCCTGTATCGGGAGGTTAGGTTTCTGATGATTAATAAAGACCTACCTAAGAAACACCTACGCTAATCAAGCAATTTTAATTTCTACAACACATTAAATAACTAAAAAACAATATTGCATACCTTCGCAATATTGTCTTTTAGGTTTTGTTAATCAGTAATAAAACCAGGTAATAAAGTTGTAAACATTTTGTACAGATGTCGCTAGATCGTCGCTTGGAGACGAGCATCAAGAGATTGATTGGCATAATATAACTTTATGTTGTACAAAAAATGTACCTGGTTGTCCTAGCTAGTTTGGTATTTTTCCCTTCATCCCCGTGGTCCACCTCCTGGTCCACCTGGTGGACCACGGGTAAGTTTTTTTTCCCTGTGGTCCACCTAATAAATTAAAACCGCTAATAAATAAAATTCTATTACCCGTGGTCCACCTTTTCAAAAGTGACTTCATCTAGGTAGATATGACCTGCTCTGGATTCGACCACACTTTGTATTAGCTCGAGAGCCCAGGGGGTAAGTGGCTATCTCATAAGGTACCACGATAGGCTAGGTTTGGATCGTTAACCAAGACTTAAACAAGTCGTATGACCCAGGTCTGCCACAGCCAATCCTGCCGAAACATAAAAATAATCGATATTTTTCAGATTCATTTTTTCGTAAAAAATATGTCATACGGTACCACAATGAAAGCGCTGGCATCAGTTAACCATTGAAAAATTATGTAAAAAAAGCTTGGTCTGCCACTGCGCACCCTGCCGGAAGTGCTTGCCAGACCTCTCCAAAGATGCCCTTCCGACACCCCTAAACTATCTCATCGGGTACCACGACGCGACCACCACAACATAATAGCCAAGATCACTCTGACAATAGATCACAAGGTCTGCCAGGCCTAAACTTGCCGCATCCTAGTGTTTCAGACATTTGAAGTTGTAGGTCCAGTGTATGAAAAATTACCTATATCTTTTTCCCCCCGTGTTTGATTTTAATGGTGCCTTAAAACGAAATGCTCTCCATAATGAGGAGATTCGAGTCATATAGGACAGTTGGGTGGAAGGTTTCAGTATTGAACACAATCCTGTCAAAAAGTTTGAAATGGAGGTTTGGTCTATGGAAACTGGCCTATATCTTATTCCCCCCGGGTTTGATTTTGATAGCGCCTTAATATGAAATGCTCTCCATAACTAGGAGCTTTGTGTCATATAGGTCAGTGAGGAGGAGGGTCTCTGTATTGTACACAATCCTATCAAAAAGTGTGAAATTGTAGGTAAAGTGTATGAAAACTGGCCTATATCTTTTCCCCCACTGGTTTGATTTTGATGGTGCCTTGGTATGAAATGCTCGTAATGATTAGGAGATTCGATTTGTATAGGTCAATTGGATAGAAGGTCTCTGTTCTGTGCACAATCCTCCTAAATATGAAAATATTCGATAACTTCTGCAGATTTTATCAGTTAAAATTGTCATATCATAAGGAACTCGAATAAAAGTGCTTGCATCACCTTACCTTTGACAAATTATGTTTAAAAAACTTGGTCTGCCACTGCCCACTCTGCTGGAAGTCCTTAGATGAGATAGGTTAGGGGTGTCGGAAGGGTATATTTGGAGGGTCTCCCAAGGACTTCTGGCAGAGTGCGCAATGGCAGACCAAGTTTTCTTAACTCAATTTATCAATGGTAAGCTGATGCTGGCACTGTCATTCGGGTACCTTATGAAATTACAATGTTAACGGAAAAATCTCAATCCTGCTAAACATGAAAATATTGGATATGTTCTGCAGATTTTTGCCGTTAATATTGTCATATCATAAGGTACCGAATAAAGTGCCAGCATCAGCTTACCATTGATAAATTGAGTTAAGAAAACTTGGTCTGCCATTGCGCACTCTGCCAGAAGTCCTGGGAGACCCTCCAAATATACCTTCCGACACCCCTAACCTATCTCATCTAAGGACTTCCGGCTGAGTGCGCAGTGGCAGACCAAGTTTTTAACATAATTTGTCAATGGTAAGCTGATGCAAGCACTTTGTTCGAGTTCTTTATGATATGACAATTTTAACTGATAAAATCTGCAGAAGTTATCGAATATTGTCATATTTAGGAGGATTGTGCACAGAACAGAGACCTTCTATCCAATTGACCTATACAAATCGAATCTCCTAATCATTACGAGCATTTCATACCAAGGCACCATCAAAATCAAACCAGTGGTTAGGTAGGGTGAGATAGGTTAGGGTGTCGGAAGTGCATATTCGGAGGGTCTGACAGGACTTCCGGCAGAGTGCGCAATGGCAGACCAAGTTTCTTAACTCAATTTATCAATGGTAAGCTGATGCCGGCACTTTTATTCGGGTACCTTATGATATGACAATATTAACGGCAAAAATCTGCAGAACATATCCAATATTTTTATGTTTAGCGGGATTGAGATTTTTTCCGTTAACATTGTAATTTCATAAGGTACCCGAATGACAGTGCCAGCATCAGCTTACCATTGATAAATTGAGTTAAGAAAACTTGGTCTGCCATTGCGCACTCTGCCAGAAGTCCTGGGAGACCCTCCAAATACCCTTCCGACACCCCTAACCTATCTCATCTAAGGACTTCCGGCAGAGTGGGCAGTGGCAGACCAAGTTTTTTAAACATAATTTGTCAAAGGTAAGGTGATGCAAGCACTTTTATTCGAGTTCCTTATGATATGACAATTTTAACTGATAAAATCTGCAGAAGTTATCGAATATTGTCATATTTAGGAGGATTGTGCACAGAACAGAGACCTTCTATCCAATTGACCTATACAAATCGAATCTCCTAATCATTACGAGCATTTCATACCACGGCACCATCAAAATCAAACCAGTGGGGGAAAAGATATAGGCCAGTTTTCATACACTTTACCTACAATTTCACACTTTTGACAGGATTGTGTACAATACAGAGACCCTCCTCCTCACTGACCTATATGACTCAAAGCTCCTAGTTATGGAGAGCATTTCATATTAAGGCGCCATCAAAATCAAACCTGGGGGGAATAAGATACAGGCCAGTTTTCATAGACCAAACCTCCATTTCAAACTTTTTGACAGGATTGCGTTCAATACTGAAACCCTCCACCCAACTGTCCTATATGACTCGAAGCTCCTCATTATGGAGAGCATTTCGTATTAAGGCACCATCAAAATCAAACACGGGGGGAAAAAGATATAGGTCATTTTTCATACACTGGACCTACAACTTCAAATGTCTGAAACACTAGGATGCGGCAAGTTTAGGCCTGGCAGACCTTGTGATCTATTGTCAGAGTGATCTTGGCTATTATGTTGTGGTGGTCGCGTCGTGGTACCCGATGAGATAGTTTAGGGGTGTCGGAAGGGCATCTTTGGAGAGGTCTGGCAAGCACTTCCGGCAGGGTGCGCAGTGGCAGACCAAGCTTTTTTTACATAATTTTTCAATGGTTAACTGATGCCAGCGCTTTCATTGTGGCACCTTATGACATATTTTTTACAAAAAAATGACTCTGAAAATTATCGATTATTTTTATGTTTCGGCAGGATTGGCTCTGGCAGACCTGGGTCATACGACTTGTTTAAGTCTTGGTTAACGATCCAAACCTAGCCTATCGTGGTACCTTATGAGATAGCCACTTACCCCCTGGGCTCTCGAACTATATGCACTTCTAATGGAGACAATTTCTGAATTTGATCAATGTTCACTTTTTTACGTCCACCGGTGGTACAGCTCACAAAAAAAAAACAAGTACAATCTGTTAAAATGTTGTAGGCCTTAACGAGATCTACATGACAGGTGTCAGCTGTCATACTAAAAAGTCGTTTAAAGTGCGTTTCATCTTTAAGTTCCTCTGGCGTCATGTTGGCAGCATTGGAAATTTGTATGTAAATACTAAGGCGGCAATAATATTACATACAAATTTCCAATGCTGCCAACATGACGCCAGAGGAACTATAAAATGAAACGCACTATATATCGCAAACTATGCGTGCTAGACTATTAGTTTCTTTGGGAAAGGTGTAGGTCTTAACGAGATATACATGACATTCTCCCGGTGTTGCCATCACAATAGAAATAAAAAAGATAATGTTTCTCAAAGAAAAGTGTCGATTACTAAAATAAATCAAAATAAAAAATATCTACTCAAATTGGGGGAGCGCGTAGGAATGTTTTTAAAAACTAACAAATTGAGAGATTGATCAATTTTTATTGATGAAATTAAATGAGACGTGTTCACAGAGTTGGATGCGAGCAACGAATGCTCTAAAAAGCTTAGATCTAACTTAGGGCTAGACTTATCAATACCCACGGTTTTCAGGAGCTATGCCACCATGAAGTGCTGGGCTTGCAGCTTTTATGCATGTACTGTTATGGTTCTCAAGGGTTGTGGTGCCATAACTCCTCCCTCTTCGAGTTCGAAGTCATCTGACGATTTTGAGTCACGATGAGTTCGACAACCCTTTAGCTTCCATGCGAGGAAGCTTACACCTATCAGTATTACAATTATATAAAGGAATATAGTCGCTAAACTAACACTATTCGTAACTATTACGTTTTCACTATCATCCACACTGTTTAGTTCAGCGCTCTTCAAAACGTTTGACAGTTCCCTCAGATTGTCCAGTCTGACGCCTCTGATGTTCACCTTCACGTCTTCTTCCGTCTCCTTCTTCTTCAACTCGGGCAAGCTCGTAATAGCACTGATTCTCAAGCGAGTGTTTGCAGTGGAAGTTCGCCGGCGGTTCAACCTCAAATGTCCCAGGTAGAGGTCGCAGTCGTCGTTCCTGGTTATAAGGTAAGTTCCCTGTACTTGTCTTTTAGTAATGTCTTCTTGGCATCATTCCGTCATGATGTTCCCGGTACGGATGTACGCTATCCAGTTCATCGGACCTATGCGTTGGATCTTAACATCTTCTACTTCAGCGGGGTGTGTCTGACATAATGTCAGATTAGCTTCAAATTTCATCAGCTGCTCAACACAGGTAGGCTCCGGGTACGAGACTATGTCATCTTCCTTACACAGGAACTGTTCAACAGCCAGCTCGTCACAGGCATTGTCAACGGGTAGGTATTTCGAACTATTCGCCAAAAGGTATGGATATTTAGGAATTATTACGGTTGTAAGATTCGTGACTGGATTAAGGATAGGTAAGGGGTAAATTTTGAAATAGTTATAAACATGACCATCGGTTAAGGGAACTTCCATTACAAACGTAATCTGAGTTTGCTTAACATACGCCTTAACTACAATAGTTCTCTCTATCTTAACTAAGTTATTAACACTAACAGGATACACTAGATTATCTTGCTTGCTTATATCTTCTAAAATGGTTAGTAGTTCCTCAGAGTTAACAATTGATTGGTGAAGTACTGAGACTTTACTTAATGCAAGGGCTGTTTCCATATCGCTAATCATTCGGTATATTGAATCAAAGTTGGTCATAAATAAGTGAAACATATTTAATACGTAAACAGCATAAATAGAATTATTTTCTTTGGTAGCTATACTCTTAATCACTCTTTCAACACGTTTAAGGCGCTCATCTATTAAAAGAGTAGTGCTGTGTAAAGTCTCTGTGTTATTTATTATACTGTCTAACATTTTTGAAATTATAGTTATTTGCTGTTTAGTTTTTACTTGGTTGCTTTTAACATTGGAGATCAGTTTATCAAACCTTAAAGCGTCTTCGTGATCCAGATTACCTGTCACTATTTTTATTAAAGAGCCGAGAGGGTTTACTAGTCCTCTTTTTACTCTGCTAGACGGAACAAGTTGTCTAAATTTCTGTATGGTCGCATTGTGCAAGTTTCGAGCTTGTAATCTTGTATTGTAAAACTCTTCAGAATAGGGCTTATTTATATCTATTAGCTTGTCAAACTCCATATACTTTAAAGAATTAAAATGCAAATCATCTTGAATTCCGCTTAAATCTAATACTTTAACTATTGTCCACTTATCTTCTTGTCGATATGCCTATCCTAGCTTAACAGGTAAAACACCGGGATTTTTGTCAAGGCTTTGAAGCTGAAGGGTGTGAACGCCCACTATGGTCACCAGTATCAGGGTCACGGTCCACCACCTGTGGAGGACGTTTTATATTTTTAATGGTTACCTTAGTTTCTCTCGAGCCTACTCGTATGGGTACAACGTTTCTAACTGGCTTGCCTATTACTACTGCTTTCTGATACCTATCCTTGTCCTTCGCTTTTCTTTTATTAACGTCCTTCGCAAACACTACATCTCCCACTTCGAATGCTGGCTCACTTTCTCCGCCTCTGCCTTCTCTAACCTTTTCTTTCTTTGCTATAGTGTCTTTACATATATATTCATAGAGATACTTCATCCGCTTATTATGATCTTTTAGTAGGTGCTGTGTGTAATCTCTTTCAAAGTTACAGTTAAAGACTTTATTGGTACTAGTATGTCCGAAAACTACTTCAAATGGTGTGAGAATAGTTGTGCTGTGTATGGTGTTATTATAAGCCATCACAGAGTATGTCATGACAGAAGCTGCATCTGTACATTTTTGTTCATAACGGGCCAACCGGTATATTCCTGTAGAGTTTGGGTTATTTGGGGTAGTTATGTGGAGGTCTATTTTATGGAGGCTCATAAGTTCCCTCATGAGTTCATTGTTAAACTCGCTGCCAGGGTCACAAGATACTCTGCCGGGCACACCGTAAAATGAAAAGTACTTAATGAGAGCTCGCGCCACTTCAGGAGTAGAACGATTTGATATTTCAAAGGCCTGACCAAGCTTGCTGAAAGCGTCAACTAGAGTAAGGTAGTGCTTCCCATCGATGGAAAAGACATCCATGAAAACCTCCTGAAATGGTGCGTTCTGAGTTTGTGTAAGTTGTAAGAATGGTTTTAGTGGCTTACGGTCATATTTCATCTTACGACATGCCTCACATCCATTTATAACTGCCGCTACTGTATAAGACATATTTTCCCAATAGTAATTTCTACGAATTCTGACAGTGGTTTCTTTGATTCCTCGATGGCAGGTAGGACCTTCATGATATTTGAGGATGATGGCCTTCTGTTCCTCTTCGTCTTCGACGTACACAACTCTCTCGGTACATTCGAAAAACTCTACTGACCCTCGTTTGAACAGATCTATTACAATTCTTGAAAAGTCTTTCCTGAATGTTTCATTTTCGAAATAAACGAAGTATTTACATTTCGGCTTGATGTACTCCTTTAGAAACTGTTTAATAATTTCGTCATTATTAGTAGGTAAAAATGCTTCTAGTATTCTCTGTTTGTCTCTAGAGAATTTAGTGACTTGGAGTTTGTTTTTAAACCATTCATATATGAGAATCTGATTAGGCTTAGTATCGATGGCTTCATGCAGAATAGGGATACCAAATGATTCAAGTTCTTGAGCTGAATGAGCAGTATTTGTAGAACTTGCGTCAGGGATGATAGGGTATTCCTCTTCATCATTGTTTAATTTTCTGACAGAAGGAGCAGTATCTGTGGAGCTTTCGTCAGGGATAGTAATGATTTCCTGCTCAAGATTGTCGCCTTCTGGTATAGATAAGGTAGCAGAGGAATCAGAAATAGTTTCTATCTCGGAAATCACCTGTTGCTGGGTTTTCTTTTCCGCCTTTTCCTTTCTTCTCTCTTTCTTCTTTGCTAGTTCAGTAATCCTATCTTCTAGTTCTTTCATGTACTCACTCAACTCGTCTTTCTTTCCAACATTCACTTCCATTGATACATCGTCATTTTCAACGTCAGAGTCTAGGGCATTTATCTGTATACGTGATAGGGAGTCAGCGTTAGCGTTAAGCTTTCCTTTTTTGTATTTTATGTTATAGTCATACTCTTGCATTTTAAGACGCCAGCGCATGAGCTTTGAGTTTGGTTCTTTCAATGAGTTTAACCATTCAAGAGGTTTGTGGTCAGTGTATATGTCAAATTTTCGTCCGTACAGGTAAGGTCTAAAGTGTTTCGTTGCCCATATTACAGCAAGAAGCTCCTTTTCAATCGTGCTGTAACGAGCTTCGGTGTCGCTAAGAGTTCTGCTGGCGTACGCTACTGGTTTGTCTTGTCCAATGGGGCCTTGTGATAGAACAGCGCCCAAGGCCACGTTGGAGGCATCTGTTGTCAGTATGTAGGGTTTTGTAGGGTCAGGAAATTGTAAAAGAGGAGCACTGGTCAGTAGTTCTTTACATTTTTCAAACGCGTCTATGTATTTCTGGTCAATTACTATCTTGTTTCGTTTCTTCAGGCAGTTGGTCAATGGCTGGGTAACTCTCGCGAAATCTTTAATAAATCTTTTATAGTAGCCTATGAGGCCCAGAAAGCTCTTGATTTCTGTAGTTGTTCTTGGGATAGGATAGTTTAGAACAGCTTTTATCTTATCGTCGTTGGGTTTCAACCCGTCCTTGGTGATGGTATGCCCCAAGTACAAAACCTCCTTCCTTAGGAATTCGGATTTGTCGAGCTGAACCTTGAGGTTAGTCTGTCTTAGTCTGTCAAACACAGTTCTGAGTTGTTGTAAATGTTCTTGTAAGCTGGCCGAAAATACTATTATGTCGTCAAGGTATACCATGCAATGAATACCTTGTAGTCCACGTAGTACGTTGTCCATAGTCCTCTGGAAAGTGGCGGGGGCTGTCTTCAGGCCAAAGGGCATCCGGAGAAATTCATAATGCCCCGACTGAGTGCTGAAGGCTGTCTTTTGTCTGTCACTTTCGTCTACTTCTATTTGATGGTAGCCACTGGCCAGGTCTAATGTCGAAAAGTAAGTGCTTTTGCCAAGTTTGTCAAATAGGTCTGTTATATTTGGTAGCGGGTATTTATCGTCTATAGTAATTTCGTTTAGTCGTCTGTAGTCAATCACCATCCTATACTTCTGTTGGCCTGAAGCGTCCATTTTTTTGCTTACTAAATGAACTGGAGCACTCCATGGAGAGTGTGACTCCTGTACAATGTTGTCTTCCAGAAGTTTATCTACCTGTCGCCGAATTTCGTCTGTTACCGCTGGTGGTTGTCTGTATGGTTTAGTGTATATGGGGTCTTCATTTTTGGTTCGTATTGAATGTTTGACTTGGTTAGTGAATGTGAGTGGTAGTTTGTCACAGTAAAATATATCTTTATATTCAGTGCACAGTTTCTCTATACACGCCCGTTCTTCCGGGTTCATGTGGTCAAGTCGGAGTTTAGCTAGGTTATTAGTCAGCAATATGTCATCGTCTTTTTCTGTTTTGTTGTCAAGCAGGTTTAGGTTAGTTTCTTCCGGAGAATACTCGGTAACCATGAAAGGTGAGGTAATCGTCAGTTTCATTTCCGTTTCCAAACTATTTTGAATAATAGTAGTAGCATACCCGTTGTTACAGGAAACAATAGCGTCGGGCATACGCACTCCGTCGGTGAATTGGGTGAAGTTAATAATTGCTTCCCCTGAGTACATATCTGTTGGAACCTTGACCCTTGTTTCAGTGCGTGGGGGTAAGGTGAGAACATAGTCCTTCGGTTGGTGAATAATAGGTATGTTGGCAGTATCTGTTCTAAGCAGATCATGCTTGAGGTCAATGATCTTACCTCTTAGGAGATCGTTTCCAATGAGGCCGTCATAGCGCGGATCTACCTCGTAGATATAGAATTTATGTATGACTGGGTTTCTAAATGTGGGCATTAATGGTGCTCGGATAACCTGATCGTGATTCGATGTGGCGTGTGTACTTACAACTTGAAAAGGTTCATTATCAATACAGGATTAAAAGTATTTATAAGCTTTTTCGGGACTTATGAAACTTCGGGTGGACCCGGTATCTAACATAAATTTTGAGTCAATTTCAGGTATGTACATGTATGGCAAATTTAATTTGAGATCACAATTTAGGTCTATAATCTCTCTGTGCAAGTCGAGGCACTTATGTAAAAATTCTCTACCTGATCATCACTTTGGCCCTTACGCTCAGACGACTTAGTCGCGATAACCGCTTGCTCTACTGGCTTATCAGTGTTCATGGCCTCGAGCGCAAGCGTGGGTGTCACCTGCTGTTCATACGGATCTAATGCACTTGAACTTGAATAATACGGGTCTTCACCGTATGACGCAATGTCGTATGTATAGGGGTCTTCCATATAATACGGATAATTATCATCATATATGTCTGTTTCATTTACATGAAAACCTGGTCTAGCCTGTGGGGGCCTATAACCTTGCTGTTGGCCAAATTGTTGAGGACGCATGGGAGGACCTTGTTGTAGACCTATCGGCCTATAACCGAAACCGCCGTAGGGTGAAGGGCGACCTCCGTTTTGCTGAAACTGGGGTCTGTACCCGAATTGAACAGACTGAGCAGGGCGATACTGAAATTGTGGGTTAGGTGATCGGAATGGGAGTTGTCTGTTAGGAGGAATTCCAAATTTGAACTGATTTTGGGGATAATTTTGGAAATTAGGAGGGACTCCAAACTTAAACTGGTTTTGAGGGAAATTCGGGAATTGGTTTGGGAAATTAGGTCGGAAGGCCGGTCCCTGGGGTTTGAGAGTTGCGGAATGATTTTTATTTTTATTTTGGTACTGTTCCTGGAAGTTTACTTCTTCCAGAACAACGCTGAGGGCGTCTTCTAGAGTTTGAGGTTCATGGAGCCTGACTGTCCTAATCATATTTTCCGGCAGGTTAAATAGGAAAGCATTCAATGCGGCTTTGTCGTAAATACTACGCTTACTTGCTCTCATCTGTTCATCTTCTAATAAATTGACCTTGGCCATGAGATTCGCTTTTACGGTTTGTACCCTTTTACAAAAATCTAGGTACGATTCCCCTGATTTGATTTTAAGTGAGTCTAAATTCATAGCGATGCACTCTTCGCTTCGCGGATCCCCAAAATGATGGATTAATAATTCCCTGAAGCTCGCCCACGTAACTATGTCTGCGCGCTCGCTTATCAGCGCAGCTGCAGCGTCTGTAAGTCTGCTCGTAATAACTTGCATAACGTACTCATCTTGAGCGTGGTCGCCTCTAAATCTTCCTATAATATATTCGCACTTTCTTAAAAATAGGTTCAGTTGTCTAGGATCACCACCATATAAGGGAATAATTTTTTGAAACTCATTGGGAATGAGAACTAAAACTGCTTCAGCCATCTTTGACTTATTCTACGACTCTACAATTTTATTAATTAACACTTATATCTTTACTAATTAACGTAATGTCCGTCACTTGTTATATGTACACCTTATGACTATATCCTTAACTAAAATCTTAACAAATTCAGATCACGTTTGAAATGAGAGAAGTTCGATCTCAAATACACGCAGTAGGGAATAGAAGGAAGGCGAAAAGTTTTACTCACCATTTCCCGCTAACGCCCATCTCTGAATATCCTTTGCACAACACCACACCACGTTGAGAAATTTATTTGGTTCGGGATATCGGTTTTTATTCCAGTCCACAGTCGTTTGGTTGCACCGCACACGCACAGAACAGATTTTAATATTCGCGCGCGCGCAGTTTTCCGGAAACCGAAATCCGTACGGCTGCGCCACTCAAATTGGGGGAGCGCGTAGGAATGTTTTTAAAAACTAACAAATTGAGAGATTGATCAATTTTTATTGATGAAATTAAATGAGACGTGTTCACAGAGTTGGATGCGAGCCACGAATGCTCTAAAAAGCTTAGATCTAACTTAGGGCTAGACTTATCAATACCCACGGTTTCCAGGAGCTATGCCACCATGAAGTGCTGGGCTTGCAGCTTTTATGCATGTACTGTTATGGTTCTCAAGGGTTGTGGTGCCATAACTATCTAAACATTGTTTTGAATAAATATTTATAATATAAGTACCTACAACCTTGGTGTTTGTTGGGTCGTTAGGGTTTTTTACGTGGGTCGTTGGTGTTTGTTGGGTCGTAAGGGTTTATTACGTGGGTCCTTCATGTTTGATGGGTCGTCAGGGTTTATTACGTGGGTCGTTCATGTTTGATGGGTCGTCAGAGTTTATTACGTGGGTCGTTGGTGTTTATTGGGGCGTAAGGGTTTATTACGTGGGTCGTTGATGTTTGATGGGTCGTAATGGTTATTTATGTGGGTCGTTGGTGTTTGTTGGGTCGTTAGGGTATCTTACGTGGATCGTTGGTGTTTGTTGGGTCGTAAGGGTTTATTACGTGGGTCGTTGATGTTTGATGGGTCGTATGAGTTTATTTTGTGGGTCGTTGATGTTTATTGGGTTGTAAGGGTTTATAACGTGGGTCGTTGGTGTTTGATGGGTCGTAAGGGCTTATTACGTGGGTCGTTGATGTTTGATGGGTCGTAAGTAGGGCTTGTAGAACCGGCTCCGGTTCCTCATTTTTCGTTCCCGGGAGAAAAACAGGTGCGGAACCGGGATTCCCGGTTCTTCCCGGTTCTTGCAAAGTTTTCCATTTTTTTTCCTAAATTAACTTATAATGAAAATCATCATTGCTACCTAGTAAATTTTTTTGTCACTGAAGGCTTAATGCAATTTTTTGATTAATTAAGCTTAGAACTTTAAAAAAAAGTCAGAGAAAGTCATCAGTCATCATCTATTATTATTCTAATTAAATCACAGCTGAATTAGGAACAAATTTGTTTACTTTGACTTAACTTAAGTAAGGAACGAAGGAACGAAGTACTTATCTAACAAAAATCTAACAGAATAAAGAATAAACCCTTAGGCTTAAAAACAAATAACAAGCAATGCAAAATTTTAAAAATAAAAACTAATCTTGAAACAAAATTGCTACCCTTTGGCTTAAAAAACAATCAACACAAAATTAAAAAAATAAACACTAGGACGCGGGACGGGAGGGGTAGAGGAGCAAAGCGAACTCAATCCGTAGCCTTCTCGCGGTCCTCTTCAAGGACGCGGGGAATCACTCGGGGCTTGGTTGCCCCTTTCGGAAGCAAATCATTGCAGTCGGCATCTGCCGACCGATCTTAGGGTGACTGTTTTCACAGTCTTTAGGTTTCTCGTTCGCATTCGTGACGACACCTGGGGTCCAAGCCATCTAGGCCCGTAGATGGCTATGGAAGCATCAACGCGGTCGGTATTGTCGACCGGTAATCGTAGGCTTTTCTCAGCCGTGGCGAGTAGCCTCCGCGCTTGCGCGTCTGGAGGTTGAGGCAGCACGACTGAATCGGAGTCCGGTGGGCGTGAGCGGAGGTCTTCGGTTTTGGGATGGTCTTGCGCGGTCACCTGCGGTCCCCCTCCGGGGGGCGGGTGTGCAGCGGTAGGATCTCGGTGGTGCGAGCGTGATCATGGCCCCTTGTGGGCTCGAGCATCATCCTCGCCTGGCTTCTGGCCTGGGCCTCCGTTTCTTCGTCAGGTTCTCGCCGTCTCGCGATAGCGATAAGTGCGAAGTGGAGTGCCTTCTTGCGGCGTCCGGCTCGGCGCTTGCGTCGCCTGTGCTTGGGACGTGCGGAGGAAGCTTCACGGTCTCGGTTTTCTTCTTCGCTTGTGCGTCCGGGACTCTCGCATGGGGTCGCGGCAGATGCAGTGGGCGGGGCTTCTTGTGTGATTATTTCATGTGGCTGTGGATCATCTATGAGAATTGGGTCCTCCGGGGGTAGTAGGTCTGTCGTTGGATCTTCTGTTGGGTTATCCGGGTACAGCTCGCGTCTCTGTTCTTCTAAGCGGATGCGCATCCAGTGCAGCATCTCTACGGACAGCAGTTGTTGCTCGAGAGCATCGCCATCATGGCAACGTCGTAAGCATACTGCACGTAGGGGTCCACTTCCGGTGGCGAGTCGCTCAGTGAAGCGAGAATCGCGGCGGATGAGCCAAACGGGGCAGCGCTGCGGCGGCAAGCGCGGCTGATTTTCGGCAGCGTCTATGGGGGCAGAGTGGCGTCTTCGCAGAGCTCGGGTACAGGTAGGTCGGTGCTCGCTTGTTCGACATCCGTCCATGCCGAGGTCATGGGACGGCTGGAACGCTGGAGCTCGACGGCCTCCTCGCTGGATGTGCGTGCGTCCGGGTTCGCGATGTCGCCCTCGTCGCAGATTCTTGGTCCGGGGTGTGTCGGTTTGTCGACAGGCTTCTTGGGGGTAGTCATATCCATGTCCGTCTTGGGGGTAGTCCGAGAATGTTTTCTCCGATGGTGAGCGGTCTTGTCCACTTCTATGCTTAGCTGCGCTTGTAGCAGTTCTTGGGGGTAGGGGGGTGCCCAGCAACTGCCCCCGAAACGACGGAGAGTACTAATGCGCACGAACTAGTAGCAAGAAAACGAATCCCAAAGCGAACTGCGTGCATCCCGACCCAGACGCACGAGTTGGCAACGTTGTATTTGTTTTGTTGGTAGGAGCACAGAATATATAATAGTACTACGTGTAGGAGTAGAGTAGAGAATACGGAGGTTTAATAAAGGAAATAACGCAACATAAAATTTTTTTCAAGAACCGGGAAAACCGGGACGCTTATCTTTAGAACCGGTTCTTTTAAGGCCCTCGAAGAACCGGGATATCCCGGGAATTTTAAGAACCGGGAATCCCGGGTGCATGCCCTAGTCGTAAGGGCTTATTACGTGGGTCGTTGATATTTGATGGGTCGTAAGGGTTTATTACGTGGGTCGTTAATGTTTGTTGGGTCGTAAGGGTTTCTTATGTGGGTCGTTGGTGTTTGATGGGTCGTATGAGTTTATTTTGTGGGTCGTTGATGTGTATTGGGTTGTAGGGGTTTATTACGTGGGTCGTTGGTGTTTGATGGGTCGTAAAGGTTTATTACGTGGGTCGTTGGTGTATTTTGGGTTGTAAGGGTTTATTACGTGGGTCGTTGGTGTATTTTGGGTTGTAAGGGTTTATTACGTGGATCGTTGATGTTTGACGGATCGTAAGGGCTTATTACGTGGGTCGTTGGTGTTTGTTGGGTCGTAAGGGTTTATTACGTGGGTCGTTGATGTTTGATGGGTCGTAAGGGTTTATTATGTGGGTCGTTGATGTTTGATGGGTCGTTAGGTTTTATTACGTGGGTCGTTAATGTTTGATGGGTCGTAAGGGTTTATTACGTGGATCGTTGATGTTTGACGGGTCGTAAGGGCTTATTACGTGGGTCGGGTTACGTTACGTGGGTTAAACCCTTACGACCCATCAAACATCAACGACCCACATAAGAAGCCCTTACGACCCATTAAACATCAACGACCCATGTAATAAACCCTTACGACCCAACAAACACCAACGATTCACGTAATTAACCCTTACGACCCATCAAACACCAACGACCAACGTAAGTAACCCTTACGACCTATCAGACATCAACGACCCACGTAATAAACCCTTACAACCCATCAAACACCAACGACCCACGTAATAAGCCCTTACGACCCAACAAATACCAACGACCCACTTAATAAACCCTTACGACCCATCAAACATTAACGACCCACATAAGAAACCCTTACGACCCATTAAACATCAACGATCCATGTAATAAACCATTACGACCCATGAAACATCAATGACCCACGTAAGAAACCCTTACGACCTATCAAACACCAACGACCCACGTAATAAGCCCTTACGACCCAACAAATACCAACGACCCACGTAATAAACCCTTACGAACCATCAAACACCAACGACCCACGTAATTAACCCTTACGACCCATCAAACATCAACGACCCACATAAGAAACCCTTACGACCCATCAAACATCAACGACCCACGTAATAAACCCTTACGACCCATCAAACATCAAAGACCCACGTACCTAATAAACCCTTACGACCCATCAAACATCAACGACCCACGTAATAAACCCTTACGACCCATCTAACACCAACGACCCACGTAATTAACCCTTACGACCCATCAAACATCAACGACCCACATAAGAAACCCTTACGACCCATCAAACATCAACGACCCAAACAAATACCCTTACGACCCATCAAACATCAGCGACCCACGTAAGATACCCTTACGATCCAACAAACACCAACAACCCACGTAATAAACCCTTACGACCCAACAAACACCAACGACCCATGTAAGAAACTCTAACGACCCAACAAACACCAACGACCCACGTAATAAACCCTTACGACCCATCAAACATCAACGACCCACGTAATAAACCCTTACGACCTAACAAATACTAACGACCCATACAAATAACCCATACGATCCATCAAACAACAACGAGCCACACAAATGACCATTTTTTTTTTAAACGTGGCAAAAATTAGTTCAGTGACAATCGTAACGTAATGTTCTTTAATTTTCAATAGGTTGGATTCATCTGAACCACCCAATTTATTTTTAATAAGATTAGCGGGCAACACTGTCTAGCGAACCGGCGGACGCACGCGCCACGTGGCGACGCCGCGCGGAAGAATGCCGCTTGGTGTGCTCCGCGACCAAGAGGCGTCGCGCGAAAAGTGTCGCCGGCGTCCGGTCTATGTGCGCCGGCCCTTATCGTGTAGATGGAAAATTTGGATTTCTGTGGCCTTCATAAGGCCATCTATTGATGATAAGGAAAGACACTGTTATGTTTCTGCATTGGTCCAACAGTGAAAATTGTTAAGTTTGACGTTTTGGATATAACACGGCGTGTAGGGGAAAAAATCCTTTTGCTCAATGATTTTGTGCTCAAACAAAACATGTTGTGCCGACCCCAACTGATTTGGGATAAGGCATAGACTGGATAAGGGCAAGCAGATGATAATGATTGTCGAACAGCATACATAAAACAACAGTAAAATAAATAAAACAACAATTAAAAGTTAATTCCACTCGTTTATATCATATCTTTTGGTCCAACGTAACCAGCATGTCCTGCCCAAATTCTGACGGCGGTGTACACAAACACCCATATGCCTATAGCCAGCAGCAGCGGTAGGAGAAAAGTTTGGAATCTGACGGGACCTTCCCCAAGAATGATCACATGACCGATGGTGGGACCCTCGTCTTGGGTGTCGGCATCTTTCGACGGAAGCTGCAAACGGATCACTTATTAAGCTTGCTCCATTCGCAATAAAACCAGCCTCAGAAGGACGCCCAGCTGATTCACTCGCTGCTAAAAGGGCCTTACCACAAAAAGTTGCTTTTACAAGATAATTTTAAAACTCGCGCTCCAAACGCGTCTATGTTTTTTGTAGTAAGACCCAGGTTTCTCATGGGTATAGCTAAGACATTTTTCATGATAAAAGATTCTTTATATTTTTCAAGGACAATGTAGCTTAAATAACAGTGCAGTGAAAGAATGTTTGAAATCGGTCCTGGTAGTTTTTTGGAACAATCTGTTACAAACATGTATAGGTAAATCTTTGCTCTAGAAGTTCTTACTGGACACAAATAACATGACTGTAGGTAGACAAGACATACTAAAGACACAACAGCCACTGTTTATTTCTAACAATCAAATAACCATTTTTTGCTGCATACTGAGACCTACGAATTGTGGTTATAATTACCTACATATACTTCAGAATCGTCGTCCGAAATTGTGACTGGCCTTTCTATAGGCCTTCCATTCCGAGGCGAGGACGGGCCGATACTCGCGTCACGACGCGGGGGTCCCAGGGTCATTTCCTGGGGGACACAAAGTTGAATATCAACCAAACTGGGAACAATCTAAGTGATAATGATAAAGTAACAATTTTCAACTTTGTGTCCCACTTATGAATCGAGCTACGTTTCTCACTCGCCCTAAGGCTTTTACATTTATACCAGGCGTGCATAATTTTGTCCCCCCGCTTATGGAACCGCCGCCATTTATAATCCCATTCTTTATTGAATCAGGTAGTAACAACTCTTCCAGAGTTTATGTCCCGAATAAATGTTTATGTGCAAAGCTTTGCAATATCAGAGTAGGCTATTGATCACATAGTAGGTAGGTTATTATACTTAGTATGGAAAAAAAGAGTGGTTGGTTGCTCAAATGTATAGCCCTCGAAATTATGTACTGGACCTTAGTATGGTATGCTACATTATACCTGACTAACATAAGCTACTTCTTACCGAGGGGAAACCAGTAGCAAAAAGTGAATCCGCTGGGAGGTAAAATAGGTTTATCTAGGTACTTACTGAAAGAGTTGAAAAAGAGGAACTTTTACTAACCCTTGGGGTTATTACTTGTTTTGTTTCTGCCATGATGGCCATCTTAAAAAAAACCTACGTAACTAAATAGGGCAAAATTATTTACGAAATCATCAATAGATTTGATTTTAAACTTGTGATTTTTAGATTAAAATACTGTGTGATTTTAGCATTGATGGCACATTTGATGTGTCAGATGTGTCATTTCCATGTCATTTTATTTCTTCTAATTCTTTTTTAAAGCCATACCTAAGCTTTTGCAATAAGTGTCAATCATTTTACGGAGGGACCTTGGGCAAAGAATACTAACTATAGCTAACCGCCATATACGTATACGCAGCGGGACCCTAAGCCAGAATGGAATGAAACTTATGTGGTCTTGTAGGTATTAATTTGTACCTACAGAAATGTGAAATAAAAAAATTTGTACCTCTGTAAAAAAAAAGTTGTGGACCAATTTGCAAAACGTCAACCCAGCGGGACCCCACTTAAAATGACAGTTTAGACTCAAAGTAAGCATATATTCGGAAAGCCCTGAATTTGTACCTTCCAAATATTATTCGATCATTCTCCTGAAGCGAATAGTCTAGGAGCTATAACCGATTAAAGTCAGCGTCAAGCCAGCGGGACCCCATGTCAAAGTACAATCCACACTTTAAAAAGACATATTTTTGAAGAGCCCTGAATTTTTACCTCCCGAAAATACCTTTATACAGCTTGTAACATTAATATTTCACGAGATATTAACGATTGAAATTTTATAGTCTAAGAGTCAGCGTCCAAAAAATATTTGGTGATTTATAGTTACCATCTTAAGTTCCCCTACAAACAGAGTACCAAGCTAGTATTCGAAGAAGGAATACTGACATTTTACCGTGACAATCGATTTTAGTTATACAGAACGAATCATATGGATGGATATAGTAGGTACTTTAATATACGTATACGTTTTTTTTCTTCCATCCATCTAGATGACGGCTGCGAAACTCAAAACTCGTCTATCTCGGGAACTATGTTTGTTCAAACAATGTTTAACAGTACTTAAAACTAAGTAGTACGACACGACCACTTAAGTCAGACCGCGCCCGCGCGGGCAGAGAGGCGCGGGTGTAGGCGTCAACGTGAATGTGCCCGACGCCCGCTACCTCTCAGTCACCTTTGTTGTCACCCTCCCCTCCTCTCTACCCATGCAGGCGCGCACTGACGTAAGCGGTCGTACTATAATATGTGTTTTAATGGCGAACTTAACTAATTTTAAAATAATTAAATGCAAGATACCTGTAAAAACCAAATACAATTCAACCAGGTGACTTATATTCTCTTTACAGGTGACATTTGTATTTTTTTCTTTGGCGGCAATAGCTGCGAATTACGATTTCTATCAATAACAAAATGGAAATGTTCAATTTCATAAAACGGATAATTTGATACGAGTGTAGATAAAAGAAACAAATGTTGTGATTACGTAGAAGGGTACCAAAATTTTGCTATTTTCGTGCTACGGCGCACTGTTTCCCAAATAATAGCTCTTTTCGATTGCCATCGTTTATAATTATTAACCGAGATAGTTATTTTTTCGTGTATTATGTTCTAGTCCTTTGTCACGCTTGCCGATGTTTATTTTTGTATCTACACTCGTCTCGTAATATTCGTTTCATTTCAAAAGACACTCGCATTGTAATGACCCCCATTATATGACGGTTTCTTAAAATACTATTACGTTTTTCCTGACCGGGTCGCAAGGAAGAGTACGTTTTGTAACAGTATGTCACGGGCTACAGCCAGTGAGAAGGTAAACCGAACGGAAAAATGAACCTAATGGGAAAGTTAGCCAATGTGGAAAATGCATGTGTGAAAGTCATCCGCGTAGAGAGAGGGGTACAAAAATATAGTTATTTTTGCTCTACGACGCACAGTTTTCGAGATAATTGCACTCTTAGATTGTTTCATTTTTAATCATGGAAATCATAATTTTTCTTTAGTTTCGTAGTTTTCGTTAATGTTGTATGATAATGATTATATGTTCTCTTAGCCCTTGGTCCCACTTACTCCACTAAAAGGTCTAGGTATATGTCGTTATAATAGTGATTTCCATTATTAAAAACGAATGCAATCTAAAAGTGCAATTATCTCGAAAACTGTGCGTCGTAGAGCAAAAATAGCTACATTTTCGTACCCTTCTACGTGGATATCCTAAATCTTTATTTATTTTTTGGTCCACTTTCCCGGATGTTTCCTCATCTAGTATGCTTTCCTCATCTACTAAACATTTTCCAAAATTCAAGCGTTATGAATGCATTGTCGTCCACTTGACTCTTTTCAAGTGGACGAAAATGTTTAGTACTAAACTTATTGCTAAGATCTCTTTACTGAAAATTCTCTTGGGGAAATTTGAAATCAATACCCCCTAAAGTAGGAATTTTATCCAGATAGACTAAACTGACAGCTAATTTGGGCCTTTTGTTTTTAAAATGTTGCAAGCATCAGGCTAGTGTTGTGGTTTGACTCATTCATTTTATTCATTGAACTGTTGTCACATGATTCCTCGATGTATTTGTTTTTGTAAATAAATATGCTCAGTAAATACTTGCGTATTTATTACTTACATACTTTACGTTACGTAAAAGAGTATACGTTATGCGTATACTTTACATTTATACTCAAAGTTTTCGTTTAGTTTATAGAAATCAAAAATGAATAATATTGAAATTTAAAATGTAATGTTAAATATATTCACATTAATGATATCACACTGTTACTAGTTACGTTCTCATAAGCTTTCAAATAAACATTTCGTCGGACAGAAAATAAATGTGAAGTTAGTTTGTTACACACTGTTTGATTCCGAAGCTGATCTTAGCGCAGTGGAAGCAAATTAAAGTTATCTTAAAATCTAAAACTAAATGGTCGATCAGCCTCGGAACAACATTTGACTACGATTCGTAGTGCTCTTTACTATAGCTAAATAAAATAAATTTAATGAGAGAATTTTGTTCCGGAAGGTTTCCGGCCGAGAAATTCTTGTTTCCAAAGTCTACTTAAACAGGGCCTAGCAGCGAATTGCTTACCGTGCGAACCATGACGCCGCCGTTTCCTTGTAAGTCTAGTTTTTGACAGGAAAAAAGGTATCAGGTTTTGGAGGAAGACATTTTGGATTGGAATTTAGGTACTAGACTTACTGCACCCGGACACCAGCTCGTGTGGCACTCCGTCCCGTCAATCAGTCGCAGATTCACAGCTTAGTTTTCACAAGCACTTGGGTTCACTATTGTTCATAGTTCGACATCAAATAATGTTTTTTAACACAAAATGACTAAAAGATTTCTCTCCGAATGAGAAATCGGCCCCGTTGGCCTCCAATCAAGAAAACAATTAAAAATATGTAGCTATCGGCAGCCACGACGCGAGCGAACGAAAAGTGAGGTTATATTTTACCGGCGGCCGCGTGACTCTCAATCAAAGCGCCGGAACCAAATCCACTTGGTTCACTTCCCCACCGAACAGGGAAAACCACACGAGAAAACCGAAAGCACACTAAATTACACCATTTATAATTAAAATTCGCATCAACGATGCGAGCGCACGGCCACAGGACGAGACATGACGAACAGTGTTGCCAGCGCCGCGCGCCCATTTGATACGAAACTAAACATTTACCCGCCCCGGACCGACCCATCGGTCCGCTCTATGCATGGCAGGCGTGATAATGTAGCTACTGCTCGCTTAAGAACTGAATCCCCCACCTGAACTTCTGCAACTCGAGGAGTGCCATCACTACCCGGAAACAGGTTGAGAATGCGCCCCCGGCGCCAACGCAGTGGCGGTAGGTTGGCATCCTTAACCAGAACGAGATCCCCAATGCAGGGGGGTTCAGTCCTGTCCGTCCACTTAAGGCGTTGCTGCAGAATGTGCAAGTACTCAAGCGACCAACGCTTCCAAAAGTTTTGAGTCATTTGCTGCAACAACTGATAACGCGACAAACGATTGCTATTCACCTCCGTATAGGGATATTCCGGCAAGGCGTTAAGTGGGCGGCCAATTAAGAAATGCCCTGGCGTCAGGGCCTCTAAATCATTTGGGTCTGAGCTGAGCGGACACAAAGGACGCGAATTGAGTACAGCCTCAATTTTACAAAACACGGTCGCCAGCTCCTCGAAAGTCAAAATTGTTAACCCTACAACGCGCAACAAATGCGTCTTAGCGGACTTTACAACCGCTTCAAAAATACCACCCCAGTGAGGGCACGCTGGTGGATCGAACACCCAGGCAATGCCCTGACGGGAGAGGCCCGTGCTGATGGCTTCTTCGTTCTCCCGTAAGAACGTTACAATTTCTTTCATACACCGATCAGCACCCTTAAAGTTGGTACCACAATCCGACCTGATCAGCGCTGGTCGCCCTCGTCGCGACGTAAATCTCTCCAGCGCTGCCAAAAGGCCTCCGTAGAAAGGTCGGCCACGAGCTCCAAGTGGACGGCCTTGGTGGCTAGGCACACGAACACGCACAAGTACGCCTTGATAGACTTTGCGTTCCGTAGGCGTGATGCCTTTACCATGAAAGGGCCTGCGAAATCCGTTCCCACACCTGCAAACGTCCAGGCCTCCGTCACCCGGTCCGGTGGAAGATCTCCCATCTGTGGCTGCATTGTGGCTGCCTTCAGGCGGTAACAAGGCAAGCACCTAAACACAACGCTACGTACCGTTCGTCGTCCCGATAAGATCCAAAACTCGCGCTGTAGAATGGCCAATAGCGCATTACAGCCCGCGTGCGAGTTTTTCTCATGACGATCCCTGACTAAGAGCTCAACTAAGGGTCCCCTTTTGGAAGTAACAGTGGATGCCGAGCCGAAAAGGGCAGGCTAGCGTTCCGAAGTCTGCCTCCAACCCTGAGCATACCTTGCTCATCCAGGAATGGGTTGAGGCGCACAATTCCTCCCTTCAGCTTTCCACGTCCATCCCTGAGCAGCCTGACCTCCTCTTCAAAATGTTCCGCCTGGACGACTCTAACTAATGAGCGTAGAGCCGCATTCCGTTCCGCAGGCGAGAGGACAGGTGTAAAGTTCCGTTCTGCTTGAGGCTTCCTGCAGTTGTTCACGAACCGTTTGATCCAACCTGTCACCCCAAGAAGTTTGTCGAGGAGCTATACCGTTCCAGCAAGAAAGCTGGGTTAGGCTTCGGTACGAGTTGCCCCACGTTCACTCGCAAACCTCGATCAGGTGGCCCAAGCGGCGCCCTGCACTCGTTGAATGGCCATTCCTGCGGCGACTCAGTTAGCCATTGAGGTCCCCACCACAGTGGGTGACTCACCAAATCAGGTGCCCTGCACCCGCGCGAAGCGCAGTCCGCTGGGTTCCATTCTCCCGGTACGTGCCTCCACACTAACGGAGTTTCCGACCCCGTAATCTGTGACACCCGATTTGCCACGAAAACCTCAAGTGTATGTACCGACGTCTGCAACCAGCACAGAACTATCCGACTGTCAGTCCACGCGTACACCGTTTCATCCAAGTTGATGGTACCACGCAGATTGCAGGTTACATGATTTAGCAAGCGCGCTAGGAGAGCTGCCCTGCCAATTCCAATTTGGGGATGGTCCATCTAGTTCTGACTGGTGCCACCTTACTTTTGGCCATAACCAGACGCACGTGCACAGTTCCCGTTGAACTTGCTGTCCGAAGGTATACAGCTGCCGCGTACCCTCGCTCCGAGGCGTCACAAAACCCATGTAGGGTAGCCTTACATCCCACCGATGGGACTAACTTGCGGGGTATCGCGATGTGCACGATCCCTGGTAGGGTGGTCACAAACTTGAGCCAATCCTTCAACAACTCTCCGGAGAGTTGGTCGTCCCATCCTAAGTTGGCTAGCCACAACCTTTGTAAAAGCACTTCGCCATGAACGTAACCGGGGCGATCCATCCGTTAGGATCGAACGTTCTAGCGATTGTCGACAGTACCGACCGCTTAGTCCAAGTTTTCTCCAAGAGGTCGGGCTCGATCTTGTACGTGAATACGTCATGCGTTGGCCTATATTGCACCCCGAGGATGCCCAACGTATTTGGATTGTCCGGGTTCTCAAAGAGGTGCGGGTCCTGATGGAACTCGCCTGGCAAACCAGCCAGGAGCTCTGGGCAACTGGACAACCATTTCCGCAACTCGTAACCTCCTGAACCCATGATCGCGATCAGCTCGTCTCGTAGAATTAGCGCCTGCTCCACGCTATCAGCACCCGTGCAGATATCGTCCACGTAGACGTCGCGATCCAGTACTGCTGCGGCTCGAGGATATCTTACCCTTTCCTGTGCGGCCATCTCTCGCAGCGTACGTACTGCCAAATACGGACTTGGCTTAAGTCCATACGTCACCGTGTTAAGTTCGTATGTGACCATCGGCTCATCTGGGCTCTCACGCCACAAAATCAGCTGATACCGACGGTCATCCGGATGTATCATGGTTTGGCGAAACATCATTTTGACGTCTGCGACGAACGCTACCTGGTGCAAACGAAAGTCTGTGAGAATGTCCACAATGTCCCGGTTCAATTTAGGACCCGCGTGCAAACATTGGTTCACAGACACACCATTCGAGGTAGGAGCAGAACCGTCAAACACCACCCGTATTTTCGCCTCAGGTGACTTCAAGACAGCCAGGTGTGGAATGTAATAATGCTCGACACACCTCCAATTCAGGCTGGACACCGACATGTGGCCCAATTGAATATATTCCCGCATGAATTCTATATACTTCTGCCGAAGTGCTGGGTCTCGCCTCATCTTCCGCTCCATTCCGAGTAGTCTCCGTTCCGCGAGCTGTCGCGAACTACCTAAAGCGGGGCGGTTTGGGAGAAAAGGTAGCCTGGTCACGAATCTGCCTGACGGGCATCTCGCAGTGTTGTATTGATAGAACAACTCGCACTCGTCATCCTCTGGCTTCCGTCTGTCCGCCGTGGGCGGCTCTTCAGACTCCCAAAACCTCTGCAGCACCTCTGACAGCACACTACCATAGAGGACCGTATCCCCTTCTGGTAGGTCCTGAGGTCTCCAAACTGGGCCGAAAACAACATACCCCCCTGTGGTATCTACGGCCACCAAACCAGCTTCCTGGAGTACCTTCTTCCTACCGCACCATAATCTCCCGAGGACGTCTGACCCGAGAAGTACGTCCACCGTACCAGGAGTATCAAAATCAGGATCAGCTAACTCCAACCCTGTGGTTAGCCCTCGTACCGTTGGTGGTAACCTAACCTGAGGAGTTTCCCAACCACTTCATCCAGCACCACGGCTGAGACTTGATAGCTGACGCCTGTACATGTGCTACCTAATGTGAACTCAAAGTTCGTCTGACCCCGAATGTCAGGCACATTTAGGCCCCGATGCCTACAGCTTCATCCTCACTTGGCCGTACATTTAGGCCTAGCCTAATCACCAGCTTACTCGATACAATACATACCTGAGCCCTTTATCCAGTAGGGCTCTTACTTGAATGGTCCGGCCACCGTATCCCCATACACATATCTTAGCCGTTTGCATAAGTACCTTGATTGGTCGTTGAGCCGAATCTGATGAGTAGGATTCGATTACCTAGCGGGAATATAAGCGCGGTGAGGCCGCGTCCCGCGGGGTATCCTCGCTACCCAAACCTGTGTATGGGTCCCACTCCTGCTGGTAGGAGGTCTGCCCATAAAGGCCATGGCTGGAGTTCTATAGTACCCCGACGGCAAACGTCCGTACCGAGGTTGCGCCTGTAGCCGCGGGTACTCAGGCATAGGCGGAGGCATGCGTGGGTCTTGAGACCCAACCAGGTGGCTCAAGCCCGCAGAATACTGCATGTACCCTGGTGGCTGCCTAGTGCTCCCTGACACCCGCCCGTTTGATCCCGTACCTGGGATGGGTGTCCTGGCCATGTTCCTGTGCCGTTCTTCCCAATCCGGCACCTGCTGCCGTGGTGGGGATCGTCCCCACGTCCTTGGGTAAGTGGGCTCCGTCTGTTGACGTCCCCCTGCCTGTCCCTGTGACCGATGCGGAGGTGGGCTCCTCCTTGGAGGGGGTGGGGAGCGTTGCTCCCTCCCTTGGTGGGCAGGCTCCCTTCGCTGATCCGATCCAGCGCTGCCCTCGGCGCCTCCGGAGCGATTCATGCAGAGCAGCGGATGGTGTGCACCCTGGCAGTACCTACAGTTGGTGCTTGAAGGGCACTCGCACCTGATGCGGCCCCAGGCACCGAAAACACCAACGCCTCTGCTGTGCCACACCCCGTCTCCTCTGAACCCGCTGCGCAGCAAACTCCTGACACGCTGTCACCCCGTGGCCTGTCTCCCTGCAGTAGGCACACCCTGATTCCAATGCGGTGTTGTACCGCCTGGGTTGCCTACTGTTGCCTCCTCGCGCCGGTGCACCCGGCCGTTCCGGGTGGCGAGGGTCAGAGGTCTCCTTGAGAAGGGCTTCACCAGCCTGGACGTCCAATCGCCTGCTTTCGGCATCGAGGAACGACATCAGATCCTCGTAGGTCGGGCGGTGGACCGAGGACTTGCACCCATGGAGCTGCTCGAATCGAGCGACCATTTCGCTCGGCAGGCGGCGAAGCACTGTGTGGACCAAGATATAACCGTAGCCCGCCACTGGCAAACCCTGTCGCTCTAGTGCGCTGACCGCGACACTGACTGGGTGGAAGATTTTCTCGCGGAGGTCCGTACCTCGCGTTATGGTTGGTATTGACAGCCACTGGTCTAACAGCCTGTCTACAATCAGGCGCTTGTTTCGATACCGGTCGGTAAGGATCTTCCACGCCACCTCATAATTGCTATCCGAGACAGCCAAATGCGTCAGCAATTCATGAGGCTCTCCATGTAGCCTGGACATCAGCTGAGCCATCTTGTACGCCGGCGTTATGTCCGTCCGTGTGTGGACCACACTGCTATACAGGTCCTCAAACGCCGGCCAGTCGGCGTAATCGCCTGCAAAGACTGGAACCGTAACAGGCGGAAGAGGCACCTGTAATCCTTGTCCCACTTTACCACGGAATGGCTTTTCCTTTCCGTCACGTCGCCTAGATATGTCCGCAGCTGCCTGCGCAATGTCCTGTGCCAGCTCCAAGCACTGGCTTACATCGCCCTCAACCAGCTCCTTATCTTCAGGGTTAGGATCTTCCTCAAGGAGCATGAGGCACTCTGTGAGGTGTTCCGACACAACCCGAACCCGTTCATCTGCCTGTAGTGCACTTTTCAAGAGCGCGTCCTCCCGGTCCTCGCGGCCGATCATTGCCGCTGTGGTAGTAAACCACCTTAATTCTGTCTTTATAGCAGCCTTATACCTGGCGATCGAGGAGCCATGGTACCAACTTTTACACACTCGACTTAATAAAACGAAAAACCAATAAACAAATACCACAAAATAAATGTTAGTTGACTGGCCTAGACCTTACCAATAAGGTACCGTTCACTAGGCAAACAATACAGTCACAAAAAAACCGAAACAATATTTTCCAAAATTAATAAAATATGTGGGTAATATAAAAACACGCTTAATACTAAATTACGGCTAACTATGTTGCAATAAAGCAACCACGCTCTGCTACCAAAAAATGTTTGATTCCGAAGCTGATCTTAGCGCAGTGGAAGCAAATTAAAGTTATCTTAAAATCTAAAACTAAATGGTCGATCAGCCTCGAACAACATTTGACTACGATTCGTAGTGCTCTTTACTATAGCTAAATAAAATAAATTTAATGAGAGAATTTTGTTCCGGAAGGTTTCCGGCCGAGAAATTCTTGTTTCCAAAGTCTACTTAAACAGGGCCTAGCAGCGAATTGCTTACCGTGCGAACCATGACGCCGCCGTTTCCTTGTAAGTCTAGTTTTGACAGGAAAAAGGTATCAGGTTTTGGAGGAAGACATTTTGGATTGGAATTTAGGTACTAGACTTACTGCACCCGGACACCAGCTCGTGTGGCACTCCGTCCCGTCAATCAGTCGCAGATTCACAGCTTAGTTTTCACAAGCACTTGGGTTCACTATTGTTCATAGTTCGACATCAAATAATGTTTTTTAACACAAAATGACTAAAAGATTTCTCTCCGAATGAGAAATCGGCCCCGTTGGCCTCCAATCAAGAAAACAATTAAAAATATGTAGCTATCGGCAGCCACGACGCGAGCGAACGAAAAGTGAGGTTATATTTTACCGGCGGCCGCGTGACTCTCAATCAAAGCGCCGGAACCAAATCCACTTGGTTCACTTCCCCACCGAACAGGGAAAACCACACGAGAAAACCGAAAGCACACTAAATTACACCATTTATAATTAAAATTCGCATCAACGATGCGAGCGCACGGCCACAGGACGAGACATGACGAACAGTGTTGCCAGCGCCGCGCGCCCATTTGATACGAAACTAAACACACACATAGTAGTATGTTTGTCTTATAGGCCAATTTAATATTGAAAATGGAAATTAACTGAATTTATTTTCATAAAGATTCAAACACAATCTTTGAATCACATAACTTGATCATTCGGGTACAACACTATTTTTATAATACAAAAACGTGGCAACCCACCTAACGTCAATTTAGTCTATCTGGATAAAAATCTTACTTTAGAAACACAGCGTTGAGGCTTTGGGTTCCAAGACGCAAAAAACTTGTAGCATAGCATTATTTACTTGAAAATACGCATTATTTCAGGTATTTATACAGAGTGTCTCTCTTTAGGTGGTCCAAAGAGAAAATCTAAGTTAGACCTCCTAAGATACCAAACTAATCTAACAAAAATAAATCTTCAACAAAAAAGGTATGAACACGGTGGGATAAATCCGAGATTTCAAAGCCTTCAGCATAGTGTTATTATTTATTCTTATGCTTTAGCCTTCTTTCATCTATGTAGGGTTGCTTCCTTACACATTCCTACTTCTGTGGCCGTACCGTACATTGCATGTCATGATGAACCTGCCTCGTGATATTATCACCTGGGATCAAACTACACTGGTTACTCTTAGTAACTGTATGAAAAACCAGAAGCAGTTTATCCTTTAAATCGATTGTCACTTTAAAGTGACAGTATTCCTTCTTCGAATACTAGCTTGGTACTCTGTTTGTAGGGGAACTTAAGATGGTAACTATAAATCACCAAATATTTTTTGGACGCTGACTCTTAGACTATAAAATTTCAATCGTTAATATCTCGTGAAATATTAATGTTACAAGCTGTATAAAGGTATTTTCGGAAGGTACAAATTCAGGGCTCTCCAAAAATATGTCTTTTTAAAGTGTGGATTGTACTTTGACATGGGGTCCCGCTGGCTTGACGCTGACTTTCGGTTATAGCTCCTAGACTATTCGCTTCAGGAGAATGATCGAATAATATTTGGAAGGTACAAATTCAGGGCTTTCCGAATATATGCTTACTTTGAGTCTAAACTGTCATTTTAAGTGGGGTCCCGCTGGGTTGACGTTTTGCAAATTGGTCCATAACTTTTTTTTACAGAGGTACAAATTTTTTTATTTCACATTTCTGTAGGTACAAATTAATACCTACAAGACCACATAAGTTTCATTCCATTCTGGCTTAGGGTCCCGCTGCGTATACGTACATCTAACCGCCTTGGGAATGTTTTTCGGAGGGAAAAAACCAGAGGAAGAAACTATAAGCTCCTTGGGAAGAAACGAAGTGCGCTGTTTTCCTGCTGAAGTTCAGACAGAAAGGGATGGACTGGAATGGAAGTTGCTCGATGTTTCAAACTGATTTTCTCACCAACGACTTGTTTTCACTACCCGCAAGGAGGGAACCATGCTGACCATGCTCTAGGCTAGGGGTAACACCACGGGGTAACACATAGATATCTCAGTACCAGGCCTTACACACAATGGAAAACTTTGCGTATTCTTTTTTTGAAAGAAATGAACATATTTCCTAGCATGTTTGAGAAAAGGTAATTTATACTGTATGTAGTGACTGTTGAGGAAATATAACCGAATAAAAGACTACTTATCTAAATAATAAAAATTTAATTTAATTTCTAGGGTTACAGTGTATTTTATTAACTAAAATAATGAACCCATTGACAATGCAAAAATTAATCTTAATTGCTAAAATTAATTAAAATGTAAAATTTAATTTATATAACAATACGCACAACAAAACATTTTATAAAATTATAAGATCTTTATAATCAGAAGGTAAAAAATGTCTATATATCACTATATTACGTAAATTAAAATTATATTTTGCTTTATAAAAAATGGAATATTATGATGAAACCGTAAGGCCACTTTACAGACTTTTATAGACCAAGAGCTTGCAACATATATAAGTGCTTACGAAATTTAACACAGTTTGTAACGTTTTTGGTAAGTTGCCCCCTAGTGAGTATTTCGACATAGACTACTAATATAATAATATTCTAGTAATATATTAATTAACTCCGTTGATATTTTCTAGTTCGTCCCGCGGTTCGTAGGTGGAGCGCGGTGCGATTTTTTCACGCTCTTCGTTGCCAGCCAGGAATATCGCTAGGTGCTCCTAGAAATAAGACATGAATTTAAATACTCATAAACTAAAGAAAAAACAGAATTGATAAGATAGACTAGACATCGGTAGTATGCATACTTTATGTAAAAAAAACGGCCAGCGAGTCGCGCTAAAAATAAGGTTCCGTAGTCAGTGTCTGCATCTGTTAGATATCAGGTTTAGTTGTTTTACTAAATTATATTTGCAGCTAATTTACTTGCATCTAACCAAGACTTTTTTATCGCTAAGTATTCTGAAGAATACGAGGCTAAAGTAAGTTATGTAACGCGAACCTACTGCAACGCATAATTGAAGCCGAATTAAGAACATTGGAATGACATGGCGTGAAGTTAAAATTACTGCCCAAGACTGGGTGAAATGGCGACATCTTGTGAAGGCCCTGTGCACCAGTGCGGTGCCTAGGATATCAACAACAATCTAATGCAAACTAAATAACTTTTATTTTCTAAAATCCAAGGTGACGTTTGATGATACAGTTACAAGACAGTAGATATATACTTGCAGTTTTCATAGTAATACTTATAATTACAAAAAAAGAACATAAGCTATTTTCTTTATAAGTTTGAAGTTGTTCTTATACAAACGTAAGTACTCCGATGTCTACCTATAACATTGTGAATATTTCTTACCAAATAGGTTTTGGAAACAGCCTGCAGATGCTGTAGAAGCGCTTGTAGTCTAGCGGGCCAGCCTCTCACCTCGGACAGCGCGTTTTCCACTGGAACTGACTAAAGAGCCGATATATGATATGAACAGACAATGCCAAACATACACATCGTACAAAACATTTTCAAATACCTTGAGGAGTGCGTCAGCGGCGGTAACCAAGTGACCGGTCACGACAGTGAGGCCTTGGCGGATGTTTCTGAAACAGAAGTTGCAAATAAGGCAAACAATATTTTTTACGGAAAAAATTATGAAAATAATTAACTAGTCCAGTGGTATACACTTACTTGGGCAGATCGGAGTGTGTGTAGTTGACAAGATGCACCACTTTTCTAGCAGTCTCCCTGCTCAACAGAACAAACAGTTCCTCCATGGTGTTGGGACGCGCCTGGTTCTCGGGCTCTGGTGCTGACAGGCTGGCGTACAACTCCTTGGCTTTCTTCCATGCAAGTGCTGGGTCTTTGGCCACCTATGAATATGAAATCATTACTTTAGAATAGGTTTCCAGTTTTGCGAGTTCGTTCATGTTCAATATGTAATCACAGATTGTAGTCAAAGATATGAGTATTTTTTATTTTGAGAACCAAGCTAAGTAGTTTTATAACAGTCTACAACTTACCAGTTCAGCAACGTAAACCAGCACATGGATCTGCTCCCTGATGGCCTTGGCTTCAGCGAGCGCCTGCCTGGTGAGCCTGCGCTGCAGCTTCCTCTTGAACCGGGCGCCATGTTGGACTGCCTGCACAGCCTTCGCGCGCCCTCCGTCGCCCGTAGCGCCGTCCACTGCGTCAGCGCTCGTCACTACGATCACAACTATTGTAAGATAGATAGATATGTATGTAAATGATATCGAAGAGATAAAATTTCCATGTAAGAATTTTTATGAAAGAATGCCCAGAATGATGGAATCAAGGGAGAGGAAAAGGTAATGATGAAGACAAGAAATGTAATGCTGTTGAATTTAACTTAAGCAAGTTGCATATAATCGCACTAAAGCTTTTTAGCAATTAGGTTTGCTGTAACAAATTCCTTTTGAAAGATTAGATTAGCCTGTTGTTTCAATTTCATTTTATATTTTTTATAAAACTAAAATTATCTGAGATTTTTATAAAACTGATTAGATCATGCATGGCTTATATTTATGATAACATACCTAAATATATTTTTATTTGTTTGTCGCGTTGTAAAATGTAACAAATGATTCAAGCAGTAAGTAATCAAGACAAGTTTCAACTTAATTACTGTTTGCCAATTAATGGAGAAATATGTCTTGTGGCAGCTTCACATTATCAAATTAAGTTCTAATAGCAAAGGGCGCAGTCCACGTCGTGCCAGCGATATCAGCTCTAATTTGTCACCAGACGATAACGAGCAGACATCGTTAAACTATATCAGGACCTGCTTCCGTTTTACAACTGAGATAATATCTCGGTGCATTTAATTTATAACTGATTGTGCTTGAAGTGCATAGAAGCAGTCAATATGCAGGTTTTTTAATATTTCTGATTGGAGAATTTGAGTTGCTTGCTTTATTAATAGGTGATAAACAATGTTTCATCACAAGAACAAAGAAATAATAAAAAGAAACATAAAAGAAAACTTTAAAATTACGAAATGGGAAAATAGAAAGAAAGATCCGCTATAGTTTGTTTTTAATTAAGATGTGCCGTTCCTTTTCTTTCAGATATACATTCATACATCCCTTGCGGGATAGGTACACCACGCATCACAAAAGCTTGAGAGCTATTCATGGCCATGTACCACAATAGTGACAGGTTGTGAGACTGTCACCTAAGTATCTTTTAGGCGCAAACTCCACCAAAAAGACGAAGGGCATAGGACGTTAGAATGACAGTTGACAGACAAGTAATCGTCAAACATTCTTCTTAATTTTTGACGCTAGCTGTCATAGATGCGACGCTTTGGCGACGCTTGTGTGTGCCTTTGTCAATGTTACAGTCAAAACCCTTAACCAGTCAATAACGTTAATGACTGGCAAAACCAGTCAATAACGTTATTGCCTAAGGTACTCAGTCAAAACCCTTATTGACTGATTTTGTCTAATAAAATCAGTCAATAACGTTATTGACTGACGTGCCTAGTCAAAACCCTTAATAGGTATGTCCTGGTTGGTCTTAGATCACCATCAGAACCGTTAAATGGTCGCTGCCAGAGTGGAAGTCTACTGTCTCGATCGCCGGTTGTTATTCCATAAGGACATGCCCAAGTCGTAGACGGCTCTTCACTTATGTTGACGGCAGCAAATACGTGGCCTCCCCTCCCAGAAGTCATAGACCACCCGGTAGTTACTCGAGGACTCGGGCTCAGTGCCACCGGCGAGCGAAACAGTAGACTTTCACTCTGACTGCCTCCATCTTCTATCTTCTATAAGATTTCAGTGAGCGTGCACATTCGCCCCACGACCTGATTATCCCAATTCACCTCCGGGGATCGCGTCGCTGACTAGGATTCTCCTTTTATCAGCTGGTGAGATAGCAGACAAATGCGAGCCAATCTTATTTTAAAAAATATATATCGATCCTGACGGTTACTAATAGCTCACCGCACCGTACTGCTACCCGCCGCATCGCATCTAAACTAACCGCACATCGCTCATAATCTCACCGCAAATCAGTGCTACTCGCCGCATCGCACATCGAAATTCTCCGCATCGCACATCGAAACTCTCCGCACCGCACTGCTTTTCGCCGCATAGCACATAAACTCACCGCAACGCCGTGCTACCCGCCGCATGCTCATAATCTCACCGCAAATTAGTGCTACTCGCCGCATCGCACACCGAAACTCTCCGCACCGCACTGTTTTCCACCGCAAAGCACATAAACTCACCGCAATTCAGCGCTACCCGCCGCATCACACAACAAAACTTCCCGCACCGCACTGCTTTCCGCCGCAAGGCACATAAACTCACCGCAATTCAGCGCTACCCGCCGCATCACACAACAAAACTTCCCGCACCGCACTGCTTTCCGCCGCAAAGCACATAAACTCACCGCAATTCAGTGCTACCCGCCGCAACACACTACAATACTTCCCGCACCGCACTGCTTTCCGCCGTAAAGCACATAATTTCACCGCAATTCAGTGCTACCCGCCGCAACACACTACAATACTTCCCGCACCGCACTGCTTTCCGACGCAAAGCACATAAACTCACCGCAATTCAGCGCTACCCGCCGCAACACACAACAATACTTCCCGCACCGTACTGCTTTCCGCCGCAAAGCACATAAACTCACTGCAATTCAGTGCTACCCGCCGCATCGAACACCGAAACTCTCCGCACCGAACTGCTTTCCGCCGCATTGCACATAAACACACCGCAACCCAGTGATACCCACCGCATCGCGCACCGAAACTCTCCGCACCGCACTGATTTCCGCCGCACTGCACATAAACTCACCGCAACGCAGTGCTACCCGCCGCATCGCACATAAACTCACCGCAACGCAATGGTTACTGCATAGTAACCATCAGGACCGGTCGATTTTTTTCAAAACCTTTAATAGGTACGTCCGACCCGGTGGTAGCAACCTAGACTGCCTGGCTGGTCAGATCACCATCAGGACCGTTAGATGGTCGCAGCTAGAAGAAACCCTACAGCCTCGCTCCCCGATTGAACTAGGCGGGAGCCTAACAACCACCGTCGTGAAGTCTATGACATCTAGGAGGTGAAGCCACGTATACGCTTATGTCAGCATTAGATAGTGAAGAGCCGTCTGCGACTTGGGCATGTCCTCAGGAATAACAACCGGCGATCGAGACAGTCAGCCAGCCAGTCTAGGTTGCTGCTACCGGGGCAGAAGTACCTATTAAGGGTTTTGACTGGGCACGTCAGTCAATATCGTTATTGACTGCTTTTAATAGATAAAACCAGTCAATAAGGGTTTTGACTGAGGCCCTTAGGCAATATCGTTATTGACTGATTTTTCCAGTCAATAACGTTATTGACTGGTTAAGGGTTTTGCCTGTAACATCAATACGTTTTCATACATTTTATATGGAAACCGTTTCCAAGCGTCGCCAAAGCGTCGCGATATCAAACGTCAAGCGTCGTAGGGCATGTCCTATGTCCTCTCTGTGGAGCTTGGGGCTTAGATACCTATATTGCACCAAATTGTTATACCTACCTACCTACAAATTAGTTCCATAAATGATCTTTGACTTAGAATACTTATTGATTCATTTGTTAACTAAAGTACGGCCATCCAAATAGGTTCCATAATAGGTGCCATATTTGACAGCTGTCAAGCCCATACTAGAAGACATATCAACAAAGAAAAATAGACCTTATGTCATACATAGCATTTACATGATTTTGACAGCTGTCAAATATGCCTATTTGAACGTCCGTACTGTAGTCTAGCCCTCACAGCAACAGAGAGGTGCCATAAATACAAGAAGCTTGACAGGAATACTCGTAACTAACAAATGACTCAGATAACTATTGAGAAGCCAATTAGACAGTGTGCAGACAGGGTGCTAAGGTCCAAGGGTCCGGCTATCTGACTGACCACATTAGTAATTACTTTAGGAAATTACCGGGTGATAAGGGACAAATAGGACTTGATATGGTTGACTAGACACAACAAACCAATTAACGAATTAGATAATTTACAAGATGCAAGCGCCTTTGTGTCACAAAATGGTACCTGAACTGATATGTTTAACTGACTTTCAGGGGCGGATTAAGACCACTTGGTGCCCCAAGCAATCCATGCCTGTGGGCCCCCCTATCCGTAGGAACAGCTTTGATTTTTTATCATCTGTACAGCACCACCCTGAGCAGCCTATCTGGGTCCCAGACCCCGCCGTATGACGGGATCAGGCGCTGGAGGCGACGATAAAGGTCGCGTCTGCCCCCGTGCGGAGCGCGACCTGGACCTCAGTGAGGGGTCCAGATTGCACTGATCAGGACCTTTCTGTTCTCTGCTAGGACGGCTGCTCGTGAGCTCTCTTGTCTTGAGGCCGGTTTGTGTTTCGGCTTCACCCCCTAAAATGTACCCTGTGGGGTGCCAACGAACCCGTGGGTGGCTCTTGACGTGGCTGGCCCGGTGCTTCCACTTCCTGGTGGGTGAGGGCGATGTTCGCCTCCTCCGCCTTCTAGGATTCCGCTTCTTCGTCGTCGTAGTTCCGGAGGGGCTGTTGGCAGCCGCCATAAGGGATCCAGCCATGTTGGCTTCTCCCTGCGGTGCCGCTTCCGTCCTCTTCAGTTCGACGGGCTTCGTAAGAGCATACGGGGCAATCGAGACTGTTGGCCAGTTGCGAGCTGCCACAGTTGGCACACTTGCTGGGGCGCACGTAGTGTCGTAGTCCGCCTCGTAGTCCACCTCGTAGCCCAGGGTGGTGGTCAGCTCCTTCTGGATGTCCTCAGGTTCTGTGTCCACGGGGAGGTCTCTAATCGCGCCCTTGACTGGCCGCTCTTTCGGAGGCGCGTTGCGTAGGCGAACAACAGGATATTCTGGTTCCGGAGCCCTCCAGCGCGGTAAAGTAGCGCTGGTAAACGCGGAATTTCTGTTCGCCTTGCGCCAGGACCTGTGGACCTGTATGGCCGCATGTTTGGCGCATGACCGAGCTCCGCCTTTGGCTCGCCGCAGCGGCGGCTTCTTCTTACACCCCGTCATCTATGGACGTCGTGGGTGCTGGTGTCGGCGTCTTCCCTGGGTCTGCGGGGCGTAGGCTTCGGCATCGTCAGCCTGGACGCATAGGATGTCTGGGCAGATGTCGACACTGGGCTGTCTCCAGTACCCGAGTTGTTCAGCAGGGGCATGGACAGCGGCGACGTGACCCTCGTAGCCGAAACCGTGCGGGTACTCGGCGATCGGTGAGATGGAAGATGTTTCGTGGGTACGCTTTTCTGTGAGCTGTGCGTTATGCGCTCCCGCCTGCACGGCTGCAGCACGCTCCCTGAGAGCATTCAGGGTGGTGTGCCATGCGACGGCGTGCTAAAGGGCGAGCACGTCCTATTGTTTCTTGTCCCTCGGCTCACGCTGGGACAGCGGAGACGGCGAGGGAGAAGCAAGCAGCGGTTATCGCTATTGCGGCGGCGAGAGGTGACGAGAGGCGGGTCCGTCGAACCCGGCGTGGATGGCGTCCACGATGAACGTGGGCGTCTAGAACCCACGAAACACCCAAGCTACCTGCTTGGGTGTTTCGCGACTCTTGAGCGTGGGGCGCTGGTAACCCTTGAAGGGCATCTTCTTATTAGCCTGGTCTGCGTAAAGCGTAGCCTGCCCTCGGAGCACAGGACCCTGGAGTGCCCCCCCGCTGGTGGGAGGCCAGGCTACGGGTGCTCAACAGAGCCCTACGTGACGACCGAGAGTAGGCAGAAGCACTGGTAACACACTTTCGAACGGGGATGGGTAGTGTGACACTACACCACAACGACTAGGTGGCTGATCCATCTCTGTCTGTGGTGTGGAAAAGAATGCTTTTAAGTTCATCTAGCTAGAGCAAGAGAGATGTAATATAGCTTTCTGTCTGACGCTCGAATAGATTTTTTAAATCAATTTTACGTTCCGATAAATGAATAGCAAGCCAAGAAATTACACATGAGAGGCCAGGATTACACATTACACATGGGAGCCTAAAATAGTACGTCAAATGTGTAAAATGTACCCGGTTGGCAACGCTGATTGACAGATTAGCGAAACGGGGGGGGCCCGCGGGGCAGGGGTGGTTTGTGATTGGCTAACTGCAAAACGGTGGCATTCTCATTGCCGAATGCGTCAGCGGGCAGCGAATGAGCAAGCGCGAGCGGGGTCATGAACCCGCTGACCAAATGTCAACTTTAAGCGCGCACTTTTTAGTTTTAGAAACTTTATGTGGTGCAGTTTCTAGTGGAGACATGTGACGTGATACCCTAAGGCCGGAACGTATTAACAAAAAAAAATGGTGCTTCTTCTGGTGCCCCCCAAGACGTGATGCCCCAAGCAATTGCTTATTTTGCTTAAGGGTTAATCCGCCACTGCTGACTTTAAGAATATTACTGCTACCTAAGTCAATGATTTATAGCTAAGAAAATAAGCAGAGATTAGAGCTGAGGAAATGATGTATATGGCTCATTCTCCTAAAGCCATGAAAAATTCTAACTTCCATGTCTTTTTTTAATTTTAGATTTTTTGGAAAATATTATACAGTTTATCAAAGTTTTCTTCATTTCTAAGATAGAATTTAAAAGGCCCGGTTTTCGGACCACAGGTTCAAGAGTTATTTGATGTCCACTATTTGCGAACATGGACGTTAGATAATTCCGTGGCTTATTTTCTTTTTGTAAATAATGAAAAAATTAAAGTGTATTTTAAATATAGAACTAGTAAGTAATGTTGTTTAGAGCTTATACAAGGCATTTTAGTGAAAATATATAACATATTACTATCAATAACGGAAAAAATGGAAGGCCACTATTTTTTGACATGGAAGTTAGATGTCCACTACTTGGTATGTCGGAAAACTAAACAAAATACGTTTTATTTCTTTATACAAGATGTAAAAAAATCAACTACAGATACTTTAAGGGGTGAATTAGCCCGAGAAACTGAACAACTTTCCTCGAGGAGCATAGGTCGAGATGTGGAAAACAATTTTGAACCTCCCATACAATTTTGGACTCCCTCGGGCGGCTGCTACAATTTGTATTGTCCCACCATTATTATTATTTTCACATTACGACCTACGTCTTCCTACGCCTCATAATATTTGCAGTTGATTTTTTTACACATTGTATAACGTTTATTTCGTATGTGATATCGGCGGCTCAACAGACAGATATGCTAGTTCCTGCGGTGTGATATTCAAAACTTTAATACTAAAAATATTAAAAAAACTATTAAGAGAAACAATGGCACCAAAGTTTTCGCAAGGCACCTGTCTATTGGGCAGAGCCGGCTGGCTGACAAAGCTGAAGACGGAGGATGGCAGCGTGGTATCCATGCAAAGAGAGGTACTGTGGGAGATCAAACTGTTCTGTGGACAGCTGTACACTTCAGTCGCAAAACCTGTTATTAGCTCAACAGACCCTAGAGCAAAGCTTACCCGACAACAGTGTCTAGACCTCGGTATAGACCGAGGATGACCCGGATATCAGCTTGTACGAGATTAAGATAGCCCTTGAACAGCTCAAAAACAACAACGTGCCGGGCGAGGACGGAATCATATCAGAGCTACTAAAAGCGGGTGAAACACCAGTACTTAAAGTCTTTCAGAACTTTAACTTTGTTTTGTAAGGATGTGTGACGCCAGAAGTATGAAACAGAAGCGATATTATATACTACAGGTATATCGAAGTGTTGAAATATTCATAAACGAAGAAAGAAACGCCACAATGTCAGTTCGAATACAAGATCAGACCACAGCGGAAAATCCATTGCACAGGGGTGTAAGACAAGGAGATGTATTATCTCAGAAGCTCTTCACCAATGCGATGGAAGATGCCTTGAAGCTCCTGGAATGGGATGAACTTAACATCAATATCAATAGCGAAAACATCACTCAGCAAAATGCTACAGGACTTTAATCGAGGTTTCCCAACAAGTGGACCTCAAGTTGAATATGGACACGACGAAAGTCATGGCCAACTCTCATGTAACGCCCACCCCAATATCGGTAGACACTCAAAGTGGTGGACAAATACGTCTGTCTAGGACAAACAGTCCAACTAGGAAGATCTTGAGAAGGAAGTCACTCGGCGAATCCAGCTCGGCTGGGCACCTCCGGGAAGTAACGCTGCGTCTTCACGTCCAAAATTCCTCACTGTCTCGAGACGAAAGTTTTTGAACAGTGTGTCATGCCAGTGATAACCTACGGTGCGCAGACATGGTAGCTAACTGTCGGCCTCCTAAATAGAGTAGGAGTCACTCAGTGAGCTATGGAGAGAGCTATGCTCGGTGTTTCTCTTCGTGATCGAATCAGAAACGAGAAGATCCGTAGACGAACCAAGGTAACCAACATAGCTTAAAGAGTCAGCAAGCTAAAGTGCCAATGAGCAGGCTACAATACTCGAAGGACTGATAATCGGTGGAGGAGCGGCGGCCCGCGGCAGGGAAATGCCGGATGCAGGCCGCTTCTAATCGGTCAAGGTGGAAGTATTTAGTGGAGTCCGATGTTCAGTAGTATACGTCCTATGGCTAATTATGATGCCGATGACATAAAAAGTATGAATTATTTTGGAAAACTTGCAAACGCGATAGTGGATAAGATATACTTGCTAAATTCGGAGGCTCGATTAGAACCGCGGTAGCCCAGTTGGTAGTGGCGTCGGCAGTACAGACGCCGAAGGTCGCAGGTTGAAATCCTGCCTGCGGTGGAAAATTTTGCAAGTTTTTCAAAATTGTATACCTAACACGAGATGTGTTTTAAAAATTTGGTATTCAAGTATGGATTACTTTCACAAAATTTTCCATTAAGACACGCATTGGATTTAATTAAGAAAAAAAAATATATAATTTAAAATCTTTGTCCAACAGTGGGGCCAAAAATTTAATCATTCTCTAACTTCCATGTCATTTTGTAACGTCCATGTCACCGCGAAACATGGAAAGACATGGAAAAAAGGACATGGACGTTAGAACGAAAGTTTATTTTGCGGTTTACGAAAAAACTATAAGACCATACTTTTTACAATACCGCCTCTTGTTTTAAGAATAACAAAGGTATCAACCAGAAAAATATCAGTATTACCTGATAACTGAATACTTAGTTATCGATGAGCATGGAAGTTAGGTGGGTACTGAACCAAATCGTAAATGTGTGGAAATTACCTTCGCCAGCAAAAATGCAGCAGCGAGAGGCACGTGCTTCTTTTACAATATTGTCGGCTGTACTATCCGCTACTCATGTGTAAATAAACTAGACAGATAGCTTTCACCGTAACGAAAATATGAATGAGAAGGTAGCGCGAGGAAATTTAAGCCTGAATCAGGCTTCAACGCTAAAAACCATGTTTAAAAATAAATTCCGGCGTCTTTTACTTTTAAAAACATCTTGCAAGATAGAAAATATAACTAGTTAGAAGATAAGAATGATTAACATGATATTACCCTGATATTTTAGGATCTATAACAGTTTATCTGTCACAAAGTAGCAAAGTTCCTCGCCATGGACGTTAGAGAATGCATGTTTGACAGGAATTTTACAAAAAACTGTCAACATATGTGAGTATTTAAATGTTTGACCATGTGTAAGACAAACTGAAGTATTTTATAAAAAAAAAATTATAACCCTCTTCCCACAGAAAGCTGCACTTTTTCAGCGGAATGTGTAAAAAATGCGGGCGATGAGAATGTACAGACGCTTATAGCAGTTACCTGACCCCCAACGATTTAAAACAAACATTCGAATATGGCCTTTATTTCTCAGTATACCTGAGACGCTAAGCACATTTTGTGATATTTCTTTCCTAGAATTATGAAACTTGGTACAGTTGTTCTTTAGGTGCTAGTGAGTAGATTAAGCCCGGTTGACAAAGGGTTCCGCACCTAAGGTGGGAGGGGGAGGGGGGGGGGGGAAGATTTCTTATTCCGAGTTTCGCTCTAAGCCATACAACTTATAAATTAATGCTATTATGGCAAGTGTGGCATCATTTTCGGGTGAATCATAGACGGGGTATTCATTTATGGAACAAAAACTCACGTTTTCTAAAGAAAAAATTGAAAAAATAACAAAAAATGTAAAACAAATATCCAAAAAAAATTGTTAGCCTTAATTTATACTCTATAATAATATAAAATTGATACAATAAAAAACCTGGCTATAATGCTACATTTATATAGATTATAAATATATATGATACATCAACACTTTGTTAATGGAAAGTAGGTGAAAAAAAAGCTTTTCGCTGGAAGTCTTGCTTTATGTTGCATCACAAGTCATTGTATTGACATAAGATTTGTATGACGATATGGATTCCTTTTCAGGTTATTATAACTGTAACTTTCAGTTATGAGCTGTGTATAAAATTATGGAATTAAAAATCAATTTTCTTATATCTTAACTAGCTGGTGCCCGCGAACTTCGTCTCGCCAAGGGATGCTTGTGTACCAACAGTCCCTCCAGAGCTGATAAAAGTTATCATCACTTATATATCACCGATGTTGATCAAGATATTTGTGCGCAACCATTCTAAAGATCAAAATACATCGCTAAGTTTTGTAGTGATAGATGCATGCACGACCTACGGCAGATGAAACGGATGTTACGCTACGTTTGAGCCTACCATCGGTTCACACTACAGGTAGAATGACTTCTTTGCACCGCCTCACATAAGGTGTGGTGTGGACTGCTCTCCAAATTTTTTTGCACCATGGTCTTCTGTTTGGGGTTGTCGAGTAGGTATGCGCAACCGGATTAACAATACAATTAGTACAACTCCATTTTAAAATACCGAAAAAAGAAACAAAAAGTAATTACTTACTGCACTAACAAAAAAAGTAATGCTTAATTAATTTTCTTTAAATTGCCTTTAGTACCTACTTACTAACACTGCGAAATATGAATCACAAAAGAAGGTACTACACAGGTAGTCGTGACAATAATACTCACTAATTTAGCTCTACATATTTTAATCAATAAATAATACTTACTGCGTTTATATTTACATTATTAATGCACTAAGTATACAGTAATAAACTTAGTCTGGCAAGCGCTCACTAAAATCTCAGAAGAGACCAACTTGCTGTCTCTTGGACTGGAGCGTCATGAAGCTTTCCTGAGAAGAAAGGTCCTCTTGTTCCATGGGCTCACTGAAATCAAGGATGAAAGGTTAGCTGAGGTTATTGCAAAAGCAATAGGTGACAAAATTCAGCTGTCCGAAATTACCAGTTCCGATCTGCAAGCCTGCCAAAGGCTAGGTTTCTCTACATCGAAGACGCGTCCAGTACTCGTTAGGTTCTACATACTCTTTGAGCTTGTATTATTTAATTTCAGCGACGCAGATTTTTTCTTTCTTTCCCATAATCAATTCATTACACCCTAAAAAAGTTCCGTTCGCTTGATAAACAGTAAAGACTCATATACGAAGCATCATTTCTTCACATACATTCGCACAACATACACATCATAACATTGGCCTCATACGTCTGTGTTAGACGATTTATTCAGTGTCTGAGGCAAGATTTTTCATGGGTGTATAAGCCGATGCGGGAGCGGCATGGCTTTTTGCACGCTCTTTACAGACACTGCGTTGCCTGGGACGCAATAATGGAAAACGCAGGGCTGCCCAGGACCTGCGCCACCCTCTCGGCCTTCCTGGCTGACTCCACAGGAGCGACGGGTCGATACGTGCGGAGCCAGATCAGCTGCAGGAGTCTACCACGCGATTTATTACCAGTCACTCGTGGAGTCGTTTTTGTATGGAGTTTTCCATCTCCAGGACCCTGATCAGCTTGGGTCGGATTTATCCCTCGGTCGCCTCTTACGACCTCCATAGAAAGAGAGGGGGTGGTGCTATTCTACTCTGCCGGCACCACACGGCTAAAAACATACACAATACTTAAGCAACAAAATAGTAAGTTTCTTTACATTAGCTTACCCATGATATTTATGTTCATTTAATATGTTAAACTCTGTTATTGGCTATTGAAGTTTTAAAGGTGTATTTGTAATATGTGCCAAGTATGTGCTGTTAAGTTTATGAAATAAATAAATTAAATTAAATTATTTATTTATTATTATTATGGACTTCTACCCATCTAGGGTAATTCTGGCAATGAATGTCAAAACTGATGTCTTTACGGTTTGTCAAAATCAAACAAAGACAATAAAAAATTGAGGTTTTAAGAAGAGGTTTCTACTTTTTGACAGCCAATGGACTGGGGTAGATGATGCTCACAGTATATTTTAATCGTAGTTCACGTAGGAATAAGCGTTTTTCCCGCAGTAAAAAGTATCCTAGGTGTTGACCAGGGCCAGTAGCTACACACCACAAAAACACCACCATACATCCTCCAAAAGCGTAGGTGATGGAGGGTCGCAGCAGGGGCGGTGAATTCGTACCGGGTTGAGATATTTTAAAATATTTGTAGCGATAAAGATGTCAGTAATCAGTATACAGCAATATACAGGGTGTAATTGGTGGTAAACCAAAACAATGATTCCGACCTTCAAAAATGTATTTTGTATGGGGAGTAAAAAAAAACTCGTATACCACCATAATATGATCCATGGGGAAAGTTGTTCAGTTTCATGTTCTGAGCACGCCTGCAAAGTTTTCGTTACACCGTCCCTTACACCCCGTATAAACAGGAAATAGTGTAAGAATCGTCGTGAAAATCTTAAATGAAAACGATGACATAGAGCAAGACACACCATCCAACGAATCGATTTTTTTCATCTTTTTATTGACAAAATGTTAATGTATTGTATATATTTATAATCTATATAAATGTAGCATTATAGCCAGATTTTTTAATGTTTCAATTTTATATTATTATAGAGTATAATTAACGCAAAAACTTTTAGTATTTTTTTTTACATCTTTTGTTATTTTTTCTATTTTTTCTTTAGAAAACGTGAGTTTTTTGTTCCATTAATGAATACCCAGTCTATGATTTATCCAAAATTGATACCGCACTTGCCATAATAGCATTAATTTATGAGTTGTATGGCTTAGAGCGAAACTCGGGACAAAACTTCCCCCTCCCCTCCCCCCTTAGGTGCGGAACCCTTTGTCAACCGGGCTTAATCTACTCACTAGCACCTAAAGAACAACTGTACCAAGTTTCATAATTCTAGGAAAGAAATATGACAGATTGATATTTTATGGGCTTAGCGTCCCAGGTAGTAGTTCAATTGGCAGTTAGATTCTGTTGATCCGTTCCGACCATCCGAGGTTCCGACACAGAAATGCTCAAGTCAGACTTGATGAAAAAGAAAAAAGCAATAGCTTGTTTTTTGATTTACGCTGAGATTTGAACTCGAGTCCTCAGGTGTCACGAGCGCTCAGCAGGCCGCTAGGCCAATTGACCTGACGTATGGGGTCGTGAATTTTTGCATAGCCTTCTTCCCCGACTTATTTTGCGTCTCAAGTAATGTTTCAATGATGTGGGTATATTCAGAGTTTTTGATGCGTTAAGACTACTTTAGATATTAAACCAGACTGAATACCGTGCACTGTCCGGCATACATTGCTGGTTATCTTTACAATAAACTCACTCCGGACACAGATTAACGAATAGTTAAGATAACCAGCCAGCAATGTATGCAGGACCTATAGTGTAATAGTTACTTTTAAAAACGATAAACTAAAATGATCAGTCTACGTTTCGACAGTGACTACTTGAGCTGTATTTTTCATTTACTTACCTATTATTCAAATTCTAATTGTTCTAACTGTTTATTGGTTTAACTTCTAAATCATGTCGCGTTTGACCGATTATCAAAAATATAAGATTATATTTTTGTATGAAGATAATACTCCCATCAAAAAGATTGCTCGTGAGCTCAATATAGCGGTAAGTAGTTTCTAATTATGAAAACCGTTATTTATCATTCATTATCATATTCTTTGTTTGCTATTGTGATCTACCTTATGCGTTTATTTAAAAATGGGAAAGTTTATAAGTAAGGTAATAGATTACATTATTTATGTGTCCATCCTTTTTTACAGAGAAATACCGTAAAGCTTTGGATACGCCGTTACGGTGAAACAGGGAGTGTGCAGCGAAACCGTACTGGTCCAAAACCCATAATGTTTACTGATCAATCGGAGCGGCATCGGGCTATTGTTGCACAGCATCAGGAGCACCCATTTGCAACTACACGATCCACTGCAGTAAGCCATGGAGTTTCTGTGCAAACAGTTAGACATCATTTGCATGCCGCTGGATTTAAAACATATAAACCAGCCCGGAAGATTAAGTTATCACCTGCACACCGCCAAGCAAGGGTTAGATTTGCACAAATGTATCAGAATTTTGATTGGATTAATAACGTCGTGATTTTCACAGACGAGAAGGTATTTAAATCAGACAAAGACGGAAAACAAATCTTATGGCGAAAGAAAGGTCAACGATATGAAGAATCTTGCATGTTACCTTGTAGAACGAGCGGGAGAATTTCTTTAGGCTATTGGGGCTGGATGTCGTCCATGGGACCTGGTGAGCTGATAGAGGTGGGTGCTCACTTTAATAGCCGTGAATATATAGAAATACTCAGGGATGTTATGTTGCCATCAGTGCGTATCGCCTACCCAACTCAAGAAATTTATTTTGTCCAAGATAATTGCTCTATACATCGTGCACACATTGTTCGTCAATGGTTAGAGGAGCAGGAAGGCATTCATGTAATAGATTGGCCATCCAAAGTCCCGATCTCAACCCCATAGAAAATTTATGGGGTCTGATGACCCTTAATTGGGACCCTACTGAAGTAAGAAATAAAGAAAATTTGGCTGCAGTCGTAACATCGACCTGGGATTTCATGAGAGGACGTGATCACTGCTGGAACATGGTGAATGGTATGCCTGGTCGTCTGGAGCAAATCGTCGATAAAGCAGGTGGATCACTACGATATTAACCCCCACCCTGGTGGCGTTTGATTTATCAAAGTGGTTTATATTTCTTTTTACCGAATTTCCCCCTCAAGCCTCTATGTTTTTTGATTGTTTGATGTAAATACCTACTCACAAAATCTATTAAACTTGTTTAACATAAGTAATGTTAGCTAGCAGTGATGTTATTGTTATGTTGATATGACATGTTAATTCACTGCAGTCTGCATAATATTATTAGATGTAAACAAGGTTTTAATGAGGTAGATTCATTTTATCAAGTATCGTTAGAAAAGGTCAACTATTTATAACGCAACCATAAAATAACGTTAATCATAGTATTTCTATTAGGCATATGAAGTAAGTAGGTATTTACCTTTTAACTATACGTATCTGTTTATTTTGGTAATAAACTGTTTTTACAAGATCTTTTGATTGTTTTGCTTATTTTATTGCCCCAAAAATGTGCGGTAAAAGAATGGCTATGGCAAAGTAAGGCACTTCTGTCCTCAGTAGGTAATAAAAGATGTCAAAAATCAATGATGAAATGTATAGTTCACTTTTTTCCCACGCCTATTCTTTAACCGCACAGACTTATTTTATCATATCACCTTAATCATCCCACCAACATCCCACAAACACTTATTATAATAAAAAACAAAAAACTAGAATTAAGCAATCGTGGTGAGTATCGAACCATGGTGTCAGTTCACTATTATCCTCTCCGCAAGTAGTCCACCACTCTGACCACTACACCACATTAACATGCTCAAAACTTGTGAAATTAAGGGATACTTTATAGACTTACCATTTGTAAACAAGTATGCTAGGTTAATATCACCCGTATATTCACAACATAAGATGTATTATCCGTCCATGCTATAAGCAAGCATTACTCATGGTTCAGTGGCGCCCTCTTCTGTTTATTTCTTAATTCAAACCACTCTTATACCCGCAATTCATTATATTCTTTGTTACAATAGCAGTAAGAACGAAATTACCTACGAACCTACCAATTTTGTAAGGGGGGTCAGATAACTCATATAGCCGTCTGTACCATATACTACTATAGCAAGGTACAGTACCCGCGCGAGCTCGTGACCACTCTGAAATATACGCGCCCTCGCTATACTTGTCCGACAAAGAGGCACATATTTCAGGACAGTCATGAACTCGAGCGTGTACTGTAGATACCAATAATACAAAGGCAGTGGAAAGGAGTAAAAAATCTTACCATCGTTGGCATCCTGCTGGTCGGGTGGTAGAATCTTGTCGACGTATTTGTCTGCGGTGGAGAGGGCGCGGTCCAGCGCTGACGCTGTGACCGCCGTAATGCGCGAGTCCAGCACCGCCTCACCTAGCTGCTTCACGGACTCCGTGCGGCGCAGCACGTAGTGACGCGTCTCCGTGTAAAGCTGGGGAAGAATATTTGCGTTAAGCCAAGCTTGCTTAGATTGTATAGAATGTATTTTAGATGTCCTCAATATAAGTGTGAATTAAATTATACATATTGTGCATCAACATAATTTCATTAAAGAAAATATCAAGATTATTTCAAAAAATTTGGGACTTCCAAAACAAAAAATTTTACTAAATATCACTGGCTTCATCAATAACATTTTGGGGCCTGAAAAAAGTCAAGAAAAGAAGAGAACGATCTAAATACCAGAACCATAACACCATAGAAATTTTCCCCATACTTACATCCTGAGATGGTAAGTAGATTGAGACCACGCCTGCATCCATAGGCTTCTTCCAGAGGATCAGCTTAAGCTGGTGCAGTGGAGATTCAAGAAGCGAGGCCACCAAAAGCACCAGTGCCGCGCCGGTATACAAGGACTTCTCGCCTTGAGTCATGTACCAGCGCATCACGACACGTTTAATTCTCTCATTTACCTCCTGAGGCGGCAAATAGATGGACGGCACGCGTTCTCCAACGGCGTCCAAAGACTTGCAGAGGAACCGGTCGAGCTGATGCAGCGGAGACTCGAACAGGGAGACGGCTGGGAGCGCCAGCGCCACCCCAGTAGACAGTGACTTCTCGCCCAGGGTCAGGTACCAGCGGATCAGGACGTTGGATTCCTGGCAGATAACAAATAAAGATTGAGATTTTCCATAGATATTTAGAAAGATGCACTGTGTTGTTTTTGTATTTCAGAATAACGAATAATTATAAAATGTGTTAAACTAAAACACAGCCTCCCTCATGCGTTCGCACACTGCATTTTAACCGAAAGTACCAAAATTTATATTGGAATGCAAACTTTATTTATTTCATTTTATTTAATTTATCCTTATTTTATTTTTTATTTTATTTATTAGGTTTCCTACAGAGTATACATCAAACCACTCACTGAAAACATTCTTAGTTATAAAATCTAAATGCTACTCTAATTATAGTTAACAACGGCATGCATTGTACAATAAAAAAAGAGAGTATCAGTAAACTGCTACAATAAATGAATTGAAAAAAAAAAGACATTTTACATAGTATGTTAAAAACAGAAACAGGAAACAGAAACAGAATCCTTAACAATAAATTTAAATTCTTACCCTGATCTTGTGATAAACCTTCTCGGTCACATCAATGCTGGACTCCACAATGGGGATGGAGGCAACCCTCGACACCACCTCAAACTTTGGCATAGTTTGTGTTTTTGCGTTCGTCACTGTGACAAATAAAGTGCAAAAAAGTAAAACACCTATTTGATACGTAGTAGGTACACATACGTTTAAGGACAAGACTTTTCCCGACACCATCTCTTAGACCATAATTCGTTTCGCTTCAGCATAATTTTTCCGAATATACTGGGTGTTACAGAACAACAAATAAAGCGGAAATAAGGTCATGGTACTCATGAAACTGAACAACTTGCCTCATGGAACACGAGTCAAAAAATGAAAAAAAAGTTGGTCCCCCCATAAAAAAATGGCGATCAGCTGATTTGAGTTACTATGGAAGATCCAAAAACAGAATTCATGGGAAAAGATGTTCAGTTTCATGAGTACCTTACATACATCACGCCTATGTCCCTTACAGGTCAGGCAGAGCATAAATAGTCTAACAAACACTTAGTCATTCAGAAAGTTGAGTAGGTATTTCAGCACTAACGATAATGGAATTTTCTATTTGGATGATAGAATATTGATAAACTAGACCCATGCTTAGAGAAAGCAGTGAATCACGTGGTGGCTTATCTTAATGGGCAAAAACATGCGTCTCTCTCACTTGCTTATACAACAATATCATAGAGGTCAGTTCTGAATGAAAACAATCAGTCCCTCACGATAACTTTGGGTAAGTATTGTAATATGTACTTATTAAAATATTTTTATACAGTACCTACTTAGGTGGAGAAATGAGAAGAAAGTTCTAGAACGTAGCCCTTTCGCAACTTCCTGAATTTATTTGAAAAATTGATTTACACTGCGGTATTGCATTGCACCAACATAACAGTTGCACAAAGAAAACAGGATACGGTCTGAACAGGTATCCCGTACCGCGCAAAAAGAATATGAGAAAACGAACTACCTAGGTATAGGTACCTAGTTTATATTGCCGTAAAGAAGAAACTAACACTTAATTCGAAAATTCATAAGTAGGTAGGTAGGAGAGGTAATATTAACATGATATAAAAGATTTACTTATTTATTTCCGCTTATGTTAAGCCTTCAAAAAGTTTGGATCTTAGTTTACCTTTTGGCGCTGGTCCTTGGCTTTTATTAACAGCTTCCAGATAGGCCTCTGCCCTTTTAGCTATGGCACCTTTAGGCCTCCGTGTTTTCACGCCAAGCGAACAAGTTCCGTTAAAAGTTTTCTTCTTCACATCACCGTTAGCCGCCATGTTTGTCACCGTTATTTGCGCGCGATATTCAAAAGACATTCGAACTTTGAAAAAAAAACTTTTTTCTAAACAGCCAGATACTTTTATTTTATTTTTTATTTATATTGATTGCAAAGAAGGTGTTTTCAGTTCATTTTTAAGTAAACGACTGATTGGTCGAAGTGTTCGATAGCTAATTATTATTAAGTTTATTACAAAAGGTTATCTCGGTGTAAAAATGTTCGGATTTATATCGGATTGTTTTATAACTATTAGGTCATTCCTATAATTAGATATGATTCAACTTATCTCCCCTACTTACCTACTACCTTGTACCCACATTTTGTACCTACCTAACAAGATGTTTTGATTACATGATCTTGAACTCTTGCGTGTGCCTTAACTGAATACCTACCTAAATATTCAGCCTAAAAAACGTTTACCTACCTACTTATCAACTTATCTATAGAACTGAAGACGCGGTAGCGTACTTAAAAACTGTAAAACTTTGAAGTAGAATGTAAAATGCCATACGATAAATAAAATCTATCACCATAATCTAACAACCATACCAGTGTTGGCACAATCACTAAAAATTTCCACTAAAACTAAAAATTTAGTCACTAAATTAGTGGCCACTAAATTAGTGATGATTGAAAATTTAGTTTTAGTGGTGACTAAATATTCAATCGTTAGTGTTAGTTTTTAGTCATGACTAAAACTAATTTGTATGTGCCAAGTTAGTAGTACTTTGATGATTTTTTGCGTTGGTGTAAGGGAATAAGGGAATGTAGGCAAAGCAGGGAACGTAGCACCAACTAGCCGCGGGTACGCTCTTGTACTACCACGCGCCCCCCAGCCACGTTCACACTATCCGTGGGTGTAGAATGTAAGGAACGCAAGGAACGCACACTGCCACGCGCTCGCTGGCCACGTTCACACTATCAGGGAATGTAAGAAATGCAGGGAACGTAGTAGTAATTAGCCACAGCTGCGTTTGCGCACAGCCACGCGCTCGCCAGCCACGTTCACACTATCAGGGAATGTAGGGAACGCAAGGAACGTTGCACCAACTAGCAGCTGCTGAGCTCACACACTGCCACGCACTCGCCAGCCACGTTCACACTATCAGGGAATGTAGGGAACGCAGGGAACGTTGCAAGATGTAGCCGCAGCTGAGTTTGCGCACTGCTAAGCGCTCGCCAGCCACGTTCCCTCTATCAGGGAATGTACGGATCGCAGGGAATGTTGCACCAACTAGCAGCAGCTGAGCTTACAAACTGCCACGCACTCGCCAGCCACGTTCACACTATCAGGGAATGTAGGGAACGCAGGGTACATTGCAAGATGTAGCCGCTGTTGCGTTTGCGCACTGCCAAGCGCTCACCAGCCACGTTCACCCTATCAGGGAATGTAGGGAACGCAGGGAACGTTGCACCAACTAGCAGTATCTGAGCTCACACACTGCCACTCACTCGCCAGTCACGTTCACACCATCAGGGACTGTAGGGAACGTAGCATGAAGTAGCCGGAGCTGCGCTCGCGCACTGCCACCCGCTCGTCGGCCACGTTCACACTATTAGTGAGTGTAAGGGAATTTACGGAACGAGTGGTCGCAAGGATGCAGCGGGTCGTCCGGGTTCATCGGGTCGTAAGAGTTCATCGACCCTAATGATCCGAAGAACCCGGAGGACCCGTTAAACCTAGCGACCCGATAAACCCTAACGACCCGATAAACACTACAACCCAAAAGTTTCAAGAAGTGCAAATGGGCCAAGGTATCTTGTAGGTACTATTACTGTCAGCAGCACGTCATCAACCTATCCTGTTATCAACATCATCAACATACACTGGTTTCTCATACAGTTACTAAGAACAACCAGTGTAAGTTGGTCCCCTAAAGGCTCTACAAATTAGTTTTAGTTTTGACTAAAAACTAACACTAACCACTAAAAATTTAATCACCACTAAAACTAAATATTCAATCGTCACTAATTCAATCATAACTAATTTAGTGACTAAATTTTTAGTTTTAATCGTCAGTCGATTGAAAATATTAGTGATTGTGCCAACACTGAACCATACATAATAGGTAAGTGAGTAGTTAAACGTGCTTTACACTGAATGAATAGAAAAAGCTCAAGGGGATCAACATTTCCATGAAACTGAACAATTTTCTTAAAAGCTGAATAAAAGTGATCAATCAGTTACGCGGGGATCACACGAAATGTCCGCACACGTAATTTCCACGCATTTTCGTAACGCATGCGTTACGCAGCGGTAAAATAGTGCAGCAATGGACGTGGACGCCTCAGTTCTGAGTTCTGACACAAAGTAAGTATTGGCTAGTGGTTCTGACGAAGCAGCAGAAGCTGTAGTAAACTTTGCGCCGCTTTTAAAATAATTTGTCCGCCCACGTGCGGCGGCCCCACTGTCGGATGGAAAACTTTTAGCGCGCGGGTAGAAAAAAACTTACCTACAGACAATAATCAATCTAGTTGTAAGCAATGGCCATCATAAGCTGATTAACAAGTACATTGAAATCTCGCTTATAGTAAGTAAAATATGGTATAAAACGTATTGTTTCATTTTGATAACAATAGATAAGAAAGTTCCGGGTCGGACAAGCCCTAATGGCTTCCCGGAGTCAAAGGTCCCGGTTTCGAAGCAATCGGCCCTTTGGACTGATGATACAGTGATGGCTACTCTTTAGTGTTGCCAATTGATAGGGACTATCGATATTCTATCGATAGACATATAATACTTTGTAAAAAAGTATTGTATAAGTACCAAGGGATATAGGTGTGGATTATGTATGTATGTATGTATAACTCCAGGCGCTGACGGCGTTAATACTACGGATGCGTTGAAAGTTGGGGAACCAATTTTGATTCCGTAGGTACATCACAAATATATTGAACACCATTTTAAAGACCGGAAAGTTACCGAGGGTCCTTTTGCCATGCCAACATTATTATTGTTCTCTTGCATAAGAAAGGAGACAAGGCAGATATAAATAATTACAGTCACATAATTTCATTTCACATTTTTACAAAACCGTTATCAAAAAAAGAACGCCGTAAGTATTTCTTGTTAGCTGACGCAAATATCCTTGGAGAAACCAAAGCCCATAGACTTCGCTGGCTGGGTCACATAGAGAGAATGGGTGAAGATCGAGGAGTCAAAAAAGCGTATATGGGTCGTCCGTATGGCCGAAGACGGGTGGGCGCCCCCGGTACCGCTGGTGTGATGTGGTGGAAGCGGATCTTTGCGAGCTTCTGCCGAGCGATTGGCAGGAGACCACTCAAGACCGAGACAAGTGCCGAAATCTCGTATCGGAGGCCAAGACTCACTTTGGGTCCTCGGGCCGGCGTAGTAAGTAAGTAAGTATTTCTAGACAACTCGATCAACATCAATATCCTGAGGTAGCTGGTTTTAGGCCAGGCCTATCAACTACTGACCATTTGCACGAACTCAACCAAGTGTAGGGGTTTTGAAATGAACTTTACTTTTCATTTAAAATGAAATCATTTCAATTGATAACTATCGATAGCAGTACTATCGATAGTCCGGCAACACTTCTATTTATTTTGTAAACAATGATCGATCAATGTGCGTTGATCACGTTGTCTCTGACATCCATGTGGTGCTTGTAATGTTTATCTTAGTTTCCAGTTTCCACTGTAGGTACCGCCTTTACCTAAGTCTTCTGCTCGCGTGTGGGTATTCAAAACAAAACACCAAACATTGATATAAGTACAAATGTGATGTGTAGGTATAAGTACCACAAATCTCAGCCTATTAAAAATGGTCCTAGTTAATTTTCACGAAATTTAAATATGTTTTAGTCCGATTTCATCTAATTATTCTTGTGAAATCTTATCTCCATCATCGGTCTGATAGTATCCCAAATATCATATCTTTGAACTCAACATGCGACGACACAAAAATTGGTGAGCAAACTTAAAGAGGGCTCTATATGGCACGTTAGGCCTCGGTCCCGGTTGCTGTTTATGATTACCTACCTACTTGTAAAACTCTTGACACCAGGGACCAGGGTTCAGCGGGTCGTTGGACGACTCGGTGTCCCACTCGTCCTGATCTTTATACTTAGTATTATATTCAAGTAATTAAACGTAATCAAAACAAAAAGTAGGGTCTAAAGTTATTGTTATAGAGGCGGGGCATACAGGCAGACTGACCTACAGACAGACATGACGAAATGATAAGGGTTTGTTTGTAGTAAATATTAGACTACAAAACCCTAAAAATGCTCCTGGTGCTCTATTTTCCTTAGAATTCAATGAGTTCGCTTCTAATAAAGTGTGATACGAACGAGTAGATACCCGTGCACGATTTCAGAATTTAATACTTTTAGAAATTAAGCTCCTCTCCTTCCCTATGTCGAATTGAACCTGCAGTTGTGAACAGTATTTCGTTTAGTTGTAGGTTTACTACTGAAAATGGTGCGGGCCATGCATGACTGGCGCTAGATAGATGTGCCCCGACCTTTATTACTCTCAGAAAAGATAAGCATAACTATGAAAAATAAAACCCCGATTGCGGTAATTTCAGTTAAAAGGTGAGGTAATTTAATTTCAGTTTTTGCGTGTAAATTCAGCCTTTTAATATAGCCAGCAGTGTCACTTGCGCTGCTAATAGGTATACGAATCTAACGACATCTCATTTGTAAAAATCCGACCAACCGTTTCGATTATAGCCCGTGAAAAATATTTTTCTTGTCCGCTTAACATATAATAAATAAATAATAAATAAATAAATATCCCTGGACGAGACACACAGCGCCATCTAGCCCCAAACTAAGAAAAGCTTGTACTATGGGAACTAGACAACTGATATAATACTTATATACTTTTTTTTTGTAAATATATACTTTTTTGTAATATATATTATATATCGAAAACACCCAGACTAAACACAAATATTTGAAAATTTACTTAACAAATATTTGTGTCTGGTGGGAATCGAACCCACGACCCTCGGCGTAGAAGGCAGGGGTACTATCCACTACGCCATCGGGACAGTCATGTACCTACATAGAGGTATACACACATGCATGCATAAGTATACTCAAAAATAATAAATCCCACCAAAAACATTTACTTGTAAAAAGAACCAAGTCTCGCCTCTTAGTTCTTCTACTGTAAAAATTTGTGAGATCTATGTGATGCCGAGTCGGTTATTGATTTATTCAAGGACTACTTCAGGGAACTTTCATGTTAAGCTATTGCGTAATTAGGTAACAGACATCATCTTATAGTAACCATATCGATATTTAAAAACTTTTATATTTGCAATAACTAGAATGACCCGGCCATCGCACCAGACCATCGTATCTCACAAGCAAGTAGAGTGCGATTGCCAAGTCATTCTAGTTATTGTAAATATAAAAGTTTTTAAATATCGATATGGTTACTATAAGATGATGTCTGTTACCTAATTACGCAATAGCTTAAGATGAAAGTTCCCTGAAGTAGTCCTTGAATAAATCAATAACCGACTCGGCATCACATAGATCTCACAAATTTTTACAGTAGAAGAACTAAGAGGCGAGACTTGGTTCTTTTTACAAGTAAATGTTTTTGGTGGGATCTCATTTCTTTTTGTAGGTCGTCTTTCTCTTTCTCTTTACTTGAACTACTTCTTGAACCTCATCTACAGATTTCCCCAAAGACCGTTTTCAACCGCAAAGTTAACTTTGTAATCCTATACATTTGGATGGAAATACAAAGTTAATTATGCGGTTGCAACCGAATTTGCAGAATGTTATAGTTTTCCCTTTATTCTTACACCAAATACAAGTTGTATTCTAAGTTTGAAGCTCCTCAGTCTGCTAGAAGTACCTTAGAATTTTGATGATCGGTCAGTCAGTCAGGCAGAAAATTAAGAAACTTTGACTAACTATAACTTCTAAACTACTGGTATAAATTAGATGAAATTTGAAATGTATCGTGTCTATGCAGTGCTTGATAAGATATTTTGAAATGAGGGTTCTAAACTTATCGAAAAGGGAGTTATGGGGGGGTGGAAAATGGCCTGAACTGGTTCGAGAAAAGGATGGTACGGCCGTGCCGCTTTTAGCTCGACTTGGTGGGGGCACTGCCGTGCCCCCAGATATACTATACCCGGAGTAACAGAAAGGGTATAACAAGCCGAAAGGAGGTCAAGGTACTCATGAAACTGAACAACTTTCCCCATGGAACATGGGTCGAAATATGAAAAAAAAATTGGACCTCGCATAGTAAATCAATTAGCTGATCGGTGATTTTGTATGGGAGGTCCAATTTTTTTTTTTATATTTCGACCAATGTTCCATGGGGAAAGTTGTTCAGTTTCATGAGTACCTTGACCTCCTTTCGGCTTGTGTCAGGTAGGCTACAGTGACTCGGATTTCTTCAATCAATAAAATTTTATAGATAACTTTGAAGTATCAAACTGAAATTCATATCTAGGATGTATTGATTAATACTCTTTCGTTTCGCATTATCATTTTTTGCTATAACACGACACTTAGGTCACCAGACGTCTTTTTCTAGAAAAAAAATATGTGAGTCACTGTGTACCTGTACCTGTCTACACTGACTCAACCCCTGTGGTACACAGTGACTCTAACAGTTTATATGGACTTGGCACCCTGACGTGCATGTATAATATTTATTGAAACTATGCATTTTAATCAATTATATTTGTCAAAGTATTCTTTTCATATCATTACTTTTGCCATAAGAAATATTTTACAATTGTCTGTTAATGTTTCTAAAAATAGCGAGATGAGCCAGTACTGAATGTTAGAGTCACTGTGTACCACTTAAATTTGAGCCAGTGTAGACGCCGACGCTATTTTGAAATAATTAGCCTACAAAATATTAACAGACTTTTCTAAGAGCTAGCAAATCTCGCTTATTACTTAGTATTTGAACACCACTTTCGATCATAATAATTACATTTCCATAAATCTTTCAATCTTAACCGATAAAAATACATGTTGGGTACCTTGAAAAGCATTTTTAGAGGTGCAAAACCAATCGCACATTTTTTTCACAATCAAACCGTACTGGAGTGGACGGATGATTGGTTTGTATGTGTTTGGTTGTCAAGAGCTACCATTATGTTAAGAATACAGATAGATATAGCTGTCCTATTCCAAAATATAAGCGTGAGTCTATGTACCCGCCTGAGTCACCGATCCCTACCTGACCCTACTCTTGACAAACATAACCCTAGTTGAGGCAGTCGGGTAAAAAAGATGAGTCTGCATCATTCATTAACATTTACCTAGATATCGTAAATGTGGGAGGTAATAAAAATAGATATATTTAAGTACCTGTGCATAAAAATAGAATTTATCATAAACTCTCATACAATATAACGAGAGAGATTTGCACTTCTACATTTTAATTGTAAATATAAATTGATTACAAAACATTCTTGTTTAGCGTGGCATCCGCACTGATAAAGGTTAGATACCTACATACCTACAATCTACATGTTAATATTAATCCCACCCAAAACATAAATGTGAAAGGCTGCCAAGTTCGATAATATTGGAATGCTTCGCCTATAAAAGAAGTGAGATCTAAATAAGTACCAAGTTCCATACACAGACCTCAGTTAAAAATAGTTACAGGAATGCACACTTGATTTTCCGCAGTTTGGAAAGTAGATTCTGAATAAATATCATATTAAATACCTAAAATTCTAATACTTACAAAAACGCAAACCGGTTTTTTCAGCAGTTTCCTTATAACATTTTTTATTTACTTATTTCTGTACTTTTTAATGATATAACTTGGCAAGTTTTAATAGAAAATTATATACTTGACTCATTGCGTTTAGCAGGTTTATAACAAAGTGTGTGAAAACTTGCCAAGTTATATCATTAAAAAGTACAGAAAAAATAAATAAAAAATGTTATGAGGAAACTGCTGAAAAAACAGGTTTGCGTTTTTGTAAGTATTAGAATTTTAGGTATTTAATATGATATTTATTCAGAATCTACTTTCCAAACTGCGGAAAATCAAGTGTGCATTCCTGTAACTATTTTTAACTGAGGTCTGTGTATGGAACTTGGTACTTATTTAGATCTCACTTCTTTTATAGGCGAAGCATTCCAATATTATCGAACTTGGCTGCCTTTCACATTTATGTTTTGGGTGGGATTTCATTTATTTTTGTAAGGTTTATTTTCTTTGATTAAGTTAGTTAAGGAAATGTCTCATTTAGGTCGGTACGACCATTGGAAGATATAGATAATTTTTGTTTTAGTTCCTTAGGGGTATGAATTTACACCATCATTAATTTTAAAACCGACTCACACTTGGCCATTTTCAGATTTTTTCCTTTACCTTGACCTAAAGACCTACCTCCATGCCAAATTTCAAGTCAATACGACCATAACTAAAACAAAAAATTATCTATATCTTCCAATGGTCGTACCGACCTAAATGAGACATTTCCTTAACTAACTTAATCAAAGAAAATAAACCTTACAAAAATAAATGAAATCCCACTGTTTTGGGTGGGATTTCATTTATTTTTGTAAGGTTTATTTTCTTTGATTAAGTTAGTTAAGGAAATGTCTCATTTAGGTCGGTACGACCATTGGAAGATATAGATAATTTTTTGTTTTAGTTCCTTAGGGGTATGAATTTACACCATCATTAATTTTAAAACCGACTCACACTTGGCCATTTTCAGATTTTTTCCTTTACCTTGACCTAAAGACCTACCTCCATGCCAAATTTCAAGTCAATACGACCATTGCAAGTGGTCTAGGTTTTTGATGAGTGAGTCAGTCAGTGAGTGTATAGTAAAAATAGCGATTTTCTGACGTCAATATCTCAAGACCTACAATAGGTACATTAATGAAATTTTGGATTTTAGATAAGTAAGTAGATCTCGACAGATACTAGAAATTTCATATGCGTAGATAAAATAGATTTTGAGTTATAGGTGGGTCGAACTTGGCCCGAAATGGTTCGTGTAATATAACCCACGGCCGGTGTGTCGCTCGAACTTGGCGGACACACTGCCGTGTGTCTAGATTTCTGTTTTCCGACACAGAGATCGTTTAGGATGGAGAAATGGAGAAAAATGGTTTACCTATACTTATATCATGTAGTACTTATGATGAGTAAGGGCATTTGAATAGGCCATATTTGACAGCTGTCGTACCCATACTAGAAAACATGTCAACAAAGAAAAATAGACCTTAAGTCATAGCATGAACATGATTTTGACAGCCGTCAAATATGGCCTATTCGAATGACGGTAGGTACTATAAGTAGTTAGTTACAAAATCAGAGCTGACAAAGTGCTTACCTATCTACCCCTTGCTGGATAGGCAGAGCGTAAACGGCCATTTACATCACGTCTGACAATTGTTTGAGAGTTATTCAGAAGACTGTGTATCACCATTCACCATAACAGGTTGCCTAAAATTGCAATACGTGCAATACACATCAACTCTCATATCCCGTCGCTTCTTACGACACCCACAGGAAAGATATAGCTGATGCTATTCTAAGCCGTCATCACCCGGCAAAAATTGTGAGATATAGTTAGTATAAGCACGTACTTTTCACTTACCTTTGTGTGTGGATATGTATGATTAGCATTTTATCAAACAAAACCTTATTCACATAGCTACTACAAAGATAGGTAGGTATTACGGCCGGCATAGCACATCGCATTGCATCGCAAATGCATTTCGACTACCCACATTCTCATTAAAAGGGTAAGATTTACCTGCGTCTACGTGGGACCTAATACAGGATTAGATAGAAAATAGGTAGAACGAATACCTACATACTTAACTACTAAGGTTAACAATAGAAATTAGAAATCAATTCAAAGCTTCACATCCGGGTGAAAATGGAAATCTTACCGGCTTCAAATCTTTCGAAAAAGCACTACCCACACTTCACATGTAACCTAACAAACAACAGCAAAAACAGAAAAGAAAAATAATCATCTTTTTCAATAATAAAAAGTAAATTAATAAAAAGCACTCACTTGTATTATCTGTATGGCGACCGGTTGATAAGGGCGCGTCGGTGGTACAGAGCGAGTCGACTGGTTCGCGAGATGTGTGCGCGGGCGCATACGGGTTCACACTGAGGCTGCAGTCACATTAGCACTTCGGACATATCAAGTTTACCAACCACGATACATCTGCGGGTCAAAACGGCGCTACGATCGCTAGTAACTTGGCAAATTGTATAGAAGCACTTTAGTACACGAAACTGCCGCTGCTTTGAATAAGTTTGTGGTCTAAAAGTCTGGACTTTAGAATATGTACTCAGTTTTTTTGTTTGTTCGAAAGTAATTAGTGTAATGGGATTTGCCGCAGTTTGTCGTTAGACGACATTAGATGAACGTTGGTTCCGGGATTCGGACATCGGGTCACAACACAATAAAACTATTTTACGGACATTTTATTACTGACCACGGACTCTAGAAGTACACATTATTAAATACGACTTAAATCCTATGAAATGGTCCTATTGAAATATGATGGACGCGTAATAATTGTGTAAAATAATAAAGTATTATTGCAACACTATTCGTAGGCATTTGCTACGGATTCTGTAGCAGGATTAAGGATTTACATAGTAAATCGTTGAATACCAAATTTTAAAACACTTCTCGTGTTAGGTATACAATTTTGCAAGTTTTCCAAAAATAGTAAATCGATATGAAACAATTTTCGGTTTCAAGAAACGATGTTTTTTATGTAGGTTCTTAAGTCACATTAAAAAATAAGCAAAAATTAATAAAATATGTTTCTTGATGAAAAGAGCACTTCTTCATTTTTTAAAACCTTTAATAACAAAGGGGTTTACGGGTTAAAATTTCCACATACCTATTACGAAAAAAACATAAACAATTGATCTCTGCATAAGAGTCCGCTAAGCTAAAGTGTGAACGCCCGTTTAGATGTCGTTCGTTAATACTCGGCATCGCTTGCGGAGACGGTTGTACGATAACTTTAGCTGATAACCACTCGCATTAAAAACAATGTGTATTTACTCTCACATTAAATAAAATTAATCTTTTCATTTGTTAATGGACTTTCGTACGAAGTAGCATCCTATTCCTGCACTTTATACCGTGTAATGCCGCTTTAGAAATATTTAGAATGTATCATTCTATGATGATGGATGATTCATCACAAATTAGGGAAACGGCGCGCGGGACGCCTTTACAGATGGTTCACTCTGTACTAGCGACGATTTGGAGGCTTACTGACTTTAACTGGGAACTTAGGGGAACTCAAGTTAACCAAGAAGATGGTTGCCACGAACGTCATATTATTTCTTGGATTACTAATAGTAGGTTTGTTTGGATTATAGATGCAAGTCAGGACCTAGTTGTATAGTTTTACGGTATTATCGTAGTTCGATGTGGCGCAGTGGTAGTACGAGTGCAGAAAGTTCCCGGTTCAATTCTCGGAGGGTCACTTCACAAAGTTGATATTTATCACTTTATGAATTTGTTCCCAGTCTGGTTAGGACATTGCAGGCTGAACCGCCTGACTATCCGAAAAGCAAGATGTTTCCGTGCTTCGGAGCCTTCGATTCGAAGGGCACGTTAAGCTGTTGGTCCCGGTTTCTAAACATGTCAGAGGCCTGCTACTTTTTGTAGGTTGCAAAACTCTGACACCAGGTTCATTGGGTCGTTGGACGACTCGGTGTCCCACACAAAGAGAGAGTGAGAGTTTTTTTTGCAAAACTAAACATTTTATTTATCTCGACATCATTTACATTACAGATCTTTCAAAACATTTTTCTCTGTTTTTATTATTACTTAGTTACATAAGAAAGGAAGAAAAAAACAATATTGAATATACCTACATGTGCCTATTAATCAGCCATTTCCTTGTTGTCCACATGATTATGATGGTTTGCGTATGATTTCGCATTATTTATCAGTTAAATAGTTCCGATCAGTATGTGCTGATAACTGATAACCAATCCAGAACCTATTATTGTTATGTTTATCGTGAGGCCGGTTGCACTGAAAAGATAAACATCGATTTGCTAACTACGTCATTCTTAATAGGTTAGTTAGCCATTGTTTACGTCTGAAAATAGAATTGCGTACGAGAAAGTACGCAATATTTTATTTCCTGGCTCCTTTTTCATTATCGGAATACTGACACTGATATTGAATTGGAAGTACAGAAACATCTTCAGACAAATATCAGGGATTAAACCAAAACTTTTGCCATGAAGCAATGGAGGCGTTTGCTGTGTGATGCCGGCTTAGAATGTCACCACCCCATATTTTCCCGTGGGTGTCGTAAGAGGCGAGTAAGGAATAAATTCATCCAGGGGTTCAATCCCTGGATAAATTTCACAATCGCATTGCGCTCACCAACCCGCCTGCCAATCATGGTGAGTATGGCAAATACCCCCCTAATAGGGGGAGGCCCATGTTCAGCAGTGGATTTTATTGTGTTTAAGAGTGACTCGACTATAGATGTAGTGTCCTTCATGATTATAGATAGATACTGATGTTGATAAGATTGATATAAAGTAAGGATGATTATTTATTCTGTAGGTAAATAATTTTCATATAGGTAGGTAACGTAAAACCATACAACTATGGTCAACACAAACCTGTTTTTTTTATTTTATTTAACACCTCCTGTGTGTGGCGTACTATATGGACCCCTAATGTATGGTTAACACTGACTTAATATGTACTTTAAATGCAGGTTTGTTTGGACCATAGTTGCAAACTAGGACAATAGTTGTATGTTTTTACCAGTACGTTGATGTTTTAATTTATGACTCAACACCAAATCATCTGGTAAAAAGTTGGTGCAAACGGCCCTAGTGAATTCCCTATCGGTGCGATAATAACGATTATCAGCCATTATTAATCTATATCGCATGTGTCACTAATAACTTTAGCAAATGTATCATTTACATATTGACTGTACGATATTTCATTGTTTTGCTGAAAATTGCGAAACTGTGAGAAAGGAAAAGTGAAAAAGTGAAGTGAAAGTTTTTTACTGTGGAAATTACCGGATAAGTGCAAATTTTTTAAAGTAGTGAAACAAAAAGTGTTGTTTTACCTTTTCAGCACAACTTAATTTTCAATATTCAAAAGTGACTATGCAAAATGGGTAACATTCGTGTCGCAGCTGTGCTGCTTTTGACGTTGACAGCAGCATCGACAGTCCACGGACAAAGTATGTCTTCTTCTTCTTTGCGAATCGATTCTGGCGTTGGACCAGTACTCAGCCACACGTACAGCGTTGATCGTTGCTTTGTAAAGGTCCTCGCGTGTACAGGTGCTTGGGCACGCGGGGCAAGACAGTAGATGTGCCATAGATTGGGGCGATATATCGCACTGGAAAGCACTTTCTGTACTGTACCTCCATTTACACATATTTTCTTTACTCCTGCCGACTTGGGTCCGGAGTATTATACAAAGTACCTATAATATAAGCTTCGCGACAGGAAACAAAACCCGGATGTTAAACGTGAAAAGGTTAACGACAGTTCATGCTGGACATGGACCTCTCCTATTTGGAGGGGTTTTGCCATGCTCACTATGCTTAGCAGGCGGATTGACGAGTGCAGTGTAAGATGTTGCATTTACCTACAGGGAACGCGGCTGTCTGTTCCCTGGATGATTGTCCCTTAGTAGATTTTTACGACACCCACGGGTAGAATTGAGGTGATGCTATTTTAAGCCGGTAAGGACAATGTAGCATCAATAGGAAAAAACTTAAGATATTAAAAGTGTAAGAAATATTTTTAAAGAAGTCGAGTAAAATGGGAGATATCCTCTCTTTGCCTACTCTCGTAGCACTTTTCTACGTCTGCTACGCCGTAGCATTAAGCCTTAAAATAAGCAGGGGTATAGTATGGGCAACTAAGTTCTAATTATATTCATATCTATTACTCTTTATCACCATTTATTCGTTATTTTTGTGTTTTAGATCCAGTATCGGAGCGATGTTTCTACATGACGGATGCGATACCCCGACAGCCGAAACCAGCCGACTTTGAAGAGATAGAATGGAGCGGTATGTCATCAACTCATCAATCATGTGAAAGTATTTATAGGGTTAAATTTAATTTAGTATAAACATTTTAAGGACGAGTCCTACTCACAAAACTGAACAACTTTTATTAGAAATCTTTCGTAGAAATATGAAAAAAAATGAGCCATGTTATGCTATACATGTTTGAGAGGTCTAATTTGTTTCCAATTTAGCTGAAAAGTCGTAAAAAATGTTGTTTAGTTTTGCGAGTAGAACATACGCCTTCAATAATATATATCTTTACTTAATTAAAAGTAAACTTATATAATTAATTGTTGTTTAAAGGCTTAATAATACCCTGGGGTGAAAACAAAACTGGTACAGCTAGGATTTTCTTGCTGGCAAATCAGCAAAATGTAATTAAATGAAGCTGCAAATTTTTCAACTTATCTTATTTTCATTTATTTATGTTCCACTTTTCTCATTTATTTATGTTTTACTTTTCTTATTTATAAATGTTCCAGGTGGCTGGAACGACTTCCCCCTGGTGCCAGCGGATCCTCGCGATGACGTGTGCATCGACTCGTACCTCCCCCCTTCAGCCACCGGCACCACCGGCACCGTCATCATCCACATGCAAGAGGAGATCATCGGGGAAGTCATCATCGCCAAGCTCAATTATCAAGGTATGTACCTAGTTATTCTCTGTGGAAGAGTTGACTCGTACATCCCCCCTTCAGGCAGCGGCAGCACCGGCACCGTCATCATCCACATGCAAGAGGAGATAGTCGGGGAAGTCATCATTGCCAAGCTCAATTATCAGGGTATGTGGTTATTTTGTATGGAAGAGTTGTCTTGCTGCTGCATATAACAACCATTCAGGTTTAACTTAGTCAGGTTATATGGGCCGATGTACATATTCTTTGCCAAGCAACCATGCCGTTTCCCTAATTTGTGGTATGTGTTAGTGTGGGCCTTGGGTTACCGTGTGGTAGCGGCTAAGACCACTGCCACCCCTAGTCCCCTAGTCCACTCAGGGTGGTTCGTAAAAGGCGAGGTGGAGTTGTTGATCTCGGCTAAACATCTGTCGACTATTGTCTGACTATTGTACTGCAAGCACAAAATAGAGTCATCATTGCCAAGCTCTTCGAGCATTTCCGTCCCGTTCCGGGCCAAGCTCAATTATCAGGGTATTTGGTTATTCTCCGTGGAAGAGTTGGCTTGCTGCTTCATATGACAACCATTCAGATTTAACTTAGTCAGGTTATATATGGGCCGATATATATTCAAGGTGGCAAAGCAACCACGTCGTTTCCCTAATTAGTGCTGTAAGCACAAAATAGAGATATCATTGCCAAGCTCAATTATCAGGGTATGTGGTTATTCTCCGTGGAAGAGCTGGCTGGTTGCTTCATATAATCTACCATTCGGTTTAACTTAGTCAGGTTATATGGGCCGATATACAATGTTGGTGGCAAATCAACCATGACGTTTCCCTAATTAGTGCTGCAAGCACAAAATAGAGACATCATTGCCAAGCCCAGTTATCAGGGTATGTGGTTATTCTCCGTGGAAGAGATGGCTGGTTGCTTCATATAACCTACCATTCGGTTTAACCTAGTCAGGGTATATGGGCCGATGCACAATGTGGGTGGCAAAGCAACTAAAAGCGTCTATTGAAGAATTTGGTGGTCACGTCTCTTGAGAATAAGGTATACTCGGGAAGGTACAACTTTATTGCTGGATAGAGGAGTTTGGAAAGAATTTTTAGTATCGTCTAAGAGCCTCTAATATATGAAATTGCATTATTGTCCTCTTGCAGGATCAGCAACTCCCGAAATTCGGACTCCGTTCGTGGCGGGTTCATTCGTCCAACTCGGTCCAGAAATTCGGCGCATCGACAACGAGTGGTACCTGGTCATCACACAGAGGTACGTATTCTATTTCAAAACTAAAAAATATACGTCTTAAGGCTACATAGATTCCAAAGTTACCAATGTAACTTGGATGTCTGTAGTCAATGAAGACCTGAAGACATTCCATCTAGATAACGCGACGACTGTCCTGGCGAAAATTGATAAGGAGAGTCGACCCCGATTGACACGGGAAGAGACAAGGCTAAGAGAGAGACAGATCACCTATGTAGCTGCCAATAGTGGCCAAAATCCGCCTCGGAAATTCTCGTCACAATAGTTGGTGATAAACACGCAGCAAAAGACGAGCTAGAAATATTTAAAAATATGGCACCGAAGGCCCATGATCTCCATGGAAGAAGAGTAGGCCTGTGAAAATTTAGGACCTGGTCAAACCTGACTGGAACCAGCGCGGTACGGTACTTTTTGCTCAACAATTAAATTCAAATAGTCAAGCGACTGAGTTCAGCTTCCCACCCATAAATCCGGAAACCGCTGCTATAGTTTGAACAGTTTTTTGGTTAAAGAAGACCCTGACCTCTTTCCTTACAAACAATGAAGTTTAAACTCAATGTGAAATGAATGATAGGTATGTACCATCTTTATATGAAACTTATTTCTTTGAATATAACAAGTGATTTGTCTCTTTGCAGACAGGACTATGAGCAGACTGCGATGCAGCGATACACATTCGACATCCTCATTGCGAATGAACGAATCACAGCGCGAGTCTCGCTCAACATCGAGAATATTGACGACAACGCTCCTATCCTGACACCTTTCTATGAATGCCGAGTCCCTGTAAGTCCAAATTTACGTTGCAGAAAAAAATATTGACCACAAACCTCAGAGCTTCAAACAAAGTTAAAAAGATAAAACAAAATGGATAGCCTTCATTGGACTCAGTTATTGGCAATGATCTCTCAGAATCTTTTAGAGTTCAGTCTTAGTCTTGGTCTTGATTTTAGGTTAAAAGAAACATTCCTTGAGTAAAGCGATACCTACAGCACCATGATGATGCAAAATGTCAGGCTCTTTTTACGAAACCCCTCCACATTTACAGGAACTAGGCGAAGCTCGTCTCACAGACTGCGTGACGCAAGTAGAAGACGCAGACGGTTGGCTCAGCATTCTGCCCATGACCTTCCGCATAGACTCGGACCGAGGAGATGATGTTACCTTCAGGATAGAAGGGGAACACATCACAGGCCAATTTTACCGCATGAACGTCAAGCTGGGCATCACCACTGCACTCAACTTTGAAACCAACCCGCTGCATATCTTCCAGATCACAGCCATAGTAAGATTGAACCGATGATTCATATTTTACACAATCTACTAAATTTTCTTCCAGATTGGTTTGTTTTTGAGTTATCTTGCCCAGAAGTGCTTGATTTAGAGTTGGACTCAGAAATAACTCACACGTTATACATGGTGTTACCTATAGCACGCATTTTAATTAACACCTTGTATAGCATCAAAGATACTGACTGGCACCTATAATTTACGTAAATATTTTAGGATTCCTGGCCAAACAACCACACAGTGACAGCGATGGTGCAAGTGGAAAACGTGGAGCACCGCCCGCCGCGATGGGTGGAAATCTTTGCAGTGCAGCAGTTCGATGAGAAGACCAACCAAAGCTTCACTGTCAGAGCTATAGATGGAGACACTGGAATAGACAAACCCATTTACTACCGCCTGGAAACCAATGAAGAAGGTAAATATTACAAAAGCTTTTGAATTGCGGCAAAATCAGGCAACCTTGCAACAAACGTAAAACTTAATAATTATTTCAGATACTTTCTTTTCCATTGAGACAATTGAAGGTGGCCGCAGTGGTGCTATATTTTACGTATCGGAAATAGACCGAGATACCCTTGAAAGAGATCTCTTCAATCTCTCCATCGTCGCATACAAATACGACAACGAGTCTTTTGCCACGGAAGCCCAAGTCGTCATCATAGTGAACGATGTTAACGATCAGAAACCTTTACCATTATTCCCTGAATACAGAGTTCAGATCATGGAAGAAACACCCTTGACAATTGAATTCGACGAGGAATTTGGATTCCATGATAGGGATATTGGTATTAGGGCACAGTATGAAGTGCATATTGAAAGTGTTTATCCGCCTGGTGCTGAGAATGCGTTCTATATTGCACCAGAAGTAGGTTACCAGCGACAAACTTTCATCATGGGGACTCTTAACCACAGTATGTTGGATTACGAGGATCCTGAGTTCCAAAATATTACCCTAAAGGTGAGAGGCGTACCGTGATTTCTAGGTTTCAGAATAAAACAGTGACTGCTTTGAAATAACTGAAATATTTTCTGTAGGTAGTAGCAATCGACATGGACAACAACACTTTAACAGGAGAGGCATTGGTTTACATAGACCTGATCAACTGGAATGATGAACTACCTATCTTTGAAAAAGAAGACTATACAGCATCCTTCAATGAGACGGAAGGTGAAGGCTTCCACGTCGCTACCATCAGGGCTACTGACCGGGACATCGGAGATAGAGTTGTGTAAGTAACTAAATAGGCTTCATTTGTGTGGTAAAATATAAAATGAGAAAAGATATTTGAAAGAAAGAAATAGAAGATGCAAAGCTAATGTAAATTGACAGATTGAGGTTCGAAAACGAACTTTAAAGAAAATGAGTATCTTTGAAATAATTTCGCGATAGGTAACACGATAGCATCATGTAGAATACCCGAAAAGGGTAATTTTAGGAAAGAATGATTTGACAAAAGCAAAACAAAAAGATCATTGCTATGTATAATAATATCTGTAACGACTTTAAATACTTTTTCACAGGCACAGACTGTTGGGAAACGCTGGTAATTTCTTAAAAATAGTCGACGAAACCGGGGACATCTACGTATCAACAGATAATGCATTTGATTACCACAGGCAAAATGAATTCTTGGTCCAGGTGAACAATATTTTTATTATCAATACATGGTATAAAATTAAGTTGCTTTTTGCGTTTCTTTGTCTGTCTGTCTGCCGTGGAATTCGTTAACTACTCCTAAAACACGCAACGGATTTTAAAGAGGTTTTTAGGGGAAGCCAGCAATCTCATTAAGGTCTATGAAATGCCTTTTCCCGCGGGAAAATGAGTTGCAGCGATGAAACCGCTAATAAGCAGCTAGTAACTTATTTTATAACAATTTATTAGTATCTTACCTACCAAGCCGCATTATTCGGACCTATAGATATTATGCTCTCTGGGCTTTGCTAGGTCCGTGGCCTTTCTTGGTTCTTTAATCACGACTTCTTCAGGAAAATAAGAGATTCTCTCTCTCAAAAACTAATAAAACTCTACTCTCATTTGTTTACAAAGTTTTTTCATAAAACTATTGTGGTTTTTACTTCATTCTACGTTTCAGATCCATGCAGAGGACACTCTAATGGAACCGTATCATTCAACGACTACTCAACTGACCATCAAACTATACGATATCAACAACACACCCCCGACTTTACGATTGGTGAGAAACATAAATGGACAGCAAGTCTATTCAGAAATTTACTATTGCCAAAAAGAATCCACACAAAATTTTTGAGGACGATCTTGAGACGATTGAATCTTGCAAGTACATAAGCAAACAATATTTAAATTTCAGCCACGTGGCAGTCCTTCAGTAGAAGAGAACGTCCCAGAAGGTTATGTGATCACAGTTGCTGATCAGGAAATCACTGCAACGGACCCAGACACAACAGCTTTACTGCAGTTCGAGATCGACTGGGAGTCCTCCTATGCCACCAAGCAAGGACGGCCGACTGATCCTGTCGAATTCCATGGGTGAGTTAGGTAGAGTAAGGCGAAGATCTATGACCTAGAGAGAGATAGGTCTAAATGTCGAAGATAATTATTTTTCCATCAGTGATTATCAGTCATATCTATAAACCAGGTAAGGCTAACACAGGAGGAGTTAGATCTACGATTTGTAAGTGCCTTGTCTAGCTAACTAAGCAACTAGGGCGCTTTAGGAGGCTCCATAACCGGGGCCAATGTAGCTTACCGATCTCAATTGATCAATCAGACAACCACAGGTAAGCCTAAGAGTCGTGGCCTAGGGTATCTATCACTAGGAACTAGTCTCTACTCAAAAAGTGTTAACCATATTATAGCTTTATCTAATTGTATTGGGATTGTAATGCACTCACAGTGCTATATTATTCTCACAAGTGAAAATAAGAAATAGATAAAATGACATGCATCGACCGGGGATCGAACCCGGGCCGCATGGGTAAACGCCCACCGCTCTGCCACTGAGCTATCGATGCACGGCCGATGAACGCCAAATTATCTATCTCTTGATGCTCGTCTCCAAGCGACGATCCAGCGACATCTGTAGAAAGTATTTAGAACTTACTACATGGTTAGTCCACATTATGAGTGGAATTCAAACCATATGATGAAGCTTGCTTAATCAATCTATTGGGATTGTAATGCACTCACAGTGCTATATTATTCTCACAAGTGAAAATAAGAAATAGATAAAATGACATGCATCGACCGGGGATCGAACCCGGGCCGCATGGGTAAACGCCCCACCGCTCTGCCACTGAGCTATCGATGCACGGCCGATGAACGCCAAATTATCTATCTGTTGATGCTCGTCTCCAAGCGACGATCCAGCGACATCTGTAGAAAGTATTTAGAACTTACTTATTTGGCGTTCATCGGCCGTGCATCGATAGCTCAGTGGCAGAGCGGTGGGGCGTTTACCCATGCGGCCCGGGTTCGATCCCCGGTCGATGCATGTCATTTTATCTATTTCTTATTTTCACTTGTGAGAATAATATAGCACTGTGAGTGCATTACAATCCCAATAGATTGATTAAGCAAGCTTCATCATATGGTTTGAATTCCACTCATAATGTGGACTAACCATGTAGTAAGTTCTAAATACTTTCTACAGATGTCGCTGGATCGTCGCTTGGAGACGAGCATCAAGAGATAGATAATTTGGCGTTCATCGGCCGTGCATCGATAGCTCAGTGGCAGAGCGGTGGGGCGTTTACCCATGCGGCCCGGGTTCGATCCCCGGTCGATGCATGTCATTTTATCTATTTCTTATTTTCACTTGTTATCTAATTGTGTTTGGTGTCAATCAGGTGTGTGGACATCGAGACCATCTTCCCCAACCCGAACAACACTGGCGACGCTATCGGAAGAGTCGTGGTCAAAGAGATCAGAGACAACGTCACCATCGACTTTGAAGAGTTCGAGGTTCTGTATCTGACGGTGCGAGTCCGGGATCTTAATACCGTCTTGAATGATGACTTTGATGAATGTGAGTATACTGAAGATTGATAGAACTGCTAGGCCTTCCAGCTGATACGATTTCTATGAAATAACATCTTGCAGTAAAACTATCAGACTCATTTAAAAAATAAATCTTAGAGTTTATGTCAAATCAAATTGAATATGGTCTTCCTTACCCACCAGGATTTCTTGAGCCAAGTAAAAATAATAAACGACATGTTTTTTACAGTGTCCTTCACAATAATTATAATCGACATGAACGACAACGCCCCGGTCTGGTCTGAAGGCACCCTGGACCAGACCTTCAGGGTGCGTGAGAGGTCAGCCAGTGGAATCGTCATAGGTTCAGTCTTGGCAACAGATATCGACGGACCTCTGTATAATCAAGTACGATATACTATCGTGTAAGTCCACGTCCTAGTATTTTCTTAAAGCAGTTTAAAAGTTTTATGCAATCGTTAACTCAAGATCTGCTTTACTGATTTGGAAATGAAAGGTCTATCTGACTAAAACCTATGGATATTGCTTTCTGTTCCTGATACACCATTTACCTATAGTTCCTGGTTTGTTTCTTGGTGTTTAAAGAGAAATTCTAATCATTCCTTATCTCCACAAATTACTCTTTATCCACAGTCCCAAAGAAGAATACCCTGAAAGCCTGGTCAAGATCGACTTCTACACTGGTCAGATCACAGTCGATGTGAGCGGTGCTATTGACGCTGATACTCCTCCGAGATGGTACCTCAACTACACGGTCATAGCCAGCGACAGGTGCTATGCAGAAGACCAGAGCGAATGTCCTGATGATGAGACCTTTTGGGATACGCCTGGAAGTGTAGGTTGTCAATTAGGGAATTATGACTTCGAAAAATTTCTGAGTAAGACGGTTATTTCAGGAAGTATGCTAGCTGAAAAATACACTACTTTCGAGGATGAACAAGATCTTGCATTTGATAGGCAATAATTTAAACACATAACTTTCTCTTTACAGATCGCAATAGAGATCATCGATATAAATAACCAGTTCCCGGTCCTGGACTACACCCGCTACAATGAAACTGTCTATATCTACGAAAACGCACCCAATGGATTTGAAGTTTTCAGGCTGTGGGCCAATGATGCTGACAGAGATGGTAAGGAGTTGTATGCCTATAACTACCAACCAAAGTCTATAGACGACAATAACCTTTGCAATAAGGCACTTCGCCTGCTTCTACGTGGATGATCCCTTACTCTTGCTTTTGCTTTTTGCCAGAAATGTACAACACAGTGAGTTATTCGATCAACTACGCCGTGAACGCGAGGCTGCGAGATTTCTTCGCCATCGACCGGCTTACGGGCCAGGTCTATGTGGACTACCAGACCAATGACGTCCTGGACCGCGACGGAGATGAACCGGAACACAGAGTCTTCTTGACTTTACAGGACAACTTTTTACTTGAAGGCGGTAAGAGTTATCACAATTTTTTTTAATATACTTCAGATGTGTGAAAACAATTAAGAGTGCTTAAAAAGTTATAATATGTCCCTTTTCTAGATGGAAACAGTAATCAGAATCAAACAGAAGTATTGATTGTTCTACTGGACGAAAATGACAACGCTCCTGAAATGCCTTCGCCATCTGAATTCTCCTGGACTGGACAAAATTCTGTCTCGGAGAGTTTGCTTCAGGTAAGCATTTGAAGAAAATCACAGGTGCTCTTAGAAATCTCGTGTAAAAATTACTAGAATACATTTGATAATCAGTTCAAAAGTTCTTCTTTGCTTCAGTTCTCTTTGCGGTTAAAATTCAAATCCTAAGATAAATTATTTTGTGGATGTTTCAATTCGTAGGGTGTTCGCCTTCCACAAGACATCTACGCACCTGACCGAGATGAGCCCAACACACCAAATTCGCACGTGGGTTACGCTATCTTGGACCTTGCAGCCGTCAACAGACCAGATCTGACAGAAGTTCCGCAACTGTTCAACATGATCGCTGAGAACAACCGCACGGGAGAGCTAGAGACTGCTATGGACTTGAGGGGGTATTGGGGCACTTACAACATTAAGATATTGGTAAGTCAGGCAGTCAATACCATCAAACATGTACCACTTTATTCAACTCAATGTACATCTTAGTGAAGAGAAGAACTTAGACTATGAGATAAACACTTTGCTAACCAACCTTTTGTAATCCCGACAGGCGTACGACCATGGAATTCCACAGCAGCTCTCCAACGAAACTTACGAGCTAGAAATACGACCTTACAATTTCCATGCGCCAGAATTCGTCTTTCCTGCGACTGGAACCACAGTAAGACTTGCCAGGGTAAGTAGCTTTTACTGATACACACAATATTATGCCCAGAAGAAAATGCGGAAAGAGGACCTACCAAATAAGTTTGATTTTGTCTTTATAGGAAAGAGCATCAGCAGCCAACAATGCAGTATTGTTCAAAGTGAATGGCGATATCCTGGACAGCATTGTAGCCACAGACGAGGACGGACTCAACGCAGGACAAGTCACTTTTAGTATTTCTGGAAACGGTAAAGATGAATCATCCACATAGGTCCCTTAACATCAACTAGTTTGGAATTGAAATAGTTTTAAATAATCATGTGCCCTTATTTTAGCGGAAGCTGTAAACTACTTCATGTTATCTAACAATGGAGACAATATTGGTACATTGATGCTAAGACAGGAATTACCAGTCAACGAAGATATTAAGGAATTCCAGGTATGTCCTTTCTTATGCTTAATCTTGGTCAATAAAGTTGGCTAACTTTGTGAAGGACTTTTTACGGTGAAACTACGGATACCTATATCTTGTGTAATTTTTTCATAGGTGACCATTCAAGCTACTGATGGAGGTACGGAACCTGGACCTTTGTCATCTCAGTCTACGTTAAATGTGATCTTTGTTCCTACCACAGGCGATCCCATCTTCTCAACGAGCACACACACTGTCTCTTTTGTTGGTGAGTTGAAGGACGTCTCAGTTTTTCAATCATTGTTCGTTTGCTTCATTGGGTAGATATTAAAGAATCTAATAAAGCTCGAGTCTTAGATCAAAATAAATCTCGCTGCGCCCACTCAAATTATCATTGATCTGTCACTCTCACCTTAGTGACCTTTGGTGACCCATGTTTGTTTTTTCAGAGAGAGAGGTTGGACTAACAGAGAGATTCCAGCTACCTGTAGCGGAGGATCCAAAGAACTATGGATGCACAGATGACTGCAACGATATCTTTTACAGGATTTTCGGTAAGAAGTGAATAGGAGAAGTCACTAGTACCCTGATGAAATTGATATGAATGATGGAAGAAAACTGAGTCTACCAGAAGTTACTACAAGATTATTCGCTTACTGTCTTGTTTGTAGATGGCAACGACGCCGGCCATTTCGCAGTAGACCCCGAAGAGAACGTCATCTACCTAGTGTCTATGCTGGACCGCGATGAGAGTGACACACACGTTCTGACGATTGCTGCCAGTAACACTGCTAATTCAGGAGTAGCACCACTCTCTGGAGCCACACTTACAGTCACTGTCACAGTAAGTCATAATTTAACAGGCCTAGATTTTAGAAGACATGCTATAAAGGACGTCATTGTACATCTGTGATTAAGATTGTATCAAAATAGTGAGCATAGTTTGGCTTCTATGGATTTATTTACCAAAATAATGGTATCAGTCAAATTTTTGCCATCATTTTCAGCACAACAGGTCTAAATGTATGCTTTTATTTCAGGTCCGAGAAGCAAATCCTCGACCGTACTTCGAAAGGGATGTTTACAATGCTGGAATCTCCACTACCGACTCCATTGGAAGAGAACTCGTCACAGTCAGAGTAAGTTGCATCATGAGATCAGCAGGTAACCAAAATCGTACTGCCATACTTGCTGAAAAATCTGAATACCGATATTGATCCAAACAGCCAAACAGGAGCTATTTGCCATACGATAGTGATGCGGGTCATTCCCCATACCAAACTGTAATCATTGCAACCTAAAGAAATAAATAATGTGAACTCTCTTTTTTTCCTCTAGGCAACACATTCTGAAGGCTTACCCATAACTTACTCCATCGACTTTGAGTCGATGCAAGTTGATGAGACACTGGAAGCTGTTAGGAATAATGCATTCTCTTTGAACGGAAATACAGGAGTTTTGACTCTCAACATTCAGCCTACATCATCTATGCACGGCATGTTCACGTTCAATGTGGTAGCCACTGATTCTGGTGAGTGAAATTTGGATATTTATGTTATAGAAACAGATTATGAAAGGATTGCATACTATCTAGAACTAAGAACCAAGAACGGATCCAAGTTTGGTCTGGGTAACCTGATCGACCTTAATGAAAACAATATCTTGGTGCAAGAGGAATAAAACAACTCTTCCTCTTACTGATTGGAATTCGAACAAGACTGACATTTGCGTCCACATGCTGTAATCTAATTACAACATTTTCAGCTGACGAGACTGACACAGCTCTCGTGAGAATCTTCCTGATCTCTTCGAGGAACAGAATCAGCATCGTGTTCAGGAACACAGTGGATCAGATCGAAGCTGAAAGAGATTTCGTAAGTATTGCTGTCTGCGAGAAATATTCTCTCGTGAGATGTTGGGTAAGAATAACATCACCCCATTTTTGAACGTAGGTACCGTAAAAAGGGAATTCAGGCAGGAAACAGGCAGGACCGGTCCCAGTAGATGCATATCTTGTAATAACTATCAAACATGGTCAGTATGACAATAAATCAATCTCTTACCTTACAAAACGTTGCTTTCAGATCGAACAAACGTTCAGCTTCGGGTTCAACATGACGTGCAACATCGACCAGATCCTGCAATACACCGACAACTCAGGCCTGCCGGTGGAAGGTCAGACGGAGATCAGGGCTCACTTCATCCAGGATGACTTGCCTGTTGACGGACAAGCTATAGAAGAGTATGATTCATTTGAACTACATAAATTCATTTGAATGGCAAAAACGGGAGATTGTGCCTTATGGCGTTCCCTGGGGGAGGCCTACGTCCAGCAGTGGACTGCAATAGGCTGAAATAGCAATAGAACTACATAATCTTTAAGTTATTTCTCTCTAAGGCTTAACACAAGGAGCAACTGATGCTGGCGACCGACAACGACAGTAACTGAATACTGGGCTAGAGGCTAGATATAAGATTAGGGTCTAAAGATCTTGCTAAGTCATGTGCTATTGGATCGAGGATACTCGATCAATAGGAAAAATTTACTTAATTAGTTACTACTCTGTGCCGTTTCTTACAAACTGTTTAGTTTGACTGTAATGCTGAAGACATGTCCAATTTAATTTCAGTCTTAGAAACGACGTCCAACTACTCCGTACAATCCAAACCACCCTGAGCTCCCGGTTGATCTCGCTGGCTGACCTGGTGACCCCCGTCAGCCCCGAGATCGGCACCGACAGCGTCCAGATCACCGTCTACGTTCTGGGAGGACTCTCAGCCATCCTGGGCTTCTTGTGCTTCATTCTGCTCGTCACTTACATCATCAGGATTCGAGCGTGAGTGAAGTTTCACTTTATCTTCCCTTTCACTGGGCACTGACGGCGTCCAGATCACCGTCTACGTTCTGGGAGGACTCTCAGCAATCTTGGGCTTCTTGTGCTTCTTTCTGCTCGTCACTTACATCATCAGGATTCGAGCGTGAGTAAAGATTCAGATTATCTTCCCTGCACTGGGCACTGATGGCGTCCAGATCATAGTCTACGTGCCGGGGGGACTTTCAGCCATTCTAGGCTTCTTGTGCTTTATTTTGCTCATCAGGTAGGGATGTATCGGGATTTAAACCTGAGTCAAGATTCATAGTTTTACTTAGCTCAGCAGTGCCTTCAGCACTGACGTTGTTCATCAAATTGTGCAATATGTTATATTTACGTCTATGATAATATTTGTAAAAGACCGTAGGTACATCTTTTTCCATGGGTAGGATCTAGATGTCAAAAACACAGAGAATAACCATAACTTTTGTCTTACCTTTCAGACTCAACCGTCGCCTAGAAGCCTTGTCGATGACGAAATACGGTTCAGTGGACTCCGGCTTAAACCGGATTGGATTGGCGGCTCCTGGCACCAACAAACACGCGATAGAAGGATCCAACCCCATTTGGAACGAGGTGATCAAAGCGCCCGACTTCGACGCCATCAGGTAGAAAACCTTTACAGTGGAAACTCATTCTCACTATCCTTCTTTCTTGTATGGAATACCGAGTCATCCAACGACCCGATGAACCCTGGTGTGACATTTTTTTCAACGAGTTGCAGGTCTGGTTGTATAACGACAAAATTTGTGTAATCATAACTGCAACCGGGACCGACGGCTTAACGAAGCATGCAACCATATTTCATTTCAGATATTCAGGTGGTTTAGCCTGCAAATCCCTAACCAGACTGGAAAAACGTCACAAAGTAAAAGATATGAACAATTCGATGGGCGTAAATTTCGTGGCGTTTTCGATGACTTGACTCTGCTTTTGAAATGATGATAATGCGTGATTATACCGGGAGTAACGGAAAGGGTATAACAAGCCGAAAGGAGGTCAAGGTACTCATGAAACTGAACAACTATGGGGAAAGTTGTTCAGTTTCATGAGTACCTTGACCTCCTTTCGGCTTGTTATTACCCTTTCCGTTACTCCCGGTATGTATGTATGTATGTAAAGCTGACTCTACTCTCACCGGTTTCCTTACAGCGATGCGTCAGGCGACTCCGATCTGATTGGCATTGAAGACCTCCCGCAGTTCAGGACGGACTACTTCCCTCCAGCAGACGATGACTCCACGCAGGGCATCACCGCCGACGGCCTGGTAAGGAACAGACTGCTTTCAATGTACGTTATTGATGTATGAATTGAGAAGAATTATTTAAAACCTCTACGACCATAGAACAACCACTTTTTAAACCTATATTCAAACCTGAGTGCGATTGAGTTACGTACAAAGTAAAACATGTAGATGAGTTAAAAAACAAATAACCCGACTGCGGTAATTTTAAAGTAGTATTTTACTTTAAAAATCCGCCACCTTGAATCTATAATTTTGTAATATAGCCAGTGTCACTCGCGTTGCTGAGACGAATCTAACGACACCTCATATGTCAAAATCCAACTATCCGTTTGGGCTGTAGCCCGTGAAAAAGAATTTTCTTGTCCACATACATACATACATACATACATACTCTCGAAAAACATAACCCTCCTTCTGAGACAGTCGGGTAAATAGTTACCAAGAACCAAGTGAGCTTGGGTCAATTCCGACCTCACTAAGTAAATCAACGGCAATAGGCTTTACGTCCCTTGCGATGCCGGTTCAGAACAGCATCACCCCATCTCAGGTGTAGTAAAAGACGACTAAGGCAAAGAATACTAACTATAGCTAACTAAGGTATGAATGAAGGGAACAAGTATTTTATTAATATCTACAACACCTTGCAAATCCGCCTGCCAAGCGTGGTGGATATGGCAATATCCCCCAGTTGATGGAGGCCCATTTCCAGCAGTAGACTGTTGTGGCTTTAGTGTAATAGCCTTTCTTTACGTAAGATGTTTACTAATGGCTTACTTTGTTTTCCAGCGGCCAGCGCCCATATCAAACCATAGTAACAACTTTGGGTTCTACACCAGCCCATTCAGCAGTGATTTCACCAATAAACAACATTCGAGGTTCCAATAGGAGACAACAAGTGTAACTAAAAACCATTGCAGTGTACTTAAATACTCACATGTAAATAAATATGTAATAAGAGTAATGTTTTGTTTGTATTTCGTCCTGTATTCTAAGGAAAGCATAAAAATAAAATATATACCTGATTTTTTACTGTTTTAACCCTCCTTTATAAAAGCTCGCCATGCGCTAGACCAGTGAGAGTATAGTATTCTTTGCGCTAGACGCCTAGACTATATAAGTTACTCTGTGGCCTAGACTTTGACAGCATGTTGACAGCCTGACGACATTCCGTGTCAAGGTTGTTTCCTTTGGGGGAAGAACTGGGAAGAAGCTTGTGGGTGGCATAGAGCTAGAGATAGAGGCTTGTGGCAAAGAGTATATAATGGGGATTTTTTGGACTGACAATTACACGAGTACGAACTAGATGGCGCCGTTAAAATAGAGGGATCAGCTGGCAAATGTCAAAATCACAAACCATGACACCACAGATTATACGAAACATAATGTGACCGCTTTCTAAACTGTAAGTCCTTATAAAATATAGATTTGGCGTATATCCTCGATTTGAGGTAGGTACGGAAATTAGGCGTTTATAAAATAATGGTTTATTTTTCTTAAATTATGTAATTTTTACAAAATATTAAAATAAAACGTATAATTTAATAAAAGAATTATTACCTCTAGTTAAGGGAAATCGCAACTGATCAATTCCATGATTCGCCATCAGCGCCACCTACTAGACTTTGAACGAACAACTGGATATATATAAGTGATCTGGGCTCACTGGCGTGGTGCAAAGAAATGGTGGTGGTGGTGACAGGTTTTGAGTCCCTTTAGGGCATAGACTTATATATATAAACTAGCGTTTACTTTAGGGACATATATATAAGTGATCTGGGGTTTTGAGATTATATTAGTAATCTGTGGTTTTGAGTTGAGAAAAGAAATTAATTAATTTTGTTATTAATTACTAGACGCTGTTAAAACTTGTAAACCAACAAGATGACGATTAGTATGATCAAACGATCGCGTAAGAAGCATAACTGCTCTTTGGCCATCGGTAAGACTTATACCTTCATCATCAGCCTACATCAAGGGATAGATCTCTTCGTTACCGCCACAATCCTTACGGACACCGAGTCGTCGAACGACCCGATGAACCCTGGTTGGTCTCTGAGTTTTGTGATCGCCGTTTTTCACTGGTCGAAAGCCAATTTTTCATCAAAGCTACTACTAATAGGCTAATAGGCCTCTAACATAGTTGTGTGGCAATACTTATACTTATGTATGAGTAATCGTAGACAGCAACCTCTGACCGACGGCTTAACGTGCCCTCCGAAACTCAACGGATCTTTTGCTTTTCTCCAATCCTCACAGTCCAGTAGTTCTCACAGTGGCATAACTACGAAGGGGCAAACCGGGGCAGTGCCCCGGGGCCTTTGAGCCTTAGGGGCCCTCTGGGCCCTTGGGCCCTGATTGAAGCACTAATATTAAACTAGGAAAAGTTTCTTCCAAATTCTAAAATAAGTATACCTGAAATCCGACCTTCATTCGGCAACTTATATAATATATTCAGGGGATTCCCTTCAAGTCTCGGTTTGTTTGCTAGTGCCATCTGTCGATCGAAATCAAAATGTTTATGCACGGGAATTCACCCGGCGGTCATCGGGTTCGGGCCCGGCGGTTTGGGGATTCCCTAGCGGCACGCGGCGTATCGTTCTGGGCTTGGGGCCCTGGTCAAGTTTTGCCCCGGGGCCTTTGGTTACTTAGTTACGCCACTGAGTTCTCAAAATTCTGTGCTTACTCATCATCTTTATTATCATTCTCAGCCATAAGTGGAGTACTTTACAGAATGTAAAAATATAACTGCTAATATTTTAAGAGGTATTAACCAGTCCATGAAACTGAACATCCTTTCTCCAAGGAACATAGGTCGAAATAAGAAAATAACATTTGGACCTCCCATACAAAATGTACCACCCGAGCGAGTATTTTTATGGGAGGCCCAAAATATCTTCTCATTTATTTAGACCTATTCCATTCTATACCATAATACTCTACTGTAGAGTCTCTACAGCACCTATGCCTTCCCTCTACTGCACCTTAAGAAAATTCCTTACAACTCTTACGTAATTAACTTCGTAGCAAGTTGCTACGAATTTGCTACATAGTAGACAGACTCTACGAATGCTACAGGATATAGGAAACTGGTCCAACCAGCACGTGTTTCCAGCATTGGATTTCGGGGTGATAAAACGATTTAAAGAGCTTTGGTCTACCTGTGTTTTGTTGCGTGTAACGCAAATGAATTGATCAAAGCGCACGAGAGTGCGCCGGCCAAGTTCTAAGCAAAATTCGCGGGCACCCCGTGCCGCACCGCTTCGAGCCTCTTTTGATTTGGCCCCCCTGTATCTCCGTACCTTAGAGTATATTTAAGGAAGCTATAGTTTGCAGTAGTCTGCAAACAACCTCTCTGTCTATCAGTAGCAAAACGTCAGTGACAGTACTATTCTATTTTATTTCTATACTGTACTGTACTGTATTTATGTATGCTGATGACATGTGCATTCTTTTTGCAAGTAAGGACCAAAAAGAAATTCAGGAAAAAATACAAACCGACTTCGATAGCATTGTTAAATGGTCACACGACAATGGCATCATAATTAATATAGCTAAAACGAAGGGAATGCATATGTCATCACCACACTACAGGAAAAATGCAATTAATTATAAAATTACTGGACACTCGTATGATTGTATGCATCAAAATCTTACAAAATGTAGTTGTGTAGATCTTGAGTTTGTAGAAAAGTTTAAATATCTTGGTTTAGTTATAGATAGAAGTGTTAGCTGGAAAAGTCACACAGAACAAATATGTAATAAGTTGAGAAGTGTCCTAAGTAAATTCTACCTACTTAAATACAATGTACCTAAAAGCCTACTCTATACGGTATATTTTGCATTGGTGGATTCATACTTGCAGTATGGACTTATAGCTTATGGCAGAACCTTCAAAACGTACCTAGACAAGCTTAAAAAACTTCAAATTCGCTTCTTAAAAATCCTTGCCAACCCCAAAGTTAAAAACAATGTAGGGATAACTACGATCGGCTTTTTGACATTTGTAAAGTTATACCCATACACCATCAGTTTAAAATAACTTTCGCCACGTTTGACAAATATTATAGCATGTTGGTAAAAGCATTAGAGGATAGTAAAGGAACCATTTCAAGACGCAAACCAAAATTGTTCGTAAAAAAGTACAAAACCGTTAATTACTATGGAGAAAGAACGTACCAAAACTTAGTATATAAGATATATAATGGCCTATCATTAGAATGTATAACTGACCTTAAATCGAAAAATCAATTAAAGTCTAGAATGCGTAAAATGTTGCAACCTAAATTATAATATTTTTACTTCTATTTAACCTTAAGTTTGGTTGTAGGCAAACTAATGCATGCTAGTTATGAACCTACTACCACTTATCATTCATCCCCTCTGAGAGTGAAATAACAACTAGTCAGCTGTATTTAAATGCCTAGCGTCATGTGCTGATTACGATACCTACCTGTTCATTGCTATTGCTAATGACCTAGCCTACCAGTAGGTATGCTCTCTTGCCGTCTAATGGGAGTGTGAGTAATTAGCACATGAGGGTAACGACACTAGTAGCGAGATACTGGCTTGTTTATAATGCTTAGATATTAAGAATGTTATCATGTAAGTTTATTTGAGTACCTAAGTATGTATGAACTGTAAATAGACCTAAGAAAATATTTTTGTGATCTGCCAATAAACTGCTGCGCAGTTTGGCGGAAATAGATTTTTGTAAACTGATTGTGTTAAAATGAATAAATGATACATACATACATATTTCAGCCTATTGCAGTCCACTGCTGGACGTAGGCCTCCCCCAGGGAACGCCATAAGGCACAATCTCCCGTTTTGTTATCCAGTCGCTACCAGCCGACTTTTTTAAGTCATCGGTCCATCTGGCCGGAGGGCGTCCAATGCTACGCTTGCCGAGGCGTGGCTTCCTTTCGAGAACTCGCTTACTCCACCGTCCGTCGTTTCTACGACAAATGTGGCCAGCCCACTGCCACCTCAGCTTATTCCAGACACTTCCAGACTATGTGCGTCACTTTGGTCTTTCTTCGGATGGCCTCCATTCTCAGTGACAGTACTATTGAACCTCTATAAATTCTCATACATTTAATTTAACTTCTGTATCTAGGGAGCAACTGCTTACGTTTTGACGCTTTATAGTATTTTTAAACTCTTTTTTAGGCATTCTTCATTTAGGTTTTTGGTAGGATTAAATTTTCCTTCTTATCCAGACAACACGTTCCCGTTGCCAGACCCCAAGTCAGGGTTCTGCAACAAGCTCAAGAAGGTGACTCTGATCATGCAGAACCATCCACTCTCCATCGAACGCTTCATCAGCTACCCGGCGGTGATGGCTGAGCGGCAGCGGCAGGTCTTGGATGGAGGAGCCTGGGTTATCCATCCTTACAGCAGCCTCTGGTCAATCTAAGGGCAAGGTAGTGCCCCCGTCAAAAGGAGCTAAGCGAAGCGCGAGGGCACTACCTACCTTTTCTCGAAGTGCTTCGTCGTTTCTTGAACGCTTATTATATTATAACTTTAGTTTTTGATATACCAGATTGATCAAATTGTCATAATTTCTTGACGATATTTTCATAATAGGTCAGATTCTTAGCTGGACTTTACCTACCTTTTTTTGGTTACTTTACCAATGTCCACTTACAAAAGAAAAAATGAGAACTTTACTACTACTAGGCTCCAACTGAGATCTGATATCGTTTTCATAGGCTAAGCCATAATAATGCATGCTGTACATGAAAATGTTTTTAGTTGGAAAAATCTATTCTTTACATATTATTTTAACACCAAATACATGTATAATGAATTCCAAAAACTTTGTGGGAGACATGCCGAGAATGAAATCGGAAGTTCGGAACCTTCTGCGTCGCAGACAGCCGCACTACCACTGTGCCACATCGGCTGCCAAGTCCTGGGAAGACCCGGCCTCTCTAAATTTTAAACAAAGTCTTATTTTCTTTTACAGCTTATTCTGGCGAACTTTCATGCTGTTTATGAACTTCTTCTACGTATTAATAGCGCCGATGCGTTTTTGCTACGTTCTGCCTAAACCCGTGCCCTCACACAGCCCATTCGATTATATACTGCTCACTCTGAAAGCCGTGTGTTTCCTAGACATTATTATGAGGCTTAACACAGGCTATAAGGATAAAAAGGAGGTGCATATCGTTCTGGACAGGCGCAGGATTGTTATGTGAGTTGTTTAGGTCCCGGTCCCCAATCGAGAAGAGTAGAAGCGAGCCCGACATTTCGCGTTAAAAAGGCATGCGAGGATTGTGAGGAGATACACCGTGCTGCACCATCACTACACGTTTTGCGAACGAAGCGAGCTTGATATTTTGCGTTAAAAATGCGTGTGAGGAGACTCGCACTGTCCTACATCATGCATCAGAATGCGGGGAGACAATATACTACATCACTACTACAAGTATTGCCACAGAATAGTATTGCGAGTGAAGCGAGCACGACATTTTGCGTTAAAAATTACTACGAGGTGACACACCGTCCTACACCACCACTATTACAAGTATTGTGAGCGTAGTGAGCTCTACATTTTGTGTTAAAATGGCACGCGGGGAGACACCGTACTACATCACTACTACTAAGTATTGCGAGTGAAGCACATCACATTAAAAATGGTGGTAATAACCGTCGGATAAGCGTATTTGATGTAATTTCAGCTATAATAGCACACAAGAATTCTTGGTGAGTGATTCATGCCATGCCCCTACGACGACAGAGCAGAGACTTAAGCAGAGTCGCGCCTGATGCCATCTGCAATATTATGCCTTGAGGTTTCCTCCCCATTTGAAGTACTCTGTTTTGCAGCCACTACCTGACGCATTGGTTCCTGATTGACGTGCTGACCTCCTTCCCGTTCGGTTTCCTGGTGCCACTTGTCAATGCAAGCTACAAGACGCAGATGTATTTGCGGATGGTATGCTTGCTGCGGTGCTCGAAAGTCTTCACGATTATCAACGATTTGAGGTTGTTTTTAAGGGTGCGTTTATTACATACTACTTCTTCTTTTCATACGGGGGGATACCGAGGCGACGAACAACCCGATGTACCCTGCGGCCTCTAGCGTGGTTGTATAACAACCGCCGTCTGTATAATGATTAAGCTTCCGGCTCAACAAACCATCTTGTGGTATCTAAGCATACCTACTGGGAACAAAAATCGGGAGTCATACCTGGGTCCTTTGGATCTGACACCAATACTGAAACTAGCTACTGGGAACAAAAGTCACGCAGATGACAATCCTTCTTGCCCCCCTGGGCTTAAAAGTTATATTCAAGTTTTCGAAATCAGGTGGTCAAATATTGTTTTCTACATTCAAGTATTAATAGTTCGAGAGCCCAGGGGGTAAGTGGCTATCTCATAAGGTACCACGATAGGCTAGGTTTGGATCGTTAACCAAGACTTAAACAAGTCGTATGACCCAGGTCTGCCAGAGCCAATCCTGCCGAAACATAAAAATAATCGATATTTTTCAGAGTCATTTTTTCGTAAAAAGTATGTCATAAGGTACCACAATGAAAGTGCTGGCATCAGTTAACCATTAAAAAATTATGTAAAAAAAGCTTGGTCTGCCACTGCGCACCCTGCCGGAAGTGCTTGCCAGACCTCTCCAAAGATGCCCTTCCGACACCCCTAAACTATCTCATCGGGTACCACGACGCGACCACCACAACATAATAGCCAAGATCACTCTGACAATAGATCACAAGGTCTGCCAGGCCTAAACTTGCCGCATCCTAGTGTTTCAGACATTTGAAGTTGTAGGTCCAGTGTATGAAAAATGACCTATATCTTTTTCCCCCCGTGTTTGATTTTGATGGTGCCTTAATACGAAATGCTCTTCATAATAAGGAGCTTCGAGTCATATAGGACAGTTGGGTGGAGGGTTTCAGTATTGAACGCAATCCTGTCAAAAAGTTTGAAATGGAGGTTTGGTCTATGAAAACTGGCCTACATCTTATCCCCCCCGGGTTTGATTTTGATGGCGCCTTAATATGAAATGCTCTCCATAACTAGGAGCTTTGAGTCATATAGGTCAGTGAGGAGGAGGGTCTCTGTATTGTACACAATCCTGTCAAAAAGTGTGAAATTGTAGGTAAAGTGTATGAAAACTGGCCTATATCTTTTCCCCCACTGGTTTGATTTTGATGGTGCCTTGGTATGAAATGCTCGTAATGATTAGGAGATTCGATTTGTATAGGTCAATTGGATAGAAGGTCTCTGTTCTGTGCACAATCCTCCTAAATATGAAAATATTCGATAACTTCTGCAGATTTTATCAGTTAAAATTGTCATAATCATAAGGAACTCGAATAAAAGTGCTTGCATCAGCTTACTATTGACAAATTATGTTAAAAAAACTTGGTCTGCCACTGCGCAATCAGCCAGAAGTCCTTAGATGAGATAGGTTAGGGGTGTCGGAAGGGTATATTTGGAGGGGTCTCCCAAGGACTTCTGGCAGAGTGCGCAATGGCAGACCAAGTTTTCTTAACTCAATTTATCAATGGTAAGCTGATGCTGGCACTGTCATTCGGGTACCTTATGAAATTACAATGTTAACGGAAAAAATCTCAATCATGCTAAACATGAAAATATTGGATATGTTCTGCAGATTTTTGCCGTTAATATTGTCATATCACAAGGTACCCGAATAAAAGTGCCGGCATCAGCTTACCATTGATAAATTGAGTTAAGAAAACTTGGTCTGCCATTGCGCACTCTGCCAGAAGTCCTTGGGAGACCCCTCCAAATATACCCTTCCGACACCCCTAACCTATCTCATCTAAGGACTTCTGGCTGATTGCGCAGTGGCAGACCAAGTTTTTTTAACATAATTTGTCAATAGTAAGCTGATGCAAGCACTTTTATTCGAGTTCCTTATGATTATGACAATTTTAACTGATAAAATCTGCAGAAGTTATCGAATATTTTCATATTTAGGAGGATTGTGCACAGAACAGAGACCTTCTATCCAATTGACCTATACAAATCGAATCTCCTAATCATTACGAGCATTTCATACCAAGGCACCATCAAAATCAAACCAGTGGGGGAAAAGATATAGGCCAGTTTTCATACACTTTACCTACAATTTCACACTTTTTGACAGGATTGTGTACAATACAGAGACCCTCCTCCTCACTGACCTATATGACTCAAAGCTCCTAGTTATGGAGAGCATTTCATATTAAGGCGCCATCAAAATCAAACCCGGGGGGGATAAGATGTAGGCCAGTTTTCATAGACCAAACCTCCATTTCAAACTTTTTGACAGGATTGCGTTCAATACTGAAACCCTCCACCCAACTGTCCTATATGACTCGAAGCTCCTTATTATGGAGAGCATTTCGTATTAAGGCACCATCAAAATCAAACACGGGGGGAAAAAGATATAGGTCATTTTTCATACACTGGACCTACAACTTCAAATGTCTGAAACACTAGGATGCGGCAAGTTTAGGCCTGGCAGACCTTGTGATCTATTGTCAGAGTGATCTTGGCTATTATGTTGTGGTGGTCGCGTCGTGGTACCCGATGAGATAGTTTAGGGGTGTCGGAAGGGCATCTTTGGAGAGGTCTGGCAAGCACTTCCGGCAGGGTGCGCAGTGGCAGACCAAGCTTTTTTTACATAATTTTTTAATGGTTAACTGATGCCAGCACTTTCATTGTGGTACCTTATGACATATTTTTTACGAAAAAATGACTCTTAAAAATATCGATTATTTTTATGTTTCGGCAGGATTGGCTCTGGCAGACCTGGGTCATACGACTTGTTTAAGTCTTGGTTAACGATCCAAACCTAGCCTATCGTGGTACCTTATGAGATAGCCACTTACCCCCTGGGCTCTCGAACTATAATAACAAAGAAGAAAGATTTGTTTCTTTGTGTGTAAGTAATCGATAAACTTTGAAACTACTGAACCATTTTCAAAAAATCTTTCACTATTTGAAAGCTGCAACAAACCAAAAGCTGCGAAAAAATGCCACATTCCCGCGGGAAACAGGAAACAGCGGATGTCACCACTGGGCCGGTCTTTAGTATTTTATAAAATTGCAGCTTTTCGATATGGACCTAATGAACCGACGGCTGCTTCGACTGTGCATCGCTTTCACCATCTCCCTGCAATGGTGCAGCTGCATGGTCTACATGGCATGTATCATCAACTTTTACAGTAAGTTAATTTGTCACGATTGTTAGGGTAAAGCCGTGTGGTGCCGGCAGAGTAGAATAGCACCACCCCCTCTCTTCCCGTGGGGGTCGTAAGAGGCGACCGAGGGATAAACCCGACCCAAACAGCCAGGGCCAACTGTATGGCATTCCCAAGGAGGGTTGACGTCTGGTAGGCGGCTGGTCGTTGTTCAATAAAACGTGTTGCGCCAACCCCAAGTAATTGGGATAAGGGCAGGAAGATGGAAGATGATGATGATGATGTTAGGGTAATTTGTCACGATCGCTTTAAGGTGCTCATGAAAATCAAGAACTTTCAAAAAATCCCATATCCAACAATGGACTGATGTGTCACACTTGGAAGAATTTGGCAAGTTGTTACATACAGACAGATATATTTCGATCCTTTCTATTTCCCAAGTGTCTCTTCTTTTCTTTCTCTTTTTCGTGTGGGACACCGAGTCGTTCAACGACCCGATGAACCCTGGTGTCAGAGTTTTTCAACCGCCTACTGCAAGTTAGCAGGCCTCTAACATGGTTGTGTAACGACCGCCATCATAGACAGCAACCGGGACCGACGGCTTAACCTGCCCATCCGAAGCACGGAACCATCTTACTTGCGGACAATCAGGTGGTTCAGCCTGCAATGTCCTAACCAGACGGGGATCAAATTCACAAAGTGATAAATATCAAATTTGTGAGTGACCCCACCGGGAATTGAACCCGGAACCTTTGCGTGGCAGGCAGGCATACTAACCACTGCGCCACATTCGGCTGTCTCGATGAAATGTCAAAAATACAACTACTGGGCAAAGTTGTCCCCACCTGAAATATCTCGTCTATCTACCATCTTACCGAAAAGCCTCCTCCTGACCTTTCCTAGGCAGTAAGACAGTCACTCGATAGGCTGCGGTATAGGAAGGTGCCAAAACAGAGTAAAATTTCTCGGTAAATGCCAGTTATGATTATGGTAAAACTGCTATTAGTGTACAGTCTCTCCCGCTCACTCATGAATTTTCAAACTTAAAGTTTCGTTTTTTCATACGGTTACATTAGATTACATTACCTTTTTGCAGCAATAATTATTACTTTTCTAGAAGCAGCAAACTTTGCTAAATCGTGAACATTTTGTCCAGCTTGTCGGCATTTATCACAAGAATTTTGAAACCTTAAAAACAGATTTGTTCATGTATATTGGGAGTATAATGCACTCACAGTGATATAATTATTCTCATAAATGAAAATTAAATGAGAAATTAAAAAAGACATGCATCGACCGGGGATCGAGCCCGCTGCCACTGAGCTATCGATGCACCGAGCGATGCGCGTCTAATTTCAATCTCTTGACGCTCTCCTAGATTTCTTATTTTCATTTATAAGATTTGTTCATGAGTTAGTGTGAGAATTTACATGTTTGTTTATTTACAGAAACTGGAAAGTCACCCAAAGGCTACTGTCGCTTCCTAGTGCAGACTGAGGGAGACTTGACGAGGTCCGGAATTGTGTACCGCTTCAAGAAGGCCACATTCATCGCGTTTGCAGCTTTTTTTGGTACCTATTTACTTTAATCCTTGAAACTCACCATTTTGAACCGACGGACGAAAAAACTTGAGAACTCCAGGGTACTGCTGGGTCCTCTTCTCTCTCACGCCCGTTTTGACGGGCCTTATCTACATAAAATAAAATCAGTTACACCTGAAATTTTAGACGAATGGAATTCAAACACGACTTTTAGTAACGTGCCGATTCTTCTAACCACTAAGTCTGCGGGTGTTCGAAACCGATCGGTGAAATTCTTCTAGTTTGCGTCATTAACTAACACCCTTTCATTATTAAATTTTAAACCTGGCTAATTTATCATATTTAATGCTTTTGCCCATTTGCACTGCTCTTTTCTTTTCTTGTAGGGTCACGTAGGGTGCCGAGTCATCTTAATAGCAGGCCTCTGACATGGCGATTAATGGCGAAGTGCAAGTGATCTAAAAATAATAACTTTATGTTTTATTCCCAGGAACCGCATTCCGCACTTTCCGAGCGGTCCATCCTGACGAGATGATCACCAACGCGGTGGTCATAGTGTATGGACAACTCTTCATGATGTTTACTATGGGTATGTACTCAAGCCATGTAATACTGGCTTAGAATAGCATCACCCCATATCTTTCCTGCGGGAGTCGTAAAAAGCGACTAAGGAATTTAACACATCAACCATCATACCTATATGATAAGCTCAACTTTTCAAATCGTCATATTCGATTCGCCATTCGCCTTTCTTGCCCTCAACATAGAACCGCCGCATTTCGTGGTAGCTTCCGGTATGCTGCCACGAAATGCTGGAATAACTTGCCACCGCCAATACGAAACTCCAAGTCAGTTCACTCTTTTAAATATCATCTTAAAAAGTATTTATTACAATTACAAAATCAATAACTTGAAATCGCAGGGCTGTTTAAATTAAAATATGTATTGTTTTTTACCTCATTGGAATATATTTATTGCATTTATTTTTAAGTAGTTGATCTCATGTGTGTAAGGCACTAGTGGTAGTAATTATATAGGTTCCTTAATACTATTCTGTGAGCATATTTTACATACAAAATATTATATTATATATATGTATTTAAACATTTATATTTTCATGTTATTAGATTTATTTTATTTTAAATAATAATTCTGTACGACTTCGTAGTCATGTTTGTTTTATGTTGCCAACTTTTGTTAAATTTTATTTTAGTTTTAGGGCTCACGGAAGACCAGCGCTATGGTGGCTAGGCTCCTCCATAGCAAATGCTGAGTGAGAACCTTTTTGTTATCGTCTAATTTTAAAAATATGAATGTAATGTTAATTTAAGTTTATTGTTTAATGATGATGACAAATAAACGTTTTCTATTCTATTCTATTCTAACAGTTGACGTGTGTTGCAATTTTAGGTGACAGGCTGACAACCTGGCACTATGGTGATACACAGTCTTCTGAATGACTCTCACACTTTTTTCAGAAGATGTGTAAATGGCCGTTTCGTACAACCCCGCAAGGGATATAGGCATGATATATGTATGTTTGTATGTACTCAAGCCATCTAATGTCGGATTAGAATAGCATCACCCCGTTTCTTTCCCGGTGAGTGTGTAGTAAGAGGCGACTGAGGGACTTTACGACGCTTTGCAAATTGACGTTTGCAAATTGGTCCATAACTTTTTTTTACAGAGGTACAAATTTTTTTATTTCACATTTCTGTAGGTACAAATTAATACCTACAAGACCACATAAGTTTCATTCCATTCTGGCTTAGGGTCCCGCTGCGTATACGCACTTCAATGTACTATCGCCAGCTCATCAACCTACCCAGTCTGCCTATAAACGAAACTTGGTCGGGTTATTCGTGTCAAAACTGTCATCTGCCAGTCACACATCCATTGACTAGATGTTTGAAGCTTGCGTGAAATCATGCCTGCAACGCTTGCGGGGTAGATAGAGCGTCTGCAACCTAATTAAATTTATTTTCTCTGAATTAGCTACGTGACAGAAATTGGCTATTACGAAATTTGCTGCGTGACGGGCATAGACTGAAAGTGTAGCAAGCTGAAGTGGCAGTGGGCTGGCCACATTTGTCGTAGAACCGACGGACGGTGGAGTAAGCGAGTTCTCGAGTGGAGGCCACGCCTCGGCAAGCCTAGCGTTGGACGCCCTCCGGCCAGATGGACCGATGACTTAAAAAAGGCGGCTGGTAACGACTGGATGGCAAATACGGGAGATCGTGCCTTATGGCGTTCCCTGGCCTGGCCTACGTCCAGCAGTGGACTGTAATAGGCTGAAATAGAATAAGCTACAGGCTTTTTATCTCACATCACATGCCATCAGCTATGTCAAGCTTTCTATCTATTAAACCCGAACCATTTATTTGTCTATTGGGATTTTTAATGCACTCACAGTGCTATAACTCTCATAAATGAAAATAAGGAACTGAGGCAGTCGATCGGGGCTCGAACCCGGGCGGCATGGCCGAACCATTTGTATCTCAGCTACTTGACTTGAGGAGTGGGTGATGCGATTCCGTTACAGCATAACATGGTTTAAATCGGATTTTGAACATCTTATGACACCCAATGCAATACGCAAGGTATGCGATGAAATGGTTCTGAAATTCCAGTACTGCGTGTGACACTGGGTTTCGTTTGTTGGTTTTGTTACATTGTTTTGGCACAATCATCATCTAAAAAGGATCATCTAACTCCTATTATCTTAAGATAACAAGATTTAGACCACATGCTTTTTCTATAGCTCAAGCTGTGGGTGGTGGAGAAATAAAACATAAGATAATCTCAGAAAATTCATCATTAGAATTTATAAATATTCAACTCACTACAACTAGACTACTATTGCACTTTTCATCTGCATAACTCATATCTCATCATTACAATTCTTGTTTTCATTCTCCTGAAAACACAAACAAAGAAACAAATTCTTCACATCGGCGGCATCAGAATGCGAACCCTCGATCGAAGTGTTCCTTTCTTATTTATCACGAGAAACGTATTCGTCCTTTGCCTCGTCAATGTTTCCCATCTTTATATGTGCTTGGCTATGATCTAGCGCGTCTTGGATGTTTAGTCGGGTCGGTTCACGATCAGAAGATTTTATGGAAGTCTGGTCCGTTCTCCTTCAACTTTCGTCAGTCATCAGTACTTTTTGAGGTCTTTTTCCGTTTCTACAACGCAACCGAATTGAAGTATGGGCTCTGATTCATACACTCATAGGCAGGATGGACATGTTGGTGCGGAATGCATTCCAAAACAGTTGCAACATTCCGAATAATCTGAAATACGAGTTTACGAGCTCAATTTTCTTTCCGCATAGGCCAGCTATATATCTTCGCACCGTAGTATAGGACTTTTAGAATCCAAATCAAGGCCTATATCCAGATCTAGTGCAGGCAATGTTAATGCACGAGACGCTTCATGTAATTTCTGCGTCCAACTGCAGCTGCAGCTACAAACGTCGTTCGTATTTTCAATCTTTAGGACGTTATGTTATATTTTTAAAATTTTCTTCAACTAGAATATTAGCTATAAATCATTATCTTAATCATAATTCTTTGTTGTCCTAAAATTTAGCAAATTTTCTAATAATTTGACATATCATCATGCCACGTCGACGTCATGCTCAGAATATTCTCTTTGGTTGCTCGTTAGTCTATTTTCATTCACAAGTTATTCTGAGGTTTTATCAAGAAGATTGATTTTATCCTTCTTGTCAGTTCCTTGTTTTGTGGCGTTTTTTATCCTTCTTGGTTTTATCCGTTTTGATGTTTTATTCTAATGTTATCTTGATTGGCTGACCGAGAATAGTAAGTCTATGATTGGCTAACTTCGACGATTGCCGGAAAGACCCGATGCTTACCCGATGTCTCCAATGTCTACCCGAGGCCTTGTTGAAAGCCCGACCTAAACTATCCGATTATGCCCGAGCGTTACCCGACACGAGTGTGCCTGATGTTTTGAAGCATAATATTTTCTGAAGTAAGCAGATTCAAGACTTTAGATGCTTTCTCTTCTAATATAAAATACTAATATATATTATTATCAAGGTGAATGTTTTTTTGTATGTTATCTATAAACTCTAAAACTATTGCAGCTAGGTATTTGTGTAACGATTTCATCAGTAGTGCCAGTCCATCAGCGAGCGTTGTCACTCGCTGCAACTCTTTTTACCGCGGATAAAGACGTTTTCCCGGCATGTATTTTTATACATATGAAACCTTCCTATAAATAAATAGAGATTTATTACAGCCGCATCAAAATCCGTTGCGTGGTTTAAGAGGCTTTAGCGAATTCCATGACATACAGACAGAGAAACTCCAAAAACAACTTCATTTTATATTATAGAATGATTAGCAAAATGCATACTTACCTAATCTAAAAAGTATTCAAATTTTTAAACTTAGAACTCATATCATTGGGAGCATAAAACTTAAATAATAGCAAGTGAAACCACGGTGTAACAGATATGGATATCACTTTAGCAGCAAAAGTGTCATTTTCATTTTCATATTTTCAGGATCAGTTCACACTACACCGCGAAGTGCAGGGCATTAGGGTGGTGCGCGTTTCTCCATTCTACAAGTTGTGTTCCGCAGTCCAGGGAATTAAGCGAATATTCATATTCAAACGACGTATTTTGAAATTACTGATTTTATTTTGTCAACCAAAGTATGTCTTAGAATCTAAGACTTAGATTATAATTACAATGGCGATTACTGTAGCCGAATATACTGGTCTGGTAACAGCTAATGTTGATGCATATCGACTCGAAGAATTCATCAATTCATCCATGTCCATAGCAGCCACAACAGTCCACTGTTGGACTTTCGGGGGATATTGTTAAACTCACCACGCTTGGCAGGCGCGTTGACGAGCACTGTGCAAGATTTTGAATTTAGAGGAAACGCTGCTGCCCATTCCCTTGATGATTATCCCGCAGTTACTTTTTAAGACACCCATGTGTAGAATTGAGGTAATTGTATTCTAATCCGGCATCACATGGCATAGAAGACTATCTAAATTAACATTTAATAAACTCAATATTTTATCGCTAGGTTCAAAAGCGCGCGTCTCTTTGCGTCTGAGTATGTATCGACCCTAACCAGCCCAGCCCATATTCCAGTTCCAGCCCAATATGAAGTTTTTCATTTCTATGGAATATCTTTTTTGGTTTTGGTCAGGTTTGAGTTCGGATCGCGTCGGGTTATTTCGGCAGCCATCGTCCGCCTTCTGATTGGTCGCCAATCAAGGTCAGCTCATGGGTCAGCTGCTCCGAATAAAATATTACACAGAAAGAGTTTGGAAATAAAATAAAAACTCAAGTTCTTTTTTAATACCAAACTTGACTATAAAAAATCACAATCAAATCAACTGACAGTGAGACTGACAGTGGCAGAAACCTATAAAAAGCAACAAATCGCGAAATAATAAAGAATAAATAAACTTAAATAATGAATATGTAAAAGATTTGCAAGAAAATTAATTGTAATATTTTGTGCCCTGTGATAATAAGGTGATCTACTGAAAAATAATGATCTACGTCTGAATGTGTGATTGTTTATGTAGGAACACACGAAGGAAAATCCTAATCGTAAAATGATGCAAAAACGTAGCCGCTTTGGAGAGCCAACTCAGCTGGTAGACGCCTCTGTGACTGCACTCCGCACCAAGAAGTTCATGAGTCTTCTCAGAATGTTGGAAGTTATCTAATAATCACATAACGAGAAAAAACGGCATCATCCTCAAAGAAATGGTGACTTGTAAAGTAATGTGCATGCATTTGCGAATAATGATTGTCAAATTCTTGCTGTTTAAATTACACAATAAGAAACTAATTGCGAAGGATACTCGTGTTCAACAAGACCATGGCTATTCGATCTGATTCTCGTGTATAGCTCTGAATTACCACAAATTTTACATGCCGTTGAGTAAGAAAAAAGGACAGCAATATTAACATTGTGATGAAGAAGTTTATTCAAGAAGTATCATGAAACGTAACCCCCTAGTGATACATGAGGATGCTTATTTTATTAAACTAAAAATCTTTTAGATTAATGTATTTAGGTATATTGAGATTTGAAGTGGATAAATATTGTTTCGATTGGGAGAATCAGTGCTAGTTGTATATTTTATGTTATTCCTAAGGATAATTGTGTTGAATAAATTGGTATCTTTCTGCTTAAACTTTGTTTATTTTTGTCTCTATGTTTTGCTGACAATAATGTTATTCTAATTCATCACTACAAAAAAGGAAAAGTAGTTCATGATTGTGAAAAAAGAATAGGAATAGATGAGAATAGGATCACCGAGCATCACCAACTTACACCAGAATAGGATCCTGTAGCTACCTAAAGCTATTTACAAAGGTTGTCTGTAAGACGCTCTAAGCGATATGTCCGCTTTTCTGTGTTTTGGTAGGTTTTTTTTGTAGGTATTCTGTTCTGTGCAATTTCGTCTTTTTATTTACTAACATACCTACCCTACACCGATAAATAATAATCTCAACTATTATTAATTTATTATCAGACTTGGCCTGAAAGAGATGCACGCTGATTTTTCTAGTCCTTGACTGCAGTTCTTCTTCTTCGAGAGACCGATTTGTCCAACGACCGGATGAACCCTGGTGTTACCGTCTACTAGTAGCAGGCCTCTGACATGGTTGTGTAACGACCGCCGTTTAAGTCATCAATGTGATCTTAGACATCAACCAGGACCGACGGCTTATCGTGCCCTCCGAATCTCGGAACCATCTTTCTTTCCGGACAATCAAGTGGTTCAGTCTACAATGTTCTAACCAGACTGGGAACAAACTCACAAATATGATAAATATCAACTTTGTAAGTGACTCCACCGGGAGTAGAACCCGGAACCTTCTGTTTCCCAGGCAGCCGTACTAACCAACTAACCACTGCGCCACATGGTCTGTCAAACTTAGCTGCAGTAAATTACAGATAAGGCGTGACTGGCAGATGACAGTTTTGACACATAACCCGACCAAGTTTCGTATATACCCAGACTGGGTAGGTTGATGAGCTGGCGATAGTACCTAATAGGTAGGTTGGTGATTATTTGTCTCATTTCTGTTATATTTCACAGCAAACATGTTGAAGATGTACATTACGAAATTCAATATAACCATGCGGTACCAGGAGCTTATGAACCAAGTGGAAGTTAGTATTTCTATCAAGTGAGATTTCTATGTTTGTTTTTCTAAGATATTAATTGCAACATGGAGTCAAACTTCGCAAGTAAAAGTGCGCTAGTTTATTTTGTTTGCTACAATTTCGTAGCAAAGTGGTACGAATGATGAATGTAATGAATGATGATCATACATAACCTTATAAAATTCTGCGATCCGTTACATATGTACCGGGTGTTTAGAAAAGTACTGCGTTTCTTCCCAGTAGGTGAACCAGCCCCCAAAACTGAACAACTTCTCCCAAGGAACTTCTTGGTAATTTTGTTGAAATTTGAAGAAAATGACAACTATTCCTGAAACTTGTATATGCCTTTATTTTATTAATTATGTTGTTGTTATCAGAAATACATGAAGCAGAAGCAGTTCCCAGCTGCGATGAAGTCGCGCGTACGAGAGTTCTACAAGTACCGCTACCAGGAGAGGTATTTCCGGGAGTCACTGGCTATGGCCAGCCTTTCAGGTAGATATAGTTGACTGTCCCGATGGCGTAGTGGATAGTACCCCTGCCTTCTACGCCAAAGGTCGTGGGTTCAATTCCCACCAGACACAAATATTTGTAAAAGTAAATTTTCAGATATTTGTGTTTAGTCTGGGTGTTTTCTGTGTACCTAAATATAATATGTATTTATTTACAAAAAAAGTATGTATATGTATTATATCAGTTGTGTTGGTCCCATTATTGTACAAGCTTTGCTTAGTTTGGGGCTAGATGGCGATGTGTGTCTCGTCCAGGAATATTTATTAATTTATTTATACTGCTATTCTAGCTAAGATACGACAATATTGACGACGGATGTGGCACTGTCGTAGTGAGACTGACTGCGACGCATAAGGTTCCGGGTTTGATTTTCGGGGGGCACTTATAATATACTTGACGTTAATACTTTGTGAATTTGTTCCCAGTCTGGTTAGGACATTGCAGGCTAAACCATCCGATTGTCTGAAGAGAAAGATGGTTCCATGCTTCGGAAGCCATTTTAATCTGTCGTCAGCCGAGGTCAAAAACTTTACGTGGTCTTTTATGAAAGTTTTCTTAGCCGCTACCACACGGCAAGCTCTGTGTGCTCTATCTGACACATTTTTATCTGACTACAGAACAACTCCGCAATGAAATAACCCTGGACACCTGTCACAAGCTGATCGAGAAGGTGTCTCTATTCGAGGGTCTGCCACCCAGCGTGGTCGGCTCCGTGCTGGGCTGTCTACATCCTGAAGTATACCTGCCGAACGACCTGGTGACCAGGGCCGGTGACGTTGGAGACTGCATGTATTTCATTGCCTGTGGGACTGTGGCTGTGTATTCGATGAAGGGAGCTGAGGTTTGTAGTATGTCTCGGATCTCTGAATGGAGATGAAAACTCTTTACGTTCCTACTGGTTAGGACATTGCAGATTGCCCGAAAGGATGCCCTAAGCCACCTGATTTTCCGAAAAGATGGACACGTTAAGTCCCGGTTGCTGTCTACGATGGCGGTCTTCACTCAACCATGTACCTAGCCTACTGCAAGTAGGCTAGGTGGTTGAAAGACTCTGATACGAGGGTTCCTCGGGTCGATGGACGACTTGGTGTCCCACTCGAAGAAGAAGAAGATGTACTTACCTAAGCATAGACCATGGACTTGACTTTGAGGAAGATATTTCATAAATTAAGAGGGCATATTGATTATGCTGCTGTCGTTTGCTAAGTGCCTGACAAAATGTAGTTAGCAAAAATTTCTAAGTAAATAATCAGGCGTTCAATCCCACAGGTGTGTCACCTGGACGACGGGGCTCATTTCGGCGAAGTAGCTCTGCTTATGAAGGATCACAAACGCATAGCCACCGTCATAGCTATAGAAATCACGCAGGTGTACCGTCTTGACCAGTCAGATTTTCAGTAAGTACAGTCCTGAGAGTATAATCCTAAGAATGTTATAAAAACTAAAGTAGTTTATCCAACTAAAAGTCCCTCCACTCACTGCTCTGTTTTCCTCAGGATATAAATAAGAAGTTTTACTGCAGTTTGTAATCACTTATGAATTAATAATCCTAGCTTTTTAATATACCTAGCAAAAGAAAGGGACTGCAATCCATAGGAATTTTGAACATTACATAAGTACCTACTATTAATTTCTAAAATTCAATCTTGTTGACTGTGTAACAACGACTGTGTAATTAATAATAACTGTTGAATCACAGAGATAGGCTTTAGAAAAGTTAGGAATTTTCTTACAACACATGGGTTGGCTGGAAAAGATTTTAGTTAAGAAGTTATTGGTAAAGATAGGCCTGCATTTGAGCCCTATGAGCTTGTATGTGAATAATGTATATCTTAACTTGTAACTATATTAATATTTACTATAAATCTGTCTTATTTAATATAGAAAAGTTAGGAATTTTCTTACAACACATGGGTTGGCTGGAAAAGATTTTAGTTAAGAAGTTATTGGTAAAGATAGGCCTGCATTTGAGCCCTATGAGCTTGTATGTGAATAATGTATATCTTAACTTGTAACTATATTAATATTTACTATAAATCTGTCATATTTAATAAAACATTTTTTGTTACACAGGGACTTCATCATGAGCTATGAAGAGTTGTATGTGCGGATTGAAAAAATGGCTTCCAAGCGCATGCATGAGACTACCCTTATTGATGATCCTTACAAGCAGAAGAACTCTTTCTGATATTGTTATTAAGTCAATTTAAAATAAGCTTTGCAATATTAGATTATTCTAACTTAATTAATGATATTAAGTACCTAATAAAATGTTATGGCATGCTACAGCAAGTAATGTTTTTATTACTTTTAACAATATAGATTATGAACACTAAATGTGTGTTAGAAAGTAATAAAATGAATTATACACTGAGTTCTTACTGCAAAATACAGACAGCTCTACCAAAGATACAGTAAACAAATACTGACTAAAATTTCGATAATAGAATAGGCAGCACAAATCAGGCAGAGGCGAAGATATGAAGTAAAAAATAACATGAATAGTTATAAAATTTATTCCTTAAAAATTACATAAAACAATCTGATCATCAGACACAAACATCACGGAATGGTGCACAACTTATAGCTAGAGTCCGTATCACACGTAAATGCCCACCCATAGCAACAGGAACAGTATTCCAAAACCAGAGAAGAGGGCCGCTACCAGGGACAAAAGGAGCTCCTTGAACAGGTCTCTGGACACTTTAGTGCTGGTCACCTCGTACACGAAGAACCACGCGGTGAAGAAGATGCCGATACCCAGCAACAACAGCGTGAGGTGCGGAAATATAGCCGGGTTTATTGGTGACGCGTACCGCACCATCGATTCGATTTCCAACTGCAAATACAACAGAAAATACGTTACTGACGCTGTCAAACTTGCACCACAAGCAAGAAACACAAAAATATCACGTGCTTACACTCATTTTGCTATATTTTGTGCAGAAAATGCGATAGATTCTCAATAAAACACACTGCACTTCTCAATACACGCCGACCAATCCAGGCTCTACAATCTTAGTACTATAGAGATGGAAACTGAGCTAGTAAAAACCTGGCAAATAAAGATGTACACTGATGGTGCAGTTCCATTATCAAAGTAACGTCTTTTATATTTCGTAGCATAAAATTTAACTGTTCCCAACTACGATAATAGATGTCGTATTACCGTTTCTCCTCAGATTCTTTACTCCGTAGTATCTCTGTTTGTCGAAAGATGTCGCCTATTTTAAAAATTAGTAGTTAATCCTATGAATTGCCAGCTCGTTCATATTATCCCTCTTAGTAGAATTTTATATGTTTAGCCCGAGGCTTTAAAACCCACACTTGACTATTTGATGGTGAGTGAGGGCACACCCATAGTTGTGTTGTATGTGTGGTTGATCAAACAACTAGCCCAATCACGCCCGGAGGGACCTAATAAATGATGACCTGCGCGCTTGTGGAGTGTGATCTACAACCATTAGAGTACTTTTATATACGCAGCACCGTCTGCGGTGATAACATCATCATCATCGGATAGGACGTGTCTGGGACGGCGTTTAAGACGCGAGGTTTTGACGTTGATCATCTTCTGTCTCAAAATTTCATATAGGTAAAAGGAGAAAAAGCAATACACCAAGCCACGCTGTCAGTACACGTATTGTGAGCGAAGCCGAATTTGACATATTATTATGCTTCAACTCTGGTCGTTTTCATAGTCATTTATTTGGTATGCCAGGCTCCATACTTTAATGTTGGATACTCTTTTTTTAACAAAAGACACATGTCTTTCACTGATATCGCTCTCGTCTACGGACCCTCTTTCGTGTCGTGATCAAAATACAAAATATGCAGAACTAGCTGCTCGTTAGCTGTTTCACCCGCTGCAACCTATTATTCCGCGGGAAGAAAGCATTACTCGCCAAGAGATGTCGCTGTTAGTTTTCTACGAAAACGTTTAAAACGCGAATCGGCTCAGTCAAAATATTGGAATATGCGTGATCCCGTAGGAATAAGACATTTTCCCGTGGTAAAAAGTAGCCTATGTGTTATTCTAGATACTCTTCTATATTTGTGCAAAATTTCATGTCAATCTAACCAGCCGTTTTAGCGTGATGTCATAACAAACACACACAAACATCCGCCTTTATAATATTAATTAGTAGGATGCAGAGTTGCATCTGCCGCCTTCGCCGGGCAAGCAATAGATTTTATTTTACCCTGCATGGCAACACTACAAAAGTCAATGCGAATTTGATTGAAAAACAACAACGGTTTTTGCGCAGGAGTTTTCAATTTTGATTTTCACTTGTTTTTCTACTTTCAAATCGTTATTTATAGTGCTATTTCCACGTAAGTCCGTTGAGTAGAGCCTTTGCTCCTCCGGTCGTGATAAAATAGTGCTTCTTGTGACAATTACAAAGAAAAGACAGATAGGACTGAATTTGTTTGTGCTAATAAGTTTAATTCAATATTTTAACATGTCAAACCACAAATGTTGTGTCCCAGGTTGTCCAAACAGGAAGGTATAAGTTTAATACATATTTATATCGATTATTAAATAATAGAGCGAACCGGCCGGCATCATAGCTGCCGATTACCAAGTGACGATGGGAGTGCACTTACGGAGGCTGCTAAACAAATGATATTTTTCAATATTTTTAAAGTGTTTTCCACGGATTGAGATCACATAAGGAGCAGCCTATTGTTCCGAATATTTTCTAGGACAAAAAAAGTCTAGGCAACCCACCTAAGTGCACTTCCTTCAGTAGAGGTTTAAAAGAGATATTTTTGTGTTTTTGTGCTGTATCCAGCCCCTCTAATTAGACCCTACCCAAGAGACCACTAATGTTTTATTTCAGGGTCTACAGCAGTTTTGCATAAATTTCCTAATCCTGCTCAGGACACGGAATTATTTAACTCTTGGCTGCATGCTATTGGTGGTGAAATTATTGGACTAAACAATATATTCATCTACAAATACCGACGTGTATGTCATCTACACTTCGAAGAAAAGTATTGGTGTCGGAATAATCGACTTAGTAAAATAGCCGTACCAACAAGAAATATGGCAGGTCAGTAGTTTTCTTCTCAGGGTATGCTTCTGATTGCTTGTGTTTATCTGATGCATTGGGGATAAATTCTTTATCACCTTTTACAACTTCTTTCATTGGGTAGACAGACATAGGGCAAATAACCAACCATCATACAGGTACTAATAAAGTATATTTCCAAAATGACATTTTCATGCTGCAAAAAATATCAGATTAAGATATAACTATGGCCTTTTTTATGTGACCTAAGACCAAAAATACTTTGAATTGCCTATAATAGTAGTACAAAGTAAGTACAAAGATGATACAGCCCGCTCAGTGGTTGCACCCACTGCTACCCGTTTTCCTTGGGTATAAGATATTATCCTGGCATGTATTAAGTCACTCTATGTAATTAAAACAACTTCATTAAAATGTATTGCAAGGTTTAGTTTATAAGGAGTTACTGGTGTTCATGAAAGACAGACTTGACAGCCTATGTGGCGCAGTGGTTAGTATGCCTGCCTGCCACGCAAAGGTTCCGGGTTCAATTGCCGGTGGGGTCTCACAAAGTTGATATTTATCACTTTGTGAATTTGTTCTCAGTCTGGTTAGGACATTGCAGGCTGAACCACCTGGTTGTCCGCAAGTAAGATGGTTCCGTGCTTCGGATGGGCACATTAAGTCGTCGATCCCGGTTGCTGTCTATGATGGCAGTGGTTACACAACCATGTCAGAGGCCTGCTACTTGCAGTAGGCGGTTGAAAAACTCTGACACCAGGGTTCATCGGGTCGTTGTACGACTCGGTGTCCCACACGAAAAGAAGAAGATGAAAGACAGAAAAGAAATGGGAAAAGTGACTTACCTACTATGTATTGATTTACCTAACCTACTGTTCTTTAATTTTAGGTTTGACAAAGTTGAAGTTCACCATTGACCAGCAAAGATTGCTGAGACCTATTGAAAATATAATGGATAGAAGGACTTCATCCCAAGGTAATTTTTTTGGGTTTACAATAGAGTTAAATTTAAGGGCTCTTCTCCAGAAGTTTGCCACAGCAACTCAAAGAGTTAAATAATTGAAAAAGGAAAAAAAACTATGGTGAATGTTTGCAGCAGTATTTGTTTTACTATTTTTTCTCGTAATCTGTGTCTGTGTATCTTGTGTAGTAGTTACAATATATTTTTTTAAATAAGCTATGAATTTGTTATGTTATACCTAAATAAAACAAAATATCAAATTTTAATTGCAGTACCAGGGACTCTGTATGATGTTGACATGGATGAGCAACATAGATATCTGAGATCCATTGAAAATATTACATCGGAAGAATCTTCATCAAAAGGTAATTTACCTGGCTAATGTTGTAAAGTAGTTTAAATGCAAGATTCAACAAGATACTTTTGTGGACTGTTCATGCCCTATTACCCACATTGCTATATCCATGTTACGAGGCAATGGTTGGGATTCCATACCTCTGTATTTAGTATGGCAATCAAATCATAATCTATTCTAATCTTACAGCTAAACCAGTGGCTCGTTGCGATGTGACTTTGCAATATGATCCTCAAATTGCTAAGGACAATATTCTAACTAAAACAAATCTTGGTAAGTCTTTTTCATTAATACAGTATGTAGAGTAGGGCTTCTGAAGAAGTGTGCATTTGGGAAGTAGGTATATGTTAGCCCTTGCAAATCTCAATAATTACTAGTCCAGTTTTAGTGATTCTTTTTATATACATATAAGGTGTAAAAAAAACAACTGCAAACATTTTAAGGGTTGAACCAGCCCATGAAACTGAACAACTTTCACAACTTAAAAAATTTGGTCCTCCCCGTCCTCCCATACAAAATGTACCAGCCAACCAAGTCAATTTGTATGGGAAGTCCAAATTTTTTTCATTTTCGTCATATGTTCCTTGGGAAAGTTGTTCAGTTTCACGGGCTGGTCCACCCCTTAAAATATTTACAGTTGATTTTTTTACACTTTGTATAGTATAGCTATATGAGTCACAATAAAAATAACGCTATTTTACAATGTATCTTGCCAGATTACTAATCGGTTCAGTAGTTTTATAGATACCTGGGTACCTAGACACAATTTTAGTGTAAAGATAAAAATCTGGCACCAGGGTTCATCAGATCGTTGGATGACTCAGTGTCCCACACGAAAAAAGAAGAATTATAAAGTAAAGTGATGTAGTTTCAAATTTTTCTAAATTACTAGTTGTTTTAAATACCAAGTGCAGTGTAATGTATGGAAACATTAAGGATTTGTAATTAACAATTTAATACTTATCATTACAGAGCTTGCATCTGTGACACAACTCGCTGAAAGTACAACTGTTACAGAAGCTATAACAAAGCAGAGTATCTACTGCAGAGTATCTACTGGTAAGTAAAAAAACCTTTAATACAAACAATTAATAGATAAAATGAGAAACTCAAAAGATCCCTTGTAAGGTTGTATTAACTTGTAATTACCAAAAGTTAATATCAAATGGACCGACCCATTAAACTAATTCTGTATTGTCTGGTTGGAGCCATAAGATCTCTCTAACTAACTATAACACCCACTGCAGTCAACTGCTAAACATGGGCTTTCCTCCTTTTAGAGGAGTATTTGCCATACTCACCACGCTTGGCTGGCGGATTGGCGAGCGCAGTGCACGATTTTGTAATGACACGGTACGCTGCTGCCCATTCCTGGACCTCGTTAGTCGCTTTTTACGACACCCACGGACAAAATTAGGGTGTAATACAGGGTGTTAGGAAAAGTAGTACCTACTTTCGCGGGATGAACCGGCCCATTAAACTGAACAACTTTTTCTATGGAAGCAAGTTTGAAATATGAAAATAATTGGACCTCCCATACAACATTTTTCGGAGGATTCGAAAGATATTCTAACACTTAGTATGGGAGGTTCAAAAAAGTTCTTTAATTACATAGGCTGGTTCATCCTTCAAAAGGAAAGTACTACTTTTCCTAACACTCTGTACAGTACGGTCCCTGACTTATGACAATGTATGGGAGGTGACAGAAATTAATTCAGCAAAATACCTGATGCAAGAATGTATAGGATAGAGGGAATATTTATTTTGAAACTGTTATTAAAATAATTATTTATTGACTGGCATTAATTACACGTTTCAGAGTCGACAACTAAGCCGGATCATCTAGATACAGCTGATCTACAACAACAAAAAACAGCTGGTAGTGGCACAGAAATGGAAAAAAAAGGGTGGGTGAAGTTATCTTAATTCTTAACTAGTTTTATTTGTGTTTGTGGCAGTTAATGTATACAGGATGTAAAAACGCGTATGTTGCGCGTGTGACATATAATAATAATGACGTGCGTAGAGCCCGCGTATGTGGGAATATGCCCTAACACACAAAGCTTCCTTAGCACATCTACGATTAACCAGTTGGCTAACCGTCGTACAGCTGTAAAGCGTTATATTCAGCCACTTAGCTTATGAACCTTCATTTGTGTAGTTGAATGGCGACATTTGGTTAAAGAGCTAGTTGTTTAATTGAACGGTGTTTTTAACCAGTTGGCTGCGACATATACACATACACCACATTTTGACGTTTTTACACTTAGTCATGCATGAGCATGTAATTTACTAGCTTTCCATTAATTATGCGTATTATATTTTTTTAGTTGTATTTTCTTTATTGTTATTGCAGGGCGTCGAGGTGGCCGGAAACTTATTCTTAAGAAGTTACGGAAACGTGTGCTTGTTACTCCGCTGAAGAGGAATTATACAATAAAGTAGTACGGCTTGGCGTCAAATTAAGTAAATGCCGAAGTAAAGTTAAAAACAAGCCAAAAAATCAAAGCATTGAAAAATATAACAAGTAACCTGAATTTCTTACAAACACTTGATAGTATGAAAAGCACAGCAAAAATTTTAACGATAATGCAGTTTAGAGAGCATAAAAAGGAGACAAAGGCCGACGGTTCACTTTAAAAGAAAAGATCCTTGCATTATCTATTATGAAACAGAGCCCAAAGGGATACAGATTTCTGAGAAAATATTTATTCTACCATCGCCCCAGACTCTTCTAAGAGTATTGAGCATGGCAAATATCAGACCAGGAATAAATAAGAATACCATGGCCCAAATAAAAAAAGCCACAGAAAAAATGACAGTGGAAGATCGCCTCTGCATTGTTTTATTCGACGAGATGTCACTAAAACCAAATGTGACTTATAACGATAGAAAAGACAGAGTGACTGGTTTTGTAACAAATGGTGAAGACACAAAGCCTGAATTTGCTGACCACGCGCAAGTCTTCATGGTAAGAGGCTTGATGAAAAATTATAAACAACCGGTTGCATATACATTTTCACAAGCTGCTACTAAGGGCGCAGAACTTGCTATGCAACTGAAGACTGTCATCACTGACCTACAAGCTGCTGGCGTTATCGTGGTTGCCACTGTATGCGACCAAGGTACAAACAATACGCAATGTATTAAACTCTTGTTGCAAGAAACGCGCGGGTATCTTTTGAGGAAAGGTGAAGAGCCAAAACATAACATAATTTTGATCAATGACCAGGAAATAATTCCTTTGTATGATCCGCCGCATTTGATCAAATGCATACGAAACAACTTGATTACGAAACATTTACAATATAAAGATAATACAAGTAATCAAGTTAAAACAGCGAAATGGGCGCACATTGAAATGTTTCATCAGGAAAACCGGGGTACAAGGGTATCCGCTTAGTGCCCAAATTAACTGACGCGCACTGCATCCCCAGCAAAATTCCTAAGATGAAAGTAAAATACGCATCACAAGTTTTTAGCCAAACTGTGGGTTCTACAATGGGATATCTCGCAGGTTAATATAGTGTGACTTAATGTTATTTTAGATAGGTAACTTCTGTCATAAACACGTAGGAAAACTTTACGCCCCACACACACCTGATATTACACATTCTATAAAACCTGGTGTCGGAACCTAGATAATGAAACTGAAAGTGTCGCTCGCTGACGCTTAGCGATCGCGAATTCGTAAATCCTATTATCTGTCGGAGCGGAGGACATAATTTAGCCTCTTAATAATTGTAAATCAATATAAAGGAAACTCACTTGAAACTAAATGCATTTTTGTTTTTTCAGACAAGGATTCTACCATCGGAGTGCAAAGAAACAGCAGATGTATTGCTATTCTTCGATAATCTTTTGATTCTGTGAATGGGAGTTTTGAGAAAAATAAGCATGCGAAACCGCTCCTGGGACCTGCAACCCCAACCTCCTGCCACAAAAAGTCTGGGAAGAAAGTAAAACAATGTTAAGGAAATGAAGTTTCTTAACCCCAAAAAAATACGATCGAGCATGTTCCAACATTAAAGAACTGGGTGTGGACGCTGGAAGGCATAGAGCTGTTGTTAAAAAATTGAAGACGGATTACAAAATAACATCGGTTTGGTTGCGGCATCTAAACCAGGACCCAATAGAAAACTTCTTTGGGGCTATAGAAGCCACGGTGCCGCAACGTAAATCCGACACCCGATAAATTTGAATCTGCATTTACTACTTTATTAGTAAATAGCTTATCCAGCGTCCATGCCCCAGGAGCAAATTGTGAAGTAGATCCCTGCAATGCACTTCACGAAGTCATCATCACAGCCAAGGACTGCAATTATAACAATGATTGTAATCTACAAAATATACCAGACGTAACTATTACACCCCTTGAAGAAAAGAATGACCCACGTCAAATTGCAGGACTGCAATATGTAAGTGGATACTTCATAAAAACGCAAGAAAGAAAGTTTTCAAGGGTGTAAAAATGCAGAGATGATTTAATTTCTGAGAATGAACCCGAGTATCTCAGATACCGAGAATTTGCCAATAAAAAATGGCTTTGCAGTCCTAGCGATTCCCTTTTGCGGTGTATATCAGAACTGCAGGATATAATATATAACACAATTAAAGAAAATTTAGAAAAACCGAATTTGCGAGAATTAATTATAACTATGATTTTAATGTGTATAGATTTCAATTACATATCTTGCGAAAAACATAAAGATGATTTAATTGAATTTCTCATGAAGATATCCTGCAGATTTTTTATTTACAACTATTGTAAAGAAATTAATAAAATATTATGCAACAAAAGGGAATGTGATGATGACGAAGACAAATTTAAAATAAAAGCGAAAAAGATGTATATGAAATGTTTTAAAAGAAAGAAATAAAAATGATACCAAAATAAACTTTTGTTTTAATTTTTAACAACACTGTTCAGTCGTTATGAATAGTAAAAAAATATTCATAAATAAGCTTTAATTACAGTACAGTACTATACTATGGTCTATCTATACATATAGGATTATATGGTTCCTAACCTCGAGTTCAGAGAGCGCCACTTTCGCGTTTCCCATTTCGGTCATTGAGTGAGATCTCTATTACCCGTATTATAAAAAGTACTCTGTGGACCAATCAGATTTCAGAAAATAATCGAAAAATGAACTGTCAATGTCAAAACGTCACCTACCATAGACAAGATTTTTTTATTCGGTAGAGTCTCTAGCGTCTCGCATATTGGCCGGCGTTAAGCCCCGTGCACACAGGCAACTTTCTTGCTGGGCAACCGATCAGAGAACAATGTCGCGAAACAAAATAAGTGCCTAAGTGCACTGGGGCTTAGTACCTGCGTGCGCTGCGTGAAGTCCCGGTCACAAATGCGGCTTTTTAGCGACAATCGTAAATTCCTTTCACTCTTGTGGGATAGAGAGAAGTGAGAAGTCCGATTGTCCGTAGTAAATAATCTTCGCGTAAGGTTTCCTTAGCTTTTATAAAAATAAAACATGGCACTGTGTCTCGTCAAAAAAAAAAAAGAAATTCTATTGCCACAACCTCAAAAAAAAAGTCCGATTGTCGCCCGACCAGAGAACAATAGCGTGCGACAATAAAGTCGCATGTGTAAGTAAGTGAGTATGTCAGTTTTATCAGCTTTAAAGAATAACACTCTGAGTACAAATTATATTATTTATAAAATTAAACAGCTGTGGCAAACACTATACAACGCCAATGTTTCAATTGAATTTTTATGGTCTCCAGCACATAAAGGTGTGTCAGGTAATGAAACAGCTGACTACCTTGCCAGAACAATAAACAATAGCTTAATTGGACAACCCAGAAGAATGTCAGTTCCATGGAGAGATTTAATCCCATTGATTCAAGAGGAAATTAGACAAAGCTGGATAAATCAACATCAAATTATAATACAAGAAAAAGGTGCATGGTATGCTGCAATCAATAAGAATCTTGGAGAGAAACCCTGGTTCGCTAAGAATAATACCTTTATAAAAAGAAGATTCTTCACACAAATATGCAGGTTACGATTTGGTCATTGTAAATTTAAAGCCCATCTACACCGCATGAAAATTATTAACTCACCTTTATGTACAGATTGCTCTCTAAATGAAAATCAAACGCTGGAACATATATTTTTCAACTGTCCCGCTTTAAATATTAACCGAATTTTATTAATTGACAAGCTGCAAGATATTTACAAAGACAGTATCCCGCCATCGCTTCAAGAACTTCTATCGAACCCTGCCACTTTTAATCCAATATTTGACTTTATTATCTCCACGGTTGGAGAGCTTTGACATGGATTTAACCCGGACATGGAATTTTATGAACCTGAAAATTACACAAGAATATATAGAAGAAATGGCATTTTTGCCTTGTTTTTATTGGAAATAAGAAATGAACTATAGAAGAATTGGCATTTAATGCCTTATTTTTGAAAAGATAACAGAAAGAACTAATAAAAGACTAGGCTGTATGGCTAGTACCATTGCCTATCCTGATGGATGAATTTTTAAAACAACAACAACAACTGACTGACAGCTAACCTAACATGGCTGCCTGTTGTGTTTACAGCTGTGTATATTTGAGTGAACTGTGTGTGTTCCGTTGGTTGATCTTTTTGTGCTTTTTTGAATGTTTGGTTGATTCACGACTACAAACATGAATTTAGTATCTACGAGCTTTATAATTTTGCTCGGAACTTAACCTCGTATCGATCCAAAATGTCATCTCAGTGCTACATCATGAACGTAAATGGGCTCGTAACTCCCGCTGCTGGTCAGAACTGCGAAGCTAAACCACCCGTGATGAAGGAAAAGGTCATGTCTTACGAGGAAAAGACCATAGGATCAACTTCTTTCTTCAAATGCGAGGCTTGCCCTTTCATGGCAATACCTGAAGATGACATTAAATTTCACCTGTTTACCGTTCATCCAGAGCTGGCAAAGTCCAATGGCCTTGCAGACAACATCCAAATACCTTGCCCAGGCTGCACCAGCGTCTTTGACGCCGAGGAAACGCTCAGAACTCACTTGAGAACACACCACAAGATGGGCATAAAAGATGTGAAGAAAATGGTCAAAAGTCTGGTCCAAATAGCTTTAAAAGATGCCAAATTAAAGAAAGAAGAAAAACAGCCTGACCCACCGCCTCCTGCACAAATCAGACAGGAAATACCTGATGTCAAAATACCACAGGTTATAGAAATAGTTCCAGATATTCATGCTAAAACAGAATCTCTACCTAAAGGTGTTGCTTTTATATCTGTAGATGAATTGAACAAAATGAGCACTCCTAACTTTGAAAAAGTAGATCCTAAAGAGATAATCCAGGAAGCCAGTATAAACATTGTTTATACGAGTGAAGTTTCAGGCCGATATGTGAATGTAAGCAGTGTAAATAGCATGCCTTCATCAAGTAGCTGCAATGTAATACAAGTATCCAGTGTAGCACCTGACTTAATATCATCAATACAACCTCACATTGCAGCTGCTATTGATAAAACAACTTTGTCTCCACAACAAACAGTTGAAAATAGTATAACAGAGAGTAAACCTCCTCTACCGCCTCCTAGAGGAAGGCCAATAGGAACTTTTCTGCGTACTTTCAAAGGCCAAGACATATCTGGGGAACCAGGTGATTCACAACCAACCTATGGCAACCTATGTGGTATAGAAAACTGCCATTTTCGAATCAAGAGTGATGAAAAAATTGCCTACCACAGAAAATGCCACAGGAGCGGAAAACTAATATGCCCTGAATGCTCAAAAAATTATACCAATATACCAGGACTTCATTCACATCTATGGAAAGAACATGCAATAGATATGGACCTGCCTACTTGTGAAATTTGTGGCTACAAGACATACAAAAAGTATAGACTTTACAATATACACATGAAATGCCATGGGAAGATAAAGTCCTTTGCATGTAAGATGTTTTCTTATATCTGGCCTATAACTGTACAAATTGCAAAACAAATACTTCATCAAACTTTTAACCTTTTATCTCTAATTAAATATGCATTATCTTCTCTTCTGTCACTAATTTTGTATTTCTTTCTAAATGTTGGTTGATTTTTAATCCACACCAATAAATTTAAAAGTAACTTTGTCTGTCTACTGTACTTTCGCATCACACTTAAACCACTGAGCCAATTTTGATGAAATTTGGCTAGAACTTAGATGAGACAGTAAGAATGGATATAGGTTAGGTACTTTTTACTGCAGAGAATTGCCTTATGTCACACTAACCAGGTCAAACTATATCATAAAATCTCAAAATTTCAGGCCCAATCTGCTCAAAAATGTTCAAAAACAGAAGCCAGTTGGCGAAACACAAAACAATCCACAACAAAAAGGAGTCACTGCAATGCCCCATCTGCAAACTTCAACTAAGTTGCAACCAGAGACTAAAGACGCATATAGCAGTGGTACATGAGAAGGTCAAACCATTCAAATGTACAGAATGTGAGAGCACTTTTGCTAGAAAAGATGAATTGACTCTACATATGAGATCACATACAGGTATGCTGGCTTTAAATTCTACTGCTAAAATACAATGCTCTCAGTCTCCAAGTTAATAGAGATTGTTCATCCAAATAAATTGTCCATTATTGATATTAATTTAAATGGTTTTCCCTGGTGGTTTCAACTACCTGCTATACAAATGAGATATTTTCCTAAGCTGAAATGTAATGAAATGTTTTCTATGTAGGATACATAGAACTTTCTAAAAGTTCAGTAGGTGCAGATTATAGATGTTGCCTTGCTAACAAAGGGGGTAATTTTTGTTGATTATGCTACTAAGCTTCTCAATTGCTCTGAATCTACATCCACTACACTGTTTAAACATTTGCATTTTCGTATCTTTCAAATGAGTATGATTTAAATTTCAGGCGATAAACCGTACGAATGTGACAAGTGCACGTACCGGTCGGCGGACGCGAGCGCGATGCGGCGACACAAGCGCTCGCACGGCAAGGAGGGCGTCTACCGCTGCAAGGTGTGCCTCTACACCACCATACAGTCCACCGCCTTCGCCTCGCACATGATCACCAAGCACCCAAACGTCAACTCGGACGACCTCCACAAATGCCCCTACTGCAGGTTCAAATCCGTCAACAAACAGAAATACATCGTCCACCTATCCACGCATAGCGACAAAGAAGAAATCAAACTGTTAAACCAAATCACGAACGGCGTCAAAAACGAAAACGGGTGGACTATACCCAGCGAAAACGTCGAGAAAGTTTCAAGTGAAGATATCACTGAAGCATCAAATAAAGAACCGGAAAATAAAGACGACGCGTCAATAGATGTTGAGACTTACGACTGTGATAGTATATCGGAGAGCTTGCCGCAAGACTACTCGAAAACTTACTCTGCGACTACTAGTACTGCTCAAGAAACTAATTACAATAATCAAGATATTGTCCAAGATCTAAGCAAAGATGATAATAATTCCGACTGCTTGATTTCAGAAAGCTCAAACGACACAATAATGGACAGACAGTATACTCCGCAGTTGCCTTTACAGATGATATACGATAGTCGCCAGCCGAATCTCCATGGATTTCTAAACACTTCAGTGTCAATAAACCAAAATTTGCTTCAAAGTAACAACGTCCGCCTAGTCACTAGTCATTCTCCCATGGATAGTAGCATAACGAACAATATTATGAGCAACTTTCCGATTCGGTTACCGCCCGCACCCAGTATCACTCTTAAACCAGTCGATAAAATATCTCTTCCGCTAACTACAAAAGTCACAGGCCCCATCATCAAACCTACTCAAATCCTACCCGTACCGTCGTCCAGCAATTCTCCCGTCAATGTCTCAATGAGCGAACTAGATGGCGCGCCGAGGAAGAAACCAAAAATATCAGTCAAAAGTAATCTGATATTGAAAGGGCCCGATCAAGTCAATATGTTCCATTCGCAACAAAAAATGGCGTTCAAACAGTTGGAGGATAGGGAAAGATATGGCCTTGGAGGGCCAGTTACGTTTAACAATTTGATCTCGACGCAGTTTATGCAGCTGCCTCCTGAGCCTGCGCTGAGCGAATCTCCCAGCAATATAATTCCGTATCCACAAAAGCCGATTGGAGACGAATCGATATCGACAACTCCCGTCGACAGTGAAATCAACCAAAACTCACAAATATTCTCGTTCAACCAGCAGATGAATGTCACTCAAATGACCATGCTGCCACCGCCACAGAAAATACAAACCAATGATCCAACTCAGATCAAAAACTATTGCACTACTGATCCAAGTTACATAAAACTTGAAGCGACAATCAAACAGAACACTCAGTCGCCAAGTTTAGAGAGAATGTGCAATGCGAACTTATTGAACAACCAAACTATAAGTCGAGAATATAAAGCTTCCCCACCATTAGAAGATATTCATAAAAACATGAGTGAAATTAAAAACGAAGTGAAATCAGACACATACTACAATATAAGATTAAACAATAACGCGACAAATCCTTCAATTATTGACCAGTATTTGATAGACAATATTATAGGAGAACAATACAGTAGTGGACATTTAGATCTCTCTGGTGTAGTTTTACCCGAAGTTTCAGACGATCAACAGAACGACGTAATAGAAATAGACGATAACTCTGATGATAACAAATTATTACCGCGATTCGATATGAATTTTCCTTTAGAATCATTGTACCTTATGCACAATGATTTCCATTTCTTAGATAACGAAGTACCTACGAACAACATTCCGAATGAAGTGAATGAGATGAACAGGATGGTTGCGGAAGTGCCAATGATGACTCAGAAAGAGAACATTGAAGTTCCCGATGGAAATTGCACTGACTTTCCTAATTTCATTCAGGGCAAGAAAGATCCTATGATGAATACGTCAGTTCGTCCTTCGACGAACAAAATTAATGTTAAAAATATTGAATTGATGAAGAATTAAAATTTGTGAATATGTATTAAGATGAGCCCAAAATATTTAATATGATTGGGAATGTAATTATTTCAATAGCGATTTTGTAAGTGTTCGTTATTATAAGTGAAAAGACTGTTTAATTGTTAAATAATTTATTTAATCTGTAGTGGAATGTTTTTAGAATATACGGCTATGAAATCACGACTGTCTCTTACTTCCTGCCATTTATACAATTTCCAGTCATTTGGTAAATCGTTGAAGGGTTTCGGATCTGTGTGAACGCCTTTACCATCGGGCCCTATTATTATAAGGACACGTCCTGTGTATAGTTTCAAGTATTCCTCAAAAGCAGGTCTGTTGTTGAAGTAGCAGAAGAGCAAAGCGGTTGAACTGGCAGTCTTCAATGAGCTGGCAACCTCTTGGTCTAGTGGCAAGGAAGGGCTGGTGACAAGTAGTGGTATGAACTTCGGAGGCGCGTATTTGCAGTGCCACCACGCGCCGTCCACTTCCACTCCGGACACTGGTATGCCTGGGATAATTAAAAAAAAATACATGAATTTTATAAATACCATCTAATGTGTAGACTGATGATGATGGAGGAGTATAACTTTTAGCCTCGGAAAGGCGAAATAGTTTGGCCATGAGGAAGAGCTTTTACGCTTACGACCAATCTGAGCAGTCCCACGATCCCACGAACATATATGATGTATTATTAGAACCATTTTTAAAAAATAAAACTTGGTGAGCAAGGTCTGTACAACTTCTAAATCAACAGTCTATGTTAACTTGTGACCACTTTTCGAAATCCCAGTGAATGACCAAAATGTTTAAAAGACGATGTTTTAGAGTAGTGCGTAGCTAAAGTATTAAAAAGACGATATTTAAGTAGTGTGCATTTAAAAACTATGCAACAAACAACGTTTAATACAAGGTACCTACTCGCTTATATACAAAATGTCGCAATCGCAAAACATCAGAGAGAATATGTGGAAGTTGCAAAATATCAAAGTCAAATAGACACAAAGTAAAAAACAGTAACTTACCCGTAGCTTCAGTAATCATCCACTCCAACAGCCCACTTCCACATCCAATACTTAAAACACTATCACAGTTAAGCTCCTGCATACACTGTTGTAAAAACCTAAAGTTCTCTACACTCGGAAACACCCAGAGCAACTTGCTCCTCTCGGGATGATCGTGGTATCTTTCTACTATTTCTTGCCAGTTGCCTTGTCTATGTAACTCTTGAATATTTTCTAAGTCTTTCATTTTTTAATATATTTTTTTACTAAAGAAATTGATACAGATATATCACAAAGCGCGGATGTATCGGTTTTAACATTGACAGTGAAACTACGAGTAACTTCGTGAGTTCTGTTATGTAAGGTGATTGATCTATTTATTGCTATTCGCCAGACAGGGTTGGATTTAGGGTATTGTAATATTATTTGTGGGTTCCCGCACTATGGGTCCATCAGTCAGTCAGTAGGGTGTTGTGTTCAGTTAGGGTCCTTCGTAAGTGGGGTGTTCAGTTAAGGATCTACAAGATTCCCTTTATCATACCTACTGACTATAAAAACCAATATTTTTCCAGCTCTTCAAAGTTTTTACTCAAAAACCTAACTTCATAGAAATGTAAATATCGGAGGTCTAGTAAGCCGATATAGACTGATTATGACCAATTTCGGATTCTAGTAATGAAATTACTACCTTAAATTAAAAAAAATAACACTATTCCAAAGATGGAACATTGAAAATGCGAATTTCACAAAAATGCTTATATTTCGACAAATAAATGTCGACAAGTGGACTCTTGCGCTGCGCGACGCGCGTAACCGCGCGTTAGCCCACATTTTTTACATGTCAAATGAAAACCTCGATTTGATGTCTAGAAAATACTGAGCGAATATTTTAAACTGAATGCAATCGCAACTTTTCTTAATGCTTTCATTGCCTAAGATGAAACATATATTTTCCTGTCATTGCTGAAATAAAAGATACAAGAAATCTCATGTCAATAGAACATAGTCTATGTTCCTATTCTATCCTTTGCAGTATTGTGTGAAATATGAAATTACTAGAAATGAAGCCGACAAAATTTCCAATACCTTTTCTTTTCGTATAAGTTAGTAATTTTAATAAAAAAGATTCATCTTGAAATAAAAAAAGCCCCAAATACACCTCTGTTCGCTTGATCATTGGGGTTATGAGTTATGTGTAAAAAATTGGCGAACAACCAAGAATCGAGCGCGTTTATTTCCGAGACACCTCTACATAACACTCTAATATAATAAATAAAAAACGTCAGTTCGGTTGATTGCGTTTACTGTTCGACTGGACTATCAGCAGCTTGAGTTATACATTTAATAGATCAACTTAGGCTGGCTGTTCACACAATTACTAAGAAAAACCAATGTAAGTAGATCCCTTAGAATAAATCAAGGTGCTGCTGAAAGTAAGAAATTACTACATTCAATACACAAAATATATCTACACATCGTTTAGTTTCACTTTAAATAATTATATTGATAATGCATCAATAGTTATAAATAAGAGTTATTGTTACGTTCATTGCATTGATTTCGTTAATAAGCTCAACTATATTTTTTAAATAATATAAACATTGAACACAAGTGAATATGCCAGTTGATAAAGACCAAGGGATAAACTCGACCCAAACAGCCAGGGCCAACCGTATGGTGGCGGTACATCCGGCGATCCGGCACAAAAGAATTCCCAAGGAGGGTTGACGTCTAGTAGGCGGCTGGTCGTAAAATTCAGCTAAATCCTTTTTGACGATTTTGTGTTCAACGAAACGTGTTGCGCCGACCCCAAGTAATTAGGATAATGGCAGAAGGTGATGATGATGACAATAGGTACTTAACATGTGATGGAAAGGCAGTGCATCTCTGGCAGTGCAATTTTGAACATACAATCTAAACTACTATCAGCCAGTTTTAGGTCAAACGTACCATTGCAAAACTAGTTTATTCCAAGGTTTTTAGTAATATTTAGTCTTAGAAAATCTGTATGGAAACGTCGGTAAAAAACTTGATAAACAGCAACATTTTTGGACTGACTGGACCTAGTTAGCAACCGGTATGTTAACCCTATATGTATAATATTCTGTACTTTATGAGATCAATAATATGATATTTATTAGAAGAGATCCTTATTTTTTTACCGTTTAACACCATCTTATGACTTTATGATATTCAGTATATTATTTATCATTATCAGTCATAATTTTTTTTCCACAGAAATATGTACGTACATTTTAGAAGCTCTAGTAAAATTATTTTTTTAAATCAGTTACTAAACACTAAACGGTAAAATCATCAGTACAGGTCTTATTTTAAACATGGTCATAGAATTAAACAATAAATAAATAAATATAATATTAATCACTTATTTACACCTCATACCTTTATGATTCAGTCTCACAATGCATTCCTACGTCTATTCGTTATCTGTAACAATAAAAAGTTTTTTTAACTAAAAAGTCAGGGAATTATTTATAAAAATTATGTATGCTATAGTCCCGCTATGCTCGGATTTTTAAATACACCGAAAAATGGAAAGACTGTTTATTTTGTTGTATAAGAGTCTACATCAAGTACTCCAGATACTCGATGTCCATAGTCAGCAGAAGCGGCCCATGGGCACATCCAAGAATATCGGTTAAACCACAGGTTAAACGGTTTGGCCACGAAACAGTTTTATAACCGTCAGCTCAGTGGTCTCCTCGCTTATAAATGAAGGTAAGGTGGAGGTAATTTTCGGTGGGAAGGCTAGAGTAAGCCCCAACGCCTTTGAATGTTTGGACGTTACATCATATCCTTTTTTAAGATCAATTATGAAATCGATTATTCAGTTCCTCTACTCACGCAAGTCAAATGCAAACCGAATCTTACCAGTAAGCCTCTGTTTTCTCCAGTGTTTGGCTGGCGGTGTCTGCGGTGTGGGCTTGTCCGCCTTGTCGTGTAGTATGTTCTTCAACGTCTCTACGTCCTTCACTCGCAGCGGAGCCACGTCGAGCGGCCGGGGCGCAGGCTCCTCCTGACATATAAGAATAAGTTGATATAATAATAAAACGTGTGGACCGGCTTAGATTGCCGTGTGGTTTATCACCCCATTTTCTTTCCCGTGGATGACGTAAGTAAGGGATTTAAGAGTTGATGTGTATTGCAATTTTAGGCGACATGCTTACAAGCTGTCTCTATGGGGATAGACAGTCTTCTGAATGACTCTCCGGCTGTAACTTGAACCTGGAACCGAATGGTTCCGTCCCAATGCTCTGCCAACTGACCGACCCTTGTCTCTTGGTTGATAAAATAGGTTGGTTGGGTTGTTTGGGTTATTCAAATCGGTTGGTTGAATGGATGATTAGGTTGGTTGAATAATAATAATAATAATAGATGACATAATAGTACGTACCTTAGAATGTGGGTAGAGTTTCTCTAGCTCGAATATTTCACTGGTATCTATCTACACTATCTATACAGTCCAGCAAAAAAGAGTAGAAATTAAATAAAATGGAACTAAAAAAAAAACATACTAAATTGTTGCCATTCATAGCCAATGTTGCCATTTAATTCTGAAATTTCATACAAAGTGGCGCCCTCATTTTTTGTCTACTCTTTTTTGCTGCACTGTAGGTGGCAGATTGACTTTCTGCCCGCAAAGAGAGTTGGCCTTCCTTTTCTTATGTAATTATTCTCAATAATAGACGACATAATAATGCGTACCTTAGAATGTGGGTACAGTTTCTCTAGTTCGAATATTTTGCTGGCATCTATAGATGGCAGATTGACTTTCTGCCCGCAAAGAGAGTTGGCTTTCTTTTTCTTAAGTAATTATTCTCAATAATAGACGGCATAATAATGCGTGCCTTAGACTGTGGGTACAGTTTGATTAGCTCGACTATTCTTATGGTATCTATGGACAAAAGGTTGACTTTTTGCCCGCAGAGAGAGTCAGCCTACCTTATCTAATGAACGGGACTCATAATAATAGACGACATAATAATGCGTACCTTAGAATGTGGGTAAAGTTTCTCTAGCTCGAATATTTTGCTGGTATCTATGGGCGGCAGATTGACTTTCTGCCCGCAAAGAGAGTTGGCCTTCCGTATCTTGTGAACGTAAGGGGTGACTGGACTAGGCACCTTGCGTTCTTGCGCTGTTGTACCTGAAATGTAGAAAAAAATGTTAATTCATAGACGTTTGGCGACTCAGTGGTCTATATACGAAAATCTAGGTGAAAATTACAACTTGAATTTAATTCTGCGATTTATGCAAACATTTTTGTTATAACAAAATATGTTCAGCCTACCCAAACTGACTGGGATAAGGGTGGAAGGAAGATGATGATGATTCATGCAAAAGTAATTTCTACGAATACGCTCAACGCTGTTATAAACGGGTAGGAGAAGAGTTAAATTCCAGCTGTAAATACCGTGACCCATTTTTATTTTATTGGGGTGTTACTAAGAATAAAAAAAAAATGACCTTATTATATATATTGGACATTTTACTTACCGACAATCACGCTTTGCCTGGCAGTGTTAGCTTCAATGATTTTCGACTTTTCTATGGCTGGTTTTTCGTTGATTTTCTCTAGCACTTGCTCTTTTTCTTTGACTTGTGTATCTCTCGATAATTTCTTCTCTATGGCTAGTTCTTTACTGTCTATGGTCTGTTCGTTGTCTATGGTTTTTTCACCAGTTTTCTCCTCAGTGTAGAGGTGTTTTTGTATGAAGTCGTCTGGTAACGGTGGTAGTGGATTTAGGACCTCTAATTTAGCTTTTTCTCGGACCTCGTCTTTTTCGACTACAGTCGCTGTTACTGTGCCGTTCTGTAAGTGAAATGACGTTATATTTGAATAATAAAGTAAAGATAGTTTCAGATAAAACAGTTAAGGCGCGTATTCATTTGGCATTGTGTATATGCAAAAGCTGCGCAGCTTTTCTTGCCAAGCGCTAATATTGCTAAACAACGTATCTAAACAAACAGCGTCCACACTAGTTCAAATATTGCAGATACAATGTTTATAAACATGGAAATCCGGCAACACACGGGAAATTGCAAAGTGTGTTGCGATACATTCGCGTGAATTAGTTGTTAGACAAAGCTGCAAAGACAAAGTTGTGCGTCAATGTTGCCGAATGAATGCCTACTTTGAAACATTTTTTCTTTGAATGCCAAATTTTAAAACACTTCTCGTGTTAGGTATAAAATTTTGGAAAACTTGCATTTTCACCGCAGGCAGGATATGAACCTGCGACCTTCAGCATCTGTACTGCCAACGCCACTACCAACTGGGCTACCACGGTTCCAAACTGGGTTCAAATCTTGCCTGCAGTGGAAAATTTGCAATTTAAAAAAAATATTCTTTGTCTAAGCGGAGTACTTACAAGTCCGTTGGTGACAGGCCTGGGTTCCACGATGCCGTGCGTGTTGCGCAGATGTCTGTTCAAGTTGTCACTTATTTTACACTCAAACTACCTTGCGTGATATATGTCGTCTGGCCCGATGGCGTAGTGGATAGTACCCCTGCCTTCTACACCGAGGGTCGTGGGTTCAATTCCCACCAAACACAAATATTTGTAAAGTCAATTTTCAGATATTTGTGTTTTCTATGTATAATATGTATTAATTTACAAAAGAAGAATATATGTATTATATCAGTTGTCTAGTTCCCATAGTACAAGCTTTACTTAGTTTGGGACTAGATGGCGCTGTGTGTCTCGTCCAGGGATATTTACTTATTTATTTAAGTACTTACTTGTCCGTTGGTGACAGGCCTGGGTTCCACGATGCCGTGCGTGTTGCGCAGATGTCGGTTCAGGTTGTCGAGGCGACGAAACAGCCATTTATACCTACCCCACAAGTGATATAGGCGTGATGTATGTACTTACAAGTCCGTTGGTGACAGGCCTATTTATGCTTAAGCTACCCCGCAAGGGATATAGGCGTGGTATATGTACTTACAAGTCCGTTGGTGACAGGCCTGGGTTCCACGATGCCGTGCGTGTTGCGCAGATGTCTGTTCAGGTTGTCGAGGCGTCGGAACAGCCATTTATGCTTAGCCTACCCTACAAGGGATATAGGCGTGATGTATGTACTTACAAGTCCGTTGGTGACAGGCCTGGGTTCCACGATGCCGTGCGTGTTGCGCAGATGTCTGTTCAAGTAGTCGAGGCACTTCAAGTCGCGTATTTTACACTCAAACTACCATGCATGATATACTAGGTGAAATTTTACTAGTGACAGATAGCAAAAACTCAAAACCGACTGGTGATAAGGACCAACTTTCCCCAAGGAACATAGGTTGAAATGCGAAAAATAAATTTGTACCTCCATAGTAATAGTAACTCAAATCAGCTGATCGGCAATTTTGTATGGGAGGTCCAAAATTTTTTTTTAATATATCAACCTATGTTCCTTAGGGAAAGTTGTTCCTTGTCACCAACCGGTTCTGAGTTTTCGCTATCGATCACTAGTAAAATTTCACCCTATATCCTTCCTATCCTTCTTCTGTACTTACAAGTCCGTTGGTAACAGGCCTGGGTTCCACGATGCCGTGTGTGTTGCGCAGATGTCTGTTCAGGTTGTCGAGGCGTCGGAACCGCCGTTTATGCTTAGCCTACCCCACAAGGGATATAGGCGTGATGTATGTACTTACAAGTCCGTTGGTGACAGGCCTGGGTTCCACGATGCTACGTTAGGTCAAGGTACTCATGAAACTGAACAACTTTGCCCATGGAACATAGATCAAATCCGAAAAAAAGATTTGGACCTCCCATACAAAATAGCTGATCAGCTGATTGATTTACTATGGGAGGTCTAATTTTTTTACATATTTCGGCCCGTGTTCCGTGGGGAAAGTTGTTCAGTTTAATGAGTATCTTGACCTCTTTTTGGCTTGTTAAACCCTTTATGTTACTTCCCTGTATAAAGCTCTATGTTTACTTCTATGTTTTTACTTACAAGTCCGTTGGTGACAGGCCTGGGTTAAACGATGCCGTGCGTGTTGCGCAGATAGGTTGTCGAGGCGACGAAACAGCCGTTTATGCTTAAACTACCCCGCAAGGGATATAGGCGTGATATATGTACTTACAAGTCCGTTGGTGACAGGCCTGGGTTCCACGATGCCGTGCGTGTTGCGCAGATGTCGGTTCAGGTTGTCGAGGGCTGCTTGCACTTTATGTCGCGTTTTTTACACTCAAACTAACTTGCGTGATATACAGGGAGTAATAGAAAGGGTATAACAAGCCGAAAGTAGGTCATGGTACCCATGAAACCGAATAACTTTCCCCATGGAACATAGGTCAAAATACGAAAAAAGATTTGGACCTCCCATACAAAATCGCTGTTCAGCTGATTGATTTACTATGGGAGGTCTAATTTTTTTCATATTTCGGCCCATGTTCCAAGGGGAAAGTTGTTCAGTTTCATGAGTGACCTCTTTTCGGCTTGTTATACCCATTATGTTACCCCCGGTATATGTACTTACAAGTCCGTTGGTGACAGGCCTGGGTTCCACGATGCCGTGCGTGTTGCGCAGATGTCTGTTCAGGTTGTCGAGGCGTCGGAACCGCCATAGATGCTTAAGCTACCCCGCAAGGGATATAGGCGTGATATATGTACTTACAAGTCCGTTGGTGACAGGCCTGGGTTCCACGATGCCGTGCGTGTTGCGCAGATGTCTGTTCAAGTTGTCGAGGCTACGGAACAGCCATTAATGCTTAGCCTACCCCGCAAGGGATATAGGCGTGATGTAGGTACTTACAAGTCCGTTGGTGACAGGCCTGGGTTCCTAGGCAGCTGATTGATTTACTATGGGAGGTCTAATTTATTTTCATATTTCAGCCCGTGTTCCATGGGGAAAGTTGTTCAGTTTCATGAGTATCTTGACCCCTTTTCGGCTTGTTATACCCTTTATGTTACTCCCGGTATATGTACTTACAAGTCCGTTGGTGACAGGCCTGGGTTCCACGATGCCGTGCGTGTTGCGCAGATGTCTGTTCAGGTTGTCGAGGCGGCGGAACAGCCCTTTACCTACCCCGCAAGGGATATAGGCGTGATGTATGTACTTACAAGTCCGTTGGAGACAGGCCTGGGTTCCACGATGCCGTGCGTGTTGCGCAGATGTCTGTTCAGGTTGTCGAGGCGACGGAACAGCCGTTTGCCTACCCCACAAGGGATATAGGCGTGATGTATGTACTTACAAGTCCGTTGGAGACAGGCCTGGGTTCCACGATGCCGTGCGTGTTGCGCAGATGTCTGTTCAGGTTGTCGAGGCACATAATAATGACTTTAACGGGTCTTATCGGACATTGTGAGTGTTGTGTGCCGGCCTAATGTGTAATGTTTACAAACAATTTAAATTATTAAGACAATATGTGGGTAGCAGAAAATCTAGTTGCCCACCGTCCTGATGACAACTGGCTGCTACTTCAGTCTGCTCGCGACCACGACTGGTGAAACCCAGTCGAAACGTCGAGTTTCCAGGTAAATCGCTTATTTACCTAAAAAACTATCGCGATAAGACCCGTTAAAGTCATTATTATGTGTGAAAGTAATCGCGAGTGCTTTAAAAGTTAGGTTGTCGAGGCGTCGGAACCGCCATTAATGCTTAGCCTACCCCGCAAGGGATATAGGCGTGATATATGATACTTACAAGTCCGTTGGTGACAGGCCTGGGTTCCACGATGCCGTGCGTGTTGCGCAGATGTCGGTTCAGGTTATCGAGGCGTGACAGCCGATGTGGCGCAGTGGTTAGTATGCCTGCCTGCCACGCAAAGGTTCCGGTTCAATTCGGTGGGGTCACTCACAAAGTTGATATTTATCACTTTGTGAATTTGTTCCCAGTCTGGTTAGGACATTGCAGGCTGAACCACCTGATTGTCCGCAAGTAAAATGGTTCCGTGCTTCGGATGGGCACGTTAAGCCGTCGGTCCCGGTTGCTGTCTATGATGGCGGTCGTTACACAACCATGTCAGAGGCCTGCTACTTGTAGTAGGCGGTTGAAAAACTCTGACACCAGGGCTCATCGGGTCGTTGAACGACTCGGTGTCCCACACGAAAAAGAAAGATCGAGGCGTCGGAACAGCCGTTTACGCTTAAGCTACCCCGCAAGTGATATAGGCGTGATGTATGTACTTACAAGTCCGTTGGTGACAGGCCTGGGTTCCACGATGCCGTGCGTGTTGCGCAGATGTCGGTTCAGGTTGTCGAGGCGACGAAACAGCCATTAATGCTTAGCCTACCCCACAAGTGATATAGGCGTGATATATGTACTTACAAGTCCGTTGGTGACAGGCCTGGGTTCCACGATGCCATGTGTATTGCGCAGATGTCTGTTCAGGTTGTCGAGGCGACGGAACCGCGGCTGCTTGCACTTCATGTCGCGTATTTTACACTCGAACGGCTTGTCGTCTGCAAAATATTACGTTTGGTTAGACGAAAGTCAAAGCAGTTTCGTATACATCATAAGCAAATAATAGTAGTTTATGCAACTGCCTAATAATGAGAGGCTTTAGGATGAGAGTGTCTGTTTATCACACGAGGCGCAGCCGAGTGTGATAATAGTTTGACACGAGCATTCCAAAGCCTAATTATTTGCAGTTGCATACACTATTTTATCGACACTCTACAAGAAAAACTATGAAAAATAATTCAAACCTCCGCACTGCACTATGGCGATTGCAAGCCTATCTACTGAACCACCAACTTAACGACTTTTGTACATAAGTAACTTTTAACTAAACGTTAAAATGGAGGCTCATAAAACTGAACAACTTTTAAAATTAAATAGCATTTATCGGTGAATTTTTTATTCGAAAAATGATTTGAAGCAAAGATTTAATAATAAATAAGTCCTCATAATTTCAAGTGTCGCCCCGCCGCGGGTGACACTTGTTTTTTTTTCATTTGACTTACTGTTGGCCAGTGTCAAATTGGAACAGATTACAATTTGGTACGCGGGTCAATTCGTTTAATTTTTTTTCAAATACTAGAAATCGAGTTACTTTATGTAGCTGCCTGTAGTATGAAAGTTTTTTTTTAAAGGCTGTATATTCGTAATGCAGTTCATTACGTTCGTACTTTCGATTCTGTAAAACGAATATTACGAACTGAGTGTAGATAAAAAGAATTATAGCTCAGCCTGCATGCATTATTATTATAGTATAGGGAAAAAAGCCCACGTGCGCTCTTAATGTAGAAAGTAAAATGTCAAAAGTAGCAAAACATCAAAAATAAAATGTAAAATTCAAATCAATTATCCTTACCTTTGTGCACCTTCTCGTGCCTCCGCAGATCCTTTCCCGAGTGGAACGACTTCTGACAGCTGTCACACTGATGCTTGCGGCCACTCGCTACCAATGCCAAGGCATTTTGTGCAACCGCCACGGCACTTTGTACCACCGCCACTTCGGTACCCGCTTGCGATTCGGTGGACTGTGGTTGTGAAGCCAGCGGACGGGGTTTTACTGTCAAATAAAATACACATTTTTATCTAAACTATCTTCCCAGATTGCGCTGAATGAGTCCGATTAAATATTAGCCGCCATTTTCAAAAGTTACTACTTTGATACGGCCGCTTTTTTAAAGTTACCGCTTTGAAATGGAGGTCATTGTAAAAGGTAACACTTTGCAATACCTGCCATTATTTAAAAGCTACCACTTTGAAAGGCCGATATTTTTAAAAGCGACCACTTTGAAAGGCCGCTATTTTTAAAAGCTACCACTTTAAAAGGCCGCCATTTTTAAAAACTATCACTGTAAAAGCCGCCACTTTTCCTTCTTTTAAAAGCCACAACTTTTAAAGGCCGCCATTTTTAAAAACTACCACTTCAAAGGCCGCCTTTTCTAAAAGCTACCACTTTGAAAGGCCGCCATTTTTCAAAGCTATTTTTTAATGGTTTCTATTTTGAAAACTTACCAATCTGAAACGGAAACTACTCACCAGTACTGCTGTGTTTGTTGTTGATATGCTTCTTCAAGTTAGAGGAGTCGCGGAATAGGCGAGCGCAGTGTAGACACATGTACAGTCTTTCCCTAGAATATAGAAGGGACTGGCGAGCGCAGTGTGAGGACAACTACTCACCAGTACTGCTGTGTTTGTTGGTGATATGCTTTTTCAGGTTAGAAGACTCTTAGAACAGGCGAGCGCAGTGTAGACACATGTACAGTCTTTCTCCAGAATGTAGGAGGGACTGGCGAGCGCAGTGTAGACACATGTACAGTCTTTCTCCACAATGTAGGAGGGACTGGCGAGCGCAGTGTAGACACATGTACAATTTCTCCACAATGTAGGAAGGACTGGCAAGCGCAGTGTAGACACATGTACAGTCTTTCTCCACAATGTAGGAGGGACTGGCGAGCGCAGTGTAGACACATGTACAGTCTTTCTCCTTAATGTAGGAGGGACTGGCGAGCGCAGTGTAGACACATGTACAGTCTTTCCATACAATGTAGGAGGGACTGGCGAGCGCAGTGTAGGCACATGTACAGTCTTTCTCCACAATGTAGGAGGAACTGGCGAGCGCAGTGTGAGGAGAACTACTCACCAGTGCTGCTGTGCTTTTGTTGATATGTTTCTTCAGGTTAGATGAGTCGCGGAATAGGCGAGCGCAGTGTAGACACATGTACAGTCTTTCTCAACAATGTAGGAGGGACTGGCGAGCGCAGTGTAAAGAGAACTACTCACCAGTACTGCTGTGTTTGTTGTTGATATGCTTCTTTAGGTTAGAGGAGTCTCGGAATAGGCGAGCGCAGTGTAGACACATGTACAGTCTTTCTCCACAATGTAGGAGGGACTGGCGAGCGCAGTGTAAAGAGAACTACTCACCAGTACTGCTGTGTTTGTTGTTGATATGCTTTTTCAGGTTAGAAGACTCTTAGAACAGGCGAGCGCAGTGTAGACACATGTACAGTCTTTCTCCACAATGTAGGAGGGAATGGCGAGCGCAGTGTAGACACATGTACAGTCTTTCTCCAGAATGTAGGAGGGACTGGCGAACGCAGTGTAGACACATGTACAGTCTATCTCCAGAATGTAGGAGGGACTGGCGAGCGCAGTGTAGACACATGTACAGTCTATCTCCAGAATGTAGGAGGGACTGGCGAGCGCAGTGTAGACACATGTACAGTCTATCTCCAGAATGTAGGAGGGACTGGCGAGCGCAGTGTAGACACATGTACAGTCTATCTCCAGAATGTAGGAGGGACTGGCGAGCGCAGTGTAAAGAGAACTACTCACCAGTACTGCTGTGCTTGTTGTTGATATGCGGAATAGGCGAGCGCAGTGTAGACACATGTACAGTCTATCTCCAGAATGTAGGAGAGACTGGCGAGCGCAGTGTAGACACATGTACAGTCTTTCTCCACAATGTAGGAGGGACTGGCGAGCGCAGTGTAGACACATGTACAGTCTTTCTCCACAATGTAGGAGGGACTGGCGAGCGCAGTGTAAAGAGAACTACTCACCAGTACTGCTGTGAATCAGAATCAGAAGAAGAAGAAGTAGAAGAGTCGCGGAATAGGCGAGCGCAGTGTAGACACATGTACAGTCTTTCTGCAGAATGTAGGAGGGACTGGCGAGCGCAGTGTAGACACATGTACAGTCTTTCTCCACAATGTAGGAGGGACTGGCGAGCGCAGTGTAGACACATGTACAGTCTTTCTCCACAATGTAGGAGGGACTGGCGAGCGCAGTGTAAAGAGAACTACTCACCAGTACTGCTGTGAATCAGAATCAGAAGAAGAAGAAGTAGAAGAGTCGCGGAATAGGCGAGCGCAGTGTAGACACATGTACAGTCTTTCTGCAGAATGTAGGAGGGACTGGCGAGCGCAGTGTGAGGAGAACTACTCACCAGTGCTGCTGTGTTTGTTGTTGATATGCTTTTTCAGGTTAGACGAGTCGCGGAATAGGCGAGGGCAGTGCGGACACATGTAGGGACGTTCCCCGGAGTGTAGGAGTCCGTGCTTGCGGAGGGAGCAAGCGTTGTTAAACGCTTTGCCGCACTCTTTACATGCGTATTTCTTTTCCTCTGAAAATGTTATTAGTTAAATCAATACATAGTTAACATAGTATAAAATGCCAGTCGCTTTTTGTCTGTCTGTCGTGGAATTCGCTTACTCCTCGTAAAACACGCAATGGATTTTATGCAGTTTTTGTTTTTTTATTTATTTATTTTATTTTATTTTGATAGGAAAACCAACAGCTAACAAACAGTATACTTAAAAAAGCTATAGAAACAGGCAGCCAATTAAATTATTAAATTATAGATAGAGAGATTCAAGAGCCAGGTTTATATGTATAAAACAATACTGGGAAAATGCCCTTTTCCCGCGGGAAAATGCCCTTTTCCCGCGGGAAAATGAGTTGCAACGGGTGAAACCTTTGAATTTAGTAATAACCTTTCTTTACTTACTAGTGTGTATCACCAGCTTGTGTCTCTGCAGTTTGGACTTCTGTATGAAGCTGGCGTCGCAGATTTCGCAGATGTAGCGACCTCTGCAGTTGGTGGGGTGTTTGCTCTGCATATGGGCCGCTAGTTAGTAATAATTTACTTACTAGTGTGTATCACCAGCTTGTGTCTCTGCAGTTTGGACTTCTGTATGAAGCTGGCGTCACAGATTTCGCAGATGTAGCGACCTCTGCAGTTGGTGGGGTGCTTGCTCTGCATGTGGTAGTTGTAGTGGAGCGGGTCGCGAACCTCTACAATAATTAAGTGGTAATGGTAATGGTTATACGGGCAGTAATGGTTATATGGGCAATTTTCCGCAACTCGACGTCTACATGCGCCTATTTTGCGTGTAATTTAGTGGTAATAATAAAGGGTAAACCAGTAATTAAGATTTTGGTATTGAATTAATTGGCAGTATTTTTCTGACAGTAATTTAAAAAAAAAACCATTTCATGACAGGAAATTCAGTCAGGCATGCCAAACTCACTCTTGGTTTGTAAGCAGTTTGTAAGACAAGAAAATAGCACAATTTTCACCGCAGGCTGGATTTTAACCAGCGACCTTCGCCATCTGTACTGGCAATACCTTTACCATCTGGACTACAGTGGCTCACTCCAAGCAAGCAAAATTCTATACCTAACACTGGAAGTGTTTTAAATTTAGGTATTCAAGGAAAGAGCACAATCAATGGTTGTTTGAGAACACTTTGAGAACATAAGTAAAATAAATACAAAATGTAAGACAGAAAAAGTTGCATATGTTAAAGTATGTTGAAGAAAACACAGGCCAGAATCAAGGCCAGTCTTTGCAGATTTGAAACATAAAGCCTCAAATCTATACCCACCTTTTACACTCTCGGCACTCAAAGGCTTCTTCTCTCCATTGCAGTAAGCATGGTATGTGACCTGACTCCGTGCACTGAACTTCCTTCTGCACAGAGTGCACAAGTAGCATTCCCTTTTACCATCTGGAGAAGAATAATAAATATAGATTATTTGAAGAGTACACTGATATTAAATAGAATGCATGAATGAAATCTTGTTATGAAAAGAGAACATATTTAGAATAATATTGACCAATAAATTCTACAATAATTTGATTCAATTTTTACATTCACACAAAATACATTAATTAATAAGTTTATGGTACTTTTTACCCACGACGGAACGGAGACGGTATATGTGTTTGGGGTGAGAGAATGTGTGTGTGTTTGTGCAAACCTATGTTACCAAATATCTCCCAAACCACTGGTTCTTCTTTTTAAACAAATATATTAAATTACATTATTTGCATTTTATTTCCTATATCTCTTTAAGGGAGATCGTTTCTGACCGCGCTCGGGTTCGGACGTGCCCACAGCTGCGGAGAAAACGGTCCGCTCTTTCTTAAAATTTCTATAGTTTTAGTGCCACATATTGTTCTCGCCGCCCGCCACCGCGCGTCGGGTTGAGGCTAGCAGAGCAAAAGTGTATAGCAGTGTTGCCGCTTAGGAAAATAGAAAGTCCCCAGACATGAGCACAAAAGTCGCTAGATTTGGCAAAAAAATGATTAAAAATATCCGCTAGAAGTCGCTAGAATTTCAAATAGTGGAAATAAAAAAATATGTAAATAAAAAAGCTTTTTTCAAATTCAATACTTATTTACTACTCAAATCAAGCTCGCAAAAAATAAACAGGTTTTTCTGCAAAATGAAAGAACTTGGAATGAACGATGATTAAAAGAAATAGCTATACTTGTTGCAGCCATGGGAGAGAGTGAGACGCATCCAGCCACGATATAAAACATCATTCGTGGGGGAATTCCCGAAACTCCCCGCCCGATCGGTTTTTCATCCCTTTCGAAAGTGAAAGGGACTTCCCGGTACCAAAAACTATTCAGCATGCATAGTTTTTCCAGTAAAAAATGATTATTTTCTACTCAAGTATAAATGTCGCCAGAAGTCGCTAAAAATATTCTAGCGACTTTTTTGAAAAGAAATGTCGCTAAGCATATGAAAAATCCGCTAGATTTAGCGACAAAGTCGCTAAAACGGCAACACTGGTGTATAGTGCGCGAACTATAAAAAATACATCTACAAAGTTAAAACCGCGAATCCAGCCCAATTTCGTGCAAGCGTGCACCCATACTTCGCGTTTGATATCAGTGTATAGTGCGCGATCAATAATAGTTCATACGTAAAATTAAACCGCGAACCCACCCCAAACGTGTGCAAGCGGGTCTCTATCTACCGTGTTTGATATCAGTGTATAGTGCGCGATTAATATCTAATAGTTCATACGCAATCTCAATCGAAACAGCACATAGCAGGGAGTGCGTAGCGTCATCAGAAAGAAGCCTAACGCCTACCGCCAGAACCTGACAACATCCTCGTTCCTTCTCAAGCTACGACTTCAACTCAACGGCGACAACCAGACCCGGTGAGCCCGTTCCAGTTAAATGATATACCTACCTTTTTTCCCTCTCATAAAAACAGGCTACACACCACCAGGACAGCCAGAGAAGCCAGCCGCCGGAGCCATTTTTTCACGGGTTCTTTAATCAAGATACCACAATCCGGACGCCTCAATATCCTCAGGACACAGGGCTCCTTCTATTAGTCTAAACCCAGCAAAAATAGTTTCTCTTAATCTAATGTAATAGGCAACAGTAAGCACATCGTGCGCCATTCGGACACCCCCATACCAAATAACGTCTTTCAAACTACGAACTTCCACCAACAATATAAAACAAACCTAGCTTATACAGACTGGAACACTAGACATACGGGTAAAACCTAAATCAAGACATATAAATATACCGTATACTAACATCGCAGTAAAACGAAGACACAAAAGTTATCTTTCAACCTGACATCCAACAAACAAAATAATTCTTTCCTAAAACAATAATACCCATATACCTATCTCCATACCAACCCCGACCTACCAAACTTTCGTCTCGGTATGGTCTCGGCAATATAGTCACACATTTTACAAACGAATACAAAAGACAACAGATTTATGACCCCAACACTGTGGGAACACGGAATTGAGCCATAGAAAACTAAAACCCTTCCATAAAAATCCCGTTTACACGCTCACTAATTTCTCCTTACTCCATTACGTAAGAATTGCCCAACAATTACCGGACCGAAACACCCCGAACTGCTAAACAGATTTCTTCACATCTGGCAAATACAAATAAATTATAAACAATAGCAAAAATAACAAAAGTCACAAAAAACAAACGAAACGAACGACCATACTCATAAAATTGAATTCTGAACAATTGACAAAAATCTTTGTTACCACACGAAGCAAGACACTCCAGCTGCAACTAATAAAAACAGTACCCGTTGGAAATTGCCTATACCATTTAATTGCACAATAGATGAATGAATTATTCGCCTAACGTTCAGCCACCAAATAAGGTGGTAAAATGTTATACGTTATACATGAATATACTACCTACGGACTAGTTACCTACGGGTAGTATTTAAACGCATATCAAAAAATATCCTTTGTCTATGCAACAAGATTCCAAATTCCCATCAAAATTACTGATTGCACAGCAAAATATTCAACTCAAAATATCACTAAACACACTACAATTTATTTTCGCAGCGTACAGCGATTTTTCCTAAAGCAAAGCTTTTCATCAATGCACTGCTAATAATCTTAATGCACAGTATACCTGTTAACTCTTTTCTTTTAAATATAGCTTCTATTTTTGTATTATTTACAGCAGTTTTTATTAGAGATGAACCATCATCGTTAATCATACATATCGATAATCATATTTTAAATTGATGGCGCGCATAGCGTGTCGTTTCTGGCACATCGCCGGCCGCTGCCGCGGCATCGCTCGCTCCGCTCGCTCGGCTCGTGCGTTTTGGTCAAGTTCTAACTAACCTAACCTAACCTAACCTGGCGCTTTCCGCGCCAGGTTCGGTTAAACTATACCTAACGGACCTTTGAACTTATGTTTACTTACGTATGTTTACTGGTTAATATGCGACTGGGATAGTTATTTTGCTATGAAATATGGAAAATTTGCTGTGCAGTCAGTATTCATGCTATGTATGTAGCATTTTTGTACAAAAATAAATTTATCTGTATTGCATTATGAGGAAAAAGTTATGTCATATTGATGTAAAATTTCGAATTATCTGCAGTTTATGTTTTGTTAAACATTTAGTTTATTTGTAGTGAAGTAAGATATTTGATGTAAAAAAATATATAAATGATGAATATGTATTGATATGCGATTATTTATTTGATATGCAATTTATAATATCCCGTTACCTACGGACGCCATCATCTACACCCAGCGACGTGTATGTTCTACAGTTACCTACGGACGCCATCGTCTGCACCCAGCGACGTGTATGTTCTACAGTTACCTACGGACGCCATCGTCTGCACCCAGCGACGTGTATGTTCTACAGTTACCTACGGACGCCATCGTCTGCACCCAGCGACGTGTATGTTCTACAGTTACCTACGGACGCCATCGTCTGCACCCAGCGACGTGTATGTTCTACAGTTACCTACGGACGCCATCATCTGCACCCAGCGACGTGTATGTTCTACAGTTACCTACGGACGCCATCGTCTGCACCCAGCGACGTGTATGTTCTACAGTTACCTACGGACGCCATCGTCTGCACCCAGCGACGTGTATGTTCTACAGTTACCCACGGACGCCATCGTCTGCACCCAGCGACGTGTATGTTCTACAGTTACCTACGGACGCCATCGTCTGCACCCAGCGACGTGAATGTTATACGTGAATGTTCTACATTTATCTACGGACACCATTGTCTGCACCCAGCGGCGTGAATGTTATACGTGAATGTTCTACAATTATCTACGGACACCATCGTCTGCACCCAGCGACGTGAATGTTATACGTGAATGTTCTACAATTGTCTACGGACACCATCGTCTGCACCCAGCGACGTGAATGTTCTGCAGTAGCCTACGGACGCCGTCGTAAGCATGCGACACCAAGCTTCCTGAATTATCTACGGGACGCCCAAACCACTCCAACACCGCCGACATGGACGCCTCGAAGATCATCAACGCTCATTCCTTCGCCGAATATCCCGTCTTCCCTATTCCTACTCTGGCTACACCGACGGCGGGTCGGATCTGATCGTTGGGCTGCAGTCCTTCGATCTCCTCTCCCTCATCCTTGAGCGTGTCTCTCCCTAAAATATTGCGCCCCCTGGTTTACCCGGCTTGCCCGGGTCAGGCTTGCTCCTGGCTGGGTGGGTGCTCATCATCATCATCATCATCTTTATTTCCTATATCTCTTTAAATATTTTATTTATCATATTTTTTGTTTTGTTAGAATTATAATAAAATCTAAGTACTATTTAAAAGGAAAGCAAGAAATCCTTTAGTTTCAAGGGATTTTTTGATATTCAAGATATGCTCTTCACAACTTTGATTTACAATACAGCAACAGTAAATCAGATTTAAATTAAAATTAAGGCTGCATACAGTAAGTGAATTACCTTTTTCAGTGATAATATGCTCAGTAGATGGCTTAACTTTTCTCTTCTCACTTTCGTGATCTTCTCTCTGATATTCCTCAACTGTTTCTGCAGTTTCTGCTAAATCTGACTGACTGTTTGACTCCAAACTATCATCTGCATTGTCCACACATTCTGCCCGTTCAAGTTTTGCTTTCTTACGCTCAGGTTCTAATTTCAGAGCATCAGAATCTGGCACCTTACCAGCAACTTCTTTTATCTGCTTGACTGCCCTCCTGCCTTCTGGCAAGCATTACAACCAGACACCTCTTGAAGTAAACATTGCATACACTTCACATGGCCACAGCTTTCCGTAACCAGACGGTTGTCTGTCCCGTTCACTGCGTTTTTATTGCTGCAGTTTACACAAACTTTGGAATCCATAGCGCAATAACAAACTTCTAGGTTATAACGTGAGAATATTTTTCCTGGAGCGAGAACTCTTCAGCGTATATTAAGTAAAGCACTTGACCGTGGAACTGGACTAGTCAATACACACAAAATAATTAAATTTCGACCAAAATATTTTCAAAGATCCATCCTCAAAGCAAACCATTACAATACGTTCAAAATGTTAAATACAATACAAGACAGTAACTTAAATAATGTATTTTTGTTAAATATTGCAAGATACAGCAAGATTGAATATCTTGATAAAATCGATAAAATATTTCATCAAAATAAAATTTGCATGATTTTATCAGAACTACTGCTAATTAGACGAAAAATTTAAATTCTTATCATGAGTTACTCAAAACTTATCGACCTATTCATACTTTCGGAACGAAACCGAGACGCCGAGTTGACAATACGTGCGTTTCGTTTTTCTAAAATAATCTTTTGTTTTTCATAGATGTTGATTTTTGGTATATATTTTTTATCATGTAAACTGATTCACACGAAAACTCTTCACATTTAAAATATTTTGGTTATGCAGATGACAAAATTATTGCCCAAAACATCGAGATAAATAGAAAGTCATGCCAGGAACGCAAATCGTCATGCGAAACAAAACGCCACACAGAGTGCTATGGCGCAAAAAAAAAAATTGTCTATGGGCACTGCAAATGTCAGTTGTCATTGTCAATTTGTCATTGGATTTTTAATTTCGTTTCATACGCCTGGAAGCGTTTTTTTACTGAAAATAAATAGTTATTAGTTTTGTAAATATAAATCCATCATGGTGAGTAAATAGTACAGTTTATTCTTCCCGGACGAGCATCAATAAGTTGTGTAATCGAACCGCTTATGACGTACAGTGTTAGTTTGGACCATGTAACCTCAAAATGCAATTTGTTTTCAGGATGTCTTTCTAATGATTAGGCGAAAAACTAACCATCTTCACAGATGCAAAGGACACAACAACCGTGCTAGAACTGAAGAAAATGATAGAGGTGAGTAGCTGCTGTGTGTCTGGCGGAAAAATCTATTTTTACTCATGAAACAAAGTCGCGGGTGGGCGCATATTTTGTTGTTATTTGCGATGTTATTGCACTCGGTTTATGAGCTGCAGTCTTGCGAATCTTCCCTCAAATAAATGCCTGCTGTAAAAGCATTCTGAGAGGGCTTCAATGTTGATAATGGAGTAAGTAACATCATGATACCACATCACTGTAATCATTTTTTATTTGGATATGTTTACCTTGAAACTGCACTGGATGTTGTAATTTCAGCCTGTATGTGGACTTATATGGCACAACAAGCAGCACATATTTTTGGATGCTGTGTAGTATATTGAAACATTCTTAAAAATACTGCTGTTATTGTTACAGGGTTTTGAACATGTCAATAAAATAATTTCTAAAAATATACTTGTTCATTGCATGGGTGGGAAGTTTAAAGAAGATTTAACAAATACATCTAATTGTTTACTTTCAAATTATTTTCTTATGCCAAATCTGTTTTTTCAGTTTATTTGTTGGCAGAATGTTAATTTAGAAAGTGGGATACCCCTGAGTTTCATAGTACAGGTGATGTCATACAGTTCAAAAACATTAAAAAAATAAACCTTCATTTTATATTGTCCAGGTATTTTGAAGGTGCCTCCAGGCAGCCAGATGTTGTTTAACAAGGACAGTACACTGATGGAAGATGACAAGACCCTCGCTGAATACGGACTCACATCGGCTACTGCTAAAGCTCAATGCCCGGCGCCCATTGGACTGGCTCTAAGGTACGTTGACATTTTGTTGCAGGAACACTGTACAAACGCAGGAAGATGATGAATCTACAGTCAATGCCAGACTAGGCAAGAGAATTTGGATTGTAGAACATTATTATGCTGTCCACATGAGACACGCATTTGCAGATCAAGTTTCAGACCGAAGTGAGTTTCATTGTGCAATCAGATATTGCTGAATATATATTTCACTGAATATTCAGCCAAATATAAAAGAAAATATGATTATTTGGTAGGACCATCTCATTACAACTTTCAAGAATAATTATGTACCACTCAGTGATTATGTCACTGCAACTGCAAACTTCTGCATTGAAACTGATGATTTGATATGACTGAACAACTTTCCTACTAGTGCTAATTAACATGAGTAATACTTAAATTATTAAAATAGCCATTAAATTCAAAATAAACTCCTTTTGCTAACATATTTTGAACAGGCTTGACTGTATTCCAGCATATGTTTTTCTTAAGAAATTATTCAGTTTGATTGGTTTATTTTGTCCTACAAAACAATGCCAACCCTTTCCTTAGACCATGTCTAGCTTCTTAGTAGTAGATAATCTAAATAATACTCTTTTATAGCTGTAGAATGGATTCTCCTAAGTGTGTTGTTTAGTAGTTCTTTATAAAATGTTCTGATCAATAGAATTGAACATAGATAGAGAAATTCAAAATTAATTTCAATTTAATTTTAATCAGTGATTAAAGTCCATTCTCAATAAAAGTAAGAACTTGATAAGATATAAATAATGTAAAAGTATTAGTCAAATCAGCACAAAATATATGGCTCATAAATCTATCTTGCATTGCAAAGTCACCTTCAAGGTAAAAAGTGTGCATTTGTCTAAAAAATTGGCAATGCTTGGTATTCATATAAAACATAGTTGACTTAAACAGATTTTTGTCGTAATTTTTGTCACCTTATTAGAACTAAAACTATAAGATAAACTGACGGGTTTTTACTCATGATAAGTTTTTATTAAGTTTCCTTTAAAATCAAGTGTTACTTTATTATTATGAACTATCAAAAAGTTACGCGATCAGAATTAGAACCCATGGCTTTCGACAAACTGTGCGTACGCTTTTAGCTTTTATGGATTCTAGCGCCTAGTCGATTCTTTCGCTTAAATTCCGTCAGGACCGGCGCAGATGTTCGTTATAAATAGGAAAATAGTCGCGTCCGGATAACGTGAGCAGCCTCGCATACTCACCCCCGTGCGAGGCCAACGCTCACGCTCGGACGAGGCAAAAGGCGCGTCCACGCTAAGCGAGGCTGCCCGGGCGGGTGCTTATTGCCTCGCGCGGCAATCGACCAAAACAACGCATGCTCGTGCTCGGGCGAGCCAAAATCAACGCGCCTCAGAAAGTATATTAATTTATTAAGCGTCCAAATATTGTATTTTTCCCAAACATGCTAGGAAATATGACAATTTCTTTCAAGAACACAATCCAGAAAGTTTGACATTGTCTGTGATTTCGTAATTTCTGAACGATTTCTTTTTTACACACCAGCAATGGATTCCAATACAACTTTTCTGGCGCGATATCGAAATCGTTCAGAAATTACAAAATAAAAAGAATAACTCCTAATCCACATCTTGACTTAGTAATCAGTAAAACAACTTTTATATCAAATTACTATAAAATAAATTAAAATCTTTATAATTTCCTAGCATTTTTTTGAGAAAAGCACTATGTCAGCCTCGGGAAAAAGGACTTTGCCAGACTCGTATTTTTAAAGTCCTCGCCTGCGGCTCGGACTTCAAACTCTACTCTACTCTTCCCGTCCTCGTCAACAACCTACTATTTTGTTGCAGGAAGGAAACTGGCGAATTCGAGGCTCTGGACCTGACCCGTACTCGTCGCCGCCGGACCTGCCCGATGTCATGAAGTCGCAGGAGACCAATGGACAGGAACAGGTTAGTAGCAGCTGTGTGAGACAAGGAGTTGACAAACGACCCAATGGACACTACACCAGTGTCAGAGTTATTAAATTACCTAAGGCTTTTGACAAGATATCTTAGTTATCTTTACATCTTGAAAGCAGATGTGGCGCGGTAGTTAGTACGACTGCCTGCGACGCAGAAGGTTCCGAGTTCAATTTCCGGTGGGGTCTCTCACAAAGTTGATATTTATCACTTTGCGAATTGGTCCCAGTCTGGTTAAGACATTGCAGGCTGAAACACCTGATTGTCGTGAAAGCAAGAAGGGTCCGTGCTATTTCCACATCCACACTCTCTCTCTTCGTGTGGGACACCGAGTCGTTCAACGACATTGACCGCGCGGATAACGCATGCCTCGCGCGGCGGTGAGCAGGCGAGGCTGACAGTATCAGCCCTATCTGGGCGCGGCTATTGTCTTTTTTTGTGGACCTATGTTTTGATCATTAATTGCCAGACAATTAATGAGTGCTATGGAGTGATGCTGATACAGGTGTGGTACAGAAGGTACAGAACTCTCTATTGATTCTAACTTGTTGCATTTCCAGATGGATCAGCACTAAGCGTCGCGTCGGTACGGATTCTGCATCTCGCGGGCGCGCCCCGGTTCTATGCCGGGGCCTCTAAATTCCGCGCCCAAACTTTCTTATTCTTTGCATAACAACTTATTTTGTTATACATTTTTATCAGAGTTTGCTCCATCAATTATTAAATGAATCACGTTCGCGTAAAGTATTGATAATTTTGTTAAGATTTTGTTAGTGACTTTGACACGTCTTCTTAAGTAATTTAGTGCCAAATTATAGAAAATTAAACTTTATTTAATCCAATAATAATGTAATAACCTCAAAGTATATACCCCTAAACAATTATATTTTCTGATCCAAAAATAAGTCAATTTTAAATACCATAGAAAAATCTTTTACGCAAACGTGATTCATCATTATTCAATCGTTTATATTTTATTTTGTGATGCTTATTACGAGGAGAATATCGTTTAATAATCCTAACTAAAAACTAAATTAGTATCGCTGTGTTTTGAATCCTAGAACTTTAGGGCCTCTAAGCCCTTATAATTAGTGGATCTAATTATCTAGTATCACTATTATTGGCAAGGAATTCGGTATTTATTTCAATATATTCTCCTCACACTTCTCAATGTAAAACAACGAAGTTTATTTAATCAAATTCCTTGCCAAGATCTAAATGAATTTCACTGTCAATCCTTCGTGGCTTCTTAGACTTAATATCAAATGAAGCAATCGGTTTTGGATAATTATTTAAATATTGACAAATTCGTCGTTTCGCAGGTCAGAAATAAGTGGACCGTTCTTGAATTATCTTCGATAAAGAAAAGTAATCTAGAGAGCCTTATAGTTAATTTGAAAATTGTACGCCAACGTCATAAGTCCACTTTTTTCTGCGCGCATAACAATCTAAATGAATTTGTGCCTGTAATTTTTGCACTAAAACACTAACGATCATTTAGCTAATTTGTATGGCGGTGCAGTTTTAAACATTATTGAATAACCTTTGGAAGATAAGTCTCGATAATAAGATGTTTGTTGCGAGTTTGTAGGTTCAAATGTCCTTTACATTTTGTAAGCCTGAGAATCTAAGGCGTCGATTAAAAATTCGCAGTCCTAATAAATATATCTGAATAAAAACATTGCCAGTAAAATCGGTGTTATCAAAATGACATTGTTCGTCAAAAGTTAACATTGATCAACGAAAGTTGACATTGTTCGGCGAAAGTTAACGTTGTACGGCAAAAGAGGACAATGTTAGACCATTTAAACTGTGTGTTTTGAGACACAGGCCTGCGCCATTTATTAACAATAATTTAAAATATTCATACCTACACGAATTGTAATTGCATTTGTTCTTAAAAACAAACTATTTGAACCTACAGCTGCAACGTTTTCATCGCTTCACGCTTTACCATTTTCATCATTAAAATCACTTATCTGTCTCTTCATAGGGACATTATACTATTATCATTCACACTATACCGTGTATATTCTGTATATTACGTCCTTTGAGACGTTATGTAAAAAAGTATATCTTTTTTATAGAAACATGTTTCTCGTAGATCTGTTTTTGATGGGAAATTAAGGGTACACTCAAAACGGTTTATTTTTGTCTTATGAAGTAGTCTTAAGCACTTATCCGATTACGAAACGAAAATATACTATAGTGTAGTGTAGGTACGATAATATTTTTTGCGTTATCTTTGTGTTATTATACTGTGTAGGATTATGTATTATTCATACATAACTTCATACATACATAACATAGAAATCCTGCCTGCATTTTTATACTGCAATTATTTGAATTACCTGTTATGATTAATTACTATAACATTCTAGCACATATGACAAAACAATACAGATCAAAAATAAATAACTATTCACTGTTTACCTGATTCCCATCAAAACATTATTGATGTATGTTTGATGTGTTGATTTCGTGGGTAGATGTACTATTATTACAGGAGTCTCTTAAATTATAAAAATAAAATATATGTAACGTAAATATACCTTTCAGTAACTAGCAATATCCAGGTGTAATAGACAGATTATACATTACCAGTTTCGAGTAATGTTGAAGTGTCTGCCCCACTTTCTTTCTCAATACCTTTTACATTACTAGTTATAGTCACCGTAAATGCACTTATTTCAAAAATCTAATAACGATCTCATTTTATCCTGCCATTTGTTCAATATTACTCGAAACCAATATTCATGTACACATTATAAATAGGTTTTAATAAACGCGGTATTCAACTGACGATAGTGTAGTATGGACTATAGTTAATTTAATAGGAATAAAGTGGGGCTTTTATATTGCATACAATTCAAAAGGTTCGTCTATGATATTCCTGCCAGTAAGTTGTTGAAAGTTGCAAGGAAAGTCTACTAAAATACAGATAATGTTGGACTAAAGCTGGAACTTGTAGTCGCATATTGATAATACTTGATAAAAGTTAGCAATATTTGTAATAATTTACATTGCTCGACGAAAGTTGTCATTGTTCGGCGAAAGTAGATATTGCTATTGTTCGATGAAAGTCGACATTGTTCGGTGAAAGTTGATCTTATTCGCCAAAAGTTAACACGTTATGTCAGAAGTTGACAGTTTAAAAGCAATGCCATCTACTTACACTAAAGTAGCTTTCAACAACTTATTGCCGTAATTAAATAACGTGATTGATGTATAAAAGAAAATCGAATTCACCTAGTTCCTGAAACTTTGTGTTTCTAATTGTTTTCTTTTTATTTTATTTTTTGTATTTGCACCTTTGTAATGTAAGATGTTGTGTATATTTTGGTTGAGGTTTGATCGCCTGTAGGAGCCATTTTAGTATGCAGTTTTGGTGCGATTGGCGGAGCTCATTTTCAAAAACAACGTTTAAATACTTTTGTGCTGTTGAATGTAACTGTCCAATTATTTAATAATTAAAATATTTTTCGTTTACGTGTAATTTTGATATTTATTTTATGTATCTAGCTAGTAAAAATATTTGAAATATACATAATAGCTCCGCCAATGAAATGTTAGTGCGATCTTTCGACTTACTACCAATGATTTCCGTTTACATTCAAACCTTTTATAGAATATTTGGGTATGCACACTATTGCACTGTGAAATAGGATAGATAATTTCATCTCAGTTTGTGCTAGCTGCCTGTACCACAAGCTTTTGTGATTAGGTTTGAAATAATGCTCTCTTTTGGTTAACAAATACACGATTGAAAAGTTTCGAGCATATTTGAGCAAAATACTTAATTAATTCTCTTTTAGATCTAATCGTACTTATCTAAGTTCTTGTTATAAAATTCTAGTAAATGTATCTTCATACTAATTAAATTCACACTATTATAGGTAAAAAATACTATAACTTCGTTTTTTGTGATACATTAACAAGTATATTATCTCAACATTCTCTGTTAACTTGTAATCACTTGTGGTATTGGCATAACTCCCTGACTAGTCATAGTCAAGAATACTTATACGATAGTGTTAGCTGCTACTCTGGTTACTACTGTACACTTGAAAGTACACGGCTATAAACATCTATTTATATTAAATCGAAGTCTCACGGTTTTGTATTGATAGGAAATTTTGAACAAAACCATTTCGTATGCATCAAAATGGGACTTAGACAAAGAATAGTGTAGTTTTCATGTGCAAATATGGAATGTCTACAAATGAACCAGCAGGAAATAAAGCTGTTTTGATTTGTATTATTGTGTTTTATTTATTAATAAGTTTAACCCATCTATAAAAAAGACCTAAGAATGGCAAAATATCCCTAGAACATCTTTGAACAATACAAAATGCAACCATATCCAAGAAAAGATAAAATAATTGTAGTACAATAGGAAGGCTTCTTTGTAGTCATGTAAAGAACTACCCGTATCACAAAAGAGGCGGCCGGAGGTCATACTTTCTCACTCGCACAAAGGCTCTTACATACAGCGTACATGCTTACTCCCTCCTACTTAAGAAACCGCCACCATTTATATTCCCTTTCTTTTGTGAAACGGGTAGTATGGTGCCGATATTAAAGAACATACTGGAAAAATAAAATTTATTTCGCCGCGACTCGCAAAGAAGAAGATATTAAAGAGTAATCAAATCACTTCTTTTTAGGGCAAAGCTGACAGCCGTGTTTCTTGATGATAACACTTTGGTTTATCTCCAAATTACAGGCATAAAAATTGCATTAGCTACATATCGGTGGTTTCAGGTTTTTCAGGATAGGAATCAGCCGCATAGATTTTTTCTGGATGACCTGAATACACCTGAAAGTCTACAAGATTTTTTCTGAATGACCTGAAAACCACCATGCATAGAGTATAGAGTAACCATCTCTCTTCGACAAAAAACCTAGGTTCTAATCCAAAAATATTTGACAACTGCAAAAAAAAAGTAAAACATAACCTCGAAATAAAGTTCACATGAGGATTGCTCATTGTTTTTATTTGTAAAATGTGGTGATATTTATAGTTTTCTCCGTAAAAATATCTTCTAACTGCGACTGACTACTTGAGAGCTGGCTACCTAAAGTGTACACTTGCTTAAATTGGCGTTTTAATTAGAATAAAGCCATGGGTAAACGCAAAGGTAAATGCGTGAAGAAAAACAAGGCTTCCAGGGAAACCCTGGAGCCGGAGAACCTTGTGAAGGCTCCTCACTCTTTCGTGATCCACCGCGGACACTGTAGTAAGGATCTGATGGACTTGACGAAAGATTTCAGGAAGATTATGGAGCCGTTCACTGCCTCACAACTGAAGGTTAGTTTTCTCACTTTACGTACTAAATATTCGAAATATACAGTGCGCAATAATTGCACATTTTGTCTACTATTTCCTTTGTAGTATTATGAATGGTTTTATACTTTCAGGAAAGAAAAAACAACACAATCAAAGATTTCCTGTCAGTATCGGGTTACCTGCATGTATCTCACATGATGATATTCACGGAGACAGAACTTGGCTCGTATATGAGACTGGCTCGATTGCCCAGAGGTCCTACACTCACATTCAAACTCCACAATGTAAGTATTACTTTCAGTGTTATAAAAAAATTAAAATGTACCAAGAATTTTATCGTATTTGTTGCAAAGGAATTCTTCATAATCATCACTCTTGTATCTCTCTTATACTAATCAATACATAGTCACTCTGTCCATCATGGATTTTGCTAACTTCTAAACCACACAATGGATTTTGATGTTTTTTTTTTTGTATTAGATAGAGTCATTCTAGAGGAAGGTTTATATGTATAACACATGCCAGGAAAATGCCCTTTTCCTGTGGAAAAATGCAGCAGGTGAAGCTGCTATCAAGCCGCTCTAGTAACTCAATAAAATAAGCATCATCCTTGTAGTTTCCAGATATATCAGAGACCAAGATCAAAATATTTTTAACAATTTACAGTCTGTTAAATCTCTAATCTATCAACATAATTAGTAAAGTATTATTATACTAGGTATGTTGTTTTATTGAAAAATTACATTTTCTGTTCTTCAGTACAGTTTAGCCCGTGATGTAGTGTCATCCCTCCGCAAGCAGTATGTGATGATGCGGGCCTTCCAGAGTGCTCCGCTGATTGTTCTAAACTCATTCTCTGGGGAGGGAATGCATATGAAACTGATGGCAACTATGTTCCAGAATATGTTCCCCACCATCAATATTACTACAGTAAGTCTATTTGTAAATTAATATACATATAAACAAGATTATTTTGAATAATTATCTAAATAAAGTGCTTTTGGGTATTCTTCTTCTTTGTTGAGTCAATGGTGATAGTTATATTAACTTTGACCAAATTTTAGCTATTGAAATTGCTAATAAAATTTGGTTTGAAAGGTTTCTAACAAGAGGTTCCACCCAGTGGGCCACTGCTACTCATTTTTCATGGTAGAAAAGTACTTTAAGAACTTCCTACTCCCAACTGATCCATCCTAACACCTCCACATCCCCTTAAATTCTCCTTCCCCTACATTAAGCTATACATTTCTCTTAGTACAGGTGTTTAGAACTAAATTAATGTGTATAACACACATGAAACTTCCTGCTACAATTTAGGTGCCATAAAATGCTAGTCTCAGTTGAAGCCTAAATATATGTCATCGAATTTTCTTCAGGTGAAACTAAAGAACATCCGCCGCTGTGTACTGATGAACTACAACCCTGCCACGAAACTGATCGACATGCGCCACTACGTCATCAGAGCCACGCCCGTCGGACTCAACAGGGGGACGAAAAAAGTAAATATCGCGTATTACATTTGTGGTATTTCAAAAACCTTTCCATACGAAATTTTACGAAATCTCACAACAAATCCTAATCACGATCAGCTCCACTTGTTGGAACTATTTCACCCAGCTCCAGCTATAGTCGGTCAGGCCGCTCGCTGCATTCGCGGCCGTATGGCGCTCCCTTTCACGTTAATTTACCACTAAGTGGTAAAGGAGCGCAATACGACTGCCATACGGCCGCGAATGCAGCAAGTGGAATTATTGTTCGCAAGATGAACCATAATTGTTATAGTGTACGGATGTTTTAAATAGTGCGGCTGTGTTTTGTAATACATTAGATTTGTTTCAGATGGTGCAAGGAAAAATACCGAATTTGAACCGGTGTAAAGACATGTCAGAATTCTTCGACAAGTAAGTTCCTACCCATCATCCACCATGCATGCGTATGAATCATGTTCTATTTTAAATTTTAAGCATAAATAAGTAACATTTTTTATCTCTTTCCCTCCTAGGGCTGGACTGCTTTCGGAAAGTGAATTCGAGGACGATGAAAACGCGCAAATAGTTCTGCCGCAAAACCTCGCAACGCGCGGCGCGGCCGCCGAGTCAAAATCTGCAATCAGGCTTTACGAACTCGGGCCCAGGATCACCATGCAGCTCATCAAGGTAAAATAAAACTTTCGTGGGAATAGGTGTGTCCAGAGCCTCGCGATTCAAACGATGAAAAAATTACTTACATGCTCGGGCGAACGCGCGCGGGCCGAGCCAAAATCAACGCGCCTCAGAAGTTTGCCTATTAATTTATTTAGGCGTCCAAATTGGGCCGAACTTGGCTCGCCTGCGCACGAGCGTATGCTGCGCGAGGCAGTGAGGCAGCGAACAGCCTCGGGCAGTGTGGACGCACCTAATCAATGTTGCTTAAGGGCCTAACTTTTTAGTTTTAAAGTAAGTGATGCAAGCTTGTCATTTTTGTTACCTACTTTACTATTACTTTACTTTATCGGAATATTGGACGACTCGGTGCCCTACACAAAGAGACTTTGAGGAAACCAAAAACAATCTTCAATGACTATGATCTTCATCTATAGTAGGTACTAGACCTTAACTAATTTGATTTGATTGCAGGTTGAAGACGGCTTGATGGACGGTGAAGTACTGTTCCACGAGCTGATTGAAAAGACGGAAGAAGAGAAAGCACTAATCAAGAAGAAGAGAGAAGAAAAGAGGTAAATTATGATCTTCTATTCTTCATATAATGTTATTTTTCTGTGTACAATTTTCAAGTATGTCACTGTTTGTCAATGAAAAATTGAGCTTACTACCGAAGGTCACGTTTTCTCACTCGCACTAAGGGTCTTACATACACCTTCATGCTTCCCGCTCCTGCTTATGGAATTCCACGTTTTATTTCTTTATTGAACCAGGTAGTACCTAGCATCGCCCCATTTATAGCCGTTACTGTCCCTGCAATTCCGTAGTCACCTGTTGGTCCTCTAATTTGTTTGTTTCTTTTATAAATAACATAGATTGTAATTTATAGGAGGCAGAAAGAGAAACGCAAATCGCAGCAAGAAGAGAACGTCAAACGCAAACAAGAGGAGAAAGAGAAACTCAAACAGAAAGCCTTGGAGGGCATCAAGAAGAAGAAGGAACAGACTGAGAGCCAGAGGTAAGAGATAATCCTTAGACTCTTTCATTAGAGCACACAAAAAGACAGTTAAGTGTTGAATTGAATTGAACCAAATGTTACTTTCGTCACCTACAATAGCTACAACTTAACAGAGAATGTACCTCAAAAGATAAAATTATACTGACAAGACTGCCTTAACTAGGTAATATAGAAGTTCCAAATCCAATCAAATTCAAAGTTAACTATTCGTTACACCTGTTATTTTTTTACATATTACTGTAATATTATTATTGACACGAGGTTCGGCTTGGACGCAAAGACTTTACAACTACCAGATAGATGCCAGAAAAATCTAATGCTCTCATAAGTGTAGTTTACCCTAATTGTGTGCAGAAACAGAAGGGACTGAAATTGATCGTTTACTATTACATTTCCCAGGTTGATGGAGCTAGCAGCGGCGGAGTCCCAGGGTGGCAACATGGATGAGGATGATGATGATGCGCAGTACTACAGGGATGAAGTCGGCGCAGAGCCGGAGAAAGGTAAGAGTACCCCCTGTTAATTTAACACATTCACCGCCTAGCACGACACGTTGCCGTAATCAGCAATCGCGTCTGGAGCGCTCGTGGCGATGATAAGCGTCATTTGGGGGTTCCATAGAAATAAAGACGGCGGAAACAAATTCCAAATAGAGATGGCGATGGATGATAAACTTTAGTGAAAAGATTTTTTTTTTTTCGTGTGGGACACCGAGTCGTTCAACGACCTGATGAACCCTGGTGTCAGAGTTTTTCAACCGCCTACTGTAAGTAGCAGGCCTCTGACATGGTTGTGTAACGACCGCCATCATAGACAGCAACCGGGACCGACGGCTTAACGTGCCCATCCGAAGCACGGAACCATCTTACTTGCGGACAATCAGGTGGTTCAGCCTGCAATGTCCTAACCAGAAATTCACAGTGATAAATATCAACTTTGTGAGTGACCCCACCGGGAATTGAACCGGAACCTTTGCGTGGCAGGCAGGCATACTAACCACTGCGCCACATCGGCTGTCAGTGAAAAGATAAAATTACGCAAAAGATCATTGCCAAACCTATTGCCAATACTTAACTTTGTATACGTTGTAAATCTACAATACATTCCCAACTAAAACATTTTGGTATTTTTTTGTATCCAGATCTCTTCAGCCAGAATCCAAGAAAACGAAAAGGTGACGACGACAAACCGCGCGGCTTCAAGAAGATGAGATTAGACAAGAAGATAAAGGACAGATTCCACAAGAACCAGGGTGGAACAAACAGGATGGAAACAAGTTCCAAAGAAATAAAGATGGCGGGAACAAGTTTAACAGAAATCAAGATGGCGGTCATAAGTTCAACAGGAATAAAGACGGCGGTAACAAATTCAATAAAAACAAAGATGGCGGTAACAAATTCAATAGAAATAAAGATGGCGGGAACAAGTTCAATAGAAATAAAGATGGCGGGAACAAATTCAACAGAAATAAAGATGGCGCTGGCAAAAAAGGTTTTAACAAACCGAAGAAAGTGTTTGGAGGTAAAGTCAACAAGTCTGGAAATAGAAATAATAAAGGAAAAAGCAAAGGCAAAGGGAGAAAGTGATTGTTGTTAAATAAAAATAAGTTTATTCTTAACAAAACATTGGTTTTATTCAAAAAATGTAAATCATACTGGTTGATTAAAACGGTACTTATTAACTAAACAATTAGCTTAGGTACTTACTTACACGATATTGATTCATTAGGCACAAATTAAGGCATTGAATAGTCTCCAAGTTAACAGAGATTCTTGAAGATACTAAGAAAAGGCGGCTCCATCAAATCGGTGGACTGATTAACACTACACTGAATCTGATTACCACTACACTGAATAAAACTTAATACAATAAAAAGTATTTGATCATCGAAAAGATATTTTCTAATTTATACATAGCAAGTGTATTGTTTTTTCTGTTGATCTATTACGAGTTGGATCAAATAACAAATGTTTCTACCAGAAACTTTGAAAATCCCTAGCAATCAACATTATTTATGATCAATTTACACAAAAGGAGTAATTCGCATCGAAGCGGTAATATGTGTGACGGTGTGAATAGAGTTTTAAATCGGTACAGTAAAAATCAAATGAGGAAGATGATATCGTCGGCCTGCATTACTTGGTTGTCCTGTGTCATTTTGAGGATGGCAGCATGTATTTCCCCGGTGGAGAAGGTCGCGTGGGAGTACTGTTCGTTGACGTGAGATGTGATGCGGTCCAGGGGTAGAGAATTCGCTCGCTCTTCGCGGAATAGCTGCTGTAACGATTGCTTGAATTGCGTCAACCTGTGAAAAAGGTTCGAGTATGGTGTGTGCGTAATCCCAGCAAGAAAGTATCTCCTACAGATAATTGAGTATGAGTAGCAATTAGTGCATAGTCTTCTGTAAATGTGCGTGAAATAAAAAATTTGTGCGTGTAGTAGTTTTGAGAAAAACGGAAAACCTGATCCTGCTGGGGTAACGTTTTTCCAGCAGGAAGATACTAAACTAAAGCCATGAGAGAGAAGTTTTGTATATCACCAGATAGCTTATATTTGTGCATATTTGTGCGCCAATAATCAAATTTGTGCCTCTTACGGTTTTAGAGATATTTGATTTCCTGCTGGGGTAACGTTTTGAAGAAACTCGTATCTCGGAAACCATCAAATGTGCAGCTGTGGGATAAACATATTTGAATAGCTCTTAATTTGTGCGAATATGTGAAAAATAATATTACCAAAAATATGTACCGCTTTGAAGTAATCGTGCATTATTGATATATAAAAGAAATCCTTATAATTAAACTAGAAAGCGTTAATGCTCACTAAAAACGGTGTAAGACGTTTCTTCTTATTCATATCAAGTATTATAAAAAGTTTCAAGAATGTACATGCACGCGTTTTTGAAAAATCAGACTTAAACCACCTTAAACTTTAATCTAACAATGTCATAACTTTGAATTCAAATTACAAGAAACCAAGTCAAGCTAGGATTTGTGGGAATAAATTAATAATTAGTGCCTGTTCAGACAAATATGTCCTGAAAATTTCAGCTCCAAATGCCTCGTATTGTAAAAGTTACAAATAAAAAACTAAACCTAGGGCGAAATAACCGGTTACCCGACCAAATTAGAATGGTCACAAAAGCGATGGTTTCATACAAAGGTATGACCTTCTTAAATACACAGTATTAACGCCCGTACAATCGCGTTCATTACGTTTATCGGCAATCCTAGTTTTAGTGCATTATCAGTAGGTATTTTAATTACCTACTCTTTATAAGTTACGATGTGCTAATACGTAAACTAACATTTCTATCAAAATATACCCACATTGACATGATGGGTATTAATTATACTTTATACTTACCTATCGAGTTTTAGGCGAGAAACACACGTAACATCCTTGCTTTGCATTTTGACATCCGTTCAAAGGACGCTAAATTATCGCACGCCTGACACATGATTCTATGTTGCGAAACCTTTATCTGCGATGCGTTGCAATGCAACCGAGACAGGTGTAGGCAACTACCACAATCCGAGAAACCCGTGAATATGTCTGTCTCCGCCAACCGATATCGGATGGACAGAGACGGACATATTTCACGGGTTCGGGTCGGACGTAGTGCGAAACCGCTCTAAGTGTAACAGAGATAAAAAAAGGGCAAATTCATAGATTAACGCTTGTTGATGCGACATATCATCTTGTTTGCATCTTGTGCGTAGATGTAGGTTGGATTTTTCAAACTAATAAAAAAGTTTGGTTGTGTTGTGAAGTATGCGTAAAAAAACTAAAATGTTTCGTGGGATTGTTTGTTTATTCTAGAATGTGCTTTGTCATTCATCATCTTCCTGCCCTTATCCCAATTACTTGGGGTCGGCGCAACACGTTTCGTTGAACACGAAATCGAGTTGCAAAAGGATTTTGCTGAAATTTACGACCGGCCGCCTACCAGACGTCAACCCTCCTTGGGAATGCTTTTGTGGTGGATTAACCGCCACCATACGGTTGGCCCTGGCTGTTTGGGTCGGGCTTATCCCTCGGTCGCCTCTTACGACCCCACGGGAAGAGAGGGTGGTGCTATTTCTCTGCCGGCACCACACGGCATACTCTGCCGGCACCACACGGCATACTCTGCCGGCACCACACGGCATACTCTGCCGGCACCACACGGCATACTCTGCCGGCACCACACGACATACTCTGCCGGCACTACACGGCATGTCATTATGGAGTGTAAATTTAAACAAACAAAACAACTTAGTTTATTTTACATGTATTATAATTCCAATCAGACAAGCCAACCTAAAACAGAACCGGCAATCTTCCACCCATCTGGCCAAATAGACCGCAGTAATCATCAGCCACTACTAGGCCAGACAAATCGTCGCGACTACTTCTATCAAAGAAGCGACAACCGTGACTCCCGCCACTTGTAAGGTCCCGATCACACATGTGACTTTTTATGTCGCGCGCTATCTGGCCGGGCGATAATCGGACATCTCTCTCTATCCGAAGAGAGTGAAAGGATTCCTGACTGTCGCGCGGCAAAAAAGTGAACTGGAACTAATGCAACTGTTTTATTTTCATAGCGGTAACGGCGATAACCGAACTAAACATACCCTCGTCTCTATTCCTGTCACACTACTGCCGTGCGAACACTATCTGTCTCACTCTTTGTGCGCGAGACAAAGCTATGCGAGAAAACAGGCAGAGACAAGAGAAACCTTGCTAAATTTACTTATTTAAATTACATTTACTTCTTTAAATCAATCTTTTTAATTAAATTACATTAATTTATTTGAAAATAATATTTTATTCAACAATTCTACTAACCACTTTTGTACTTCAGTGTACTTAGACGCAATAAACCTATACTTGTTTATAAGTCAAGTTAAGAAGGTCATGCCTTTGTATGAATCGTCGCTTTTTTGTGACCATTTTAATTTGGTCGGGTAACCGGTTATGTAGCCCTAGGTTTAGTGTTTTATTTGTATCTTTTACAATACAAGGCATTTGGAGCTGAAATTTTCAGGACATATATGTCTGAACAGGCACTAATTATTAATTTATTCCCACAAATCCTAGCTTGACTTGGTTTCTTGTAATTTGAATTCAAAGTTATGACATTGTTAGATTAAAGTTTAAGGTGGTTTAAGTCTGATTTTTCAAAACGCGTGCATGTACATTCTTGAAACTTTTTATAATACTTGATATGAATAAGAAGAAACGCCTTACACCGTTTTTAGTGAGCATTAACGCTTTCTAGTTTAATTATAAGGATTTCTTTTATATATCAATAATGCACGATTACTTCAAAGCGGTACATATTTTTGGTAATATTATTTTTTCACATATTCGCACAAATTAAGAGCTATTCAAATATGTTTATCCCACAGCTGCACATTTGATGGTTTCCGAGATACGAGTTTCTTCAAAACGTTACCCCAGCAGGAAATCAAATATCTCTAAAACCGTAAGAGGCACAAATTTGATTATTGGCGCACAAATATGCACAAATATAAGCTATCTGGTGATATACAAAACTTCTCTCCAGGCTTTAGTTTAGAATCTTCCTGCTGGAAAAACGTTACCCCAGCAGGATCAGTTTTTTCCGTTTTTCTCAAAAAGTACAACACGCACTAATTTTTTATTTCACGCACATTTACAGAAGACTATGCACTAATTGCTACTCATACTCAATTATCTGTAGGAGATACTTTCTTGCTGGGATTACGCACACGAGTATGGTTAAGTTTTTCAAGATTTAGTAAAATAATATGGAGAGTTCAAGAAGCAAATAAAAGAACCTTAATTTTTAGAGACATTCGAGGATAAACATTCCTTTACTTGGTTAGTTATATTCAGTTACCTTTACAGCCACAACCGTACACTGCTGGACATGGGCCTCACCTTCTCGGGGTGTATTGCCATAATGTTTTATTCATAAGAAACACTGGTGCCCATTATCTTGATAATTAACCGTTAGTTGCTTTTTACGACACCCGCACGGGTAGGATTGGGGTGATACTAGTCTAAGCCGGCATTTATTCAGGAGTTAGTTGATCCAGTCTTTCTTTTTTCTAAAAAATAAATTGATTAGAATGTTTTAAAGAACTTTACAAAGAAGAATCTGAGAACCCTGTCAGTTTTTTTTCGTCGGCTAAAAAAAATATTTAAGACTCTGTGAATCACATATGGGTTGAATTAATATACTGCCTTCTATTTAGTAGTTTGTTAACACTTTGTGAAGAACATATGGCTTGAATAATACTAGCCTGCTTTTTAGTAGTCTGTCAATAACTTACCTTTCGTTAGTGATAGTGGCAGGCGTGGCAGCAGCGGTCTCCGCAGGTAAGAGCGCGCGCGCGCAGCACGGGCTCGGCTTCTTCGTCTGATGAGAATGTGTACGGGTCGCCGCCGTTTTCACCGTCCTAGAGAAATAAGAAAGTAGTTATAAAAACGGCTATAAAAATAAATGATGCAAAGGCGGTGGGACACAAAACATTCAACATAAAGACTTTTCTTTTATAAAAGTATTTCAACATGTTCAGGTATGTTTTAATGCTTTTAAATAAGAAATCATGTTATTTTAAGAACCTGTTTTACAACGACCTTCACTAAGCTGATTTTAACTATTACACTGGTTTGCTTAATAAATAAGTTCTTTTCCAATCGTTATATTTATTAGTATATTTTATTTGTTATCAATATCTTGTATCCATTAATCAGCTCGGTGAAGATACGGTGGGATCTTAAACCATGTAATATACATACAGTTTTCCGTGATCGCTTGGCGCGCGGCTGCGACGCGGGCTGCTCGGCTTCCGCGGCGTCCTCCTCGTCTGATGACGCGCGACGCTTGCGACGCTTCTCCTTGGTCAACACCTAGTTAAACAAAAATTATAAAATGATTTCAATAAAAGTATAAAGCTCGCTAAGAGAGAGTAACCTAAGAAAGGTAGAATGGGACCTATATTTTGTAAACAAATCTAGGGTGAAATTTTACTAGTGACCGATAGCGAAAACTCAGAACGGGCTGGTGATAAGGAACAACTTTCCTCAAGGAATATAGGTCTAAGTAAATTTGAAAAAATAAATTTGTACGTCCTATACAAAATTGTCGATTACCTGATTTTAATTACAATGGAAGATCCATTTTTTTATCGGTCTCTAGTAAAATTTCATTCAGTATAACTTAGTATCGACTACGGAAATATGAATTAGCGTAAGGGACAAAATGCAATTTTTCAGGAGAGCCAAAAAACGATTGCAATTTTTAAAAATTGTTTATATCTTTTTTGTTTCTTGTCCGATTCCAATGACTTCTAGGCAAAATTCCTTAGAATTTCGAGTTCTTTATGCTAAAGCTATCATCATCTGAGATATCTCTGTAGTTTAGGAATTGGCATGTCCCTTACGTTAATTTTTTCCGCTAAAATCACCGAAAATTTTGAAAAAAATTAATGTAACGTACATTTCATCATCGAACACGAGGTAAATTTGCAGTGAAGGACACCGCTTCTATAGGTTTTTATGACTAGTTTGCCCCAAATCTTTATTATAACCAATTATTTTCAAACGAAATACTCTAAGAAATGCGTCTCTGACACGATGTAGTATAACAAACAACATAAACATCTTCTAATGTGATTCAAATTCTTAATAGATAAATACTTTAATTGAGAAATGTTTTAATAAAAGCATTAGAAAACTTTTTGACCGATAAAAATAACGTCATTAGCAAAAACCTGAACAGGAACTTTTATTTAATCTTTGACAGTAAATAAATCTTCAAAATTTAAACTACGTTGAAATTTTTGGTAATCAGTAAAATTATAGTAAGTAAATAAAAACAATACAAGGTTTTGACTGTAATAATTAGAATTATATAACAAATTAAGTACTAGTGGGCGCGCAAAACATGAAGGCGTAAATTTTTATGACAATAATTGGTGACTACTCAAGAACAGCTTATAGACGTGGTCCAGAAGTAAAATCGACCTTTAGTTTGGGAACGTTTCTTGCTAAGAAACGTTTCGTCTCTTTTTGTGGAGTGGAGTAACCACGCCTCGTAAGTTTTTAGGTTTTCACGGTTGTTCACAACACTTAAATTATTGTTTAAAACGGATTATTACCGTGATTAGATTTGGTTACCTCTATTTTGTTAACCACGCCTCTAGGTTGTGCCACTAGTTATAACCGAGTTGAACAGCCATTTCATGACACCAGCCTTAGGCAGCAGGGGCCACTCTTCCCTGAAGCCTTTGTATTCTTAAGCTGTCTAACAGTAAGGTAGTGGAAGAAAACAATCGAATCTCTCGCGTCAGATAAAGCTAGGTCTGGGTGCATGCGACGCATGAGACTTCATAGAAGTTCTCGACTAGAGCAAGAATCTCTCGACCTGATGTGACGGTTTTACCATTTGAAGAATTTAGATGACTATTTTTCAGTACCTTGCTGTGATCCGCGATTTGCTCGATCGTGTCATAATATAATGAGTCGAGTTTACTATTTCAGCTTGTCATCACATCAATTTCTGTATTAATTTTTAAAGTATTCTGATGATGTATACTGTGTTTGTAATAAAATATAACACTTTACCGAACAAAACGACAAATTTAAAAAACTATATCTTTGTGTTTTGCGCAATATTGTATTGTTATTAACATACTTATCAATTACAATCCTTAATATTTTTAAAAATAATATCACAATATGAACATGTTTTTAGTCACCAAAATATAGTGACACCGTATTCAATAAGCAATTTTTCAATGGTCACCGAACACTCTTCCGATACTACTCGAGATGATAGCGGTTTGCCTGTAAGCGGTGAAAATTTGTGCGTTTTCTTCTTTCGACAATACTTAATTTGTGTTCATTTTAGTAACGGACAGAAATTTCAATATTTCACTGCTTTGTATGGAAGATTGAATAAAGGGCCTAATGAAAGCCATAAAATGAGAGAGCATGTTACATGTTAGTAAGCATTCATTTTGTTGTTTATGTTTATTTCATTGACATGACGCATGTCTTTGTACATTTTCATTGAAAAATATAAGTAAAACAAAGTATTGAGAATATTTAATTATTGAATTAGCCTCAAAACTTTGAAAAATCGATGTCTGTTGCTGCAATTTTACGTCATTTTTGGTTAAGAAATGTATTTACATTAACATTTTTCAAAATATCGATGATGTCATGTACGTTACTTTAACTTATTTCAAAAATGTTGTTCCTTT